>CM029607.1:43077225-44277225 GCA_017311375.1 Mytilus coruscus | reverse complement strand
GATAAATTTAGCAAAATCTAAATTTAAGAGAGAGATATCAACATAAGAAGCAAAAATGTTAAATTGCATAAAGGTTAAAAGTTATTACATAAATCAATTATGAAACATAATCTCACTTGGCAATTTAAATCCAGCATTCAAGTTACAGGTAGGTTTAGGAAGACGAAGATCTTTCATTAATGTATGTTCAAGTTCACAAGTACCAGCTGATTCTAAACATACAGACACATTTACGCTGAATACAACTACCCCATCACTGGTCAAATCCTCTATTATAAAACTGAAAAAAAGGTAACAAAATATGTATACAGAAAATGAGCTGGCAAAATTTACAATAATCTGCATTTGTAAAATTAGCTGTATCAAGTTTCTTTGAATGACAAAATGTTGCTGTGTTTATTGCACTTTTCTTTTTATTTTATAGATAAAAAACCAGATGTAGTATGATTGCCAAAGAAGCCAAATTGATTACATTTGGAACAAAGAAATACTGTTGTAAAAGTAAAGGTTGTCTTACAGTATAAATGATAGCAGCCATTAAATTTTTTGATGAAGTCATGAGCAGATTCATAAGATTCAAATTTGAAACTGTAAACCAGAGTTGGTGAAATTGGTTACACACTACTTAATCCTTTCGATGATGAATCACGGTTCACCATGATTCCACTTCAGACAGTCGACGATGAGTCCTGGTTTACCTAAATGGGAATACCTCTTTTATATTTCCTCTCAAAACATTGCGAACATGAGTTATCTTTCTTTTTAATGCCCAGATGAAAGAGTAAATAGGAGGTGGCTTCCGTTTGTTAAAACCGGTCAAAATTAAATGAAGTATACAGATCTTACTGAAATTTGTATAAGGAACATTTTTTAAAAGATTTTGAAGAATTGAAGCAGATTAGTACACCTTTTTATATAAATTACAGTTTTATGTACAAAATACTTAGAATGGATATTGTTCAGTGTAGGGAATATTTACAAATTTGTTAAAATTTTCAAACTTATGCTGTTTTGGGTTAGAAATTTTAGATTGAAGTCGATAAAGTTATCAATTTCTTTAATTTCATCTATTTCAATGCCAAAAAAATCGCAAATTTGGTTATTTCTGACAATTTTTTAATCAAAACATAAACACTGTGTCCATGGTGTAAGTGAATAAAATAAAGACATAAATAACTAAAGCAAATTTTTATCTATATTTGATATGAAGATATCCCACTTGTCACAATAGCCAGGAAGCCATCTTCTCAGAATAGCTTCTGTCAGGGCAGCTATCAGTGACAGGATTAAATGATATTCAGAGGAAGGTTTTATATTATTTGTTACTAAAACAGTCATATGCTTCGAATCACAATCATATTATTGGGTCACCTTTCTGTCTAAAGATCTTATCACTACATTTACCTCAAATCAAGGAATCCATAAAGTGAAAATTTCTTCCTCGAGCCGTATTCATAATCAACTAAGGTATATTCCAGTGTAACCTCCTCCAGTGTCACAGTTAGTTGATAGTTACAAATATCTAGATCAACAACAGTGTTCACTGTGATGTTTAGCAGTGGGAAATCTGTACAACAATATATAGCTGTGCATTTTTCAGGAATGTAGCAGGACGTATTGTTAGAAATTGGTTCTAACACAAGAGTCACATTTGATGAACAATCTGGAAAATTTCATACATTGGTAACTTTTAAATACATGTAAACAGTTCCTTCTATATTTATTTATCATAAAACAAGAATGTGTCCATAGCACACGGATGCCCTATAATTTTCTATGTTCAGTCAACCGTGAAATTGGGGTCAAAACTCTAATTTAGCATTAAAATCAAAAGATCATATCATAGGAACATGCATACTAAGTTTCAAATTCATTGAACTTCAACTTCATTAAAACAACCTTGACCAAAACTTAAACCTAAAGCGAGACAGACTTACGAACGGATGCACAGACCAGAAAACATAATGCCCTCTACTATCATAGGAGGGGCATAAACAGTATTATCTTAAATGAAAGAACCTTAGTGAGCGTGCTCACTTACCCCACGTCCCCACATTGTCATTGGAGAAATAAAATAAGTGTAAGAAAAAAATTGTATCAGAAAAAAATTGAATCATAATTTCCTGTCAATATGCACATCTACATAGTATGTCCTTATTATCTACACAGTTTCATGAAATTCTGTTGTGTGGTTTCAGAGGAGTTGCGATGACAAACTGTTGCAGAAGTACATTGAAGCAAATAAGTTCAAAGGCGTAACTACTGGAAAAAATTGAATCGTAATTTCCTGTCGATATGCACATCTACGTAGTATGTCCTTATTATCTGAAAAGGTTTCATGAAATTCTGTTGTGTGGTTTGAGAGGAGTTGCGATGACAAAAGGTTGCAATAGTATATTGGGCAAATAAGTTCAAAGGGGCGTAACTCCTGGAAAAAAAATTGAATCGTAATTTCCTGTCGATATGCACATCTACGTAGTATGTCCTTATTATCTGAAAAGGTTTCATGAAATTCTGTTGTGTGGTTTGAGAGGAGTTGCAATGACAAACTGTTGCAGTAGTACATTAAAGTAAATAAGTTCAAAGGCGTAACTCCTAGCAAAAGAATTGAATCTTAATTTCCTGTCGATATGCACAACTACATAGTATGTCCTTATTATCTAAAAGGTTTCGTGAAATTCTGTTGTGTGGTTTGAGAGGAGTTGCAATGACAAGAAACAGGACTGATGGACGGACGGACGGGTCAAAAACATTATACCCTCCGCAACTCGTTGCGTGGGGTATAATAATGCTAGTAAAATTGCATGTGTTAATATGTATTACAAAATGCATTGTTTTGTCAAAGAACCGCACTGTCAAACAAAATATTAAGAAACTAATACTGAATTTATTTTCATAAGAAAAATATTGTACCATTTAGTAAAAGTTTTTGAGTGTGTGATCTGGATTAAAACTGGAACTTTAGTTATGACTTTGTTCTAAAGATCTTTCTTGAAGAGTTAAAAATTAAAAATTAAATAAAATCGTGAAAATTCAGAAACATTTAAAGTAAATAGTTATATACCATTTGACCATCCATTATTGTGAACTGTAAAAGGTGCTGCATTTCTGTCACAAGATGGAGACTTCAAATAAGATGATACTCCAAGAGCTTCAAGTACATCTGATGCTGCCATCTGATTAAGCTGAGTCAGTCCTTTTTCCAACATATATTCAGCGATAGAAAAATCTGAAGAAAATCATGAAAAATATAATTTTGAGGCATATAACTTCATTATGAATTCATAATATTTATTCCAATATTAGAGATTTTATAAGAAATAAAAAGAAGAGTATTGCTTATCTGGCATCTATGTACAAATCTGACACTTCAAAAGAGGCTTCCATTAAACTAAATTGTATTTTGATGAAATACTCTAAAGGTATGCTTAGTAGTGGGACACATTACAGTAAATTAGTTTATCTTTTTCATCTTGTATTTTTATGCTCTATAAATTCTCCTGTGGAAAAAAAACTTTGAAGCATTAAAATGAGTATTAACAGACTTTTTTTAATCATATTCGTTCACAAATATAAATATATATATATCTTTTTATCAAAATCATTCAGAGAATTTTACCTGGTATTTTGAATCCTTTATTCCAGTTACAGAGTGTTTTTGGCACTCTATTTCTATCAAGAATCTGGAATTCCTGGCAAGGTCCATTATATTCCCAACATAACCCAATGACCATAGAAATGGCATATTGTTGTTCAGCATAAAAGTCATCTATCAAATACCTACAAAATAAATTTGAATATATAAATTAAAAGTTTAATATGAGATAGTGTGTCCATAGGAAATGATGGCCACTAACACTATCAATTTCCCTGTTCAGTAAACTGTGAATTCAGGGTCAAAACCGTAGTTTGGCATATATTTTAAAAAGTTCACATCATACTGAATATGTGTACTATGGTTAAAGTTGATATGACCACAATTTCATGGTAAACTACCTTAACCAAAAACATTGATCCTTCACACAATCAAATTTTAAGTTCTGTGACCATTCCATAATAAATCTTTAATATAAGCATATCATTTAAAATTTCACATCATAATGGACATGTGTTTTCAAGCTAGAGTGAGCAAATTTAAGATGAATATTCATGACCAGAACATCATGTCATCCTAATCAGAAATATAATTCTGACTCCTGTCACAAATACCAATTCATGACCAAGTAAGTTGTTGAATTGAAAAGAAATCATTAATATAAAAACTTCAGAATATAAAAGTTAAGTATTTAAACTTTACTTGATCTTGAGGACTCCATACAGATCCATTTCTTCCCATTCGCCCGAATGATAACTATCTAACAAGATATCCATCTCTAATCTCTCTATTCCAAACTTTATAACATAGTTGCAGGGATCAAAATTTACAAAGAAATATAAAGATCTGTCAATTAAGTCCACATCAAGACAGCATTGGATGTTGTTACAACTGTCATCTAAGTAGCATGTTATTACAGATGTATCAAGATGAGGCAGTGAAATGGATGTTGATCTACAATCTGTAAAATAATTATCAAGATGTCAATACATTTAAACAGTAAGAAACTTTTTCTTTTCACATTTTCATATTTTAAGCTGATTTGTGGTTGGTGCATCACAACCAAAATGTAATAATGATATCAAATATCAAATATTATATAGTAATAATTTTATTTATGCAATATTTTTATGATATAATTGATTTAACTTCTACAAATATTTCACCAAGTTATTTCATGCATATACTACCGTCAGTACTGAGGATAAATTTATTTAGTGGATCGAGGAAAAGATGTATTATCGTGTATTTTCATTTGGATATTCTGCCAAAGTCTGCATAAAGGCATACAGAAATTGCTTACTTCCTTATACATTTAAATTTGTGGTTTCCGTTAACCATGGTATACATGAGGCCTCTGGCCTTTGTTGGTCTTGAATGTTTTTAATTTTAGTTCATTTGTATGTTTTGGAGTTTAGTATGACGTCTATTTTCCACATTTTATATAGGGCCAGTTGAGGCCCAACTCCGGTGCAGGATTTTTTGATGCATTGAAGACCCATTGGTGACCTGTGTTGTTACCTGCTCTTTTGTTGGGTTGTCTATGACATATTCCCCATTTCCATTCTCATTTTATACATATAACTTGGTAGCCCACAAATAGTAATGAACTACAGTATTACCTGTGCTCCAACCTTGATACTGGGCAGCAAATACAGAGCTTGGATCATGTCGACTGCAATGTTTCTCCTTGAGAAAGGGTGCTATACCAAGTGTATCCATTAGCATCAATACTGCATTTGGAGACAGTTTGTCTGATAGGTCTATCTGCATATTACTGTACCATTCTGATATTGACCAGTCTGGAAACAAAAAGGATATGAAGTTGACTCAGTGATACAATACAGTAAATTCAGAAATTATTGCGGTGTTTTAGTAATGTGAAAAATGGGACAGCAGCAGGTTGGCAATAATAACAAGAGGCTCTACTTGTGTCTTTGAGAACCTTCAACAATGAACACTCTTAAACATTATAGACAAAATGTTACACTAAAATATAGTTCATGACAAAAATCTTTTGTTGTTGATCTTGTATTGATAAACATTTTTCTTTGTTTTCAAGTTTCTCTCTATCTTCTTTAATTTGTTGTCAAAATATCCAAAAATGTAGTAACTGGTATTTAAGGCCAATAACTCTTTTAAAGAGTCAATTAGTAATGTCTGATATTGTAAAAGCATAAACACTTACAATGCTTACTGTAAAAGCACAGGAAGCAATCACTTCTCATTCTAAATATTTATGAAATATTTGAAACTGGATGTTCAGCAAAAAATCAACCAATAAGAACATTATCTTGATGGAACTGCTGGCCTCTGATTATATAGTCACTTACTTGTATTCTGAAATCCTTTTGTCAGGCCACAATGTACTTTTGGCAATTCAGTTTTGGATAATATTGTTGTTTGAAAAGCACAAGGTCCTCCATCATTAAAGCAAACTTTAAAATCCATATCAATATAGTATGTTGATAAACCATGGAAGTCTGTAATTTTGTAACTGTAAAAACAGTTAAAAGTTATTTATAATTTCAAGTAACATATCATGTAAGTTAAAAATAAACTTGCATTTTATCTTTTGCATAAAATTACAGGCTGCAGATTCTTGTTTATATTCAACCATATTTTTGTCATCAAATGTTAATTCTAATGCAACAACGTTTGTAACGTTCCTTTTGATTGGATAACGTCACTAATTTTCATGGCATCAATTGACAATTGATGCTATGGAACGTCTCTGTATAGCGCAGACGATATATGACAGATTTTAAATACATGTTTTAAAGTTGTTTTCTGTCAGTTTTGTTAGAATGGAGATAACAATATTGTATTTTAGCTCGATGGCATCAATTGGTGATTTGATGGTCGCAAATACCGTTTACTGTCTCCGCTAACGCGTCGCCAGTAAACTTGATTTGTGACCATCAAATCACCAATTGATGCCGTCGAGCTTAAAATACAATACAGTTATCTCTAATTATTTTTCCATTCAAAAATCAGTAACACAACAATTATCAAACAATAACTGATATCATAGCAAATGCACTACAAAACTACTGACTTGACTGGTCATAATTAGAAAATCGATAATTGTTTTACCAACTATTCATTTTGTTTCGATTTAAAAACTGAAATTGTGTTAAAATGTCATCATTTAGAATCTTGTCATTTTTATTGAAACAAAATATACTCACTTACCTTATTTCAATCACTTGTCCAATATGAAACTGTTTTTGAATGCCAAATTCAAAATCCATTAGAAAAAATTCATAATGATACTTTTCTATGCCAATATTAAATGTATAACTGCAAGGATCTATTGTAAGGAAAAAGTTGATATTTCTATTGATAAATTCAATGTGTGCACAACAGCTAAATCCAGTACAAGTGTCATCTAAGAAGCATGATACAGTATCTGGTAGGTCAGGAAGGTTCATCTCTGATGTGCATTCTAAAAAAAATAAAGATGAAATAATACTCAAGACATTACCTTACAATTCATAACACATCATAGAAAGTATTTCAACTTGGTTTTAAGAAATTCAAATCATTATTAAAAGCAGATATGTAATGAAATAATTAAAAAAAATTATTAATCTATAATAAGGCCACATCATTCTTTGATAAATACTTATCTTTCAAATGTGTACACACAGAAATCAAATTATACCTATTTTTATAGATTGAAGCTAACCATCACTGGTGTTAAACTGATCATGGTAATTGCAGTTACCACGATCCCAACATGGAGGAGCCAAACACAAGAAAAATTGTCTTTTCTAATTTCTCCATGTACACATGTTGTTTTCAAGAATTTCTCAGCCGCTAGGTTGATATGTATGGTATTGTTGTGTGTGTGTGATCTTAATAGCATATTATGTGGTCTTGTTACCGAAATAATAGCCATAGAATTTTACAGAAGATCATCGTAACTCCAAGAAAGTTGTTTGATATGATAATCGTAACTTGATTATTAGATAGTCTTAACTTGGACATGATAATAATAACTTATCAGTGATAATCATCAGTGATAATCATAACTTTCTTTATACGCTGATGGGGATGGCGACTATATATAAATCGTGTTTGAATGTTTGATAGTATGACTAGAGCAATTATTGAATAATTTACAAGTTTACTTTTGCTTTGTAGATTATAGTTTTTATATTTTACAAGTTATAATTTACGGTAAATGTGCATCGTGATGACAAGGAGAGGCAAACATTTACCATGTTCACACATTGTTAATGGAAACTATAATGTTTAAATTACGATAGTTTTCAAGTAAAGATGTGATTTATTAGGTCACAGGATCTTATTCTCCTTTGAACTATTAATCTCCTTACCTTTTGCACAATGTTCACTTAAATGAAAATCGTAAGCTAACCTTATTTTGAAAAAGTATTTCAATCCTGAATGTTGTTATGTAGGGCAGATCCAGCCATTTCTAAAAGGAAGGGGTGTCCCAACCTAGTATAAAGAGGGGAGGGGTTACCAACTATATGTCCCCATTTAAATGCATTGATTGTCAAGAAAAAGCCCATTCCCCCATTCTGGATCTGCCACTGTTGCTCGCTTGTTGTTATCTTTAAATAATATTTTTTTATGCCCCTCCGTAGTGGAGGGGCATTAAGTTTAACAATTGTCCATCTGTACATCCGTTATACACAATGCTTATTACCACATAATTTAGATCAAGTTCAAAATTGAGTTGCATCACTTTTACAGTTCTTGAGTTATGCCCTTTATAAAAATACAAATTGCTAAATTTTTGGTTTCCTTCTCTTACTTTTGTTTGCCTCAACCAAATGTTGTGATACTTTTACACAATACTTGTTACCACATAATTCAGATCAAGTTCAAAATTGGGTTTATTATACGTCACATTTACTGTTCTTGAGTTATGTTCCTTTATAAACATAAAATTGCTGAATTTTTCATTTCATTGTTTAACTTTAGTTTGCCTCAACAAATTGTTATGAAACTTTTACAAAATGCTTATTCCCACAAAATACAGATCAAGTTTGAATTTTGGAAGTGTCACTTTATTAATTGTTCTAGAGTTATGCCCTTTACAAATGGATTAATTAGTGATTTTTTGTTTCCGTTCTCTAACTTAACTTTGCCTTAACCAAATGTTTTGAAACTTTTACACAATGCTTATTCTCACAAAATACAGATCAAGTTTGTCATTTTACTGTTACCCTTTACACATGATAAAAAAAATGCCAAACTTTTCGTTTTAGTTTTCTAACAAAATGTTTGCCTCGACCAAATGCTATTTTTTGAAGGCATCGCTTATACGGTTCTTGAGTTATGCTCCTTTACAAATGGAAAAATGCTGATTTTTTTCCCGTTCTCTTACTTAAATTTGCATCAAACAAATGTTGTGTTACCACAAAACTCAAATCAGAAACAAATTTGGTTAATTATTACTATTACTGTTTTGGATTTATGCTCCTTTATAACGTTTTATGCAAGCAGGGCATCCTCTGTGTCCTATAGACACATTCCCAATTTATTATTGAAAATTGCGTTAGCAGAGGGTACTGTTAAAATCAGTTACTATGATCATAGACATATTTTATACAATTACAATTATCTTTCAAGTTATTTGTCCACAAGGTACGATTATCTTCTTTTGAAGTTATGATGATCTTTGTTAAATTTTTATTGCTATTATTTCAGTAACAAGGCCACATATGATGCCAAGAACACACACACACAACAATACCGTACATATCAACCTAGCATCTGAGTAATTCTTGAAAACAATGTGTACACAGAAAAATTAGAAGACGATTTTACTTGTTTTTGTGTCCGCTTTCTTGGTAACTGCAATTAACATGGTCAGTTTAACACCAGTGAACCATGGTTTTTGAGACAAGTGTCGTTTGCTTAAAACAGACACAACCAGGAAATTCTGATTGGTTTCTCCCTTTATTTGGGAGATAAAAATAAGATTTTACTGTCTTATATTGTAAACGGATATTTGCGACATTAAAATCAAGTTTTACAAAGGCTGAGCTTAAAATTCAATACAATTATCTCCATTCTAATGCCATATATTAAAATAAATTCCATTTAACAAATATTTTAGCTGAAAATCTCATAAATGAAAAGTTCAAGAAACTGTTGCATTGTCTTTGGTATCTAAACAACGTGACTCATATGTATACTCCCAATGTCAAACGTAAACACTAGATGATTTATAATATGCAAACACTTCTGAATGGTTTTAATATTGACAAAATGAAGATTTTGAGGCCCAAAACTTTCTTGTTTATTTTTTTTTAAATTAAAGAACCTTAGTGAGTGCACTCACATACCCCACGCTCCCACATTGTCACTGGACAAATTAAAATTACTCTAAGAAAAAAAATTAATCATAATTTCCAGTCAATATGCACATCTACATAGTATGTCCTTATTATAAAAAGGTTTCATGAAATTCTGTTGTGAGGTTTCAGAGGAGTTGCGATGACAAACTGTTGCAGTAGTATATTGGGACAAATAAGTTCAAAGGGTCGAAACTCCTAGAAAAAACCTGAATCATAATTTCCTGTCGATATGCACATCTACATAGTATGTCCTTATTATCTACAAAGTTTCATGAAATTCTGTTGTCTGGTTTCAGAGGAGTTGCGATGACAAACTGTTGCAGTAGTATATTGAAGCAAATAAGTTCAAAGGGTGTAACTCCTAGAAAAAATTGAATCAATTGAATCACAATTTCCTGTCGATATATTGGAGCACATTTACATAGTATGTCCTTATTATCTACAAAGTTTCATGAAATTCTGTTGTGAGGTTTCAGAGGAGTTGTGATGACAAACTGTTGCAGTAGTATATTGAAGCAAATAAGTTCAAAGGGCTTAATTCCAAGAAAAACAATTGAATCATATTTTCCTGTAAATATGGACATCTACATAGTATGTCCTTATTATCTACAAAGTTTCATGAAATTCTGTAATGTTGTTTCAGAGGAGTTGTTATGACAAGAACAGGACAGACAGACAGACAGACAGACAGGCGGATAGGTCAAAACATTATACCCTTCACAACTTCATTGCGTGGGGTATAATAACATACCAAAACAAGAATGTCATTATGTGTCCATAGTACACGGATGCCCCACTTGCGCTATAATTTTCAATGTTCAGTGGACCGTGAAATTGGGGTAAAAATCTAATTTGGCATTTAAATTAGAAAGATCATATCAAAGAAAACATGTGTACTAAGTTTCAAGTTGATTGGACTTCAACTTCATCAAAACTACCTTGACCAAAAACTTTAACCTGAAGCGGGACAGACAGGCGAACGAACGAGCGAACGAGCGGACAAGCGGACGAACAGACCAGAAAACATAATGCCCTCTACTATCTCTAGGTGGGGCATAAAAAAAATGGAATTCAAAATGATGGCTATCTTAGTTATGGATTAGTAAAACGGAGAATCTAACTCTTCAAAATATTTGTCAACGTCTAATGAAAATTAATTATTGTTACAAACAAATTGCTTAATTTAATCTTTTTTTTTTTTATTAAACAATACCTGAATTCCATCCATTGCTACTTGCAGTGCTGTATTTACTACTAGACAGGTCACAAGCTGGATTTAACAGATAACCAGCTAAATCCAGATCTTCCATGAGCTGTGACGCAAGGACTGAGGGTAACTGTGTTAAGGAGCTAAGTAATCCTTTGTTACTCATCCAACTACTTATTTTGAATCCTGAAATACAAAACATCTTTTTTTGTATTTAAAAGTTGGTGGGCAATATTTCTAATCCTTACCAAATGAATAAAGGAAATGTCAATGAGACAGCAACCTAACAGTGTAAGACTTCTAAGATAAAAAATTTTTGGACTCATACATCATTTTGATTTCTTCAATTACATTCAGTTTTGTACAGCCATCCAAATCATATACTATATACAAATCAGTAAAATGACCAAATATTAAGTGCCCAAAGATATACAAACAGATCATATAATACATTGTAATTTATCATGATCATAAGTCAGAAAGTTGTGTCAATTTGAGATCAAATGGCAACCTCAAAATACTGTAAATTCAGAAATTATTGCAAAAATGTGACAGGATTATAATCGCAATAATTTAAACAGGATTTTCTCAACTTCACAAAATATAAAATTTCAATTTAAGTCTATGATGACAAAATCGCAATAATAAATGCATGCAATAATTTCTGAATTTACAGTACTTGCTACTGCAAACAAGAGGCTATCACAGAGTTGTGAGAAAATTATCTCAAATACAGCTGAAAAAAATATATATTTCAAGATATTAACCTACCTGGAATGACAAAGTCATCTGACCATGAACAAAGTAGTTTTGGTATCCTTACACTGTCCAAAATGACAAATGTGTATCTACAGTCTCCATACGTCTCAAAACATATACTGATCTTTACATCAAACAGGAAGATCTTCTCAACTGTTATTTCTTCTAACCTGAATCTGAATTTTTTCAGACAAGTGAAATTTGTTCTGACTAAACTTAATGTTATCAAAATATTTGTCATCAAAGTAACAGAATAGTAAGCACGTCAGACATATAATTTGACATAGATTGTAGCTTCACATCAGATTCATGGAATAATTTCTAAAGTTTCAAAATTTTGAACATGACTGCCTTTTTTCAAATAATTAAAATAAATTTTTGTAATTCTTTAAATTTAGGAAAGTTAAGCATCAAGATGAAGACCAGCAATAAAACTGTGACATCCCTTTACTATCAAGGATATTGTTATTTCCTAGTAATTTTCTCAAGCATGTTCCCTTATGTACATAATTCCATTTCCATCTTTCATAACTTGATTTAATTTTGTTCCAATAAAATTAATTTTTCATCTTGTCTAATCTCAAAGTATACTTACTCAAGTCTTATCATATTTCCCAGTGATACAGTTTTCCATGTATTGAAAGTGTAGTCAAACAAGGATTCACTGATGACAAGTTTCTCAATTTCAATACTGAGTTTGTAGGCACATGCATCTAACAAAACATGTGTTTCAAATGTTCTTTTGAGAAAAGGTACATCAACACAACATTGAATGCCTGTACAGTAGCTTGGTAAACGACAGCTGACATAAACTGGTAATGCTGCCACTTGAACGTCTGCTGAACAAGCTGAAATAGAGCAATTATAACTTTAGCTAAAGGTGGAAACTAAGTAGAATTTCGGCTTTTAAAGATATCCTCATTATATGGAAATTTGCACAATTTCTTCTTGTGGGATAATATATTCATTGCAATACTGAAATAGTAATAAAAGAACAGTATTCAAATGTCCCTGACTTATGCACATATTTTATCTTTCTACAGGCAATTGGAAAATATGAATAAGAAACAAAGTTTTGCTTCAGAGATTGTTATGTCTAGGTGGTACTTATTAACAGTTTCAGGAATGTTTAGCCAAATTTATTTTGTATATTTCATTTATTCAAATAGAAAAGAAATATGATTTCATATGTGGCTTTACAATTGGCATTCAGTATACAAACCTGATGTATTCCATCCTAGACTGTTGATGTTATACATTAACCGTGAACATGCTTGATCTTGTAGGTACCCTGATATTCCTAATTGATGATATAAAAGGTCTACTGCAAACTGTGGCAATTCTTTCCCAATTGTTATGTCCTGTATTTCTAGCCAGTTTGTAAGGGAAAAATCTTTAAAAATCAATTTAACAATGTTTTAATGTTTGAAAAGTCTATTTTTATTGTACTATAAATGCATTATAACTCATACTTCAGCAGTTTTGCATTTGTCCTTGTTTTAAACATTAGAAACGTTACACCACCCTAAAAATATGATAATATATCTTATCCTATTCTCCATTAAAATTATTTATTTGTGTAAAGTTATATCAATATGGATACTGATCCTTTACAATTTACAGATGTCTAGAGTATGAAATATAAGAATGTTGTCAAGATATTTCTGTTGAATTTTGTCAAGACATTTTAATAAAAATAATTACCTTTCAGAAGAAATCCTTCACCATAATCACATAAAGGTTTTGGTAGTTTTGTATCCTTAAATAATACTTCACGATGAAAGCAACCACTTGATTCAAAACATAAGCTCATGTTAATGTTTGCCACAAAAGTTCTTTCACTAAGGAATTCATAGATCTGGTAGCTAAAACAACAGAAGTAGTATATTTAATTCAATAATGGAGATGATTGGATATAAGCTTAATGTCCAGGATATAATCTTGAAGACATAGACAAATATTCTGACTCTAAGCTGACTTCCATTCCTATCATTATTTTGTAGGCTATAACTTTTGCAATAGAAGAACACGCTCTAAAATCTAGAGTTTGACCAAGCATGGGTTCAATTGTAGCAAGCACCTGTTGCACTTGAATTTATAGGCATGCTTCCATCACAGACCACTAAGGCTGTTTTGAAATGATCATGATAAGCTCCTTCTAACAAAAAACTTTTTAAAGCAAGATGATCTAATAAGATTTACCATCAGAAAAGGAACATGACAGGCTGCTTTCTGGTTTATGCTGAAATTAATTTTGATCAAATTCATTTTAAAACAGAGTAACAGGCTAAAAGCTTAAGGATGTTCAAATATTATCCAATTCTACATAAGAAGCTAATAACTGAATTAACTTAAGAATATGGCAATGTCAAAATCTTAAGCATATTAAAATAAATTACTCACTCAATTTTTAAAAGTCCTAGAAAAGAAAATGACTGCACAGTTCCAAACTCCATATTCATAACTGAAATTGTTCTATTCAGGTTCTCTACACCAATTGTGAATTTGTTATTGCAAGCATCCAAGTTTACATAAAAATTCAAGGCAAGTCTAAGTTTCTGTATATCTATGCAGCAATCTAGAACTGTACAACTGTTTGTAATATGACAAGATAGACCTGACTGTAGTGTTGGTAAATTCATACTTTTTCCATCACATCCTGTAAATTAATAAAATCTAGTAACTTTTTTAAATTTTCATACATGTTTTTATTTGGGGGATTAATAAGCTTACTATAATATAGAAATTGTGGAAAAAACTGCATATTAAGTAGGCACTGGAATTCAATATATTAATTGGGACTAAATAGGTTGTTTTCACTGTAAAGCTTTATTCTAATGCTATTTTGTAACAATTTTTCATTGGTTAAAAGTTGCCGTCAAATCCACAGTTGACCAGGCGTAACTAAGGAGGATCCGCCATTTTGAATTGAAAGGATCAACAAATATTCGATTACTACAATATTATCGAAAATAAAACAACACCTACCTGAATTCCCGTTTTAATGTGATTTTATCCGAATTTGAATCAATAAAAAACCTCCAGTTTGTAAGTTTTCATTTGTATATCACGTTTAGCTACAATTTGCGCCAAAATCATTCATGAAGATTCGGATTTTTTGTATGTCAAATTTGTACATTTTTCAAGCTCTAACGTATTATTTCTTTTGTAGGAATCACTGTTGAATTCAATTTATTTGACGATAATTGGTCTCGCTACTAGTAAAACTGTTGTTTCAAATCTACTGTAACAAGCTTTATTAGCAACCTGTGAGTATTGAGTAACCTGCATCAATAAAGTGCTTATTCCTAGAAGCATCAATATGATTGCAAAAATCTTAAAAGAGTAGCCATCTTCAGGCTTAACCTAACCTAGCCAAGTTGTAGAGCTTGTAAAAATCAGGTCTACTGGCCAACAGAATTTATTAAAATTGAAAGAATGCTGTTCAAGACTAGTGTAGTAGAAGATCAGTAACAAGTTTACCCATTTACGGTAAATTTGTCACAAATGACAGAAAAATTCTAATGGTTGGAACCTATGTGTGACCTTGAGCTGTGACCTAGTGACTTCAAAATCACTATAAGTCTTTGTTATCCTAAGGGACGTAATTATCATGCCTAGGTAAAGTTAGCATGGCATCCTAACCCTATCTAATACTTCGTTGATAGGGCAAGGCATAATACAATTCTTTTCTATCATTAACTGCGGTAACCTTGATTTTGACTTATTAATCCCAACAATCAGTTTGAGCGTTTCATGTCCAACCAACTTTCGAAAAAGTTGTACATGTGTTTCAAAATATAATACATGTGATTCTTCCAGTGGGAGTAAAATCTCTCGCTTTTCAGACCCTCTTCCGTCCCTCCTGTTAAAATTTGAAATCTTCCACTTTTGATAATGTCAACCTAGAAAAATTTTCAGTAGACATTTTGTTTACAAAATCAATAGGGACAGAGAAAAGTCTGAGAAACTCGAAATTATGGGAAAAGTTGAGAAAACGGTAGTCAACATTTTCTGTTATTGATTTTGGTAACTAGGTAATTGGCGTTGAGTAATCAATGAAGGTGTTGAGGATTAAACTGTAAATACAACAATAAACTAGAGGCTCTCAAGAGCCTGTGTTGCTCACCTGACTCTACTTGGGTTTTTGAAATAATATTAAAAAAGATATAAATCATAACAGATACTTAAATAATGATTGAGGCCAAATTTGGTTTAATATTGCATTCCATTCTGTGGTTCTCTAAAGGAGACATTTGTATGTATTTCTCATAGGGTCCTGTTAAACTAAGTCCCCGCTGGCAGCCATCTTGGATGATGGATCGGCTACAAAGTTACAACACTTGGTCAGCACCTCTTAAGGAACATTCATGCTATGTTTTGTTTCATTCCATTCAGTGGTTCTCTAGAAGAAGACTTTTGTATGCATTTCCCATAGGGTTCTTTGTTAAACTTAGTCCCCGCTGACGGCCATCTTGGATGATGGATTTACAAAGTAACAACACTTGGTCACCATCTCATAAGAAACATTCATGCTATGTTTGGTTTCATTCCATTCAGTGGTTCTCTAGAAGAAGACTTTTGTATGCATTTCCCATAGGGTCCTATGTTAAACTAAGTCCCCCGCTGGCGGCCATCTTGGATGATGGATTGGCTACAAAGAAACAACACTTGGTCAGCATCTCATAAGAAACATGCATGCTATGTTTGGTTTCATTCCATTCAGTGGTTCTCTAGAAGAAGACTTTTGTATGCATTTCCCATAGGGTCCTATGCTAAACTAAGTCCCCCACTGGCAGCCATCTTGGATGATGGATCAGCTACAAAGTAACAACACTTGGTCAGCATCTCATAAGAAACATTCATGCTATGTTTGGTTTCATTCCATTCAGTGGTTCTCTAGAAGAAGACTTTTGTATGCATTTCCTATAGGGTCCTATGTTAAACTAAGTCCCCACTGGCGGCCATCTTGGATGATGGATCGGCTACAAAGTAACAACACTTGGTCAGCACATCATAAGAAACATGCATGCTATGTTTGGTTTCATTCCATTCAGTGGTTCTGTCGAAGAAGACTTTTGTATGCATTTCCCATAGTGTCCTATGTTAAACTAAGTCCCCGGGCAGCCATCTTGGATGATCAGCTACAATAACAACACTTGCTCAGCATCTCATAAGAAACATTCATGCTATGTTTGGTTTCTACCATTCAGTGGTTCTCTAAAACACATTTGTATGTATCAAATCAAATTTAAACTAAGTCCCTGCTGGCAGCCATCTTGGATGATGGATCAGCTACAAAGTAACAACACTTGGTCAACACCTCATAAGGAACATTCATGCCATGTTTGGTTCCATTCCATTCAGTAGTTCTCTAGAAGAAGTTCAAAATGTAAAAGTTAATGATGATGACAACGGATGAACGCCAAGTGATGAGAATAGCTCACTTGGCCCTTTGGGCCAGGTGAGCTAAAATGATTGTCAATTACCTAGTATAGAATATTTGTTCCAACAGGAACATGTGTTATGACATTGTTTATGACAAAGTTTCCACTGGAACTTCTGTTAGGTGGAACAAATATCGTTGACAGATCAACTAGCTTGTTTAAGACACACAATTGGATGATTGAAAAGTGAAATACTGACAATGGACTAAGTTGTATAAGATCACCTTACTATATATATATAGCAGGTTACACACTTCGTCTAGTAATGGACTTCTGGCTGTATAAACGACTTTAATTTGATGCTGTTGAAAACATGGAACAGTTACTGGACCTCAAAGACAAATGAATCAACTCAAATATGATATTTATGGCTTGTTTTCTATCCAAGCCAAAGGAATACCTTTATAAGTATGTTTGTTTTGGTCAATTCAAAATTTTATAATTTGACAAAATGCAAACCATATGTTATCACCAAATAAGTATACCCCAGCAACAAATTAAAGAAAACCAAGTATCTAGCCAAATTCGACTCTGCCTGGAGATCTGTTTCAAATGGTGCAAGTTCAGTGCCAAGGGTCAAGATCATGCTTACTACACTTCATGCAAAGCTGACTTTGGTGGCCCTAATGACTTGACCAAACATATGGAAACAGCTACCCACCAGAAAGCCCACAACTCTATCAATTCAACATCTTCTGTTACTAGCATGTTCAGTAGTGGTACCAAATTTGACAATGTAGCTTAAGCAGAGGTACTTTTGCCAACTATATGTATGATGGCTGATCTCTTTATCTTGAACTATATATATAATAAATAAATATTTGAAAACCCTTATCTTTTATTTTATCAAGTAAAAATGGATATGCAGGTGTTTAAATAGAGAATATCATATGGCTTTTCAATATATAATCCCAAGAGCTCTGCTCGAGGATTATATTGATTGAGGTTGATACGTAGTAGATGTTTTTATGTGACATGACGTTACAGATAAAGAGGTTTGAAATGACGTCATACAGATTATAGGTTTGACATGACGTCATACAGATTAGGGTTTGATAAAGCCTTTGCAACAGTGACTGCAATCGATGACGTGACGTCATACAGATTAAAGGTGTGATAAAGCCTTTGCAACCATGCTGATATTGATATCATCACGGTGGCTGATACAGCACGCTTGCCAATGATTGTATTACACATACAATTTATCTGTATTTACTACTAAGTATATAATAAAGGTATGGAATCATTGTTCTTTTAACAAAAAGGAAGATATGCAGTTTAAACACCAAAAAAAAAACATTGCGTACATCGATAAAATAATCTCAAGTATATGAGACCCAAACTCCAGCTGAAAATTTCCAAATCTCAAGTTGTTGCTTGACAACTCTGTCACATGTCTGAAATATTTAAACTAGAATTTGACCTTCAGACTCTCAAATCAACAGAATTCAAAACTTCAGGTGGCACTATCAGACCAATTTTGGTAAAACATTTCTTATAGCTTAAAAGATTTTCCATGAAAACCAAATATTGACTTCCAGACATCATACTGTATTACAACAAGGCTAGCAAAAACTAAATTTCAGACACTGAAGACAAACATACACATAACTGCACAAATTTGCAGTCTTACAAATTTATTTCAATAAATGATAGCACTAATTTGCACCCTTTTCTTATAATAATTTTAACTCACTTAAATTTAAAGAAAATAAGTTTTCCTGATTCAAAGCAGTTTAACTGTAATCTGTTTAATAATATGTAATCCGAATCAATATAAAACTTTTGTATTCTGTTCATGTGATATTTTATTGGGTATACATGTCTTTTACATACCATGACTTATATTCCACCCATTACTGTCAACATTTATGTAAGGCTCTGCATGTCTATCACACTGTGGATCTTTTAAATAAGTCCTTAAACCTAATTCATCCATCAATTGCATTACAACAAAAGCCTCCAATGTGTTTTGGTTAGTAAAACTGTTATCACTCAACCAATTATTCAAAGAAAACCCTGCAACAGATATTTTACCTTCAATTCATGTTGATCTTTTCCAACCATTGTGCAAATGGACAGACAAAATACTGATTTGGCAAGGCATAAAGTATTAAGAAATTTGCAAAATGGTGCAATTTTCTCACTTATCTTATGAGTATGTTTGATAATTACTTATGAAAAATTTAAACAATAATAAATATAAAGAAACAATACTTTTATTTGTTTTTGTAATTACTCCATGGTATTGTCCTTTTCACTTTTATATATTTGGAGAAATATTCTTAAAATCCATTTTTTTTCGAATTAATATTTTTCCATGATCTACAAATGTATGTAAATATATGATATAATGAACTCGAACAGTTAATTTCATAATTTTTCGTTTATAATTTAAAAAGTTACATCAAGAAAAATAAAAAAAATCTGAAAACAAGAATGTGTCCCCAGTACACGGATGCCCCATCCGGACTATCATTTTCTATGTTCAGTGGACCATGAAAATGGGGGGAAATCTATAATTTGACATTAAAATTAGAAAGATCATATCATAGGGAACATGTGTACTAAGTTTCAAGTTGATTGGACTTCAACTTCATCAAAAACTACCTCGACCTAAAACTTTAACCTGAAGCAGGACAGACGGATGCACAGACCAGAAAACATAATGCCCATAAATGGGGCATAAAAACCAATGTATAAGAATTTTTTCTGCATAAATATAGAAGTAAAATGAACAATATTTAAAACTCACAGAAAATGTATGAACATGATCAGTACATTTAAATAATGTTCATTGCTATTGGTGCAGAATCCTAATGACGTATGGTCTTTTTACTAAAAGATATTTCCAAATAGCTACCTTGTAATACTATGTGATAACTAACCTGCAATGTCAAATCCTTTATCCCAACCACATAGTGGCTTGTAAAATTTCTGTTTATTTAAAACGACAGTATTCACAATACAGTTACTTGGATCTGAATATTCCAAACAAAGTTGAAAGGTTAAGTCCATTATGTAAACTCTTTCATCTACCAGGTCAAAAATCTTATACCTACAAAATAACAGTACAACTACAGTATTAGTCCTGTATTTCATTATCCTCCATGATTGGAAGTTCGTTACCTAACTCGAAACTAAAGGTAAAAGCAGAACCTTGGAGCAAATGTTACTCACTGTGAATGGAAATATTCTTTACTTATTTGCAAACAAATTGATACACTTAATTGATGAATAGTTTCAGAAACATGGTCAATTTGTCTATATTTCGTTTTGTGACCCGATTCTGTAAAATAAGTAGACATGCTTGTAAGTTCCTGACCTTTGTATTGGACATTGGCTTTTGCGCATGTGCAACAATATATAGGCCAGGCCTACTGTATTATGTATTTTAACATTACAGAATAAAATTGAGATCAAATAACAAATGAATATTTCGTTAAATAGAGAATTGGGACATACTTACTTTTTATTTTCCTTACAAAAATATTAGAATTTTGCATGTGACTTTCAATGGTTAATTGGAAAATTCAGTATTTAACACTTTAAACTTGTTAAGATAACTATAACAATGTCACAATGTCATTAATACATCAAAGTATTTTTCATTCCATTTGCATTCAATGGCATAGAATTAAATTAATTTTACGTGCAAATACTTGGCAGATTTTGTTTTATCAAAATATATCAAATCATTTTCTGATCATAAAAATCCACTTACAACCAGACTTCAAAAATAATACTCTTGGCCTTAAAAGGAAAAAGAGCACCACATAACCTAAAATAGATGTTGAGTTATTGTTTCGATGTCAATAACATTGCTGAAAGGATTTTCCCAAGAATTCAATGAAATTCTAGGAGAGGAATAAAACAGTAATAGTGAAAATAGACGTTTAAACAATTATTATGCATGATCATTTGCAACTTCTCTTTTGAAGCCGATACTAGTGAAAATGCAATGAAAAATATGCGGTTAAGTATTTTTGAAGTAGCACGTTGTGATGATAAATATTTTTGCATGACGTCACGATTAATTTGGAAATCCGAGATATCACGAACTTGCAAGCATCGACGATACATTTAAAGATGACATATACGGTTGTTATTTTTCTTTGATGAACCTGTATTGCTCCTATGTCATCTTTATATAAGAAGTATAGATGCATATAATTCACATCAAGGATCTTTAAAAAAAGTCACATCCAACATATTTCTGAAGGAGAATCACCATTTTGGATACCTGGAAAAGATGTGTGCATACTTTATGGATAGCCCTTTTGGGGCATCTTTACTTCTGTATTTGTATTATAGTAAAAAAGTCCATTTTGGGATAAACATGGAAGCCATAAATATGATGAATTTCAAATTAAATTCCAAAAATAAAATGATGTTTCATGTACACAAAATATGGAAGTAACTTGAGTACTACTGGATTTCAGAATTTTTTATTTAATTTTTGAAACATATAGTACTTTCATAAACCTAACTATGTCTTACTTCAGTTTTAATCCTCCTTGAAGAGAAAATTTTCCTTCTTCTCCCCATGTGTATGTCAAAAGAGACCGTTTGACATGCAAAGCCTCGATGGAAATGTCCATCTCATACAGACATGGATCAAGTGATACTTCCAGTTTTATATTTTTATCAATAGCTGTAATTTCAATACAGCATTCTATTGCCAAACAGGACTCTGGTACAAAACATGATACACCTGAAGGCAGACTTGGTACATCTGTTATTGAGGAACAGTCTGAAATTACAGAGAATGACAAATGTTACTACCACTGTGCACAAGTCAAATTGTGAATCAAAAATGAATTGCCATCTAGAAGCACTACCATAGAACCATTTTACCATGAATCCAAATGTATGAGGCCTCTTGTGTTTAAAATAGACAAAGAATTAGCAAAAGCAGTATCTAAACCACCTTTCTTGCATAATATATAGGATGAAGTGCCAAAATTAATGTCTTGATATTTATGAGGTGGCCAAAATTTGCAATAAATCTAAGTGACCAATCAAAGATACTCTCAATGAAAAAGTAGCATTCCTCTTTACTGGTTAGTCATTACCCCCCTCTTTAGCTAAAATTATAACTACAATTTAAAAATATAATTTAAATATTTTACTGATTAAGTTATTACACATTATCCTCAATTATTAATATTGAGCTGTTTAAGTGAGACAAACTTTTGGAGGAAAACCCCAAAACCAAATAGGCCTAAAATCTTTATAGTAAAACAATATATAACATGATAATTTGTACACTGTACAGCATAACATGCTGGCAAGATCACATTCCCAATTTCTGTGGACTGCAAAATCTGAGTAAAAACCCTAAATTGCTATATGGTATTTCAAATAGTTCACCTCATTATGAACACAATCTCATAGTTTCAAGTTGATTAAATCACAAAATCATGGTAAAATTACCTTTAAACAAAATTTAAACCTCCTTCAAAACTAAGAGACTAATGGACAGACCAGAAAACAAAAGACCTCTACTAAAGATTTTAAATATATTTGCATACTTACTGCTTTGCCAGGCAAAGTGATAAAATGGATATGAAGCTCTAGAACAAGATGGAGAAAGTAAAAATTCATCAAGCCCAAGTCTGTCATTAATAGTGTTGACAATATCTGTAGGTAATACATCTGGTATTTTGTCTGTCATCTGTTTTAACAAAGCTGTCAGTGACAAATCTAGAAAGAGTAGAAAAACAATATCTTTTAGTGTGCTATGAACAGCATTTTATATCATTATGAGTCTCTTTCATCAGCTCAATTCTGATACCATTCTGGAAGAGTTTTCACAGCAATGTTAAATATTAAGAACCAAACATTTAAAATAAATAAAGTTTTGAATACTATTACAACAAAATTTACTTTAGCCACTGATGTCTTGCTATTTATTTCAATCAAAACTAGCCAAAAGATGTTTAATGTAGATAATTAAGAACTTTTGCTGTTTTAATATTGGAAAATAAAAGATTGGATATCTATTCGAAAAATCCGACCATATTATTCAAATTCAAACCTTCATGCAGTGTTTCCTGAAATCATAATAATTAATCTTGTATTTTCTTTATCGATCAACAATCACCAAAATAACTGCACACATTATTAAAGATCTAAATTTACATTTGTCTTATAATAATCATTACCCTGTGGAAAACTAGTTCCCCAATCACAAAATATTTTAGGCAGTTTGGTATCCTTGAAGATTTCAATAGTTGACATACAGTGCGGGTGAGTTTCAAAACAGAGACTGATATTCAAACTGAACTGGAACTTCTTTTCAGCTGTAAGATCTACTATCAAATACCTATAATGAAAAATAGAATGTTATTAACTTTTAATTCAAAGTTAAATGGATATGTCAATTGAACTTAAGTATTTTGAAATCCTATAAACCTTGATCTAAATTTACTTATACTTAAAATATAGGTCATAAAAACCAAATGTTATTAATATGAGTTATTCCTATAAATTAATCATAACAGTAATACATAAAAGAAATAACATAATTAGTTTCAGAGAAATTGATATGTTAAACTATATTCAATTTTGGCAGGCTTATCAAAACTTACTCTATTCGCACAACATTCAAGAGGGTAAATTTCTGAACTGTTCCTGAAAGTAGTAAAACAAGAATGTGTCCATAGTACATGGATGCCCCATCCGCATTATCATTTTCTATGATGTTCAGTGGAATGTGAAAATGGGGTAAAATCTCTAATTTGGCATTAAAATTAGAAAGATCATGTCACAGGAACATGTGTACTAAGTTTCAAGTTGATTGGACTTTAACTTCATCAAAACTACCTTGACCAAAAACTTTAACCTGAAGCGGGACAGACGAATGGACAGACGAACAAACGAACGGACGGACGGACTAACGGACGCACAGACCAGAAAACATAATGCCCATAAAAGGGCATAAAAATATGGTCATGGTCACTGATCACAGAAAAAATCCTGCCTTAAATAAATATTTAAAAGACTTTACAAGTTATCCTTTAATAGTAAATGCATAATTGCCAAAGGAATATCTTAAAATTTTAAAACATTCTACTCAACATTAGAAATTCAAGTTTTTTCAATTTCAAGGTAGATTGGGAACTTCTAAAAAGACTATTATATTACATTAAATAAGATTCAGTAATTATACTGCTGATTTAAAATAAGCATAGAATTATAAATACTCGAAACTATAAAATAATTAAATATACCATATGTATAATCTGTCAAATTGAGTGTCTTCTGATATCTGTCTATCTGTAAATGTAACTGGTGATTGCATGTATCCAGATAAAATGAGGCCTTGAATTTGTGCTGCAAGAAATCTACATTCAAACAACAATCAATGCCTAAACAAGATGACAAAAAATTGCACCTTGCATCTGCTGGCAAGTCTGGCAAAATCACATCTTCAAAACAACCTGAAAATATATATATTGTTTTATTAAAGTGTAACCTGATATAACATAATAATACAAATATGAAACAGATTTTATAATGTCACCCAGCCTTCATATGCTTATGATGCACTGTACTTCTAAGGTGCTCACAATTATCTATCTGCAAATAAGTTAGGTCTTGCTAATTTTAAGCTTAACCCTTTCACCGATGAGTCCTGGTTTACGGAATTCACGCTTCAGACAGCTGACGATGAGTCCGTTTACGGATTGGAATACCTCTTTATATTTCCGCTCAAAACAGTGCAAACATGAGTTATCTTTCTTTGTTGAATACCGGATGAAAGTGTAAACATGGCCTTCCGTTTTCAGAAAACGGTGTCAAAATCAGAGGAAATTTACGAATTTACGAGAATTTGAAATGAGGGAACATTTTTTGAAAGAATATGGAAGAATTGAAGCCAAACTAGTATACTTTTTGACATAAAATGTTGCTTTATGTACAAAACACTTGGAATGGACATCGTTCAGTGTAAGGAATTTGTACAGCCTCATTAAATTTTTCAAAATTTTGCCGTTTTGGGTTAAAAAATTAGGATTTTGGGTCAAAGAGCAGAATTTTGAGAATTTCACCTAGATAATGCCGAAAATTTGAAAATTTGAATATTTAGAAAAATTATCAAAACATGAACAAAACTGTGAACATGGTGTTAGTGAATGAAATAAAGACACAAATAACTACAGACAAGTTTTTATTGACATTTATTATGCAGATCTCCCACTTGACTAATAGTAGCCAGGAAGCCATCGTCTCAGAGTAGCTTCTGTCTGGGCAGCTATTGGTGAAAGGGTTAATGCATACATTTACATAACATCAAAATTAAATGGGTCTAATAGAACAATCAAAACTGTCTTAGGTCAAATCTGCAGAGGAATGGCAACATCAATTTTAATACAATTATGTACCTTATCTATTTACTAAAACCTATATAACAAAATGTGCCAAATGCCATGCAAATACAGTGTACCTGTTTTTCAAAAGATGATGTGTCCTTATCAACTGACATTCCAGTAAAAGCAGAAACTCCTAATGTTTGTGACCCTTAAGTTATTATGTATTAACACAGGTCATGAATAAATTCTAACCAATTCTTGTTTTAAAATACCTTTGATCCATCCATTTTTATCAGGTTCATATTCCAAGCTACAAGAGTCACTGTTTAAGAAAGATGACAGTCCTAACTGTTTAATTATCTGCCTGATAATATCCTCTGGCAGGATGTCATTGATATTAAATCCTTCTTCAGCCATAAAATTTTCCAAAGAAAAATCTGAAAAATCATAAATATGAATGTTGGTAAAGTATATAACCATACTGCAAAGAAGTTCAATAGAGACCTGCATTTTAATTCGTATGAAATTCTGCTACCAAGCTTCAGGATAGATTTGAAAATATTAACCAGAAACCTTACAATTATCCATGGTCAAGAGTAAATATAACTTAAAGACAAAATACTCATCATTAATCATATTTCAATTCACAACTTAGTTTGAAATATGATTTACATTATCATTTCAGTTATATTAATAAGTTTACTTTTTGTAAAGAAAGAATCTGCTTCCCAGTCACAAAGAGGTTTTGGTACCAGGGAATTTTGGAATACTGTAACATCATATAAACAGGGTTTAGATGACTCAAAGCACACACTGAGGTTCAAGTTGACCCTTAGTTTCCTCTCCTCTTGCAGGTCATCAATCTTGTACCTAAAATATTTAACAAAGACATTTTAATTTGTTTGACTATTCATATAATACACATCTTGTGAAGGATATGGTATTCAATTGCATATCGAAATATAAAAAACATCTATACCATCTTTTTAGTTTCATGTGATTTTTCATACTTCTTAACTTTTTTTTTGTAGTGACATACCATGTTTGGCATATTTTAGCTTAAATTTGAAAGTCATACTTATTTTAGGGAAATCGAAATTTCACATAATAAATTTACCTTCAATGATTAGTATTTCTAGACCTACACAAAGTGTAGTACAATAACTAATCCTATGGATGCCCTTACTAATTGCTTTACTATGCTACTATGCTAATAAGTTACAGACAATTACAATTTGTTCTTTTATTGTGCTTCATTGTCACCACCTTTCAATAATTTGAATTTTTCCCTTTTGTTTATGAAGTAACTAAATCATTCTGTAGAAGCATACATCGTTAATCTCAATATCCCTTCAAATTGAAGTGCTTGGTAGTACCTATATAAAGAAGAAAACAATGTTATAATTTTGAAAAGAAACTATATTACTGTTACGAAAAAAAAAATCATTTTAATGAATAAAGCAATCAATGAAGGGCAGTTTGAGGCAGGCCTTCCAAAAATATTTGAGCCAGCCGGACATTTTGTCTTATCCCAATTTTAATCCCATAAGACTTAGTAATAAAAGGCTTTTTATAGTAATCAGTTGGGCATCATATGTCCATATGAATTATGATTGACACAAAAACGGTATTTGACTTGGATTTTTAAAATAAATTTGATGTTCTGGTGCTGACTGTTAAATTGACAGTGCACCATTCGCAGTGTGCAACATCAGAGTATTAACATCTGTCTAAGACTCTTTATTTGTGCAAAATTACGCTGTCAATAACTTCACTTTTGTTTTAAAAAGTACAGGCTGTTGACTTGACAACGGTAAAACACGGACCAGAGACGGATACGTAAATTCTGTGCACGTTTTAAAGCACGATTTGAGTTTAAGTAGATCTTTCCACAGTTTTTTCTACAGGAAAAGACTGGACAAGAACTTTAGATATTGGTATCAATAATATGTTTAACATTTTGAAAATTTGGATGCATAATTTAATCTCACACCTGCGCATATGGGCACGAGTGTGCTAGGTCAAACAACGGTGGTCCTGATGATTTTCTCTTAAAACCTTAATTTTTAAAACTAACTTTTAAATTTCCATCAAATCATATTTACATATGTTTTCTGGTAATCTGAATCTTATTGAATAAATTAATTAGATACAAAACGCTAAAATTACTTTTAATACTTGACCGATCAATGTCCAGTACAAAATAGTTTACCTGTTGTCTGAACAGGTAAAATCAGCTGTCAGAGAACTAATTAATCTTGATTGTAATGAGAGGGTATTATAGTAGGGTTTGTTTTAATAGTAATTATTAATCATGTCACTTATATGACCGGAAATGTGTAGCTGTTTAAGGCAGAAGGTCAGCTCAAAAGATCGCAGAAACTTCAATTTTTTCTGAACTATATTAAAATGTCCGGTTTTTCTAGACTATTTTAAAATGACCGTTTCAGCCTTGACACAACAAGTCATTTATATAATTTACCAGACTTGTCCGGAATATATGACTGTTTTGGAAGCCCTGGTTTGAGGTCTATACTACTGTAGATTCAAAAGTTAATGCAGGGTTTTATCTATTTTATCATTTAAATAATGTGACTAGGTGAGTATTGCAATAATACATTTTGTAAGAACCTGCAATTTCTTATTTTATATGTATATCTGTATGCAGATTTCCTAAATGCAACAATAAATAATTTATGACCATTCTACAAATTCCCAATATTAATAAATGCACACAATAATTTCTGAATTTACAATTTTACATAAATGCTCTAGATTTTCAATTGGTCATTGTAATCCTTTTGAACTACTACTTAACAGAACAAGACAATTTGAATATAGAAAAACAAGTAAAACTGCGAGCTACTGCTCACTGATGATACCCACGAAATATTTCGGTAAACAGGAAGTTGTTGAGTGATGAATCTGAAAACGCATCACACGGTATAGTTGACTAATATAAACCCTGAAACCAAATTTCAGAAATCCTTGTATTGTAGTTCCTGAGAAAAATGTGACGAAAATTTTCAACTTGGCTATTATGTGTTATATGATACAAGTGTTCAGTAAACAGGAAGTTATTGAGTGATGAATCTGAAAACGCATCACACGGTATAACTGACTTATATAAACCCAGAAACCAAATTTCAGAAATCCTTTTCTAGTAGTTCCTGAAAAATTGCGACAAAAATATTAATGGGACAGATGGACGGACGGACGGACTGACGGATAGATGGATGGACAGACAGAGGTAAAACAGTATACCCCCTTTTTAAAGCGGGGTATAAAACATTTTACATCAAATGCTCACCAAATTCATAGTCCACCAAACTTATTGGATCTATAACAAGTTTTTCTAGTCCAACTGTCATGACATTGGTACACATGTTGACATCTAGGAAGGCATTAAATGATCTGTCCAGAAAATCTACATCAATACAACAGTCAACGGCAGTACAGTGGGAAGGAATCATACATGTTACAGGACTAGGCAGTGGTGTCAAAGATACATCAAGTGGGCATACTGAAATACAAAGAAAAGTAAAACTTTAAATTTGCCCAATTGACTTCTAGAATAGTAGCCCTTTTCATAAAAAATTTTACAACTAAAATTGCTTGTAAGTTATACTGAGATGGTCATGACTTGCAAGTATTATTTCTCGTATAGGATTTTTGTTAAATTTAGATTATGGATTCTCAGATGTTTCATTTATTCCCAATAAACTTTTAATACTAAAATGCAGACTTTCTATTTTGCAAATTACACTGTATTATTTGAAGAGATGTTTCAGTTTTGTCTAATTGATTTTCATGAAAAAATTGAGGCATTTAATTTGAGATTGGATATATTCACAACAAAGCTAGTTCAAAACTGTTCCATTTAGCTAAAAAAAAAATACTAGCTGAATACTCTTGTTGTTTTTGTTACTCATCAGTACTTACTCTTCTTCCAACCATTCAGAACTGGGCTGTATTTTGAACCAGATCTTTGGCAAGATTCTTCATTGAGAAGTCTACCAATACCAAGCTGTCTAAATAGCATAGAAATGACAAGTTTTGACAGTTGTTGTCCCGAAGGAATACTGACCTTTGCCAGCCAATTTTTTAAAGAAAACCCTGAAATAAAAATTTAAATAGCAAATCTCTCTACAAACAGATCTGTCTTATGATTTATTTTAGGCAATGGCAATGGTAAGTATGTTTTAAAACTTGTGTGGATGTTTAACACTCAGGGTTTACTTTTCAAAATGACATGATATAAGTGTGAAAACTATGTACTAAAGTAAAATCTCAGTAAAAGTCGCTGGTAAATATGTCACTATGCATTTAAATTATACTCTGATATGAAGAAGATATGTCAAATCACACAGACATACAACTCTGATATGAAATGAAAAGTCCTTGTTCTTACTTCTAACTACTACAGGTCTTTTCTAGCAGTTAATCTGAATTTTTAAGCCATAGGTTCTACTCATCTGGGAAATGGACCCAGGAGCTTGCACACTACTGATTGATAAATATAAGCCTTTAGTGGTAGTTCATTAATATAAAATTTCATATATAACCAAATCAAAACTAAAATACAATATTTCAAAATAATTCACCTTCAATATCAAAACCTGTATTCCAGTCACATGGCAACTTAGGAAGAAGTGAATCATGAAGTACAACCCAATGGAACATTGTCTCCCCTGGATTAAACTGTACACTAATGTTAAGACTGACTTTGAACTGTTTTTCATCCTCCACGTCATCCAAACTATAACTAAAATTTTAAATTGTACTTTCTCAGTAATATTGAAATATAGTTAAAACTCAGTGTTGTCATGGTGAATAGACAATACAATATTTATCTGTCTTTTCTAAACAGTTTAATTTATTCAATAAATCAATTTTAATAAGAGAACAAAGTTCCCATGTCCCCAGCATTGCACATATTTTATATTTCCTAGAGGCATAACTCTTTAAACTAGACAAAGAGATGCCCCTCACTCCACTCTAAAGTAAATGTATGATGACAAAATCAATGTAGGACTTAAGCTTTTGTTGAAATATTATACACAATTGATGCCCCAGCAGATATATATGTACAAACAGCCAGCAAAGTAAAAACGTCCTAGCATTCAAACTGTAGGAGGAGTTATCCAGAATTATAACATTTAACCGCTTATACACCAAAATGACATTATTCAACTATCTCCCAGAAAAGCAAATATTAATAAAAATAAAATGCATTTTGCAAAACTTTATCTAGTTCAAAGCTTCCAGGATGTAAAATAGTACCAATTCTTGTGATTTTATTTTTTGCAATCATACAAATTTTCTACTACTTCCTTTAAAAGTTTCATCAAAGTTGTCTTATCTGATGAAAATTACATATTATTTCTTGAAACAAAAATAAGTGAACAAGTGCAGTATATTTATTTTCATCTATTATAACTTTAGCAATTATTTTAATTTTCAATCTTTACAAAAAAAGTAAAATCACAAAATACTGAACTCCGAGGAAAATTCAAAACGGAAATTTCCCTAATCAAATGGCAAAATCAAATGGTAAAACAAATCAAACGCATGGACAACAACTGTCATATTCCTGACTTGGTACAGGCATTTTCAAATGTAGAAACACAAGTAAAAATTTTTTTGCCACTGTATATCATACATGTACTTACTCTAAATATACAGCTGTGCCTAGCTTTAATGTGTCTTTTACTCCTGAAAAAATATTGCACTGATAAAAAATTCTTTTGCATATGAAATAGTAATATTTCAACAAACCTTAAGTACAAAGGAGCAATTTTAAGCAAAATAAGATGTCAAAACTACTGTTTTTCATGACTGATCAATTTGTTAACCTTTTTTTAACATTTCTTTGAAAAACAAGAGCTTATTTATAGCCTGACATATTGTAGAAACATTTTTCTATTAAAGATGTTGACCGCCATATGTTTTTTTTTTTTTTGGGGGTTAAGAATTCTTTTGAAACTGCAAACATTTCATTCAGTAATTTTACATAAACTGCCATTCTAGATTTTCTATGGTTTGTTGTATTTATGGTATTGACACATGTCTGTCATTGAAGACAGCAGATTTTTACTTATGTTGTCAGGTTGTTATTAACAGATTGTTCATAAGCTCCTATATTAAACCATTGCCCTTCTTTTAAAGTTCTCTACATTAAATACATTTAGAGCTAATTTCCTAATGCTTGTAAATTAAGACTTTGGCTTGCTTGCTTGCTTGCTTTGTTTGTATTAAGTTTGGTCAAGCATTGTAATTAAGATTGACATCTGCAAACAATTTAAAATAGGCGGAGTTAAACCTGTATACATTTTACTTAAATTTGATTGGATGTTATCCTGGACGTTAGGAACACCCAATTGTTCATGTAAACATTAGATGACAATGTTAGTAAGGTTTAACTCTGCCCAATCTACATTGTTTGCAGATGTCAATCTTAATTACAATGCTTGAATAAAATTTTATACAAACAAAGCAAGCAAGCCAACCAAAGTCTTAATCTTCAAGCATTAGGAAATTAGCTCTAAAAGATATATTTTAATATTGAGAACTTGAAAGTCATAGGGTGACCTATGGTCGTTAATTTGTATGTTATTTTGGGTCTGGTGGAGAGTTGACTCATTTGCAATTATACTTATACCACATCATCTTATTTTTATATCCAAGACATATTCAAATCATTCAGTTCAAATTTTGACTTATCCTTGTTATAATACTGTGTGAAGCATATAAAATTAAACTATAATTAAGGCTAAAATTATTTACCCCACTGAAACTTAAGTGAAGAATATTCAAACTTAAGTTTCTCAATTGCGAATGAAATGTTTCTATTGCAGGAATCAATGTCCAACTGGACATGGAAATTTCTTTTCAGAAAGGCAACAGTAAAACAGCAATCAATTGCTGCACAACTCTTTAAAAGTCTGCAGGAAATTTGTCCAGATAATGATGGCAACTGCACAGGACGAGAACATTCTGAAATAAAAAATCAATAAAACAATAATTTGCTATTCATTTTCTTATATAAAATTAAAATCCTTGTAAAAGTTTTACAATCATCTCGCTGCATTAAATTTCTACTGATTTAGGTTGTATCTTTATAACAAGCTAATAAAATCAAAGACATATTATGTCTCTGATAAAATTATATTTGCACCTCGCATTAAATTTTACAAGCATCAATCAAAGTCTTTTAAAATAGTTTGAGTTTTCATTTTACCCTGTACTCAAAATAATTGTGTTTCAAACCAGTACATATGCTTCATATTATGAGCACTATAAAAGAAACAAACACAGAAAAAACAAATTTGATATAGGTAGTCTAATGGAGAGCTTTTCTGCACATTTTAGAACAGTGCTTGCCAATGAGAAACATTCATTTTAAAATTTGAGTAAGTATGCAAAATCCATGATATCAGCTTATTATTTCCTATAAATATATAGATCATATTATGGAAGGGTTTCAGAGGAAATAAATATCTCTCACAGGTCCCCATTTTTATCAGCACGCTTGATGAAAAATTACTTGTTAAAATTTTGTTCGCCTAATAACAGTCAAGTTACAAATGTATCATCTTACCATTCATCCAGGCGTTTTCTGTTATAACACATTGTGGACTTTGTAGATTATCTGTTATACCCAAATGATTTATGACCTGAGTAATGACAATGTCTTCCAGATTATCATTTACTGACAGTCCTTTGTTACCAAGGAAACCATTCAAAGAAAATCCTGTAAAATAAAGGAATACTATTATTCAGTCTCATGGGAACTTTTGATCCTGTTATTTTCTTTTCTTTAAATATAAGTGGATCAGGCAAAACAACAAAATATTATAAGTATTTAGAATTTCTTTTATTTTATTATAGACCTGCAATTGTGTCCCGTTTGTGACCTTGAGTGTCAATACAATAAAATATTCAGGGTAGGCATTTTGAATCATAAAATAAAAGGCAAATTAGGGAACTTTAGTCAAAAGTATTTTTATTCTAGCCTTATGGGTTAGCAAAGAAACTACATAATAAAAAAATATTGGTTTCAACAATAGAGTGGGGCATTAACATCGTAAGACATCCCAATATCTTCATACTATGTATCTTTTCATGAAAATGAAGAAAATAACTGACTTACACAGTTTTCCATCCATTTTTCTTTGAGGAAACATCTTGCAGTCAAGAAAAACAACACAATTTAAGTGACGCTTTATTATTATTATAGCTATCTACATATTTTCACCAAATATACATTTGTTTCCCAGATGTACACATACTTTTCCAATCCAAAACATACTCACAATTATTGTAAAACAAGGAAATCAAGAAAATTTACAAGTTATACAAATAATTAAATTAATGGAATCATCCAAAATACTCCTAGAAAGGACTGAAAAGTTACTTAATTGTAGCCAAGGCTAGTCGTCAGATAGAGGGAATGCAAATCAACAATTTGTTTCCTGCAAGTTGGTTGAAATGAGACCAGAACAGATCAAAGTATTCTTCCAATGAATGCTATCTCATGATGTCATATACCACATATTCTGTATCCATGCATTCTATGCAAACTATTGAAACATTCAACGATAATGTATTGTTTCCACAAAAACTTGAACCATGCAAAAAGAACAGATGCTTTTATACCACATAAGTCTGTATAACTTCATCTAATACCATAAAAATTGCTTAAACAATACCTGAAAAAGTGGAGCTCCATTTACAGAAGGTCTTTGGTAGATTAACGTCTTGAAGAACAACTTGTTGTATTAAACATTCATCACTTTCCAGACATACACTCACATTCATATTCACAAGGAAAACATCATCATCAACAAGATTGATAATTGAATAGCTGAAAGAAAAGTATACAATCAAGTTTAAAATACATTTATTAGTGAGCTACTCAACATCTTTATTTTAGAAGCTTCATTTTTATTTAATGGCTGCCATTCTAACATGTATATTAGGCACACTTTAATGCACAAAAGTCCTTAATTTTTCTATTATAATCAAAATAATTCTATCCTGCCATACTCAATGTCCATTTTATATGGTTGAGCAATATATTTGTCAACATTTCACATCTCCTTAACCCTTTCCTCCATAATGACACCTTTTGACGCCACCCCTTTACTCAATAATGACGCCTTTTGACGCCTGTGTAGTGCCTCAGTTGAAACCTCCTGCCTACGAAAAATCTTTAACAGACTTGATAAAATTTGTATCTAATATAAAAGGATATTCATGAGAATATCTGACTGGAATTTCATTGATGAAATATTTGTTTTGGCAATGCATTAATACTTTAAACCTGATGATTTTTTTAATTGAAAAATCCTATGCGAATCAAGCATGTAAAAAAAAAACTCCATGGAGGAAAGGCTCCGTATAAAGATGTTGACTTATACAATGCCTACCTATGTTAAAATGAGCATATAGTATGGCATGCAAGAATCATTTCTTAAATAGTGAAGTCTAGATTTTTTGTATATATAACTTTATGAGGGAGCCTCATTTGGAGCAGGATATGCTTTCCTACTATAGCAACTGAGATCACCCCCATTTTTGTGGGCTTTTCTTGCTCAGTCTTTATTTTGAAAACTGTTGGTTGTCTCAAGAGTCTCTTTTAGTTTTTAGTCATGTTGCTTTCAGTTTGTATTCAACTTTCGAGTTTAAATATCCTGTTGGTATTGTTTTGTTTGTTTTGTTTTCTTATAGAAAATAGCTGAGCTACATAAAACTTGATAATCTATTAGTTACATTTTACACAACACTAATTACTTACTCAATAATAAACACAGACAGCAGTTTAAACTGGTCTACAATCCCTAAAATACATGAAAGACAGTTTTAAAAATAATCTATAGTTAAATTAGTAAAGAGGTATGTATAGATTGCTGCAAAGCAAAATTAGAACCAGCAATTTGATATAGTATTACATGATTTTTAGGAGTGTATAATTTCCAAAGCAGAAGGTATGATAAGAGCTATTATCTGAACACAGTGGATGAAAAAAATTGGGGAAAATTATTCTGGCTTTTCAAAATAGTTCATATTATTGACCAATGTACAAATCAAGACTGAAGCAGAAAATAATCGAAGTTTTATGTAAAAATTCTAAAAATTTAAGGCAATAGATAAAAACTATGGGAAAAGTTGATTTTCATGACTCTTACAGAAGTCAAGTAATAAAATTTCTTCCAGATTGCATTTTATGTCTTTATTATCCACAAAGTTTGATTTAATTTTGCAGTGTGGATTCAGAGGAGTTACGATGACAAATTGTTGCAATAGTATATATAAAGGCTATTGATCATAGTTCAAAGGGCATCAATCACAGAGAAAAATTGAATTATAATTTTCCGTCGATATGCACATCTGCATAGAATGTCCTTGTAAACAAAGTACCATGAAATTATATTGTGTAGTTTCAGAGGAGTTGTGATGAAAAGAACAGGATTGACAGACTGGTGGACAAACAGACTAACGGATTGACAAACATTATACTTGTTCTAAGAGGAATAAATAACTGAAAGTTATCTTTAATATAAAATTACCAAATGCATAGTCAAAGAGTGAAATATCAATTTCATATTTTCTATTCCAATTCTCAGTCTGTTAGAGCAAGCATCAAGGAATATAAACACATGAAAAGATCGTCTTATAGGATGCACGTCAATACAACATTCTATTCCTGTACAGGTGTCTGGTATGTGACAAGTCATTGGTCCTGTCAATGGCTGAAGATCTACAGCTTTGTCACAAGCTGAAAAAATAAATAATTGCAAGATAAAAGCTGAATATACAAATTGTCAGTTCATTAGTTCATTCATATTTTTGTCAAAATTACTGTTAATTTGGAAATTTTAAACTTGTTTTTATAAATGGGAAAATGGAATAACAACATATGTACACATTTAGAAACTTATCTCCATACTTGTTGTTAAGTTTATAAGAACCAGGCAGAGTGCCATATACATGTGATTTATGAAGGTTCCAGATTTTATCTATAATTGGCCTAGTAGAAGAATGAAACTGATGCCATGGTAACGGACACTCTAAAAAAATCTTTTAAAAATCAGCTAAATCACTAAAATTCAGAGCCTGATTATGAATAGTATCATGCATTTTCATTAATGTTCATATGTAACATTGATACAATTTGGTTTAAGCTTCATTTTAGTGAAGACTGCATGTCAACCAAATTTGTAAATTTTTTGAAAAATTTTGCCAAAAAATGCATATTTTCAACTTTTCTGAAATAGGAATTTTTGCGAAATTATCAAATTTTCTGTGGTGTTTTACAGAAATGCGCAAATGTGTACAGAATAGTTAGCACTGTAGTTATGAAGTTTGGATACTACTTTACCAAATTAAATAGAAAAATGCGTGGGATTTTGTTTAATTTTATCACCATAACAACCAATTTTTTCCTTGGAAACGGATTTATTATTTGCAGAATATTGCAGTTTAAGTGCTTAAATGTCCTGAATTGTTTCATAACCGATAAGAAAATACATAAAAGCATCCGCTAACACTAAATTACCATTGTTAATAGTTGCTGACTTCAATAGTTACCACGGAAACACATATTATCCATAGCAACATCCATTCAAAAACTGCATTAATAGAAATTTATGTAAAAAAATAAATAAATAGAGGGTGTTTATATTCAAATTGGAATATGACTGCATGCTTTGCTTCACTCACAGTCTTGTCTGTTCTTTTCATAAGGTTCAACAAATGTAATATATAATTTAACATTGGGGTTGGAAGGTTGGGACAAAAAGGGGGGTGGGGGTAGATTTATTTTTTTTAAATATCGTACATGTAGATTCTTGAAAAGATAACGTTTGGTCGGAGAGCCTGATTATTATATAGAATCAATTTTTTTTTCAGAAATTTCATATATTACATCGATACTAGGTTTTAGCTTCAGAGCTTAGTTAAGGAAGTTCGCTTGTCATGTTTTGGGATTTTTGTCAGGTTTTCGGAAACCTCTGGTTTTATTCATTTGAATGCCTAAAAAAATTGGCCATTGACCCCATTTTTCTTTTAGAATGTAAACTTGTCATGGATAAAGCTATGAAAAGTCAAGAGAGAATATTTTCCACCAAAATTCTAATGGCTAATATCTCGAAAACAAGCACATTGACCTGTACATTTTTAAATCTTTTGATTCCTTTATTAATCCCTATCGATATTAACTAGTGTTTTGAAAAGTTAATTAATTTGAAACTGAGAAGCGAACTCCTTAAGATTGCAGTTCAACCCTACTTGTAGATTGTTTGTTAAAATATACAAAAAAGCACTTATTTTCATTTTTCTGAATCATGGAGTTTTGTGAAATTATCAAATTTTCTCATGTGTTTTTCTATTGAAAAGTGTAAATAAGTAAAGCATAGCTAGCATTGTAGTAACAAAGTTTGAATACTACTTGACCAAAATAAATAGAATATTGCGTGGGGCTCTCTTGAATTTTATCACCATATTAACGTATCTTCCCTTGGAAACAGCGTTATTATTTGTTGACTTCTGCAGTATAGGAATTCAATATTGTCAATTGTTTCCAAACCTTTAAGAAAATACATAGAAGCATACATATACTCTAAATCTAAACTACAACGGCTAAGTATTATTACAACAGTTGCCATGGTAACAAATATCACCCATAACAACATCCAATCAAAAGATATATAATATAATTTTATGTAAAAACTATGTTAATAATTTTCATTTTCTAATGGGAATATAACTGCATGCTTTAATCTGTTTAACTCTCAGTCCTGTCTTTGCTCCTTGAGAAGACTCAACAAACAAAAATTTGAATATATACACTGTAGCATTTTGGGGAGAAGTGGAGGTTTGGTAGTTTTGTTTGAATCTTTCATAAATCCATATAAGGAAAATTGAGAGGTTTAGCTATAAAACCTGGTTTAATCTACCAATTTCTACATAAGAAAATGCCTGTACCAAGTCAGTAACATATGACAGTTTTATCCATTTGTTTGATGTGTTTTAGCTTTTGATCTGTCATTTGCTTATGGCTTTTCTGTTTAGAATTATCCTCAGTGTTCCGTATATTTGTTATTTTACTTTTTTCCTACAACATTTGGTTTCAATCTGGTAATCTATAATTATTCATGAAATGTTACTAACAGATGATGGACTTCATGGAATTGCAATAGCACATTCTAGCTTTTGTGAAGGTCCATGTAATTTTTGAAAGTAATGCTCTGACAATATAATGTCCTTCACCAATGGGAAGAAATTATGAAATTTTGGCAAAATTCTAATTTTCCTAGCACAATAACTTTCACAAATTTAATCCAAACAGCAAGAGACTCAACTTGAAATCTCACTTATAAATATAAGCTTACAAACCAATAATAGAAACATTTGGTTTAAGCATTTCCAAACTGAAACTGCAGTGACAAGGACAGACAGATGGACGGACTGACCAAAAGAAAACATATAAAGTCATGGTCTTTTAAGAACACTTCACACATAACAAAGGTAAAATCTGTTATTACTGTGCTACAATCAGGATAATGCAATGCTAAGGTGTACATTAACTACCTCAGATATACTGCACAGTTCAAATGTACTCATACCTTAAAGGGCTGATCCTAGACTTTGAAAGTGGTGTAGTTCCATAAAATAAAATAAACAGCTGCGCCATGAGCGCATGTTACGCCTGTCGCTTTTCAAAGAATAAATTTCAATAACTTCTCAATGTCATATCACAAATTCATGAAAAACTAAAGGAGGTTATGTTAATTGATATAAACCCAACACCAAAGTTCGGCCGTTAGGTTTTCTTGTTTGGATTGTTTTACATTGTCATTTTGGGACCTTTTACAGCTGAGTATGCGGCATAAGCTTTGCTCATTGTTGTAGGCCGTATGATAACCTATAGTTGTTAATTTCTGTGTCATGTTGGTCTCTTGTAGAGAGTTGTCTCATTAACAATTATACCACATCTCCTTTTTTAAATTAACAGAAAAGATGAAAAAAATCTAGATGAAAGTCGAAAAATATTATATGGTATGTATGACAGAAAAAAAGGGCTCCAGAAAGGTTCTCATAAGATGGTCACTTTAAGGCAAATTATACAGTTGACATGCAGTGGCACCAACAAAATTCAAACTTGATCTCTGTTTTGTGGTAATAAGCATTGTGTATATATGTTTCATAAGATTTGGTTGAGGCAAACTAAAACTATAAAATGGAAACCAACTTTGTGACGACTATTGTACAGACGGACATGGGTTAAACCTGCTACCCCAATTGCGGCGCGCCATAAAAGTGTTCATTTTAGTTTTGCCCTTGTACCTTGAAATCAAATGTGTGCAATGCACGGGACATTGGAAATTTGTTCTTTTATTTCACATGGGACACTAAAGTCTTGTAATCATGAAAGATTACAACTTGTTGGGACTAGAAAGCATTGATAGTTACAAAGAAAAAAAATAAGATTGGTATGTACTGCGCTGATTCTAGTGTTGCAGTTAATTAAATAAGACCATGTGTGGAATTTGTCTTCAAATTATTACTGTTATTAATCAATTATTTTGCACAATAATTTTGATTTGATAATTTTACCGGTAATAGCATAATTATTTAACCGGGATTAGCACAATTCCAACTTAGTAGATGTATCTATTTGTTTATCTCGGAGATCCTGAATTCCAATTATGGATAGTAGTACAACAAAGGAGTTATTAATGATATGTTAATAGCTATATATTAAGAGGATTCCATTATACTGGACTTCTGATATTAACAATCAACAATTGACTATTATTATTTTTAAGTCCCCACCAACTTAAAATTGTTCAATTTGCCTGTCCGTCTATCCGTCCGTCCATCACACTTCAGTTTCAGTTTAGAATTGCTTTGACCAAATGATTCTATTATTGGTTTGTAAGCTTAATATTATGTTACAGGTCAATTTTGTGATTTATGCTGGTGGAATAACATCTCAGACGGTGTGTGCCCTAAGAAATTAAGAATTTTCTTACAATTGTTAAGAGCCATATCTATCTTGCCTTACCATAAGCCAGGTTGGCCCGGCAATCCCATGAAGTTCATCATCTGTTAACGTTCAAAATTGATTATCAGATAATGAACTCGAAACAAAGTCCAACCAAACGCAATTATCTTTTCAAGGATCTACTTGTATGAAACATGTGTTTCCATTGTAACAATCGAAGTCAACAACACTTGACGATAGTAATTTAAAGTTTGCGTTAGGTTTTATGTATTTTCTTATCGGTAATGAAACAATTAAGGACATTTAAGCTCTTAAACTGCAATATTCTGCAAATAAAACTCCGTTTCCAAGGAAAAATCGGTTGCTATGGTGATAAAACTAAAGAAAGTCCCACGCATTTTCTATTTAATTTGGTAAAGTAGTATCCAAACTTCATAACTACAGTGCTAACTATTCTGTACACATTTGCACATTTCTGAAAAACACCACAGAAAATTTGATAATTTCATAAAATTCCTAATTTTCTATATTCAGTGGACTTCACTAAAATGAAGCTTAAACCAAGTTGTAAATATGGGGTCAAAATCAGGCTCTAATTCTAGTGGCATTGAAATTAGAAAGATCATGTCATATGGAACATGTTATAGATACTGAAACCTTCATAAATCGCACTAAGTGCCAAATTGACTAAGTGGACTTCAACTTCATCAAAACTACCTTGACCAAAAACTTTAAGCAAAAACTTTAACCTGAAGCGGGACAGACAGACGAATGGACGCACAGACCAGAAAACATAATGCCCATAAATAGGGCATAAAATCAACAAGATATTTCAGTACAAAGACTTTTCTTACTTGTATTCCATCCTTCATTACTAGGACTGTAGGGAGAAACTGCTCTGTTACATTTTGGTTCCGACATAAATTTGGCTATTCCAAGTTCTTCCAGCAGTAAATCTATAACATAGTCTGTCACTGAACCTGCATCTATTCCGAAAGACTGAGTCCAATTCTTTAATGAAAATCCTGAAAATCAATATTTACATATATTGTATGCCTCATTAAACATTTAATTTCGGCCTTGTCGAACTGGAAATCACAAATATCAAAATGACGAAACAGCATTTCAATCCTCATATCAATTTCAATGTAAAAGCAGATGCTCAGTAATAAGTTAAGAAAGTTGCAGATGAACAAGGTCATTGCAGTTTACTTACTAATTCATTACTAGATTAGTCAGAGTAAAACATTCAGTGAGTGCAGGTATATAACCAAAATTGAGTTTTATAATAATACCTTAAGCTATATATATTAATGTACTATTGATTTCAGATAAAGAAAAAATAAACACCTCTTTAAATATATATGTTTATTTTAAATTTTTGAAACAGATGAATGAAGTCTGATATTCCAGCTCTGTAAACATTAAAAACATTAGAAGCACAATGCAAACATGTGCACACAAATAAAAAGTTCTATCCTATATTAAGGGCATACGATACAGTTACAGGGGAGGTAATGACGTTGCTAACGTAAATTGTTATTTTCGCGACGTCAAACGGTGACTTATCGGGAAAAGATGCAGTTTTCGCTGATTTTATGATTCAAACTGATTTAACTTGAAAACGAGTTCATGGACCCCTCTTTTTAAATGACATTTGGTTTAATTACGTAAGATTATTATGTGTATCAATTTTCATGAAAACGTAAATAGTGCAATTTTTTTAATTTGATTTATATACAGCAAAAATGATCGTGTTTATCTTTTAAAACAAAAAGTTATGTATTTCTATCGAAAGGAAAAATACGTCTACAAATCCGTATTTTGAGGAAATATCTGAAATTTGAACCTCAATTTATTCAAAAGTAGCACATGAAGGTATATTTTTATTACATATTTGATTTAATCAGGTAAAAATAGCCTACATGCAAATTTTCATCAAAATTTAAATACGGATTAAAACTGTATCGTATGCCCTTAAATAAGACTATTACATACCAATATTAAAAGTGCCATCTTGCCAATTACACAGTGGTTTAGGTAGAGACACATCCTTCAATACATTAATTGTAAATTCACAGTTTCCATGGGATTCAAAGCATACACTCACATCCAGATTGACCAACAATAAACCTTGGGACTTCAGGTCATCTATAGAATAACTGAAATTGAAATAATTTTAGTAAAAGCTTAAGTATATAGTTTTCCTGATCATGTTCATGTAACAGCCAAGATGAAAGGGCATGTATTACAGTAAGCAGATTAAGCAAGACACTGATATGAATGAATGTCCAGCACTACATAACCATCTCTTTGAAATGCAAAACTATTTCTACATCCTCTTATTCAACACAGTTTCTGTCCCACCTGTGATGTAGAAATCTTGTTTTCAGATAGACTGAGCTGAAGAAAAGAATGAAGAAACTGTTCTGTGTATCAAAGAGATGGTCATGTAGTTCTACTCATCTTCTTCATTAATGTAGTTGATGTCCAGCTGAAAAAAAAAAGTATTCTCTGCCACTCTTCCCATATTTCTGCAGTGTAAAGAAGAAATATTGATAACACTATGTAGTGTATTTCAAGCTTTTTCATTTGTTTGTGGTAAGATAGTCAAAAGCAAATGTACATATACACAAGACAATATGCCCTCTTGTACTATCATTTCCTTTGTGTTCTCTGTTCTCTTCTCCCACAAGGAGTCATTATGGAATTATAGTTCGATAAAAAATTAAAAGAAAAATATTTGTCTGAGGACACCAATGCCCATGTTTAAGCTTACTTATACTAAAAGAAATTTTTGAGAGCATTTGATGTCAATGCTAGTTTTAAAGATTAATGCAGTTCTACTGTTATAAAAACATTCACAATTTTCCAAGTTATAAAGGGCATGCCTCTAGAATGAAAAGTGACTCACAGCTTAAACTAGTGCGCAAAACAAAATGGGAGACAGAAGGAAAGATGACAGTCAAGGCAATACTTAATGCCTCTAATGGTAAAAATCCCATTTAGACAGTTCAAATAGTTTAATCAACAAAATGGTGCATGTAAAATGGTGAACTAAACATAATGGCAAACATGCCTAATAAGTATCAGACCTTTCTGTATAACATGCTCTCAAACCATAGAACTGCATGCCTGATAACGCTAATTTGTCAAGCAATTAGTATGTGAATATTTCTAATATAAAACAAATATTTGTTTAAGATACATTCTTTTGCATTTATATATTTATTATTTAATAACTGAATCAGTTAATTATCAACCTGCTCCATGCCTAGATTGAACGTTAAGGTTGCTACATTAGACTCAATACTTACTCTATTTTTAAAACATTAAACAGATCAAAACTTTGTTTTGGTCAAAATCAATATCCAGAAGTGACTTCTTGTAAGTAAGTTTCTCTATTCCAATTTCAAAACTATAACTACATGTATCTAGAATTAGATATGCACTGATGGACCTGCTCAGCTGTTCTACATCAATACAGCACTGTATACCTGTACAGGTATCCATCAGGTTGCAGGAGACAGGACCAGACAAAGGTGGCAAACTTTTCATTGTGGAAGAACTGCAATCTGCAATTAAATGTTTAGATGTAACAGGGTTTTTTAAATATCGTACCACCTAGAACACAAAATTTGAAAATTTCTAAACAAAATTCTGAATCACCCTTATCCTTATAAATACAGAAAATGGTTTATTCCTGAAAAAAATGTGACAAGGAGATTGGAGTTGGAATGTGGATTTTAATATACTGTAATTCTAAGTTATATGTAAATTAAGGGTATGAGGGTTTATTTTCAAAGCATTCTGTTTATTTAGTACTTGAGAAAAGTGTGGCAATTTTTTAAAACTCAATTAACATATTGAAAATTTAAAAGTATGAACAAACAGGAAGAAGGTGTTTGACAGATTAAAAAAAGGCTCAAAAGTTACAACTCTGTTCAATAGTATGTTTGAAAAGTGTGAGAGAAGTATTTTCTGAATAAACAGACTGACTGAAAGAGGATTGTGGGTATAATTATACAGAATGCCTTCTATTTGAGCAATTTAATACAAGTTTTCACTAAACAGTCCACTGATTATATGTTCACATGCCTTAAGTTACTAGCTGATCAGCTGTAGCCAAAACAGCTACATAAAAGTAACACTGAACTGTAAACAAGTATTAGGATCTAGTCAGTCACCTTTGTATAACTTAAATACTAAAATATCAAAATTAGATATAAGATGATGGTATGAGTGCCAATGAGACAACTCTCCGTCCAAGCCACAATTTGTAAAAGTAAACCATTATAGGTCAAAGTACGGTCTTCAACATGGGGCTTAGCTCACACCAAACAAAAAGCTATAAAGTGCCCCAAAATGACTAGTGTAAAACCATTCAAATGGGAAAACCAGCGGTCTTATTTATATACAAAACGAGAAACGAGAAACTTGTACCACCTAGAATACAAAATTTTTTTTTCATCAAAATTGGAAACACAATCTTCTTAAATAAAACATTACTAGCTGTTCAAGTCAAAATAATATTATATTATACACTAACTGCTAGTCCAACCATCTGTTGAGGAACTGTGCGGTGGTAAACTTCTACTGCACTGTACATCTTGAAGATAGGCAGATACTCCTAGTTCTTCCAAGAGTTTAGACAGCAGCAGCCCTTCCACCTGTCCTAGTACACTGTTGTCTGCTTTAAACTTGGCCAATGAAAAATCTGTATAAAAAGAAAATTGGAAAAGAGGACTAAAGTGACTGTTTCAGTGCTCTGACTGGCTATGAATGTTAATGCCAAATAAATTACCGTTTCAGCTAAACTTTACTACTAGATTCTTATCCTGTGGCCTTTTCATATTAAAGCATCTTTTCAATTTCTATTTCAATCTATATATTATAGATTATTTGCAATGAATGTGTGAGGATTTAATAATGCAACAGTTTAAATTGAAATTATGAGTAAATGACCAGTAGAGATCACATTATATATTAAATTTTCATTAAAACTCTAACAAGTCCATTTCTAAATGAACATTTTAAATATGCCTCTGAAAAAGAAGACTGCATCACGATTTTTAAATGTTTTTGAATATATGTTCATGCTGAGCTGCTGTCTCATACAAGTTTATCCTACAGCTCTTTTATTCATATTCTTCTTTTCAAATACAAAACGTTACTACATGTTTGACACCTTTGATCTAAAATGTATACCTGGAATTTTGAATCCAGAATTTGTCCAGTCACAGGCGAGTTTTGGTAGTTTTAAATTGTCAAATATGGATGTTGACAGCAAACAAGCACCAGTAGGTTCCAAACAAACACTCAATTTCAAGTTCAACAGATATTTCTTTTCTCCTTGCAGATCATGCACAGAAAACCTGAAAATCAACAACTTTGAATAAGTTTCCAAATAAAATATTTTATAATATAGGCTTTGCAGAATTTAAAGAATATTCATATAAACTAAGTACAGTGCTTTTTCATTAAATAAAAATATTATGCAGATTTTATCTTGGCATCATTCTGTTGATGGTTACGACAACTGAAGGAGCCTGCATCAAACAATTAACAGCACCAATCTAAAAATTGACTCAATAGGAACTGGCATAGGACAAATTCACAATCTATTGTTCTTCAAAGATTTCTTTATGTACACCAGAAAAGATTATGTTATATTTAAAACATTGTTATTATTAAACTACAATTGTATCTTCACTTTCTTGAAGACTTCAGGCTAGTTCACTTAAGGAGTAAGGAACACCTAAGAGAGATAACTCTGCAAAATCAGCTGAACGATTTAATCACATACTACCATTATTAAAGTCATATGAAACAAGTGACTGGTGAAAATAATGTTTATCCAATTCTTGAACCAATGCATGTATGTATCATCAACTTAGTCTTCTGTGCACGATTTTATCATTTTTACGCAAATATATCGTATAATCATCATTATTTTTTATCTCTGTCTGTTATGAAGGAAAAATATGGCAGCTCATTAATTGTCGTGTTTTAATGCCGTAGTTTACCGATTGTCACCTTATAGTAAACAATCAACAAAGAAGCATGGATATTGAGCACGTGTATAACATGTACAATCAGATGATAGTTTATTTCAATGACAGATCCATGCGTATTGTGATCACCGAATTTTACGATAAGGGTCACACTAAGGTCACTTTGAATACGGAAATATGTCGGCGAATTCCTTCCTGGAAGAAAGCAATTAAAAAAAAGTTAACTTCTTCTAAATGTGAACAAATTAAAGAATTGTCTTCAGAAAAAGTATATGTACATGAGTTTAATAATTACAACTATCCATTTTGTTATAAAAACATATGCATCATTTTTTTTAATTTGAGGTTTCATATGACTTTAAAGAAATTGAGCTTCTCAATGATCAAAGTTAGTCTTTGTCTAACTGCTATATATCCAATGAAATTTTTAATGTATTTTGTGGTTCAACTTTCTTGAAATTTTCATATTTTGTCAACAGGTCAAAGTCAATATTTTGTAAAAATTTTATGAAAATTGAACAAGTCTAATCTATTTGAGTCAATGGCAGGTGAATTGAAAAAGTTAGAAGTTTATATAAACTACAAACCATGTATGTAAACTAGGCCAACCATTCTTCTATTACACTCTAAAGTTTTGATAAAACAAATGATGTCAGATGAAACAGCCCAACCCAACCTTTTAAGCAAAGTGGGCTTATGTTTTTTCATATATATCTGCAAATTTTAATAAATGCTTACCTTATCTTAACGACTTTCAATAAACTAAATGTTTCTTCACTTCCTAAAAGAACAATTCAAATTGTCAATCATAAAGGTAAACTGAAAATCATACAAATAATTTATTACTCTTTACTTTATACTTGTATGTCCTGAACATATCAGTATAACTATTTGATTTTGTCACAAGATTTTTGTGAAGAGAGCCAGAGCCTAATTTGATATTTTTATGTGACAATCTTTCAGGTACTTTCCTCTTAACCTCCACCCAATTTCATACTTGCAAAGTATATGTATATTCCAGTCACACATTCTTGTTTAGTTCAACCTGTATGTGTATTTGCTTTTAAGATAATATATTCTCTTTCAGTCCTATCAATGTCTACGAGTATTGAATGAACATGAAGAAGCTGATCAGTAATCCTTTTAGCTTTCCTGCACTTTCACATATATATAGGACTTGTAGCATAACAAAATATAATTTTTCTGTATAAATGGTGATTTTCTGATAATGTTGGGTATTGACTAAACAGAATAGATTTTTATTTAATACTATTTTGATTTGAATCATAAAGCCTTCAACTTATTTGATTCATTAATAATTTTGTTTTACCCTAGCCTTAAAGTGTATCTGAAAGAAATTAATTTGACATTGAATAATATATTAATTTCATTAATTTGTTCAGCAATATATAAAGACAATTATCAATTTCACACTAGTTTTATTTCAAACTACAGAACTTACCCCATTTGTAATTAATAAGTGGAATTTCAAAATGCCTTTTCTCAATTCCAAAAGACAACTTTAAATTACAGCCATCAATATCTGCATACACTGTGAATGATTTTCTAATTTTCCCAACCTCAACACAGCAATGGACTCCTGTACAATAGTCTGGTAATGTACAGCTTATGGTACTTTGTATTTTTGGTAAAGACAAATTAACAGGACAAGCTGGAAGAAAACTCTCAATTAGTATGTGTCATGCTTAAAATAAGATGAAGATAAATCTTTGTACCATTTCAGTCAACAATTTGAAACAATCATTTCATTAACTGGTACAGTAAATATTACTATCATCCTTCTATATGTCTATTTCACCCTGCTCTTTCCACGTCACAATGTGTGAGGAGACGTTATCAAGCTGGCTTTGATCAAACAAAAATCTGTCTTAGGGAGGGAAAAGACCAGTAAGAGAACAATAAACAGATAATTGGGTTTTCTTTGTATTGATATCGTAAAATATCAGCTGCTCGACACAATGTGAAGCTTTTCAGCGTTATCTGCGCTCACTTGCCAAAAGGTTCACATTATGGCGCATGGATGATATTTTACAATATCAATGTGTAAAAACCTGATAATCTACATACAGGACACCTAACTATACACAGGTCTGCCTGTCTACCTTGTGTTTGGTTTTACATGTATAAAGATCAGGCATTCATCTAATATATTTTTCTTGATTACTTTCAATCACCATCTAAAACGTACACAAATAAGAGGCGCTTAATAACCATAACATCAGCTACAAGCAGTTTGTACAATCCTTGCAAAGAATTTCTACTAAAACGGTTTTATTTTACTTTGTCTTATTGTTAGGGTTTATCTCCACCTTCATTCAAACTTATGAATGAATTGAAAACTGTATTGGTCAAATATATCATTATGAGCATCCATGACATCTTGCAAAATATAAATACAGTTACCTGTTGTGTTCCAACCATCAACTGCATCTTTATATGGTATTTCATTTCTGTCACATGGGACTTCATTCAGAAAAGGCTTTAAACCCAAATATTCCATCAATTCATTTGCAAGTGCTGATGTCAAACTTTGTCCAATCCCTAAACCTTTGTTTCCCATCCAGTCAAACAAGGATATATCTTTAAAACGAAAATAACATTGATTATATATTTTCTTGTTCATTTCTTTTCAAACTCTGCACTGATATCAATTTTTGAGGATTTATAAAATGCATTTAGGTGACCTCAAGGCAGAATATTAGTTGTTATCTTGTATACATTTAATTTACATACTGTATACTGTCACACACTGCTTTTGTGTGGAACAATGTCGAATTTATATTTTATTCTTTTTCCACAATTTAGTTCCATAACTTGACTGATTTCAATCATTACAATATACATTTAAGTTTTCCCTTATTCAACGAGCCAATGAAAAATAGGGATAGTTTCAGGCTTTAATAATTTATTAAAGCAATAGCGAGCTAGTATCCATACTTTGCATCCCTTAAAATTTTCAAATCTTCCAGTCTGTTATCATTTATTCCAAAATATTACTAACTCTATGATTTTAAATTAGTAACATGATGGGTGCCACTGGCAGAGAAGGTGCACCTTACCGTTCGAGTACCAACGTTTTTAAGTGTGGTTTGTGCTCCTGAAGGTATTCTGTGCAATGTTTTAAAGTCTGTTGTCTTTCCATCTTTTATTTACCTTTAAGAAGTGGGATTTTTCTACACAATATCATTTTTATTATACATTGTTATCTTACTATTATTTTAATACATACTTAGTGATTTGAAGTTCATTTCCATATCACATAGAGGCTGTGGAATCAGTTGGTCTTTGAAGATTGTTAGTGTTGGTTCACATACATTTTTCTCGAGGCAAATACTGAAGTCCAAATCTACTATGAACTTCTTCTGGTCAGTCAACTTTTCAATTTTGAATCTGTCAATAGTATACATCATGAGGCAAAAGGCACTTTCAATAGAAGTATTGGAAATGTGTGTGATGAAAGCAGTGTAATGTTCAAATTAAACTTATGATAAATTCAAAGTACAGGCAAACAGAAAGTAGCTACATGACACACTGAAAGTGCTCATACTTCAAACAACATCTCTTTCAACATGTTCAAGCTGATGGTCAAATATGAAGTGATTTCTGAGGAAAGTGTGACATTTTTTTTATATAAATGGACTAATAGGAGGACAAAGGAGATTGCAAACTACCACTAAGTTTAAGGCATAAATAAAGAATGCTTTCCACTCATTGCAAGGTCTGGTTGTATTCTTAATAAAAATTCTAATGAAAGAATTGATGAGACAGTGAACATAGAAATGGTTTTAGAACAAATCTGACATTAAGATAGAATATACTGAAAAGAAATAGATATATAGGTCTTACTTTATTCTGAAAATTTCCTGTAATCTTTCTTCCTTAACATCACCTTAAAAACATAACAAGAGCTAAATGAATTTAAAATGACATCATTAACTTTAACATTGATCATAGGTATAAAATGTACCATGACAACTACAGTAACGTTTCCATTGAAGGCATTATTCACATTAATATGCAAGGAAAAAAGCGTAAGGAACTATCAGCTTTTCAATAAGTTTTGATTTCAAATATTCTGGCCTCAAGGCACAACTGGTGCAGGTAAAATAGGCACCATGAATATTATTTCAACAGTTTCATTAAAAGATCCCAATTTGTATAGCTAATATTCAATAGAGGTTAGCCACACAATACTATAAAATCAGGTTCTGTTATTTAGCTCCCTTAAGATGACTAATGTACAAACATCCTCTACATGACTTACCCCAAGTATAATCAAAGAAATTAATTTCAAACTCTTGAGTTTCTATTCTGCCTCTAATCTGGTAATTACAGGTATCTATGTATAGGTTTATGTTCAGTGACAAATCTAGGTAGTCAAAGTTGTAACAACAATCTATTCCTGTACAGTAATCTGGTACGTAACACACAAGGGACTCTGGCAATTCTGGTAATGCTGTGATGGCTGGACAATCTGTTTAAAAAATAAATAATATAAGGAAATAATGACAGCATTTAATCATTCATCACTTGTGTCTATTAGTTTGTTTATTGATTTTGTTTCCTTCCTCCTTTCTATGTTAAAATCTGAAGGAGGTTTCATATTGACAAACTTTGATGTCTGCCAGTCAGAGAAAAAACAACATTAACAGACATTCTGTTCAATTCATCATTCTTTAATTATGGATGTTCATACTTTTGAGTCAATCTTTCTTAATGATTATTATATTTCAGATTATAACTATGTAAATATTTTACAATTGATTATTGGATGAACATTTTACCTCCAACATATATTTCTAAACAAGAAGTTGAAGAATTATTTAAATGCAATGAAAAACTAAATAATTATTGTAATATCGTTTTAGGTTTTTCCTTGTTGATTTTATACCTTTTCAAAATGAACAAGAAAACCATGCCACTATATCATGATGAAAATATCACATTGAGTTATCATTTATATATATGATAACTCAATATAGTTTGTACTGCATTTGGCCTTTTCAACTTTTAGATTCTAGCATCCTTGATGAGTCTTTTCTAAACAATGTGTCCCTCTGGTGTACAACATTTCAATCCTGGTATCTATCATAGGACGGACTAACAGACAAACAGATGAACTGACGAACGGACGGACCAACCAACCAGAAAACATAATGTCCCTCTACTACCATAGGTGGGACATAAAAATATCACATTAAATTATCATTATTGATAACTCAATAATACTATACCATTTTTCCAGCCGTTTGAAGAACTGGAATACAAATCATCTCCATGAATACATGGTGGAGACTTCAATAGGGTATCTAGTCCAAGCTGTTGTAGCAGAAGTCTGATGTAAGAGGACTGCATAAAACCTGTTGTATTAACTCCTAAGTTGTCTGCCCAATCAGTTAATGAAAAGTCTGTTAAAAAATATAAATTCCTCATTAGTGTTAAACAATCCACAAAAAGCAAAACAGGATACAAGTGAATATGATTTCATTACTGTGGATCCATTTATTTATTTATTACCTGGCTACAAATTTTATGGATTAATGAAAACTGTTGATATTAAATTTAGTGCTTTTGCATCTTAATCCTTTGTCATTTGTTGAACATTTAATTTTGTGGTTAACTTGTACCCATGAAAATTGGTATCTAACGAATAATAATGAGTCAAAAGTATATGAAAAAAATGCGATATTATCATATTTATAATAATTATCTTCTCAGGATCACAAAAAATTTATCACAATTTCATGAATATCATATTAAGAAAATAATTGCTCTTTCATTCACTGTTGGCCCTGTCAGAATACCAATGGATAACTTTTTATGTTGTATTTTAACTTAAAAACAAGTAAAAATTGAAGCCAATTGCTGTAAAAGTACAAACTCATTAAAATCAGATCTATCTCATTGATTTGTGAGATTTGTCTGTCATAAGTGTAAGATATGAAGGTATCTCATAAAGAAACATTGTTTACACAAAAGTTTTATCAACAAATTATTTTCTGTGACACCCTTTTCCTCCCTAACACGATTAAAAGGTGTTCAAGTCCCAAATTTAAGTTATGTTGAAAAATGTGTCATCAACTTTTAATTTCTAAAACATGGATAAATCAAAGAAGCTTCATTGTTTTGTTAGATTGTGGAATTAAACAATTATGAAGGAGAATTAAATTGGAATCACCTCAGGAAATTTTCTAGTTATAGCAACAAATTTTGGAATATTTAGGAAATAATTTGCAGTTTACCTGAAAACATTTTTTAAAGGTCTATAGTAAAAAATATCAAAACATTTTGTAGAGTAAGATTAGTTTGAATACTAAAGGGTCACTTAATATAACCCGTATAAGAATGTCTTAAAAAAAATCTAACAAAACAAAATTAAAGATTTGATTTTAACGAGATTGATAAAAAGCCAAGGATGTTGCAAAGGCAGGAATCCACTCTCATACTGCATTACCATGTATAAGCTCATTATCTCTAAGATCACAACAGAAATCAATATCTGCAAAAAAATCTCTAGGCATTGACAACATAAAGTGATGAAAAAACATGTGGTGGCCCTTTCTGACATGTGAGCTTAAATCTAGTATATAGCACACCTTTGTATATTACTGGAAAAGGTGCATTTGAATTTATTTCTACATGACAGCATGAAGAAATAAGTGTACCTTTTAGATTAATAACAGCTTCCATATCACAAACAAGCTGGGGGATCTCTGTATTGTCAAGCACTTTCACATTTGGAAAGCATTCTGATTTGTCATTAAGGCAGACTTTTACAGCTAAATCAAGAATGAACTTCTTCAAATTTGGTGGTTTCTTAACAGAAAACCTGTAAAATACATAAAATTAGGGTAATACATCTAGATAGAATAAATGAACATAGAGCAATTAGTCATATTTAATCAAAATAACTAAAGGTCTAAAGCAATGCTTTCCTCTTTGGCCATGTAGCTTTTAAGCCATTAAATGAAAAGTGCAAATTTTTCCCAAACAACTTAATCTTTTGTTTTGAGCGAGTCAAATAACTGGTCAAAACAATATGGAAAGGAGTAGGGATAAACAATGGATAAATCTATCCCAAATAATTAAAATTGAAGTTCTTCTTAATCAAGAAATGTTATGACAATTTCAAAGCATTGATAAGCATCTTGGAAATGTGTACAATAGAGTCCAACATGTTGATTATGAAGTACAAATAATTTTAATAATTGGGTAATTTAAACTGATATCAACAAAACAAAATGGTAATAATTCCACCATTTTAATTTGTGATATACAGGTATATTGATCTCACCAATTCATGCAAATGCAATACAAGTGATAACCTATTAACTAAGTCTTATCTCTTTCAACACTTACTCAAATACAATGACATCATTAGCTAAGGAGATCCATTCTGTCTTTCCTGAAAATATACAAAATTTGTTTAAGCTAAGACGTTACTGTGACCATATGAATTAACCATTCTTGGCACTTTTCATTATTAACCCTGGTCCTTTATCCTTGAGGTAAAATACCCATTTTCTTCTATCAAAATGACTTGTCTATGCCTCTTTTAGACACTGACTAATTATCATTATTCCAAAATAAAATTTTATGTTGATGGCAAATCATTGATAGTTTCAAATCTATATAAATTTTCAAGGTCCAGAGGGTGCTCAAACATTCTGCATGTGTCTGTCCCAAGTCAGGAGTCTATTGTTGATTGATGCTGTATATCAAATTTATTCTTTGTTAATTTGTTTTGTATTTGTCTTTTGGGGCTTTTATAGCTTGCTAAGCTGAGTGAGGTTTGCTCATTACAGAAGGCCATACGATGACCTATAGTTGCTAATTTCTATTCATTTTGTCTTTAGTGGAAAGGTGTTCATGGGCAAGTATATCTCATAAGTGTGCCAAAGATAAAAAATAAATTGTATACTATGTTCTTTGTTTACCATATATTATTTTGTTAAAAAAAAAAAAACATCAAGAGAATTTACTAAGCATTATCTGTAAACACATACCCCATTCATAGTCAAACAGTGATATAGTAACATTTTCCGTATTGATTCCATACGATATTTTGTAGTCACAAGGATCCAACACAAAGAATGGCCTAATTGTCAGTCCAAAAAGGAATATTGGCACAGCAATCAATTCCAGTGCAGGTTTCTGTAATGTGACAAGCTATTATGTCTCCTAAATCAGGACGGTTAAACATACTCAAGGGACATTCTGTATAAAATAAAGCATAAAGATTTATCTCAAATTGCAAAACTCACACCATATGAATAAAAGGAGATGTGTGATGTGCTTCAATAAGATAGCAACCACAACACAAAAATAACATAAAGACATCATGAACATCAAAAATAAAGAAATATACATGTATTTATTAATAGTTTGGGAGCACATTTATTTTGTTATGTTAAAACAGTTGTCTGTAGTTTGTATCAATATGGATTTAGTTTTGGATTTCTTTGAATGTGATTGTAGTATTGAAGGTATAATTTTCTGAAAGATTTGGCTTAAGTTTTGTGCTTGCTGTTTTATAGAAAGTGTGTCTAATTAATAAATGCAATCATTAAAAGTTCTTCCCAACGGTGAGTAGCTTACTCTGTATGACTGCCTCTCTTATATCAGGCCCTAGCCCTACCACCCATCCCTGTCAGTTTTTGTGCTTACGTGATAATTAATGATGTTTGACATTGAAATTGCATTTGCTGTATTGTAGATTGCTGTATATTTGTTTTAATGAAAACTCACGATTATTCCATCCCTGAACACTTGGTCTGTAAGGGGCTCTTTCAACATCACACTTAGGACCACTAAAGAAATCTGAGAGTTGTAGCTGTTCAAGGATAAAATTTACTGCAGCATCTTTCAAACCTTGTGTGAAATCAATGTCTACATCTTCTAACCATTCCTTAGGATTGAAATCTGTAATTATTAGTGAATAAACTTCTTGAAAACATTTACACATGCATGATTAAATTGTAGAATTAAAAGTTGAAAGTAGTTCTTTTACTTCTGAATACTGGTTGAGAATTATCACGTTTATTTGTTACAAAAATGTGAACTTATCTTTATCAACAAAGACAAAAATAATTCTGAGTGCGGCAAATCCATGATTAATTCAATGATTGTCTGAAATTGTGCAGCTTGTGCATACACTGTTGTGCGACTGATTTTAGGATTATGATTTAGCCGTTTTTTCTTTCAATTGCATAAGAATGGAGATTACAGTATTGTATTTGAAGATTTGAAGGAATAGGTTTTAATTTGATGCATGCATATATTTAAATACAACACTGTTATTGATTTAACAGGATATTTTCAGGTTATTTGCTGAAAAAGCAGGTTATTAAATTCCTTTATAAAAATTCAAAATACACAATATAGATTACAAATATAATTCATTCACGAAAACAAATGTTATGTGGTCATTTAAATATATTAAGAATGCAACTGAAAAATACATACTATTAACCTAACTAGTAAATCTAAACTATTTAACCATTTGTCATTTAGTTTGCATTGATAAACCACAGCTCGAGTATGATTGGATTGATTTATGTGTTTTAACGCCACTTTTAAGCACCGCATTTAGACTATTTTGTGGTTGCCAGTTTTTAATGGTGGAGGCAGCTGTAGTGCCTGGAGCAAACTACCAACCTTTGATAAGAAAACTGACAATCCTAGTCAATTAAGATTGGAGTCAATAAATGCATGAACGAGATTCTAACTCATAACCTCAGTGTTGACTGGCTAGTGAATACAGTAGTTTCTACTTGGACCACTCGGCCACCGAGGCCCCTCAGCTAGAGTTTGATCAGATGAACTTACAAGAAACAAAAATAAAATTTAATCAACTTCATATACTTGCAGCTTACCTGGAATCAAACCTGTAAAATTTCTGGAACAAATTGGAATTTCATGTTGATTTAAAATCTGAAGACCATTTTCTGGGAAGCAATACTCATCATCATCCATTGTAAGACATATATCTATCTTCAGATCTATTACAAATCCCCTTTCTTCTTCCAATTGGTCAACTTTGTATCTTCAAATATATATATATTAAAATAAATTAGCATGATTTCTGTCTCTTTTTCTTTATGGTTTGTCATAAATCAGACCATTAATTTATTTTTTTTAATTGTTTTCATTTTGTCATGTATGGGCCTTTAAAAGGTAACTTTATGGTATGGATTTTGCACATTGCTGACCTATCATTGGATAAATCTTCCGTCATCTGGACAGTTTAATAGTTGTTTCATATGCAATCTTACAACACCTCTTTCTTTTATTCAAAAATCAAAAACATGTAGAGATGTAGAGTAAATAATTGGTCACAATCAAACAATTTTCAACATGTAAAGAGATATAAATATTTCTGAAAAGAATTGTGCAGGATCTTTTTTCTCATTGAGAAAAAGTTATCTTCCAACCATTTTGGGAAGGTTTAGTAGAATTTAATGAGTACATATTTTTCAGCAATTTTTTATATATGAAGAATCTGTTATTTCTTTATTTTGGCAATTTAATTTTTACAACAACACTATTTTTCCTCTATCCACTTAAATAAATGAATCCTAGGTATTTTGTATGTTATAATAGGTCATATTTATTAATCAATGAACATATAATTTTATATGTATAATAATTTTCACACTTACTCAAACTTAAGATATTGTTGAGGTAATTTGAATGATGCCAATACTATATGAATTTGTAATTTTACCTGTTTTGAAAATTGTATATTTCATAACAATTTTTATTTCATTTTTCATATATGTGTGTGTTTGTTTGATATTTCGTAATTGTTTGTTATATTTCATTGTATTTCATGAGGGCCTCAGGAAGATTAGTTTTATAGCTAACTGTGTAACCCTCTTTAAATAAAGAATTATTATTATTATAAATCATTCTTTTAAGTACTTTGCATTGCAGCATTGTAAAGACCAATATGTTAATGATCATTGATAAACTTACCTTATTATAATAGGGGCAACGTCACCTATTCCAATTGGCAGCTGATTTTCTACTCCTAAAAGTTGAAAATATTCATTTTGCTCATATAACCAAAATTATTTTTGTATTTTGGAATAAGCAAAATAATATTTACAAGTGCCATTAATAAATAAAAGTAAATTAAGGGAAATACACTTTCAACTATGTTAGTAGCTGATTACTTTACAACTTTAAACGGAGTAACTAAATAAAGACTGAATAAATAGTGGAATGATGGACATTGGCAAAAGTATTGCCCAAGGCATATTAAAGATGCATGTATCACAGGTGTAAAATATTGATGACTTAATGTTAGGTTGATGTTTTGTTAACTTTTCAGTTTAATGCTTTTTATGTGCAGATTTTCAAAGCCCTGCAGCCTTACAATTCTAAAACTGGTCAGCTTCATTTGAATTCTAGCCGAGCTATCTATAAACATGTTTTTTTTTTTTTTTTACATATTTCTAAGTCCATTTCAAACTTTTATATGGTATGAGATCAGCTCATCATTGAAATATGTATTTTGATTTTCAAATATTTATCGTATTCATGTTAAATAGGTAACAATTAAATGTTTTTTTTTTTTAATTTGACATTTTATAAATTTCCAAACTTACCCCAGTCATAATTCAGAAGAACTGTTTTATGATAGTATGAACCAAAACTGATCTCAATATCAAAATCACAAGGACTCAGTTTAAATTTGAATGGAATATTAAAGGTTACATCATCCCCATTAAAAGGAAGCTTTAACTTCAATCCAACACAACAGCTGAGTCCTAAGCAGTTATCAGTTAGTTTACACTGTACTATTCCTTTTAAGGAATTAGGAATCTTGAATACAGAAGTGCATTCTACAAAATATAATAACAACTGGTAAAATGAAGAATTTTATAATCTTATCTGTAATATTTGTAAATGTTTTAATATAACAAAGCCTAACAAATCATAAAATGTTATGGTCTATTTTTTCCATTTTACAACACCTTTTATTTTTACTTGTTGTTATACTTATGACAATTTTAATACTACATTTCTTTCAAATTATGTATATGTTCATTCATGATAAACAATTAATTCATATAAAACCGTTGGAGATACTTAATTTCATTGTACAACTTATCATATGAAAACTATACTTAATTTCATTGTACAACTTATCATATGAGTACTATAAGTAGCGCATTTTTCTCATTTGATATATATTTCTCTAATTCCATGTTGTGAAATTAATTTGTCTGTTTTAATATTTCTTATATGAAAATTGCATGCAGTATTTTCCTTTGAATCAGATGGTACCACTTTACCCGTTGACTACAATAACATGTATTAACCTTTCATAGTTAAAGTTTTGAAATTTGATAGGCTTGTTACTCTTCTTATGTTGAAGTTTGAAATATTAAGCATGACGATAATAAACTATGTGGTGTGGCAGACTATGTATAATTCATACAGAAGAGATTTTCAAAGTCCAAAAATGTACCTTGTTCAGTTTCAGGTAAATCACAGGCTGAATTGTCAGTTAATATACTCTGAAATCAAAATAAAGAATGACAAGAGTATTTTTGTAGGTTACAACTTAAAAAGAAAATATCTATTTAAGCTATTAAGAAATCAATTAATTCATAAATCAGTCCCAGGTTTAAGACACAAAATGTCAAGTGAAGCTGTTGGCAGCATTTTCACTCATTTACATGTTTGTCATGATAAAAGATTTGATTTTGTATAAAAGTAAAATCACCAGTATTGAGGAACAAGTTATTCCATTAAACTTATTTCCTTTAAACGACATCAAAAGATCAATGTAGGATAAAAACTTAAATCAAATAGTTTGGGGTGGGGGTTAAAATTGCTGCAAGTTTTGTTTATCCAAAATCGATTTTACATATATCCTTATTGGTCAATCAATTTTCCCAAATTAAGTTAAGATGGGGGGGTCAGTGAAAAAACTATGTGAATTAAGTTTTTATCCTACATTGAACTTTTGATGTCGTCCCTAAAACACTCAATTTTTATCACTTGTACTACAACATTTATGCATACATACTTACATAGATTTTAACTTTCTTAATACAATATTAAATGCTTCTGCCGTTAGTCTTCCACCTACAGCATCCACCATATCAGAAATAGAATTCCCACCTAAAAATTATATATAAAGACTGTTCAGCACAAAATAGTCGTTGACTTAAAACGAAATTTAAGTTTTATTTGATTAATTGTTGCTTGCATACTGTTCAGTGACACATATTTCGACAAATTTATAACAATTTTGAGTAAAATATTTTTTCTTTATATTAAACATGCAGATATTAACAAGTGCATATTATTCCATAAGTATTTCATGTTTTATTTATTCCTACAAATATAATTTATTCCAACAAATTAATTGCAGATTGATAAAAGAACAGAGCTTCAATGTCCCCGCATTGCACAGATTTTATCTACCCAAGGATCAAGTGCAATAACTAAATAGAGATCTGAAACTCATATTTTATTAAACTGGTGATATAGACAATTTCCATGAGAGAACAGCCAGGTGGCGCTGTCCAAGGTCATTGCGGTCACGTTGTTGTCCGAGGTCGTACGTGCATTTTTATGAGCTTGATTAGTTTTTCGACTTTTTCACCTGTTGTATATTTTTGTTGGATTTTTTGAATTTTCACTTTATTGATTAACATTTTTGATTGATGGATATTCCGTAATTTTTGTGTGATGGCTTAAAAATCGTGTGGATTTATTGGATTAACACTGCTATTGACTAAAGTGGTCAACAGAATGGCGGAAAATAATATAGATCAATCGACGTCCGAAAGGAACAATTTTGCCGAAATGGTGAAACGTCGTACAAAAGAAATTTATAAAATTAAATCAGGAAAGGTTTCTGAAACGGCGGAAACCACGATACTGATATTAACACTAGAAGTGCAATGAATAGAAGTTCAGATACAATGCGCAGCCCAGGGAAGTGGTATTCTGCGCATGTCCGGGAACCCAGAAGGTGAAAGTGAAACTAACGGGAGTGAAAATAATAACAGTCCAACAATGAAAGACATGATGGACAAGTTTTCCAGCATGGAAAATCTCAAACAGAGATTATGGCTAATTTAGCCGTGAACATTCTGCAATTGCAAGACAAAGTCAGTGGCAAAGAGTTGAATAAAGCTAAAACTCATCCACAAAAAGAGTCCGATAGGACAGTAACTGTCAGTGCTAGTGACATTCCTGAATTATCAGACATATCAGATGACGATATGGAGTCTGAGGAGGAACAAGATGACCAAGATGTTGGTTGTTCTTTAGACCAAATGCTAGATGAGGTAGACGAAGACTTCTTTCTAGAGTTAGAGAAAGAATATGAAGAGGACAAAAAGTTTGGTCCTGAGATTGACAGTGCTATGGCAAAACTTGCTGAAACAGCTATTGAGAAACCGTTAAAAGACGAGGAGTATCAAAAGTTAACAGACAAATATTTGGTGCCAGAAAATTGTAAAAAGATAAAGGTATATTTTCAGATTATGTGTTATATTGCTGTAGATATAAGTATAGTTAAGATTAAAGCAAAATATAATAAAGAAGTATATCTATATATTGAACGATAATGGTTTTGAGACTGAAGTTCATTTTTAATCAACGGTAATATTAATTCTATTATCATGATTAAATGGTCAAGCATTTATGAATGCTCAATTGATTTTTTAGGTACCTCTGGTAAACAGAGAATTATGGAAGGTGTTAAAAACAAAACGAGAAGGAGATGTGGCGATGCAAAAGGTGTCTCAGACATGTAGTTCAGCATTAGTCATGGTACTCAAGGCTTTGAACATTATTAAGACCAAAGGGGACATGAGTGAAACGAAACCAATATTCAAAGATTTGTTTAAAGTTCTAACTCATGGGATATGTACGGCAAACAGAAAAAGAAAGCAGATGATAAGGCCTATAGTCCCAGGAAAATACAGGAGATTGTGTGAAGTAGACACACCTGTTACAGAATTTTTATTCGGTGACAACCTGGATGAAAAAGTAGACAAACTGGACAAAGATGACAAAAGGTCAGACAAGTTATCTATGGAATCAGGAGGTGCTTTTTTAGGGAAAAGAAAGCACAATTGGTCAAAGGACAGTCATTGGGGTCCGGCAAAGACAAAACTGGCCAAAAGACAAATTCTGGCCAAAGGACAAATTCTGGGCAAAAACAAAAGAAACTAAAGAAACCAAAGACAATGCATTAAATGCATCTGTAAGTACTTGTATGTTCAAGTTACATGTATACAATACTCCAGATAATTTTATTGGAGGACAGATTTCAATATTTATTCATAACTGGGATTTACTAACTTTGGATAAATGGATAAGAAATGTTTTAACTGGTTATACTATTGAATTAGACAATATACCATTCCAAATAACTATTCCTAAAACAATTGAATTTAACGAACACGAAAGTAATTTAATTCAGAAAGAAATTGAAAAGTTTTTAAGGAAAGAAATTATTGAAAAAGTGTCAAATACATGTAATGATACTCATGGATATTATTCTAACATTTTCATTAGACCAAAAAAGGATGGTAGTGTTAGAGTAATTTTAAATCTCAAATCATTCAATGATAATGTTGTCAAAAAACATTTCAAAATGGAAACTTTGCACACTGCTATTAACAACATTAAACTAAACCAATATATGGCTTCAGTTGACTTGAAAGATGCGTATTATAGTGTGCCAATACAAGAAAGTGATAAAAAATATTTAAGATTTAGATGGAAAAATGATCACTACCAATTCAAAGTACTTCCACAAGGGTTATCGAGCAGCCCAAGGGTTTTTACCAAATTGTTAAAACCTGTTTATAGAAAATTACGTGAAATGGGACACGTCAATGTGCCTTATATTGATGACAGTTTGTTATTGGGTGATACATATCATGAGTGTTTGAAAATATTGAAGATACTGTTACTTTACTAGATGGATTAGGATTCACAATTCATCCTGAAAATCAGTATTTTACCTACTCAAGAAATTGTTTTCTGGGGTTCATTATAAACACATTAAATATGACTTTACAGTTAACTTCTGAAAGGAAAAAGAGTTTAATAGAACAATGTAAACTGCTTCTATCAAAAGAAAGTAACAATCAGAGATTTAGCACGAGTAATAGGAAAAATGGTAGCTAGTGAACCAGGAGTGAAATATGCTCCTTTGTATTTCAAGGATTTAGAACATTTTAAAGATAAGTCCTTGAAAGGTAATCAAGGCAATTTTGATGCGATTATTGAGTTGGATATTAGAAGTAAGGAATTACTTCATTGGTGGATTGATAATATTATGTTCAGCTACAAGTCAATGTCTATTTCACAACCTTCAGTTATTTTTTATAGTGATGCTAGTAAGACTGGATGGGGTGGTTTTAATAAAACCTACCAATTGACTGATAATGGTTTTTGGACTCATGATGAAATATTGGAACATATCAATTTTTTAGAATTGAAAGCAGCTTTATTAACATTGCAATCATTAGGACATATGCTTCATGATACATATATACGTTTGTATGTTGATAACACAGTGGCAGTATCTTATATACACAATTTTGGGGACGTATACCTTCTTTGCATAAACTTACTAAAGAGATTTGGCACTGGTGTGTTGATAGGAATATTTGGCTAAGTGTTGCACATATTCCAGGAAAGACAATGTTACAGCTGACAAATTGTCTAGAAAACTTAATGAGGATATGGAATGGATGTTAAAACCAGAGGTTTTTGAGATAGTTGAACAAGTGTTTGGCAAAATAACAGTTGACTTGTTTGCATCTGGCATTAACAAACAAAAACAACGGTATGTGTCTTTTTTGCCAGATTTAAATGCAATGGCTGTTGATGCTTTTACTTTTTCATGGACGAGTTCTGATGTTTATTATATTTTTCCTCCTTTCAGTCTTCTGGGAAAAGTGCTGCAGAAGTTAATTACAGACAAAGTCAACAAAGCATTGATTGTAGCACCAATTTGGACAACTCAAGTATGGTTTCCAATTCTTCTACAACAGACTTGTCAACAACCATACTTACTACCACAAAAAAGTTTAGTACTTCCAGGAAATCTACAAAAACTACATCCAGTGAAAAATCTTCAACTTGGGATTTTTTGTGTGTCAGGGAACATCTCAAAAGTAAAGGAGTTTCAAGCAATGTTGCCGACATCATTCTACAATCATGGAGATCTAGTACATCACAACAATATAAATCATATCTCAAGAAATGGAAATTATTTTCAAGTGAAAGGGAAATCAATTTGTTTGATCCCCCTACCGAAGTATTACTTGAGTTCTTAAATTCTTTATTTGAACAGAATGTAGGTTACAGTGGTATAAACACTGCTAAATCAGCTATTTCAGCATTGTGTAGTTTAGTTAGTGATAGAAATATTGGTAAAGAAACTTTAGTTAAAGGTTTATGAAAGGTGTTTTCACTAAAAACCTAGTTTACCAAAATATAGTAAAGTTTGGGATGTTAACAAAGTATTAACATATTTTGATAAAATACCGGACAATGAACAGTTGTCTTTATTAGAGTTATCACAAAACTAGCTATGTTGTTTATGTTATTGAGTGGACAAAGATGTCAAACTGTATATAAATTAGAATTAGATAATGTTCAAATTGAAGGAAACACAATGGTTGCTTATGTTAGTGAATTGTTAAAACAAACTAAACCTGGAGTACATATGAAACCTTTAGTATTTGATAGATATATTATCAATGAAAAATTGTGTATTTTGAGAACTTATGAGGAGTATGTAAGAAAACAGAAACTCTTCGAACAAAGAACAAAAGTGTTTATTTCTACTGTTAAACCTTACAAACCTGTCACCAAAAGTACTATTGCTAGATGGGTAAAACTGTTATGGAAAGTTCTGGAATAAACATTGAATATTTTGGTCCACATAGCTGTCGTTCAGCATCAACCTCAGCTGCATTAGGTCAAGGACTTAAATTAGACACTATTATGAAAAGTGCAGGGTGGAAATCAGCAAAAACTTTTCAAAAATTTTATAATAAAACAATTATTACTGATAATGAAAGTAATTTAGCTCAAAAGATTTTACCATCAAGTAGCTAAATGTAAAATGTTTTGTTTTATGATATATGTTATGATCATGATGATGGACATTAATGTACAAATGTATATATGTTTATTAAAAGATATAATTACTTGAAATATTTGGTAATAACATGGCCTAAAGAAGGTTTTTTCAACAATTCAACGTGGATTGATGATCTAGTTGTGCTCTAAAATCTCATGGGAAATTGTCTATATCACCAGTTTAATAAAATGTTTCAATTAATCGAAACATTTGAAGATTAATTATAATTTTATTAAACTGGTGATATAGATTTCACATGCCCACCACTTGGGATTTTCTTGTGAAATTGTACCCACCCTAAAATACAACTAGATCCTCAAGCTCTAAAGTATGACCTTGGACAGCATCAATAGATATAAATAATTCATCAAAGTTTCATCCAAATTGGTTAAAGTGTTTTTGAGTTATTGACTGACATGTTGACGACAGACAGACCGACAAACGGAGACACACGGATTGCCATTAGGTCTTTAAACAAGTTCTCATTGACTTTGTTATATATTCACATTTGAATATAAACAGGATTTGAATTTGTTAGCTCTCCATAGTTTATTTAATTCAAATTATTAAATGATTTATAAAGGACAACAATTTTGCAAATAATTTGAAACTCAAATAAACAAGTTACACAATATATGTTCTAAAGATGTTAAAAGTTTTTAAATCAGACAAACAATGCAAATATATTGCATAAACCCATTTAACTAAGTATGGGCTTTACCTGGCCATGTAAAATTATCATTACATATTGGTATTGGAATTTCCAAATTCTGAACAAACATTGTATCATCCAATATGCAGCTTCCTTCTATGCACAACTTCATCCCAAAATCTACTTTAAAGACTTTTTTATCATCATCTTTGTCTACTTTGACCCTGTCAACACATTAAAACCAAGTTAGTAAGTACAATAGAAAATATGTTGTGCAATAAACATAGAGATAAAATAATAGATACATATAATTTAATCGACCTGAGCAAGCTGATGAATTGGATTATATGTTATATTAAAATATAAAACAGGTCATGCAGTCACATTTCATTTTCTTGGATTAAAAGACTTATTGATAACAGGTTTAAACGATACAGTTGTTGAATCACTACATCTTGTTTTGTGTGGGAAAATATCATTTCCCTAATTTATAGTTTATGGCAATACTGATGTTTATGTTTTGGGAATTGCACACATGATCATGAGGTCCCTGTACTGTTTATGACATTTCTGAATTAAATCTTCTTTAAAGTGTCAAAACTAATATTTAATAGGACAACAACTTCAGTAAATTTTGAAAACCCAATTGTTTCTGATCTACAATGCAACAACATGCAGTGTATTCATATCCATTTCCTCATATATTAACTTACAAAATATGAATATTATCCGTCACTAAATATCTTTCAATCTGACCTGGAATTATATAATGTTTCTTGTATTTCCTGGAAATCACAATAATTAGTCTCACATGTTTTGTCCATTCTTCAAAATCGCAATAATAAATGCACACAATAATTTCTGAATTTACAGTAAAACACAAACTCATCACTGTTGAGCTTATTTCTTTCAAAATATGAAGTTGTTCTGTTTTATAGTGGTTCATGAGATAAGTGTTATGAAGTATTTGTTGGATGAATGAACAGACAGAAGAACACAGAGATGGACATAGTAATTACAATATAGGTTCTTAGATAATTCAACTTACCCCAGTTATAATTAATGAGTATTATAGAATCATTCATTCCTTCGAAACCATATTTCAACAAAAAACTGCAAAAATCTATTTCAACAAAGGCCTTGAAAGCCTTAGTTATCACGTTTTCAAACACCTCAATAGTAAAGTCAACACAGGCATCAATACGCTGACAGTCGGGAGACACAGAATAGTACATATGTTTTTTTAATGTACTGCTGGTAATTTCTGGCAACATCAAAGTTTTCCCATTCAGTTGACAGGCTGAAAAATAGGAAATTATGAAGAACAGATTTTAACGGGCCAAGCTACCAGTGGCTTAAAATGGTGATTGCTCAGCAGAACTTTTGTTAGTCTCCATAAAATCTGGGCTTTAATATTAAGGCTGCTTTTTCAATATGACGGTCTTCATGTTAGGATCTGACAAAGATGTACAAATATTCAATAAATTCTAACAAAGCAAGTAGGGGTGCATGCCTAAAGTCCAAAGGAGAATTACTCTGGTATTTGTTGATGGACCACAGTGCCCCACTTACATGTCCATCTTAATGTGAGGATTTTAAAATGTACAGTTTCTTGGACGTCTGATGAAGCATGTAGCAGGAGTTTTGTCAGCAAATCACTTACTAAGCAGTATCAAATTTTCTAAGTTCAAGAGCTCAATTCCAAAAATACTCAATGGATTTAAAAATTCTTTTAATACATAGTTTAAACAACATAATCTGCAATCGACCCACGGAACAAGGTCTCAAAAGTTGAATAAAACCAGGAACATAAGTATTCCTAACACTTCAATCTTTGAATTGTTGAAGTATTAGAAGTTAGAAAGTAAACTATTACACACCCATTTGAAAAATATGTTTTGTACAGAAAAAATCATTAATTCTATATAAAGATTAATAGCCTTACTTCTGTCATCCTCTAACAGACGTTGAACTTTTTCTTCTCTCGTTCCTGTTAAATCAAGCCCCCTTGCCTTCAGTTCCTTTGTTATTTGTGTATATGTCAGATCATTTGGTCTGGAGCAAGGTTCTGTGGTAGTCAAATAACCAATTATCTAGAAAAATATTACTGTAATAATAGACTTCATGTTTAAATAAATAATTGCTCAATCTGCATAATATATAGAAAACAAGAGAACAATATGTGTTTTGCTAAAGAGAGGCATTCCCCTCCTCAATTTATCTAATATACAATAAATCAAAAACTATTTCTTGAAGACCCAACAGGTATTCTATAGGCAAAGAGTAAAGTAAATTCAATATTTTAGCTAATAAACTGTTATCACAGAGATATGTCTCGCTTTTTGTAATTTCGATAATGCAAATGTTTAAATTAAAAAGCAACATTTTAACATGTTAGTTTTGCAATATTCAAAGTCAATGAACCATGACTGAAGGTACATGGCTTAGCCGCTAAACAATCTCCATGGAAATGAGATGTGCCAATGCTAATACAACTGCATACCAAATACCATTGACTTATCATAAGTAGTTCCTTTAAACAAACCTAAACACAAACTAATACATGTAAACTAAGCAATATTTCAAAGTCAATAAACCATAACTGAGGGGCAGGGTCAAATAATCTCCATAGTAATGAGATGTGCCAATGCTAATACAACTGCATACCAAATATCATTGACCTACCACTAGTGGTTCCCCATAAACCGACCAAATCACAAACTAATACATGAAAACTAAGCAAAAGTTTCAAAGACAATAGACCATGACTGAGGGTGGGGCCAAATAATCTCCATGGAAATGAGATATGCCAATGCTTATACAACTGCATAACAATTATCATTAACTTACCACTAGTGGTTCCCCATAAACTGACCTAATCACAAACTAATACATTAGAACTAAGCAAAATTTCAAAGTCAATAGACCATGAATGAGGGGCTGGGCCAAATAATCTCCATGGAAATGAGATATGCCAATGCTTATACAACTGCATACCAATTATCATTAACTTACCACTAGTGGTTCCCCATAAACTGACCTAATCACAAACTAATACATGAAAACTAAGCAAAAGTTTCAAAGTCAATAGACCATAACTGAGGGGCGGGTCAAATAATCTCCATGGTAATGAGATGTGCCAATACTTATACAACTGCATACCAAATATCTTTGACTTACCACTAGTGGTTCACCAAAACTAGACCTAATCACAAACTAATACATTGTTGACGCCGCCGCCACCGCCGACACGGAAACAGCATACCTATGTCTCGCTTTTGACTCCGTCAAGCGAGACAAAATTGGTATTCATAATATTATACAATGTGACTATGACCATTATTCGCAAGTATTCACAATTTTGAAAGACATTCATTTTCAAATGTAGAACTTTTTAAAGTCCATATGTACTTGACTTAAGCAAAGCATCTTCGAACCTAGAAACAAGTATGACCTCTGATCACAGCCATCTTGAACGTCATTAACGACATGAAATTACAAATAAATAATTTTAGCATTTTTTTAAAATTTGGTGATGGCTTATTCAATTTTAAACAGTTTTAAACAGAACAAGAATGTGTCCATAGTACATGGATGCCCCCACACACTATCATTTTCTATATACAGTGGACTGTGAAATTGGGGTCAAAACTCTAATTTGGCATTAAATAATTAGAAAGATCATATCATAGGGAACATGTGTACTAAGTTACAAGTTGATTGGATTGCAACTTCATCAAAAACTACCTGGACCAAAAACTTTAGCCTAAAGCAGGACTGATGGATGGAAGGACAATTGAACAGACCAACGAATTGACAAACGGATGCACAGACCAAAAACATAATCAAATAACTTGAGAATTGTTCACTCAATGCTTTTCAAATTCTAACATGTAGTTACTGATGACAAAATTGAGGTAAAGTTCTATATTTGCTATTTTCACTTTAACTGTTCAGGAGTTATGGTCATTGATAGATCAGAAAAAGAACTGTGTTTTTTTCAATGTAATTATTCATGAACTGTTCAGCCAATGCTTTTCTATTTTAATATGCTGTTACTGATAACAAAATTTAGGCCATGTTTGAAATCAACTATTTTCACTTTTACCATTTAGTACATATCATCATATGATTATTGATAGATTGGAAAATTCTGCAGAAAATGGCTGGTCAAACTATCAACGTATATTTGTTCCATCTAACAGATGTTCCACTAGTACTGGAAACTTTGTTATAAACAATGTCATAATATCTGTTCCTGTTGGAACAAATATTCTATACCTTTCATTTTGTTTACAGGAACATATACTGTAATATTTATTCCAGTGGAAATATTATATATCTTCCAGAAAATTTTTCCCATTTTGAGCTTATATTGAGAAGGAACTTCTATTTTGTGGCAAATTAAGCCCAAAAGTGTCATTCATTAGGATATATCAATTTCATTTGTACTAGCTGTCAAAATACAGAAAACCACCCAGTAAGCTGTCAATTTAACATCTCGTTTCTTGTTTGATATTGAAGTAGTTGCTCAAATCAATCAACAAGTAAAGATGTTTGGATTAGAAAATATAAAATTATTGTAACCAGATAGCATGATTTGTTTCCAAAATTACTACGGTACAAGTCATTGTATTGAACAGTAACCCACCACTCCAACAACAAAGCTAATGGAGAGCACTGCCACATTTCCCAAAACTAAGGACATTATGCCATATAAACAATATCCACAACAAACCCATGCTATATACTCTTTATTATTCACTATGACTTTTGCTGTTGGAGAGCATGATTTGTCTCCTAAACTTACTACTGTACCAAACCTGGGACATATTGCACAGCAAGTCACCCTTTGCCAATAGAGCTAACAGAGTTTTGAAAGTGCAGCTAATAGAGGATGGTTATAAGTTTTCTAGGCAAGGAAAGCATGGCTACACCATGTAAAAAGTAAAAGTAAAAGTACCTCTTTTATTCCTAAAATTTCAATTAACTTGTCTTGGAATTCTTCCAAAGTTTTTTTCAACACTGCTTTAGCTTTTTCCCTATAATCCTCTATCATTTTTGTTGTATTGAATACCTCTCTTACATCAACTGAAAAAGATATTGTATAAATTAAGCTTAAAACTCTAAAAGTAATTAATGTCAACCCCTGAAAGTATAAAATACAAACTCTATTCATGGTGAACTTAATGCTTGACATGTATCTTCCTGATTCTTAGGGCCTCATTTGCCCAGTGGTCTAGTTAGGTGAACTACTGTATCACTAGACAGTCAACACTGAGGTTGTGACTTTATATCCAACACAGGTGCACTCTACTCATTCTTAATTGACTATGATTGTCAGTTTTCCTACCAAAGGTCAGAGGTTCTCTCACGGCACTCTGACTTCCTCAACCAATATAACTGACCGCCATGAAATAGCACACATGTTGAAAGTGGCGTTGAACACCAATCAATCAACCATTCTATTCTGATTCTTACTTACACTAACATTATGTGATAAGTAGACTCAAATAATAGATTAAATTCAGATACCTGAAATCAGGAATTTAAAATGTAGAATGAAGAAGCAAAACAAGAAAGATAAGTAGTAAAAGGTGGGATTGAAGGATTATCTGAATAAAGTACTATGCATCGTAATCAGGAGAAGTTACAGAAGTATATAATATATCAAGGTGTAATGTAAACTATTGCTATAATGGCACTTCTGCTATTAGTATTTCATATACAAAAGGAATGTGTAATTAATGAGAAAAGCACTGCACTGCATAGAATACTAATATTATTTAAAACTTCTTTACTTCATAAATCTGGAGAAAATGCAACCAAAATTTTCGAAAACAGCCATTTTATGTAAGAATATAAATTATTTATAGTAATAGTTAAACACATTTTCATTACAAAGATTATACAATACCTTTAGGCCAAACTAAATTTCCATTAGCATCTATGGAAGATAAAGGTATTCTGGCATCTTTGAGGAATTCAATATTAACGAGACAGTTACTCCAGTCATCTACATTACAAAATCCTAATCCAGCAGTAACAATAAATACCTTTTCCACTAATCTGATTTTAACACTAAAATTAAAAATTATGTATAAATATAACATTCACATAACTGTCAACTTTCTAGATTTAGGCATGTACTACATGATTTTGACCCTTGGTACAATTGCACACTATTGATCGAGAAAAAGCTCTAAAACACGATTTTGTTAAACTCTACACAAAAACATTCTTGTTCCCAATTTTAAATTGTTTTTCTTGAATTTTGGCATTAAACATGCTAAAAAAATCAACTTGTCAAAGTATGTCAGAATGGTAAATATTGTGATCAATGGCAGATGAAGAAGGCTTTACACAGCTTAAGAAGATAAAAGAACAGAGTTCCAATGTCCCCAGTGTTGCACATACTGTATTTCAATTATCCAGGGCAATAACCAAAATAAACACTTTTTTGTTGTTCTTTAAATAAATTTATTAATAAAAGCATGCTCAGGGGACAAAAAGGCTTTTACTAAAATTTGGTTTTCCTATCATTTGCTTTCACTTTACCTTGTCACTGATTTACAAATAAGATTGGAATGAATAAAGACTATCTAGAGGCCCTGTCACTGAAGATTGTACATTTTTCTTAATGTTTTAGTTATTTAGGACTTGAATTTTGTTTCTCTGACAATTTCCCCAAAAATCCTATGATAGAGTATGTAGATATTTTTCATTTTTACCTCAGGATAACTTTAATTCCACCAGCAACTGAAATTTCTATTCCAGTATCTATGTCTTTCTCTATTCCTAAAATATATAGAGGTAGAAATAAATATTTCTGACCGATGCTGACAGAATAATATAGCAACAATTCAAAATAATCAGATATTGCATGTGTTGTTGTGCTCATAATTCAGTTCAGTAGTTCCTGAGGAAAGTGTGGCAAATATATTTGTCTTCTTTCATCATATTGAAAGAACCCACAGTATCGGCCAAAAGGAAGCAGATCTGAAGAAAATTGCTCATACATTAAAACTCATCTCTGTAAAACTGCTGACCACATATGAAGTCAGTATGTTAAGTACAGCATGGTGTCTTAATTGGGACTTTTTAATGGCGGTGAGTGCTGATTTTGTAAATTCTGTACACTGGATAGAGTTAATTAAATACTACCATCATAAAATGATCCACTTCCAAAAGAAACAGTTCCTTTGTATTCATCAACTCCAAAATGGAAGTCCATCTTGTCTGGATCAAGTCTAGCAAATACTTTTACAGTGCGAAGGAAAACCAGTAATTTCACATTTATACAGCATTCCACACCCATACACATGGAATCAAAAGTACAATACAAATCTGATGGAAGCAAAGCTGATAGTAGAGGACATTCTAAAAAAAAAAAAAAAAAAAATTTGCAACAAAAACAATAAACTGTTGACACCAAGATATGTCTCCTTTTTTGTCATTTTGATAATGAAAATGTGCAATTCTTTAAAATGAAAGTTATGCAAATATTCAAAGTCAATGAACCATGAATGAAAGTACAGAGCTAAACAATCTCTACATAAATGTGCTAATGCAAATACAACTGTATATACTAAATATCATTGACCACTTTGTCTCTCCTTTTTGTAATTTTATACTATAATGGAAATATTGAATCCAAATGGCAATATTCAAACATGTAAACTATACAAATCATTGAAAGTCAATGAACCATGATTTATGGTGCACAGCCAAATTCCTAAAGGAAATGAGCAATGCCAATGCTTATAAAACTGAGTACCAAATAACATTGACTTATTATAAGTTGTTCCCTTTAAACAAACCTACACACAAAAATTAACTTGTAAACTATGTAAAAGTTTCAAAGTCAATGAACATTGATAAGGGGTGGGGCTATATAATCTCCATGGAAAGTTGCAAACCAACTATCAATGACTTACCATTAGCGGTTGATCTTATACTGAACTAATCACAAACTAATAAATGTAAAACTAAGTTTCAAAGTTGATAGACTGTGACTACTCACTTGAGACTAAACATACATCAATTCATCCAAAAACTTGGTGAATGGAGTTTATAAACACAAACAAAAAAAAGAAATAGTCGAGATAAAAATACATACGATTGCTATTTGTAAGAAGTCTTTTTATCCTCTGATCTCTACTTCCACCAGTCTTCTGTCCTCTTTCTAACAATTCCTGGTCTAGTTCATTATCAGTGGCTTGCACAGGGTTGAAACAAGGCTTATTGTCTATCAATCTCTACAACACAATGTAATTAGCATAAAACATTTTCAAAATGATCAATGTATTGCTCATAATGCCTAAAATGCAACCTTTATTGCTTTTATTTATCTAATGGTTCTTTGAAGTTGCCAGATTTGTTATTTGTTTAAGGCAGGGGAAAGGTGTAGTTTAGATTAGTTTCTGAAGTTTTCCATTGCCAAAAATGGAATTTGTCACTCATTCAAAGTAATGACCTGGGAGAAGCCGAGACAAAGGCAAAAGACAGAGCTGGATGGCGAAATCTTGTGGCGACCTTATGTTCCACCAGGAGCGAAGAGGATAGGTAGGTAGGTATCTTTTTGTTCTTTTATGTTAAAAGTTCAAGTGACGATTTTGTACGAAAAATAGGTGACTGCTGACCTCTTTAGACAGGTTACCACTGAAATAAAGTTAAATTATACAGAAAAATCATTTGAGAGAGTCTGAAAGTGACCCTTAGAGGCAGGTGACTGGTTTCAACTGTATGTACAGAATATTCAAAAATGTTTTACCTTAATTGTTTTAATTACTTCAGCCATCTGTTCTTTTGACTCATCCATTCCAAGTTTGTCAAGAAAATCGACAATTGTTCCCATTCTTATTTTTTTCAGGGAGAACATCTTGAGAAAACTGTTTGCCTTCTTCAGCAAAACACTAAATGCATCTTTAAATATTATCATAAAAGAAGTTATAAAGGAAGAACAGTATTTTCCAAAATTTATACATATCTATCATATACTTCATGCCTAATACAATGCTTTTGCATATGTTGAACGGAAGAAAACAATCCGTATTTGCATCCCCGGTCTGATAACCCCATATCAGCCCAAATGACGTCACTACCCTGGCTGAAATGGCCGTATCGACCCAGGCAGAAAATCCATATCAGCTTCCAGTGTTAATATTCTTTATTTTGGAAATTATATGATAAAGAGATTACTATGTGGCCTTTTCCATATCGGCCGGGTATCATCCGAGACCACCATATCAGCCGGAGATGTAGTCGAGGTGCTGATATGGGTCGAGGATGATACCCGCACTAATATGGAAAAGGCCATGTATTAATCTCTATATAAATAAATAATTAATATGAGGGAGAGCAATGTGCAAATTATGAGATCAATGACATTGTTTTAAACTTCATCACCCAGAGTTCGACACTAACTTTTTAACAACTGTCCCATTTGGTAAGTGAACATGATATACTACCTGTCTGAAAGAAAACCACCAAATTTTGTACTTGCTCAAGAATTTTAAGGTTGAACAATGAACCATGAAATGACGTCAAGTTCAGATGATACTTGCCTGACAAACAAATAGCCAACTATACCATTGGGTTTTTTCTCATTGTTTAAGGCAGTACAGTTGCCTATAATTACTTGCATCCACTTTATTTGAACTTGGTGGATATAGTTGTTTTATTAGCATTCATACCACGTTTCCTTATTTTTATATTACCTAACAGACAGAAACATACCAAAACACAGATCATTTACATTGACCAATGAACCATGGAAATGAGGTAAAGTCAGATGAAACTACCTAATCAGACATGTTAACCTTCAATCATTCCATACCACAAAAATAGTCCACTTACTGCTTATAAAAGCATCTTAGAAACTGACCTTATCATGTCTTCATGATGACTGATCAAAAATAGGGTGGAGGTCAGGTGAATCCTGTCTGATGTACATGCAGATCTTGCAAGGATCCAATAATTATCAAAGAAAATACACATGACCGAAAAATTAAATACACATAGTTGTCTTTTAGTTGATGCATGCTGCTTCAGCCAGCAGATAAGCATTCTAATACCTTTAATTGTAGAAAGAGAGATAATTATGGCCATAAAATACTGCATATCAGGTAGAATTAAGTGTTTAACAGCTTTACCTTTGATATTGAATCCACCAAACCCTGAACTTCCATCGGATTCACCATTGCCAGCAGACCAATCAAATTCACTGGACAAATCATTTCCATCTGATTCTCCTCCACTTCCACTGGTAAAGGTTTTCAGCTTTCCAAACATACTGTCTTCGTTTTCTTTTAAAAAATATCAAGAACAAGTTTCTTTAACAATGTATACATAACAAGTGAATCTGTGAGCTTCTGCTCACTAATAGTAGCTCACTAATGCTACCCCGCCTGCTAAAAGTATAAGTTAAACAGGAACTTGTTGAGTGATGAATCTGAAAACACATCACATGGTATAGCTGACTTATATGAACCCTGAAATTTCAGAAATCCTTATCATGTAGTTCCTGAGAAAGATGCTAAACAAAAATATTCATGGGACGGACAGCGGATGGATGGACAGATGGACAGACAGAGGTAAAACAGTATACCCCACTTTTAAGCAGGGTAAAGCGGTGGTATAAATATCAAATACAATAAGTTAAGTTGAGCTTTTTCATTAAACACCTTCCAACTCAAAAATTTTGCTGCACATACATCATTATACAACTATACATACAATTAAATATGCACAGAGAGAATACATTCTTTGAAAGGTGTATTTATGTAAAGACAAAATGGCAAATTTTACCATAAAATTCAAAATTTGCCAAACAATGAACACATATTCGAAAAAATATCTTGAGGCCCTAAAGAGCCTGTTTTGTTCACTAACATTGTAGACTAGAATATATTTCATGATAAAATAATTTTTTGTTATTTTCTATTGCTGTTAATTTCAGGACACAATTTTAAGAGAAAATAACCATATAATGATTATTCATAAGCTTGGTTAAATTTGGCACCATAGCAGCAGAAGAGAAGTTTTTATAAAAGTTAACCATTAATGACAATGTAGGATGATGGATGCCAAGTGACGAGAAAAGCTTACTTGGCTCCATGTGCCAGGTATGCTTAAAAGAAGTTTTATGATTACTAATGAGACAACTATCCACAAGACACCAAATGATGTAACTAGATGTCATTAACTGACTAAAGGTTACTGTACAACTTCAACAATTAGCAAAACTAACACAATCTTGTAAGGTAAAAAAGGCCCCAACAAAATGTAAAATAAGTTAAACAGATGAAACTGCGAGCTACTGCTCACTGATGATACCCGCCCAAATACTTAACTGTAAACAGGAACTTGTTGAGTGATGAATCTGAAAATGCATCACAAGGTATAGTTGATTTCTATAAACCCTGAAACCAAATTTGAGAAATCCTTGTCATGTAGTTACTGAGAGAAATGTGACGAAAATTTTCAACTTAGATGTCATGTGAAAATGATGTAAGTGTTTGGTAAACAGGAAGTTGTTGAGTGATGAATCTGAACAAGCATCAAACTATATAGCTGACTTATATTAACCCTGAGACCCAATTTCAGAAATCCGTGTAATGTATATTCCTGAGAAGCAACGAAAACATTTATGGGAAGGATGGATGAACGGACTGACAGATGGATGGAATAACAGACGGACAGGACAGACCGATGTAAAACAGTATATCCCCACTTTTTATAGCAGGGATATAACAAATGAAAACAAGAAAACCAACAGCTTGATGAAAAACAAATTTTTATCATATTTAAGTATCTATGCAGACATTTTCTTTCAAACAATTTAAGTTAAAGAGTATAGCCTATATAACTAACTGTTTTTAGATATCATACCTTTGATTTCTTCAACATCTGTGCCTGGAGAATCACCACTTAATTCTGGCATGTCTTCAGTTAGTGCATTTTTATTTGTCAAACTAGGACTTGTATCTTTAAGAACCTTCCCATCTGCTCCTATAACTGAACCTGCACCAATAGTAGCATCCTAAATATAATAAATAAGTTGGGAGTAATCTTTAATTTCAGCATAGATATTGGGAGATAATGCATATACATCAATGTGACAGCATCCCAACAACAAAAATAAACATACATATCAAGAGTAATTTACAGAAAAATTCTGAAAATTTTTAAACTTTAAGAGGAATCAAAGATAATTGATATGCTTCTATCTTAAATGAAAAAATAAAATGACACATCTTATTATTCTAATCATTTTACTGTCTAAAAGTTCTCTCTATCTATTGTAGTTTGAAGATGATAACCAAATAAATCAAAATTTGCAAAATAATATTTGAGGGCAATAACCCAAAATAAATTGTGTTTTATCCAATGTCAGTTTTCCTCTGACTGCTAGTGTTTTTGAGATATATGCCAAAACTGCATTTTTCGGACCAATGATCTATTTTTAGCAACTGTTGCCATGATTGTTGAGGGTCAAATCTTCTGATACAATTTATTAACTAGATCATCCTTAGGAACGTTCAGAAAAAACATTTGCGTATGTAATTTATGAGGAAAAAATTAGGCCCCTCTTTTACCTAATAGTTTATTTTTAGAAACAGCCATATTAATAGTTGATCAACTGGAGTATCACCTAAATTGGAAACTAAATATAATGATCCTTAGGATGGTTGTTGCAGAGTTCATGTTTAATTGACAAGGTTTCAGGATAAGGTTAATAAATGCTAGTAAACAGTTAATGAACACTATATAATGAGGAAGCTCATATGACCAGGTGAGCATAAAAAAGATGCAATAAATTCACATATATAATACACAGTGAGCCTACCATAAAAACTAATTTGTAATCATCACATTTTGAAAGCCAAGGTTGAAGTCCAATTTTTCTTATTTGCAAGAATCCTGTTGGATCTATATACCCTCCATTTTTATGGAATATCACCTTAATATGGTTATCACAAGATGATTTAGTTGCTTTTCCAATAGGTTCTCCTGCTGCAATCTAAAAATAATGAGAACATAAAAACCAAACAGCAGTAGCTACATTTTGACAATATAAGTTGAACAAAATTAAAGTATGCTTTTTTAACATTTAAAAGAGTAGAAAATTTGAATGAATGTAACCTCAGTTGTAGATTGAACACAGCATGGTCATATGACAATCAGTAATATTCAGAGATCATATCCCTATAATCATCATGCATTTAAAATTTGATTTGTATGCAAAATATTAAAGAACGCACAAACAAAAGTACAATCTCTTGATGAATCTTGTATTTTGACATCTTTATTTTCTGTGGATCTACCTTGTCATAAAAAACTGTCAAATCTTGTTAAGGATGTACCCAACACTTTGACTAAAATTAATTTGGCTGATTTAATTTTCATAAAATTTTGACAAAATATTTACTTTAACCGTTTGAAAAAATTCAAAAATTCAAAAACTTGAACCAAATACTTTCACGAAAAATGTCATTGGATATATAGCAGTTTGACAAACACTAATTATGATCATTGAGGAGCTTAATATTTCCTTAATAATAGAGGGTGATTAAAACGTTTAGCTGATTTTACAGAGTTATCTCCCTGTAGTGTTAGGTACCACCTTAATATTCAGCAAGATTTTTTCCAAAACTTCATTATAATACATGTAACTTCTGCCTCTTCCTAATTGTTCTATGTGAAAACTTACCTGCTGTTCAATGTATAGTTCATCTGAAGGATGTAGAATATTACTGTTTGGTTGTATATTCCTTATGGTTATCTGTATATTTCTCAGGTAACCTCCTGATGTTTCAATTACTACTTCATTATCATTATCAGATAACATTACTAATCCTGGAAATGGTGCAACAACCTGTAACATAGATGATTCAAGTTATATATATATTTTTTCAAATTTAAAGTTTTCAAATACTGTATGATTTTTAAAATAATAAGAGTTGTTATATGCTGTATATTTATTTTGTAATTCCAAAATTGTATTAAAAGCCATAATGATACTGTGAATTCATTTCTCTTCATTTGAGACCAATATTGATGGATTTCTTGGGAATAGATTACCACACATTCAGAAATGTTCAACAAAATAAAATTTTCTACAAGCTTGTTTGCAGACCTTGCAAACACAACAAGAATCCATGATACAAAATTTCCTAAATCCACACAAAAGGATATTAAAAATTTATCCAATTGTACTCATTTTCATTGTGCAATAACTGTTATGAATTTAGCTGTTAGGTTTTATTGTTAAACAAGCAATCTGAGTGTTTGGTAGGCAGAACAATGTCATAGTGACTGTAAAATTAATGATGATCTTCCTCTCATGGATGTGGCGTTATGTTGAAATCAGACTTAAAGTTTTCACTTGATCACCTGGAAACCAAGATTACTAAGGGACCAGCCTGTATAACAAGCAAAAAGCTGGCTCTGCCAACTGATACTTCCAGACAGTACAAGAGAAATTATTTTTATTTCAAGGATTTTAAGCATGCTTTGAGGGACAAATAAACAATGCACATAAAACCTTTGAAATAAATTCCATAAAAATCTGGCAAGAACTGTATTGTAAGAGTGCTTGCAATACTGGACGACATGGGTGACACAGGGACAAATGAAACTATTATGCACTTCTACATATGGTTGAATATTTATTAAGTGTCAATGACAAGAAAATTACTAGTGTGTTCAAAACTCAGTTATGCAAAATTGGCAGATTAAAAAAAATATCTTGCTTAAAAGCACCATCAACTATCAAAATTGATATGAAAAAACTTAGATCCTTAGAATATGTATTATCAAGATCTTTCACAAATGCAAAGCAAAGATTAACATTTCCTCATTTTGACTGACACCTCATGCATTTTTGTTGTAAAATTAATAAAAGGACAGGTCTTTGTAAGCATATTTCATATCAGCAGATTAAGAAATTGACAGATGACCTTAAAAATTCTAAAATTGTGGTTTAAACAATTTTCATTAAGTATGAAGTTGAAGAAAATAAATAAACTATTATCTTTCTACAGTTTTGCACTCGTAATCCCACTGTAATTGAATGAAATTTGAAATTTAGTTGAATAAATCTTTCAAATGATTCTTCAACAAAGCTGGCTGACATTTTTCCAAAACTGGTTGTAATAGATGTTTATTTTTCTTTCCATGCATATCATCATAAACATTTAACAACACTAACTGTTTTATCAGGTTCAATTTCTAGGTCAACTCCTCCTCACTACCAGCAGGATAAAACCATCATAGTTGCATCCAGATCCTTTTAAACGTGTGACATTAGGGAAACTTGAGTGTGCTCCTGGACCAAAGATGGAAGCATGTAAGGACACTGCTTTTCATAACTAAAATTATAAACAGATATTATAAACATTATCAGAAAATAAATCAAATGTGCATAATAATATATATATATATGTATACTATAGAATCAATGATGAGGTTAGAAACTACATTTATCAAATATCTTAAAAGAAATGTAAATTAATCAAAAACAATCAAGACTATTTACATGTAACAATATGAAAAGACATCTTTGCAATTTTTGAAAAGGTTTTAGAAATCATTTTAATAACACAAAATTCAAAATATGTCTTTATCTTCATTTACCCTTCATTCAAAACTGCATATGCTTTCTTTACAGATTTAACCAAGGAGAAGAACTCTTGGTACTTGTTTAAGAAAGGATTAGCAAAACCAGTAAGTCCTTGTAAGGAGGACATCAGTTCATCCACCATAGTCTTCATATCATTTATAATACTCCGTCTTACATCACGCTTAAAAAAAAAAAAGAAATGAAATATTAATTTAATATTTAATAAAATTAGAAATTGGGTATTATAATATGAAGTCATTTTATTATATATCTTTTGTATGGATATTACACTGAATGCTAATTACAGGCATTTTTTTTGGACCTTTCACACAGGCACTTGTCTCAATTCTGTCGCCCCCTATATACCTTAATATAACACAAGATACTTAACTCACATTTTGAAAAATGTCAGCAGGTCATAAAATTCCCTTATTTGCCAATTTCTCGGTTGTCAATCCCACTAAAACTTGATATGTCATAAGTCTAAATTGATTTTTCTACACAATGGTGTATAACAAGCCTATTTGTTATCGGAATCATCTGTCATATCTGTTAGCAGGCCAACCCAAGTATGTCAATCGTAATTATTTAGCCTATTGACGCCAGATTGGAAACACAAAACTCGCAGTAAATGATTAATTACAAAAATTATTTAAGAAAAACTTAGTTTTCGTCTGAATAGAAATTATTACCCAGTTAGTAAAATTGTATAAGATATCTTGAAAAAAAACTAACAAGTGTTATTTGTGGTATGTCTAATAAGTTACGAGTTTCTATTTTAAGTCACAAATTTTCCAATTACATCAATGTCATTCAGACTCTCTCTGGACTTTACGTATGAAATGAAAGAAGAACAGATAACTCTGAGAAACATTTTGACCTTCCCATAAAATTTGACCAATTGGAAACCGAGATATATAAAGGGAGTGGGAAGATACCTTTTACTGCAAGACGATACGTAGGTTTCCAATCTGGCGTCAATAGGCTAAATAATTACGATTGACATACTTGGGTAGGATTGCTACAGATGATTCCCACAACAAAAGTAGGCGTGTTGTACACCATTGTGTAGATAAATCAATTTAGATTTACGACATATCAAGTTTTAGTGGGGTTGACAACCGAGAAATCAGCATATAACGGAATTTCGTGACCGCCTGACATTTATAAAAATGTGAGTTAAGTTCCTTGTGTTATATTAAGGTATATAGGATTTTTTTCTGAGACAAGTGCCTGTGACCTTTCACTTTTAAGAGTCTTTTGAAAACAGAATAAAATTTGATTAGCCCTAAATCATCTTATTTCCACATGTGTAAATTACAACCAAAAGTAATTTTAAGACTTTGAAATGCAATGTGCATCTTTTCAAAGCAATGCTGTCAAGTTTATCCCATGCAACTGAATAAGATTTAACTTAAAAAATCTAAATTTAAAACAAGTCTCCAAAGAGCCTGAATCACTCATATGGCAAAATTTATCATATAGATACTTATTTTCACCTTTATCTTTAAATTTTAAATTTTACAAATCTTTATAGTGCTTTCACCCCACCTCTTTTTACTTCCTGAAATCAACTGACCTTCCACTTAGCAGTCATCGATGTTATTGACATTTAAATTAATGTTACTTGAAAACACTGGAGGACATTGCTAATGTATATAGGTTTTGAGTTATCTCCCTTGAAAATGTATAGCCTCCCATAAACTGAATTTCTTTACTGTCCCAAAAAGAAATTTTGGGCAACAACCTAATTGTATAAAATCTTATAACTAATTGTAAGAAATAATAATTTGAGATAGTTCTAAAGTTAATCAATGGAGTTAGTGCTTGATGGTGTAAATATGATGTATTTTGTGAGATGTTACCAGAGCTTACCATAGACATCTTTCCTTTAGTAAATTGTTTAACATTATCTTCTGCCTCCTTAATATTTTCCTCAATCCAACTTTTACTTTTAGCTGTAACAGAATTCATCACTACTGCTGACAGATCAACTATTTCTTGTATTTCAGTCAGTTCCAACCAGTACAGCTTAGAATCTGAAATAGTTTAAATAAAAAGAAAGTGTCCATGAGAAACAAATGCCTCCACTTGTAAATGTACATGAGTCTGATGTACTAATTAAAACCTAGTATTTAATTCAGTAATTTTTCCATTAATAAAAGACAAAACTCTCCGAACAGTAAAAGTGACACCAAACCAAATTCAAATTTGACCTGTTGATGGGCATTGTTTTACATTAAATAACATTTGGCTGAGCAAGTTAAAGTTTTTGTGCAGAAACGGCATATGCAATAATGTTTCAATTTATAAAGTAACATGACTAGAGAATGATAATAGTTATGCCACCAAATTTGATATGTGTTTGGTGATAATAAGCATTGTGTGCAAGTTTCATTACATTTGGTTGAGGCAAACTTGAGTAAAAGAAAGGAAATATATTTCTGAACTAGAAAGACAGATTTATATAAATCTTTAAGTGCCATCTTCCCTAGCTGCATGGCATAACAATCTTCCACATGGCAGTAATAAATGTTTTCTTGCAAAACAGTATTTCTTCATTCTTGCCTTAAAAGTTTAAATGTTAACTACATTATAAGTTAGAGACATGCATGACAAAAGACACATAGTCACTTCTGTATATATTTGAACTAATAAATTAAATAGTTTATTTGATGAATAGCTTTTGTGATATTTTGTTCTTATTTGTTATGAACTACAAGATTATGTTCATTCTCTGTCTATTTCATTTACAAACCTTTAAGACTTGAAAGAGCTTCTTGTGTTTTATTTTTGGCCTCTAATAGTTTCTTAACTGACATATGGATTCTAAAATATAAAGACATTTAGCTGCTCAAAATTTGTGATCTTTTACATATACCTAAATTTCTGTTTATGAATATTTCTAAACATTTCATTTGTAAAGATGCACTTTGTAAATTGAAGCCTATCCCCAGTATCATAGCTGTGAAAGGAAAACAACAATTACCAAACAGTTTTTTCTCTCTTTGCCTTCAATATTTTTCTTTATTTTAGAAATGGGGCCAAATATATTTTCTCACTCATTTTCATGATCTAAGTTGTGCAAATTGGACATGAAGGTGCAAGTTGTCGAAACTGAAAGATTATTCTAAGATCAGGTAAAAATTTAAAAGATTCAGTCAAAGCAACATAATTTTATTGTACAATATTTGAAAATGATGAACAACGTGGACAACAGTATGACTTAAAAAGTGTCAACTGACATACATATAAAACCATCATTACTTACTGTACAGCTCCCTTTCCTACTTTTGCTATAGATGACAGTGGGTCTTTGATGATTGTACTGAGTCCATCAACAATATCCTTTAAAGACTTAAAAAGAATCCTAGTATTCTCAGGAATTGTTACTGTGACTGTTTCATATAATTGCTGCAAGTAAAATGTTACATCTTTTAAGATTCTTCAAAATTAAACGACTGCTGCTTGTTATAAGTGTATAGGCAATTATTTCAATTTTATCATCTCACAGGCCATAATTACTCAAAGACAGTCAACCAAATGAAATGTAAACTCGATTGATTGACTATTGTTAAACAACCCTTTCAGCAGAATTAGCTATTCAGTTGCAGTCAGTTTTAATTGTTGGAGGAAGCCAAAGTTCCCAGAGAGGACCAAATCCTACCATAGGAAAACTTACAATCCTGGTCAATTATGATTGTAGTCATACGGTCCTGACACATGAGGGATTCAAACTAACAACCTTGGAGTTGACAGGCTATTAATACAGTGGTTTGACTACTAGGAATTCTCTGCCACCTAGGCCCACTTGTTAAACTTGATCTACAAATTGTCATTATACACTACTGAATCCCCAAAATCTAGCTCCAGATCTGAAGCAATTCCAAGTTACATAACTGTAGTGAGCAAGCTTACATACCCCTCACCCCTATGAATTCAGATTTAAGACAGTTACATCGTCTCTCACAAATCCATTTGTTTCTGAACTATCTTGACCTTAAACCAAGTGACTTGAACTTTCTCTTAATCCTCTTATCATGTGACAACATATCCATGTAAGGTTGCAATACAATATAAAACATCCTATAACTATTTTCTTGAACAAATTTTCATCTTATTTTTAATCAGTAAATTTGACCTTGACCTTAGTTATCAAAATTCATAGTGAAATTAGCTGCAGTCTAACTTTGACCTTAACCTTTGAGGTATTGACCTGAATTTCAAATCTTTGTGACAATACTCCCAAGTAAGGTTGCAATCCTAATTGTAGTGTTTGATTTAGCTTTTGATATCAACTTTCTTGCAAAAACTTCAGTATATTTTATTGTCTATGACCCTGGACCTTTGAAGTGGTTTCCTTAAAAAATAATAATAGTCATGTCTTTATTTGCATTATTTATAGAACTATAAAGCTCAATTTTATGTTAGAATGAAAATAAAGAGATGTTAAAGTGAAACATGTATGCCTTAAAATTCTAACGTGAGGGTACCCAAATTGCACCGGTTTTGACAGTTTTTAACCTAGTTTATTTATGCTCCAAACAAAAGTTTCCATTATGTGTTTATTTTGTAGATGTATCATTATTCACTATATGGTTCCACCAGTTTAATTTTGAATCCATATCGAATCATTGAAAAATTGGTCTGAAGTGACCTCCAAATCATCAATGATTCTGTACTGAGGAGTAACCAAATTGCATCCATGCTTAGATTCGCATTGTCAAAAGTCGAATAACAGATCTTTTGTTTAATTTCTTCAAATATTTTTGAACAATTGGATATTAGTTTATGCTTACTCTTCATTTTTAAGAAGTGGATGCTTGTAACATATTTTATTTGCTAATTATAAAAGATGACGTTTAGATGGCGTCGCATGGTGACATTTCCATACATTTTACTTTTTCCGTAAACACTTCATCTGTAGATAGATACTGTGAACATTTTGTGTATATCTAAATATATTTACCTATGTCAAAAGACGTGCATAGTATCAAATCATAAAAATACAAATTGATTTGTCTCTAGGAAAACTTGTAAGATTTCCGCTGCTATTTTTAAGAAATAGGTGCAATTTGGGTACTCAGTGCAATTTGAGTACCGTGACGTTAGAGCATTATCAATTCTACTTACACTAATAAATACACCAACATCAGTCTTCAAATTATTGAGAAATTTTTCCACTCTGATAACCAAAGTTTTTACAGGTTTTAAAAAAGATGGCATTTCTTTAGGATCGTATTCACCAAGTCTTTTCATTGCTTTCATGGAAACACTTCTTAAATCTGCTACCTTATATTTTGAAAATTAGGATAAATTTAGAATTAGACATAAAATATAAAATATATGTATATATAACAGGCTGATACTTCAACTCGAATTATGGAATTTGCATAATTTCTTGTGCTTGAAATTTTGATTAATTCCATGTTTATTCTTCATTATAATGTTTTGAGTGGTGCATAACACTTTCCATACAATGTATTTTGTATAGATAGTGTTGTGTGCACAGTACATTCTATTGAAAATGTGCATTCTTCTTTGTAAAAGAAAGTGTTGTGAGCAGAGCATTAAAATTTATTAAAATTTTCAAGCACAAGAAATTATGCAAATTCCATAATTAAAATAATTCCAAGTTGAAATAATAGCCTGTTATCATAGGGTTGAACGTTGTTTTCAATTTAGACTTGTATATATATATATATATATATATATATATATATATATATATATGTCGTAGAAGTTAGAAATAAAAGTACAGGTTCCAGCCCGGCCGGGAGGAGTTACGTATCAGATCTACTCTAACATCGTTAGCTTGATTTTCTAGGCACTTTATACACAAGTCTAAATTGAAAACAACGTTCAAACCTATGATTGCGTTGGATAAAACCGCAATTTTTATACGTGTGCATGCAAACAAATTTCTTGTTAGAGGGTCTAAATACAACACAAACAACATTTCCCAAAGACCAAAAAGTGAAAAGTATATTTTAACAAAACATTTGACTAACAGGTCGAACAACAAATGTTCTTAAACCCTGCTGACTGCCATTGGCGATTGCCAAATAAACGATTCACCGATGTAATAAATGGATCTTAATTAAAATTTAATACTAAACAGAAAACAATAAACTTATGGAAAAGATGATATACTGCAAACAAAAGGTGCAAAGGTTTTGTACACCATATCCGGTTTCGACAATTAATGTCTCTTCAGTGATGTTAAGAATCGAAACGGTATTTTGAAAGCCATACAATTTACCTCAATTTAGGATAGACTCTTGAATTTTGAGGAGTCAAAATAGGATGAATGGATCATATAAACCCAAGGCAAATATAATACAAGCCCAAACAAAAAATATAAACAAGTCTAAATTGAAAACAATATATATATATGTGCATTTACACACTTGAACTTTAATCAAAGAAAAATTCCTTTGTTTGCCCTACAAGTAGTTTCATGAAATAAACAAGCTGAACTGCAAGTTTTTGCTGACAAATGTTACCCTGTTTTAAGTATAAGGTAAACATAAAGTCATCAAGAAATGGATGTGAAAATTAACACAAAGCTTGATAAAAAATTCAGAGAGTTGTCTTTTTAGTTGTAGAAAAAATTGTGACAGAAATTTCTTACTTTGCTATTATGAGTAAGAATATTTGAGGCTGTGGATGGGGTTTACAGAATAGAGAATAATGGGCAAAAATATAAAGAATAGAGAAAATGGACAACAAAAATAAAGAATAAAGAATAGAGAATAATGAGGTGTTAAAATATAAAGAATAGAGAATAATGGGCAAACAGTATAAAGAACAGAGAAAATGGCGTAAAAACTAAAGAATACAGAAATGAAGGACCCCATCCAGACCCTCATATTTATATATATTTATAAATATTTGGTAAACAGGAGGTGGTTAGGAATGAATCTGAAAATGCATTACATTGTATAGCATGCTCAAATAAAGCTAGGTAACAAATTAGGGAATTATAATTTGTTGTTCAACAAATATATTTAGTAAATTTCAATGGGACAGACTGAAATACAGAAGGAAAAACAGACATTAACCAGTTTACACCCTTTTTAGTGAGGGTATAATCATTGATTTGTTTTATTTTGATTGAGTTTAGGAATACTTTAATAACTGATTTTAAACAACTCAGTGTTTACGTGGGCATCTGAATATGGTTACCTAGAATTCTACCATCTGGCATCAACTTACTGAAGAGGGTGTTATTTTGTATTTACTATGTGGGATAAATATATTGCTCCATCTGGTCAGAATGGAATCATTAAATAATTTTGAAAATTTAATCTCTATATGTTAAAAACACTTGGATCAACATTTTGAGAAACTTCTCGTCAATAAATCTAGATAAGTCCAAATGTTATTACTTTAAATACCTTTTTAGGAAGCTGAATTAACGATTCAACAAACGCTAATACCAGATCATTTAAATTTATTTTTCCCTCTATCAAATCTTTAAGCAATCTAATTCCTGCATTGACACCTTCTAGAATTGTTGGTATCACTTCATCAAATCTTGCCGCCAGTTTGGACAGAAATTTAAAATCGCCTTCCTGAAATATAAATATATCATGATTATTTGAGAGAAAATAGGACATTTTAAGGTTTTGAATCATTAAGCAATCATTATAACTCATTTACCTTAGAAAGATAAAATTCACAACCATCTAAAATGTATAACCTTCAGCTTCTATGGTTCCATTAGTTCACTTCCTTTTCAAGTCTTTTGACCTTTAATGACGTCCTTTTCTTTTTATTTATTACAGAACAGTCTTTTAGCAACTGTTCCTTTCCAGGATTTTTCAAATCTTTTAAAATAAATACATGTATGTGCTTATTCTCCTACTATGCTCTTTATTTAATAAAGCATATATTTTGATCTGTTTATTGGACTCCCCAGTGCTATTTTTGTGAGCAGATTTCATTGGTGGAGGAAGCTAGAGTGCCTGGAGTGAACAGTTCTTAGCAAGAAAACAATTAAGATTAGAGTCAAACACACCTGCAACTAGCAGGGTTTAAACTCAAAATCTTTTGCAAATTGTACAAAAATGGTTCCAAAGAAAATAATTAATCCACAGTAGTCTTTTGACAACTTAACCCTTTTGCAGATGAATCACGGTAAACCGGGATTCAGGATTCACGCTTCAGACAGCTGATGATGAGTCCCAGTTTACCTTGATGGAAATACCTCTTTTACATTTTCTGCAAAACACATTGCAAACACAAGTTATCTTTCTTTGTTGAATACCCAGATGAAAGTGTTAAGTGGGTGCTTCAATTTGTTGAAAATGTATCAGAATCAGCTAAAATTTACGGAAATTACAAGCATTTGAAATAATGGCCAGTTTTTAAAAGAATATGGGAGAATTGAAGCCAGACTAGTATACTTTTATTACATAAAATGCCGTTTAAGTACAAAACACTCGGAATGGACATTGTTTAATGTAAGGAAATTGTATAGCCATGTAATTTTTTACACTTTTGTCATTATGGGTTTAATTTACGTTTTGGGTCAAAAGTACAATTTGAGAATTTCATCTAAATAATGCATAAAATTTACAAATTTTGATTTTCATTACGAAAAAATATCAAAACATGAACAAAACTGTATACATGGTGTAAGTGAATAAAATAAAGACAAAATAACTAAAGACAAGTTTTTATTGATATGAATTATGAAGACCTCCCACTAGAGTAAAAATCCAGGAAGCCATCTTCTCAGAGTAGCTTCTTTTAGGGCAGCTTTAGGTGAAAGGGTTAAACATTTTAAAAAAAAAGAAAGAGACGTAAGACATTGTCATTCAAAATTTTCACAAATTCACTCTAAAATATCATCTTCAAAAGAATATAAAATTACCTGTAGAATGTTAAGATTGTATGATGTTTCTCCCTTAAAACAGATTCTTGCAAATAATATATCCACATTCACTCCAACCATTCCTAAATGAAGTCTGGCATACGCTTCATCGTGGACATTAACTTTAACATATCCTGACAATGGAGCTGTGAAAATAGATATAAAATCATTACAAATTTCATTTATTAAAATTTGTGATTACATGTTCTTCCTTAATGAAAACAAGAAAGCGTCCATAGTACACGGAATGCCCAAATCACACTATCATTTTCTATGTTCAGTGGACCGTGAAATTGGGGTCAAATCTCTTATTTGGCATAAAATTAGAAAGATCATATCATAAGAAACATATGTACTAAGTTTCAAGTTGATAGGACTTCAACTTAATCAAAAACTACCTTGACCAAAAACTTAAACCTGAAGCAGGACAGGGGTTGAAGTCATAAAACTTTGCTCAGTGCTCAAAGCACAAAAATCATGCTCGAAACATGAAATCCAGCATTTTGATTGGTTGGTTTTGGAGAATGAGTACAAAAACTGACTCAAAAGTTTTATGACTTCAATGCCAGACAGACGGACGAAAGGACAGACGAAAAGACCCACAGACCAGAAAACATAATGCCCATAAATGGGGCATAATAAATAGGGCATAAAAATCTTATATATGAATCAATAGACAGAACTTACATGTACCTGTCAAACAGGAAGTGTTGGGTCCAAAACATGACAATGGGTAAAGTTTACAAAAATGAAGCTTGATATCAAATGTCCAGAAGCTCTAATATGTAGTTTTACTGAGTAAAATGCAATGAAAATTTAAAAAAAAGTGCACCAATATGAATTGCATATATATGTCTGCAGCAAATCATAAGAATATGTGTCACACAGTATAGCTCATTAATATTATGCTTGGTATCAAATATATAATAGCTTTAGTTTTTGTGAAGAAATACCTTTAGTAAGTTCGTATTGAAATTGAAAACTTGAAATAAGCTGCTCTAGGTAACTCAATATTAGAATCTTTGGAGTTACAACTATTTATAAAGTAAATTGCTTTCAATACCTGACATATTCCAAAAGAACTTTTTTAACTGGTAAAGAAAAAATGCTTTATAAAAATAGGATAACACATAAATGATTTCAGTTGTAAACATGAAAAGGTATAATTTATTTACCTATCTTCAAAGATAGATAATTTGACATCATGAATCCAAATGACCCTCCGAGGTTACTGGAACCAAGAACTTTCCTCCAGTCTACTGATGGAGCCTGAAGTTTAAACTGTAATCCTTCAAAGAAACCTCTTTTTTCTCTTCTGTGAGATCCAAAATTCTTTTCCTCAGATACAGTGGATGTATTTGTGACAGGATTTTGAATTCTAGAAAATCTGCATAAAATTGCTTATTCATAAATATTACTCTTGAGATATATTTGATTATATTACATATTGTGAAGCATCCTCCTGTTTTCATTGGATATAACAATCACATGTTTCAAAGTTATTTTATGTGTCCAAAGCCTTGTTTCTATTTTTAAGTATACTGACGCTATGTTTCTATTTATATGTATATTGATGGTCAATATTAAAAATCTTGCTAAGTTTCCAGTCAGAAATTACTCTACTTCAAGATGTCACACATAACAACCATAGAGGAAGCTATTATGCAAGATTATCAGAATAAAGAAAATATCAATAATTAATGCAGATGCTAGCTAACGCATCAAGCTGTGAAGTTGTTCAAGAATATTCATATTTTCTGACTTTCAAACTTTTTATCTGAGTGTAACTGACGAGTCTTATGTAGACAAACGCGAGTCTGGCCTATAAAATTATAAGCCTTGTACCTTTGATAACTATTCAATGGACTTCTTCCTCGGTCAATATAATCTGAACCGGTCCAGATATAACGTATTGACCTCGTCAAAAGTCCATACTTTATAAATATCCTCTTTACTACCTAATTATTCCATAGTGATCTTTTGATTGAAGATGTGTTTTATTTTAATAACCCTTTTCAGATATATTTGAGATAACTTATAATAATGCACATATATGTATATAAATGGGACTAAACTTTTAAAACCAATGTGATAATAACTGAAGGTGTCATATTTTTCATAATTACACAGTATTTCACTAATTTTCCAGAGTATTTAATTTCTGTTCATGACTTTAACCTTCAGAAAAATATCTGAGTATAAATGTTGCAAATAAAATTCTTTTCTTATACAAATACATCAACAAAGTAAAATTGTTATTCAGACAAATGATAATGTCAATAAGCATGTCTCTCAAAATGCTTCACAAAGTTCATAGGAAAATAATAGAACTTTTCCTGAATAGACTGTTTCTCTCACCAAAGTTCATTGGCAAAGATTGCCAATCTCAAACCAAAATTAATCCTATTCAATTTTTGCTCACTTTCTAATTTTTTCTTCAAATTTGTGTCAAACACTCATTTGCGTGTCCATAGTAAACAATCATGTCATGGTTCACATGTCCAGCGATATCTATTATTGTTTTGTCCTTTAGGAAATTGGTGTCTTTGGCAGAAATTTGATGGCCTGTTTTAAATGGGATATTGACATACTGTACAGATATTGGTCAATATTGGTCACTGTATATTGACCTCTTGGTGTCTTTTGGTTGGAATGATAAACTATGGCTAATTTAACTAACCGCTGTCTTCTTATATGCATTCAAAACCATTAAGTAAGGAACTATACAATATATAATGCATCACTGTTAGCATTCTATAAATTAACTTCCTATACCATCAAAGTTTTACCTATTATACTCTGACTTTGGATGAGCCTGATAGATGAGATTAGCTTCATATCTCACTTCTTCATTCTCATCATTCATGGCTGCTTTGAAAATTGCTTCAACAGCCTACAATAGATACCAAAAATTTGGTATGATTTCTGAATAGTAAATGAAGATTTTTTTCCTCAAAATTTCTTATGGAATCATGTTAATACAATGATGATCTTGTTTTCCAAAGAATAATTCAATCATAGCTGAAGACCTACAAAGTTAAACTAGCGTCTCTCAAAAATAGATGCAATAGTGTAAAATACTGTAGAAGATAAACCAGACTTTTCAAAGTCTTCAATCATTTAAATATATTTCCCATTTAGACAAATTTTCACAACTTATAAGCAATATTAAAAGAAGAAGACTTCTATTTAGAATTAATTTTGATCAATCTACATAAATCTTACCACTTCAGTGTTATATTTTCTGAGGGCATGTACACCTGCTCTTTTGATCCAGGGTGAGTTAGTAGCATTGATATGAGAAACAATATACTCATACGAATGGTCAATAGCAGCATTTCCAAGGGTTTCTAAAAGAATGACATGCTTCTTATCATATTCTTCTTGTTCAACTTCTGTCTGTGTGGATCGTTTCTGTCTGTACAACCAGGGATCTAACATTTGAAAATTGTTTATTATCATCCAAAATTAACAAATTAATAAAATGCTTCACTGAGTGCAGCCTGATAGGACATCAGAGGTCGAACCCTGAAAAGTTCGGGCAAGTTTGGACACAATATTCAAGCTTGATACGGTCAAATTTGGATTGTGATCAAATTTTGATATAATATAATAGGTTTCTGACACAAAATAAATGTGGTCAAAAATTTTAAGATATCTGTTGTGCATTACAGTAGACTCCGCAAATCGGATACCCAAAATGTCAGCTAAAAATATCCGATTACCCGATATATTCAATTAGACGATGAATGTATATTCATTGACTATTCTGCAATTATGAGTAGATCTAATCCTGAGATGTTACTAACCCTGACAATTGCTAAATATGTGAAAGGGCTGGAGGATTGATGGAGTGATTTTATCAGTTACATGACCACGATGTTTGTGTAAAAAATTATCAGCTGGTTATGTAATGATTAAATTTGTTTGCAGTTTTTAAATCCTATATTTATTAAAATAAATCAAATGTCCTGAAATATTTATGTGAATAAATGTCTACCATCCATAGTTTGTGACTTTATTTGGTTTGAAAACAAATTAATATCCATTATTTACATTTTCACACAGGTAAACTAATTTGGCTATAAATAGATCAAAGCATGTCTGTGAAGAATCTCTAAACTAAAATCGTATTTGTTATAATTTTATTTCTTTAAATAATCAAATTTAAATTTATGAAAATAATCATGATTGATAAAATATTATTGCTTAAAGTTTACGTTTTCTGAAGACTATTTATGTTTAGGTCATGGTTCTAGAGGCTTCCTCACAAATTTGTTTACAAAACCAAAATGGCGTCCATGACATGTGTTTAAAATGGCGTCCATGACATGTGTTTACTTTTGCACATGTGAAAAATATTTCTGACAAAAGTCAGATTTCTCTAATCAAAGGGATTTATACTTATCTTGCAATAAATTATTCAGAAGGAGGTACATTCAGTTTAGATTATATTTCTGATTCTGTGAGCATTTAGAGTTTAATAAAAATTCTCCAAACAGCAACGTACGTATCCTGTCAACTGAGTCTTGTATATTTTATAAATAGATTCAAACCATTTGAAGTAAAAGGGCATCTAATTCACATGACAAAGGAAGACAATGAATAAAGACAACCATTTATTAAGAAATAGTTCCTTTTATATAGTAAAACGAACTTTTCTTGTCTGCAAGATTGTAAATTGTAACTTCCGGGTCCATTTCCTGACAGAAAAACATTGAAAATATCCGATTGTGCATGGTTTTGAACAAAATTACCTGAATATTCTTATCCGATTTGCCGATATATTCTTATATCCGATATTCGATTACGATAAAATTAACATTAAACATATAGGGAAGGGTTTGGTGTTTTGAGATATTATTACAATAGCCGATATATTCGTTTAGCCGATATCCGATTAGGTGGAGTCTACTGTACTGTGCAATTGAAGATTTCTTCTTGAAACTTTTCTCACAATTTGAAATTTAAAAATATTTGAAGAAAAAATATGAAACCCCAAAATTTGGAACCCCACATACTTTTAGAACACCCCAACCCCAGGAGTAATTACTCCAAAACTTAATCCTAGCATTCCCATTGTGGTATAGAACCTTGTAGTACATATTTTAGAGCTAGAGATCCATATACTTAAACTCAAGTTATTGTCTGGAAACTAGAAAAATGCTTGTTTTGTTCCCTTTTGGGCGCTAATTCCTTCATGTTTAGGGCAATTACCCCATACTTAAAGGAAGCCTTCCACTTGTGATATGGAACCTTGTAGTACAATTTCAGAGAGATCCATACACTAACACACAAGTTATTGTCCCGAAACGACATAAATGCTTGTTTTGGCCCCTTTACGGCCCTTAATTCCAAAACTGTTGGTACGATAAACACCAAAATCAAATCCTTCCTTTTGTGGTATTGAACCTTCTTGTAAAATTTAATAGAGATCCATTCACTTTGACTAAAGTTATTGTTCAGAAACCAAATGTGTTTTTCGACGACGACAACGACAACGACATCATAGTCTTATATGAACCCAAAAATTTTGCGGTTCTATAAAAATAGCAATCACCATTTATGATTTCCAGGAGTTGTAGGACTAAAAGTCATGCAACTCAACCTGACATCTCTAATTGACTTTAATTATACCAGGTTTTTGTTTTCAACCTGGACTGTTAAATATTGAAACAAGTATTCAAATTCCATTTGCATTCACTAGAATATTCCAAATAAATTGTTGACACAGAAATTATGTCTCTCCTGCATAAAATTTCAATAGTGCAATTGTTCAAAATTAAAATGGCATAAGCTAAAACATTGTAACTATGTCAAATATAAGTCAATGAACCATGACTGAAGGTGCAAGGCCAAATAACTACCATGGAAATATTCCAATGCTACTACAGCTGCATACCATTGACCTACCACTAGTTGTTCTAAAACTTTTAACATATTAACTATGTAAAAGATCTAAAGTCAATAGAACATGACTGAAGAAATGGGTCCAAATAAACTCCATAGTAATAAGATGTGACATTGCAAATGCAACTGCATAATGTGACAGACACACCACTCATCATTCCCTTAAACTGACCTGATCACAAACTAATACATTACTGTTGATGACGCCACAACTGGAAATGGCATGCCTAAGTCTCATTTGATCCACTTAATCAGTTATTTGTTCAGATTTGGTGTTGCACACTGCTGCATGTGTTCCAAATTAAAAGAAATAATAGGATTATGAAAGTAATAAATTGTTGGTGACTGCATTATTTTTAGGAAATTAGAAAGAATTGTAACAAAAATAAAAATGTTGTTGTATGGGTGTAAGGTTCTCAAAAAGTGCCCAGTCCTTTTGAAAGTACAAGGAATGTTTTTCTTAATGTAAATGACCAGATTTTCCATTTTCCATTATCCCTTACATTTTCACTAAAATTGATGAAAATTTACCAAAAATAGGCTAAATACAGCAAATTCTAACCATGTATCCCTAATAAAACATGCACTCTTGAAGTTATGTTCCTTGCTTTCTCTTTGTCACCACTATCATATAATTTCCTTGCAGCAGCTCCTAAGGCCAACAAAGCTCTATCATATAAGTTACCAACATAGAGACTAGCTGGATACTTTTCTGGATGAAAACAAATATCTTCTATGCTTTGCAGAATAACCTGAATTCGAGTATCAAATAAACAACTATCAATTTGATACGTAACATAGGACATATAGTAACAGACTAAAGAGTAAACTGTGAACCAACAGCCACATATATCAACTAGTTATTCCAATCTAAAAATATTGTTGTTATTAACAGCTGTTGCCATTTGGAAGCAAATGCTGTAAATTTAAAAATTGAGATTTTGAAAACTTTGTTGAAAACTAGCCTTTGGTGTGAAGTTAAACTGAGTGGCCATAGTGACAAAATTGACAGGAAAATTAATGAAAATAGGAGATACAAAAGGTCACAGAATTTTATGACAAAACAAAATCTCAATCTTTAATAAATACACATTCAAGCAGCTCCATACTTGATTACTATGGCCCTCACATTTTGATTTGAGTAAGCAATTGAAATTTTAATAAATATATTTTATTAAATTTAAACTTACTGGGTGTGGTGGCTGATGAGAACTGACAATATGTATCATGTACTGGACAATAAGGTCAGGATCTGGATTAGGTTGGAGGAAAATCATTTTTGCAATGATCTCTCTACTGAGATTTGTTTCCAATGATCCAAATGCATCTAACATGATAACAGTTGACTGTCTCTTTTCCAGCAGTCTGAAAAATAATTATCGAAAATAATTAAAACTCATTCCTTAATCATAAACATCATCAAGATTACAGTTATACATGACACCATAATACAAATAATCCAAGGTTAACTTTCAGATCAAGACTATTGTTTTATTACAGCCTTTTTATAAATCTTCCAAGTAGTAATGTTAGCTCTTAAAGACATAATTGACCTTGCATACCATTAAGCACTATATACAACTTTGTTGTGCGAGTTCTGAGGATACGGAATTTTGCTGAAATCTATAGCCTTTCCCTATGTCTTAAGCTTGGAAATTGGACACTAAATCAAGAAGTTTAATGCACTCAATCCTAGTAATATTTTTTAAATGCAAGTTAACATACACAGATACTTATTGAAAATAAAAACAAGTATGGACCTATTCAAATACACCTGTTCAGGTGCTCTCTACATTATTGGCTCAGCAGAAGGTTTTATTAAGAATGTCAAGGACTTTTGTCAACAATAAACTCCAGCATGACATGGACCAAAATATAGTAATATATATCCAAAATTTTACTACAAAAATATAGTAATATATATCCAAAATTTTACTACAAAATATATAGTAATATATATCCAAAATTTTACTACAAAAATACCTGTATTAATTAAAAATAAAGAAGTCTGTCTGTTGCCTGTAAAAATCTTGTTTTGAGTTGAATTCCTTTTTCCAAAAAGGCCAATGAAAAAATTAAGTTCCGTTTTAAATTACTAAATGATGTTTCCTTATGGTATATATATAAAAGTGGCATAAAACAGTGGATTAGATATCATATATTTACCTCAGGTTCAATTTCATTAGATAAAGTTCAGCAATTTCTGTTAGTGCCTTATCTGGAAGTAATTCTAGTATGTTTACTATCTCCAAAAGCATCTTGTTACCATTGGAGACCCTATAAATTCATATTTCATATTATTTAAAAGTAATTGAAAATTCAAATAAAGAAAATAATAAAAATGTTGGTTGGTAAATTTTGCCTCTAGAATTTGAAAGTAGAACTTGAACAGTCATGCTTCTCAGGTGATACAATTTTGTACATTTCAACAAAGGGAGGGTTAAATAAAGTTGAACCATGGAAGTATTATATTGACAGGAACTCCAACAAGCGGACTTCAACGTTTATAGTGCGATGCCGCAAAATCGTTAAGTATCTGTTAATTAACTCGACATGTCTTATGGATGCATGGGTTCCGATCAAATTTTGGAACCTCGTGAATGATCGTAATTACGGAACATACCGAAATAACCGGATGTGTACTTAAGTGTCAAGGAAATGACATTTACCTAGCCTGGGATCCTGGCTCACTGCTCCACAGTAGCCTATCGACGAAGTATTAGATTGGGTCAGGATGCCAGGCTAGACATTTACCGACCATGTGAATGACAAATATAATGTCAGTTTTACAGGTTTTGCTGCTTAAAACAAATAAAAGAAAAGAAACGAAATCCCACGACTGTTTTCACCGATTAAAAAACAAACAAAAACTGAAGAGTAAAATACTCACAAGCCATAAACATTTCAGTTTAAGTTACAATCAATTTTAAAATAGTAAGATTTTTATTCATGAGAGGCGGTTGGCTAAACAGGCGTAACTGTTATATGCATGTTAGGCTTGAAAATCATAAAATTCTCATGTAAACGGAAAAGTTTTATCAGTAATTATTATCGCATTTTACTACTAACTTTGACAAATATTTTACTGAAGTGTTTAATGAAAGAATTTCCAACAAAAATTTAATCCAAAAGTTGGGGGGGCTTTGATCCGAAAAATATCAAATATTTTGATTTATTGTTTACTGAAAGTTCAATGGCAAATATTTCATGCAATTAAACAAGAAACAAAAACATAAATTGCTTAGCATACGGTGTAAGATGTTTCAGAACTGTTAAGCTTTTAAACACATAAATAAATTCTAATTTGGTTTCCATGATAAAAAAATTAAACTGCTTAGGGCCCATCATGGTGATCGTTCTTTAAATGCATCCAGAAATATTTAAAGCCATCCATAAAAATAAATCTGTCAGACGTCAGAGTAATCTCGGACTAAGTTGAAAGTTTAAGGTTGTTTACAACTTTGGAATTATTATAAAGGTGTAACAATTCATCTGCATGTCTCGTAACCTGATATTGCTATGTAGAGGTCATCACATGCGTGTAATTATTAACCTCTTTTAGTCTTTAAAACATATTTGATAAATAAGTTAATAACATTTTACGATATTTACGATAGAAAACCATAAATATTTGTGTTACACTAGATAAAAGTTTACAATCTTTAACTTAAAATTTGAGTTATCCGCACACTACACACGCATCACATTATTTTCTGCAAACACTCTTCTTCAGAATCATGTAATTTTCATAATCGGATATTTCCGATTTCCAAGTTCCAATAATTAAAACATACTCAACAAAACTAAAAATAAGCTTGCCCTCCGAATGCAGTTAATTTTCTTATGTCATTCTGTTAAATATGGACCGATTTTTCGATCTTTTCAGCTTTGTTCTTCATTTATTGAACGGAAACAGGTGTTGTTATTCATGTGGCGATTCACAAATAACTACGGAGTTTCCGTGTTTATTTACATTGGTAGGTAGATAAGACAATCGATACCAAATCATGTGATAAGACCAGCTTCAGTTAAAAGAACTGGCGAAGGCGGCATCACAGATACCCCACAAAGGAGTTATCGCGTACTTGACAAACTGAGTCGGAACCTTTTATTTTCTTAAAGAAATCAGTGGGATGGGAATGTGCTAATTTTCGTTGGAGTTCCTGTCAATATAATACTTCCATGGTTGAACTAAGCTCTCCATGTAGTGGTTTCATTTGTGTATCAAACACTCCTTCCAGTAGTGGTGAATCATCATGCCCAGTTTCCTCCATGAATTGGGTTTTAACCATCACTTTCAGTGTATAGTTTTCTTTCTTGATTAACCTTCTGGGAATTTATAATGCCAAGTTATATTAGTGAACTTCATGGGGTTTTATAGTTAATAGGGAGTAACAATTTGCGACGGACAGATGTACACCTGGTCAATCTGATAAGTATTTACTGTCACAATGATCTCTGAGTACTCTGGCTTCCTACATTGATAAAACTGGCTGCCACATGTGCTGAAGGTGGCTTCAACACCATGATTCAATCAATCAATACACCCATTTTCTTCCTTAAAACTTCATCAATCAATCAATACACCCATCTTTTTAATTATATAAATAAGAAGATGTGGTATAATAAGTGCCAATGAGACAACTCTCCATCATGTCACAACAGCACTATGTCTTTCTTCTGAAATTTACTTTAAAAAATACTGGGCATTTTACTGTTCTTGTAAATTAGTTGAAACATTTTAAATACATCAATTCATAATGAATATGTGTTATCAAATTTTAAGTTGATGTGACCACAACTTCATTGTAAATTAACTTACACAAAATTTTCACCTGATATGGGAAGCACAGACTAACTGCAAAATACAGACTGGAAAAACATACTATGATAAATATAGATTTTACCACTGTGATAAGATATTTATCCACTCAAGACAGTTAAATTTTCAAATTTCAAACAAGAGGCTTGTAGAGTGTTTAAATATTTAAAATTTAACTGTTAAGAGTGGATAAATATCGTTTTACACAAAATTTGGTGGTGGGTTTCTCTAATGATTTTCAAACATCATGCAGGCAAACTTATTCCTTCTTTTCAAAGGATCAGCAAAAGATGGGTTCTTTTTCTATGTGAAGTCATCAGACATGGTTGCCTTTTTCATGCCGTCACAATAGAAAATTAAGAGGAAAGCAAAAACATTTGAAGTCATAATTGAATTTTGACCAATGAAGAACTGTGATTAAACAAACCACACGTCCATTAAATAAAAATAATCAGTATGTCAGGAAAATGATTAATCATGTAAGAATTAGAGAAAGGGGATATAAAAAGTTGAGCTGTAAACCTTTAATAATTTCAATAAATTACACTAGTCATTGAGATTGCCTTGACAATATTTAAGTTAGGAGTTATATTATAATCATAAAAAATACCTTCAGCTGGTTCATTCTTGATACAAATGATGTTGTTCTCTATTTCTTCTTTCTTTTATCTATATCAACGTCTGGCTTCTTTCTCTGATACTACAGTGAAAACATAATAATGCGAGCACAACACGAGTTAATAAAAATTACAATGTGGCTTCAAACTTCACAAAATATCTTAATATTTAAATAGTCCTTTACAAACTACTACCATTATAAAAGGTTCTGTTGTAAGACTGCGGTTTTGGAATTGCTAATTGTATATATAATATTTGATGAAAAATCTAATCAGATAATAAATTAACTTCAAACCAACTATAGCCACATAATACAGACATACAATAAATTACAGTTTTACAGCAGCCAGATGTTCTCTGATGTGCACAGTTAAAGAAAAAGAAAAAAACATGATACTTGAGAAAATAAAACTCCCAAACCTGTTTCAAAATCAATATTGCAAAGAATCTTTCAGAATGTAGACTTAATCTAGTTTATTACTAATAAATTATCAAACATCTTACCAACTATGAGAGGTACTGTAACAAAATACTTCAGAGGATTTGAGAGGAATTACATTAATAATTTAAAGGGACATCACTCAATAAATCAATCATACTGAATAACAATAAGTTAAAGGGACATAACTCAACAAAACGATCAAATATTCAGAGGGACAGTGTCTATAAATCTGAGATAAATGAATAAATGATAAATTTATTTACAAATTCTCCAGACTTGGAGAAATCTAAGAGCATTCCATATTGGATAATCTATTTTTCATAGCCGTATGTTATCTTCTTAGTACTTTTAAAATCTAACTAGGGACTGAATCACATTGCATTTTTTGTTTTAGCATCTCTTACTGACTCAACTAATTGACTCAGTAAATAAATAACAGCATTATGCCTACTGTGTAAGTTTCAGTGGTGTCAATATAAATATATATGTAGTGGTTTGACAATTGTGCATATAAAGATCATATAAGAAAGTTGTAGGCTAGGACAACATGATACATACCTTATCAACATGGATACTGCTGCTCAATAAATTTTCAACAGGTCTACCTAAAACATTCTCAACAGGTTCTCTTGTCAAGAATATTAGTTCTCCTCTACTCAAAACAGTCATTTCAGGGTATTCTGAAATGATATAATACATGTAATAAGCATGAAATGTATTGAATCACATTTATCATTCACAGATTTCAAGCAATCTAAAGTGACATGCATACTTATAGTAAATTGCAAACTCCTTAGACTGCAAGTTGCAGAGTAGGCTTTAAGAAAATATTTTTTAGATCAGGCAATCAGTATATATATCAAAGATTGCCTTATGTTGCCATATTTTTCTTACTACAAGAATACAAACAAAATTGAGACATTTAAAGTTCCTGTCAAGTTTAACTGAAATTGGCAAAGTAGTTTCCCAAAAGAAATGAAATGTGAAATGGACAGTAAGCTAGCAATAGTCTGTAAATGTATAATTAATCAAATTACAAAGTATGACAATTTACAAAATATCTTTTTAAATCAATAATAAAAGCAATAGTCCATGCTCATATATTCTGGTAAAGTTAGCAGTATTTTTAAATAAATAGTATGGAATATATCATAAAGACCTACCCATATCTGAGAACTGATTAACAGCTTTTACTTTTCTCATATTCTGGTGTGGATCAAATCTAATAAAAGAAACAATATTTATTGAAAGCTATCCCAGCTTTACACAACTGTATTCATCAATGCAATTTTCAAACATTTTAATTAACAATATGCATAAATATTTCAATCTAATGTTTTTATGTGTAGCAATTTGTTCTAATGGTAACTGATAAACTTGACTTTAATGAAAAGTAAGCTTCATTGTCAGTGTCTAACTTTTTGTAAAGTTATTCAAATATGAAAAATGTTGCATCCACTTCATCTAAGCTTTGGTGAATAGTCGTCCCATTGGAAATCCTACCACATCTCCTTATCTCTACAAAAAGCTTACCCTGGAGCACCTGTCATCGCTGTAAAGTTATCCTGTATTAAAACTTTATGCAGAATACCCAGTTTCTTATGGTAGAAGAGAGTCTGAAATATTAAAAGCAACTACAATAACATATATTCCAATAAACAGCTATATGAACCCGTCATAAAACTTATTAGACTTCAAGGCATTCAAAATTCCCAAATTGGATAAGACTTATATGAGCAGTCCTTTTGCGCCAATTACTGTGTTTCAGGGGTATCATTTGCGCCAATTTATTTTTTCAAATGTATCAATTGCGCCAATATTCGAACTCATTTGCGCCAATTTAACTGAACACATGTAAAGCAAAATTCTATCCGGTGAAATATGATCCGTGGAAAAAATGTTACAGTAGTTGTTGTTATTTTTTATCTGGAGGAAAATATTTCACAATGATATATTTTCCATTGCCGTGAAATTCTATCTGGGATGTTAAAATATTGAATAGTTAATACTTCTTAATTGTGAAATAATAGCATGATTAATTTAATATATAAAATAAGGTAAGTGAAATACAGGTAAAAGTGAGTTGTTTTCAGATATCAGTACAAATAAAAAGTAAAGATAGAAATATAGTTGCATTACTACAGTGAACACTAAACAGTAATGGAAGAATCTGAAAAGCTAGGGTCTGAAGATTGATTGATTGATTGTTGGTTGCTTAACGTCCAGTGGCAAATATTTCATGCATATTCAGGACGAGAACAAATTAACAATAAATACAATAGGTAGGTTCTGTAATAGGGCTTCTGGGATTATGGTCGGAGAAATTTAGACTGCCACGGAAATGAGGGTATATTGGATAGGGACAGAAATTTAGCCTTGCAACAGGTCACCTACGGACCCCTCAAAAGAGTTGTTGCAGGGTTCTTAACGTGCAAAGAGCGTGGCACTCTCTTTACACGAGGCATCGGATTTAACGTCCCCAATCTGACCGGACGTGGCTGCAAATTTGTACATCCCGCACAGCCAAACGGACGCCCACTTTAGCAAGGGTTTTACTGCCAGTCGGAGGAAGACCAATGGTGACCATACTTCTATTCCCCAGTCACCCTTGGGGATAGGGTCTGAGGACAGAGGTATAGTTGTTGATAATGTGGAAACCGTATGAATCATAGCATAACAATATATAGGAACAAAAACAATTTCAACAGCTGGATAGTATTAACCTGTGAAATATTTTCTGTCTTATTAAATCATGTTTTAAGTCATTCTCTTACATAAATTAATATAAAAATTAAGAATAAAGGAAAAGTTTCACTATGAAATAGATTCAGGAATATAATCTCTTTAAAATATAAACGGCTCATAATTACATCCCTTTGATTGATAAATGATGCAAATATGTTCCACCTTGGTGAAACATTTATGATTCTGGTCATTTATATATTGATTGCGAGTACCTTACATAGTAGACAATGAGACTCTTTTTCACAAGGTTCTGTGAAATATGGAACGGAAAATGTATATTGGTTAATACTATCCGCAAAAGACAAATAGAATTTCACTCCTCTGGATAAAATCTACTTGTGAAATACCATGTCTGGAAAAATTTACTGTGACAAATTATCCCCAGGATAAAATATCACAGAGGAAGAAATAAACTGTTACACACATATTGATCGTACATATTAAAGATTAATATATATCTATTCTCATTTTGTCTTATAAATTTTATTCGTGAAATAATTGTTACTCTTGTTGGTGAAAGGTGAGTATAAATAATAGGATTACCATTATACTAAAGGTATGTATATAAACCAACAGGTGAACACTAATTATAAAAAGTGTTCAGTGACGAATATAAAAAAATCAGTGCTACAGCTTATACAGATAAGCAATGTATAGTGTTTTGAGTGGAAATCTTGCACATATACATGAGGCAGACCCACAAATTTAGAGCGTCAAATACTACGCACGGCATGCAAAAGAAAAGCTACAGAAAATATATCCGAAAGACCAGCAAAGATCATATGTTCGGAGCTATTTCATCATGAAGAGGAACATCTGCAGAAAAATGACTTAAAGTGCATTATACAGTCCATGTACAGAGAGAGAAGAAAATGTACCCTGCCCAACCAAAAGATGGATTCAGGAATGGACATTATATTCCACTTTTATATTGCCTTTGCCTTCCAAATCAGGAGACTGTTATAGAAAAATGTTTTCTTTGCTTAAGGAATGTTGTGAAAGGTTTAATAATCTTCAAATGAATTTTGAATCTATGCATGTAGATTTTGAGGAGAGAATGCATGTTGTTAAAGAGTTTTTCCCAGAAATTATCATCAAGGCATGTCGTTTTCAACTTGGCCAAGCATGGAGGTGTAAAAACAAAATCTTGGACTAGCAAAAGATTATAAAAAGTTGGCAGTGATGGTAGCAAGTGGTTACACCATTTTTTGGATTAGCCTTTCTGAACCCAGATGAAGTAGGTGATTGCTTTGCTGAAGATTTGATTCAGGATATGCCAAAAGACAAGAAAATAGAAGCGTTTGCAGATTATGTTTTAGCCACATATGTTGATGACATTGCTTTGTTCCCACCATCCATATGGGCGAAACCCCATCTACCGCAAGACGGACTAATAATGGAGCAGAGGCATTTCACAAGAATTATAATGAACTCTTTTATTCATCCCATCCTTCCATGTTTGTGTTTTGGACAATATAGTAAAGTGTCAAGCTACAACATACATTAAATTGCAAAGTACGCATGCACCAGCAGTTAGAACTAGACATGTATCAGAAAAGGAAACTTTTGCCGTTCAAAAGTACGAGAAATATGCAGAAGGAGAACTTAGCATGAGACTTTGTATGTGTAATGAGTTAGAAATTTTAGCCTTTAACTTCTTAATCAAATATATATGATGTCCGACTGTACATAGTTTTATGTTTTAAGTATTCCATTAAATGACTTAAAATGACTTTAACTCTGCCAGTGAAAACTGCGGTCCCAAGCCGGATAAAGGAGGAGGAAGTCATTTTTCTTTAATTGGCGCAATCGTATATTTTATTTTTGGCGCAAATGAACTATGTAATTTTAAAACAGGTGGCGAAACGTAGCATTGGATAAAAAAGTTGTGGTGCAAAAGGACGCATTTTTGGCGCAAACGGATCTCTCCCACTTATACTATATTATATACATATATATACAGTATACTATATTCCAATACAATGTCACGTTAAGTCAGTGACCACACTCTAGTAAAAAATCTTCATTTTGTACATACAATAACAACAAAAAACAAGAGACTGAGTGACAGCAAACCTGATTTTTAACATTTAACATTTATTTGTTCCCGATATTTTCAATATCACAAGGACCAAAACTCCTGAACGGTAAAGGAGAAAATCGTCAAATATTGAACTTGACCTCCATTTTGTCATTAGTAACAACATATTAAAATTTCAAAAGCTGTGGTTGAACAGTTCATCAGTTAAAGCATGGACACTACTGGAAAGACCATTCTTCAACCTTTCAAGAACAATAACCATGATAACTTCTGAACAATGTTGAAAGGTGAATGTGTAAATTGTGACATGAACTTGACATCCATTTGTCATCAGTTACAACATATTTGAAAAGCTTTGGTTGAACTGTTCATGAGTAAATGCATGCACACTGTTTGGCAGCCGCCTGCCCACCCATTGTACATCCCAGTAAATGCATTGACACTGTTTGGCAGTTGCCCCACGCCTCAAAGTACAATACATTTATAAGTAAAATATGAAAAAATTTTAACAAAATTTACTTCTGGATACCATTTTCTGATCATAAACAAGCCTTTGCCAAGTTTGGTAGAAATCCAGGATAGTTTAAGAAAGTTCAGGGCTCACACTAACAGGCGACTAGGGCAAAGAAGTCGCTTTCCGACCATCACTTCGCTTTCCCCACCCCAAAAGCGAAAACAAGTCGCCTGTTGTTTACAATACTCGCTTTCAGTCCCTTTTGTCATCGGACATTTTCAATTTTACCAAGTTGATGAAACATCAATTTTTATTGATAATCAAAGAAATTCAGACATAAACGATTAACTTTCTTAAGAAAAGAGGTTGAAGCATTGTCTTTACATTGTGTAGCAGGTTATTTAATAACAAGAGGCTCTCAAGAGCCTGAATCGCTCACCTGTATTTCAGAGGAGAAGATTTTTAAATGTTAGCAAACTTGATGAACAAATTGTCTTTAAAGGGCAATAACTCCTTAAGGGTCAATTGACAATTATGGTCATATTAACTTTTTGTAGATCTTACTTTGCTAAACACTATTGCTGCTTACAGTTTATATATATCTATAATTAAATTCAAAATAATAACAAAAAACTGCAAAATTTTGTTAAAACTACCAATTCGGTGGCAGCAACCCAACAATGGGTTGTTCGATTCGTCTGAAAATTTCAGAGCTGATAGATCTTGACCAATTGAACAATTTTACCCCATGTCAGATTTGCTCTAAAAGCTTTAGTTTTTGAGATATAAGCCAAAAACTGCATTTGACCCCTATGTTCTATTTTTAACCATGGCGGCCATGTTTGTCGATGGATCAAAACTTCGGATACAATTTATAAACTAGATACCCTAAGGAACATTTAGTTAAAGTTTGAAGGTATTTGGCCCAGTAGTTTCAGAGGAGAAGATTTTTGAAATAGTTTACGACGACAGACGACGACGGACGCCAAGTGATGGCATAAGCTCACATGGGGCCCTTCGGGCCCCGGTGAGCTAAAAGACAACTTTTATCACTTCATGCACTTCTGGTGCTTGTTACCCAGCGTACATCAACCTAACTTTCGGCAGCAAAATAAGTTTGTTACTTCATTTAAAGTGATAAAGTTGCCTCCAGTAAATGTTTAATCCATTTATTGCATTAAAACGTAATGATCCTTTCCAAATAGCTTGTCAAACATCGTTTATTTTGGTAAATTTTCTTGCATTCGTCCACCATTGACCGTTTTCTAACTACGGATCGAACCAGACCAGCTATGACCGAAATCCTTATTTTTACAATAATAACTACGGACACATGGATGGAACAGCTGACAGAAGAATATTGATCCCGAAAGGAAAAATTAGCCATTCCATAGGCATTAACAGACTTTTGGTTACATCTAATTGATTGGTGTATATAATTCCATATAATTTATATGGATTGTTTCAAAATATTGATTAAAGTTGCTTAACTCTGAGACTATTATACTAATATCAATATATTATGGCCCAGCTTAACTTTGTATATCTTTTGATGAGCAACACTGAATTTCATACACAAGATAGTTTTAATTAAATTGTAATTGATATATTATAATTTCTTTACCTTTTGACATAAAAAAAATCTTTTAGTGCTAGATATTTAGATGGTAGTTTCTCACAAGAACCTAAACTTAAACAACTTTGAATTTGAACTGTTACTTTAATTGTATACTCAAGATATGAATTGAACAATATAAAAGAACATTATTTACATATGACCCTTTATACTATAGTAAAATCCAAACATTGTAGCTAGTGTTGTTCTGATGATCGGAATAAGTCGGAAATTAGTTGGTTGGGCTTGGCGATGTCGATAATCGATTGGGATTTTGTTCAATCGATTGTCGTTATAGTTTCGGACTTTTAACATCAACTTCCAGTCTGTATCCGGTTTGCATTTTAAAAATGTTTTACATGCATATTCAAACAAATTGTAACGAAAATATCAGTCAATGACAATAACAATGTCAGACATCCTACAATCAAAGACATAACCAATTTCTTTTTATAAACGTGGTAAAGCATTGACTATATATACAGACTGATCGTTTGTTATTCAAAATAAATGATTTGTACTTGTTACTCAAAGCGTACATGAAATCATTCTGATTTTAGACAAAATAAATATTTTGCTACATAAGAACGTGGTGTAAATTGCCTTTTATTAATGTTTCATCCATTTGTTGCGTCAAAACATCATATTCCTTTCCAAATTGCTAGTCAAACATCGTTTATTTTTGTTAATTTTCCGGTTTGTCCGCCATTGAAATATATACGAATCACAGATCAACTATGTAAGAATTAAGAATTCTTGCAATTAGAAGTACAGACGCACGAATGACACAGCTGACAGAAGAATAATGATCACAAAAGTGAAAATAAGCATTCCACACAAATTAACTGTTAACAGACATTGGTTGGATCCCTTAGTTAAATGTATCTATTTCAATGCAAATGCATTGTTTTATTTTTGATTAATTTTAAATTTAATAACTTAAAATTAAAGTTTAAAGTTATTTTTTAAAGAGAAGCATTCAAATTTTATACAGCTATTTATTTGAAATCATAATGTGAGTAATACCATTGAAATTTAGAAATTTTAGTGTCATTGTTGGTAATAAATATTGTAATTATAAGACAAAATATGTTCAATCTGAATCTGGATTCTAATTGATTCACTGTTTTAATTGTTAAATAAAATATACAAAGGAAACAAATGATCAAATATGAACATATAAAACTCTGCAAAGACATGGAATATATGCATTAGACATGTACAATGTGACTAAATGCATGATTTCATTTAAAAAGGGCAAGGTATAATGATGCGATTATAACCGATAGTCCGTTGGTTGCTGTCAATCGATAGTATAAGATAATCGGTTGGTAATTTCAACCGATTATCCAACACTAATTGTAGCGCAGCGCGAAAGGAGCACTTCTCTTCAAATCTCACCACTTCTCCCTATCAGATTTAAAAGAGAAGTCACTTCTCCTATGATTCTGAACTAGTGTGAGCCCTGAAGTTATTAAAATTTTTAAAACTTTAACCACAGAGTAATTGTTATGTTAACTGGCAGAAAAACTAAGTCCATTTATAAGTAAACACGGATAAACAGGATTTTTTTTATAAAATTTCCTTCTGGACACTATCTTATGATCATAAACAAGCTGCGGTCCAAGTTTAGTAGAAATCAAGGATAGTTTAAGAATTAAAGTTATAAAATATTTTAATAAACAGCTGCGCCACAAGTGCATGATACGCCTGTTGTCTTGTGTGTGAAGTTTCATGCAAAAATCATAAATAGTTTCTGAGATATGGCCCGACATGTGAAAAAAAACTTTTTACAAAAAATCAATAACTCTAAAATAAAATTATGAATCATCACCAAAAGTTTACAGATCTTAAGATTAATTTAACTGAGAAGTGTGTAAAGTTTAAAGCAATAATCATAAATCGTTTTTGAGATATGGCGCAATATGTGAACCCCCTTTTTTACAAAAACTCAATAACTCTAAAAGAAAATTTTGAATCATCACCAAAAGTATACAGATCTTTAGATTAATATAACTAAGAAATGTGTAAAGTGACTATTTGTGGACGCTGCCGTTGACAACGAAGGAATGTAGGATCGCTATGTGACATAATGTCTCGCTTTTGCGACAAAAGTCGCTGGTTCGACAAAAATGGGGTTCAATTGTTTAATCAAAGTGCTGGGTAGCACCTCTGGGAAGTTTGCAACTGTAGATGTGTATTATTTCAAATAGGTTATAGATGTGTATTATTTCAAATACAGAGTTCGCGAAAATGGTCGGTCCTGTCGGTCCTGTCGGTCAAAATAAGGCTCGGACCAGTATTTTGAAAGCTAGTGCCGGTCCTGATGACTGATGTAAAACGGCCGTTGCAGTGCCTTTTTTATAGGTAATTAGTTGTACCGCAACTAATTCCAATACGCGTTTACATCGGTCATCAGATGTACCTGTTGCTAATTTCCTGTACTGGTTTCCCATTATAAACAAACGGAAACCTACGGAAACCAAAGCGCCGATCTACACGTGGCCTGCTAAATTTGTTCATGTAGCCATCCCAGGCAAACAATCGGCGATTGAACCCTTCGATGGAGATAACAAATACTGAGAAAGTGATTCAGATGATGAAATGGATAGTGAAGATTACATTAAATAAGAACAATCAGAAGAAAAGAACTGGTCATTCATTGTGTATTTGTCCGTGGCTGTGAAAAATAAAACTAATAATAATAAAGTTATTTTCGATAAAATATGTTATTATTTTTATTTCAGAATAAAATTGACAGATTTTTTAGGACTGGCTAAAATTTTGTAGGACTGACAAATAATCTTGCTTTGTCGGTCCCATGACCGACGGGTCAAAACAAGTTTTCGCGAACTCTGCAAATAGGTTATAGATGTGTATTATTTCAAATATGTATTTAATCATAGCTTTGATGTTTTAACTAAACCATTTTCTTTTCACCAATTATCAAAATTATTTTTTTCATTGTTTGTCATTTAAATTTTGATATTTTCTATTGAAACCTTACACTGTTGTTCTAAAATAATCAAATATACAATAAGCTCTGTTAAATTTCTTTATGTGCCCATGCCATATCTAGGGCCTGTGATTTTATAGTATTTTTTTTCCATTTGTAACTGGGCATAACCCTAACCATAACAGTAAAATGACGGCACAAAATTCAAACTTGATCTTGGTTTTGTGGTTAAAAGTATTGTGTATAAGTTTCGTAACATTTGGTTGAGAAACACTAAAGTTAGAGCACAGAATTGAAAAATATTTGTAAGTGTTTCATGGAACCCGGTGTCTCGCCTACTTTTGCTGTTAATCGCAGGCTCAACAAAAATAAGGAAAAAAGTTAATAAAAATATTCCTCTCTATACTATCTTTTGATTGTTAGAAGCTTCTATCCAAGTTTGGTAAAAATCCAGGATAGTTTATGAATCTAAAAAATGTTTTAAAAAATTTAACTGCAGACTGTATGTAATGTTAACTGGAAGAAAAGCTAAGTCCATTAATAAGTAAAATACAGAAAAACAAGAACAATATTTTAACTGAATTTCCTTCTAGATACTAGCTTTTGATCATAAACAAGCTTCTGTCCAAGTTTGGTACAAATCCGGGATAGTTTAAGAAAGTTATTAAATTTTAAAAACTTTAGCCACAGAGTGAATGTAATGTTTCCTGGCAGAAAAATTAAGTCCATTTATAAGTAAAATACTGAAAAAATGGAATTTTTTTTTTACAAAATTTACTTCTGGATACAATCATGTGATCATAAACAAGCTTCTGTCCAAGTTTGGTAGAAATCCAGGATAGATTAAGAAAGTTATAAAATTTCAAAACTTTAACCACAGAGTGAATATTTGTGGACACCGCCAACAATATGTAGGATTGCTATGTCTCGCTTTTTCAACAAAAGTCGAAGGCTCGACAACAATCACAATTTTAAATTTGTAAAGGGCATAACTCTAGAACAGTAAAACTGATGCCACCAAAACTCAAATCTAAACAGTGTTTTGTGATAATGAGCTTTGTGTAGAAGTTTCATAACATTTGGTTAAGACAAACTAAAGTTAGAGATTGTAAACAAAAATTCAAGCAACTTTTCCGTTTGTTAAGGAGCATAACCCTAGAATTGTAAAATCAACACCACCAAAATTCAACTTGATCTGTGTTTTGTGGAAATAAGTATTGCGTATAAGTTTCATACAATTTGGTTTAGGAAAACTAAAGTTAGAGAACAGAAACAAACTTTTGATGTACGGACGTATGTACAAGTAAGGGACGTACATACTAACAGGAAAAAAAGGGTAAAACTTAATATGGTGGGGACATAACAATAGCAGTAAGACGAAAGGAATAAAAGTTTATAAACACTAGATTCATAGAGGTGCTTATAACCCTGTAACATATTTTAAAGTTCGATGCTGTGAAATTTAGCATTGAGGCAATAACATTTGAGATTTTTGGTTCGTCATAATTATTTGGACTAGCACTAAGAGTAAGAAAGTCATTTTGCTATTACATGGACAGATTTTATTTAATCATGTTGCTACGACACTTGTCTTGATACACTTGAGTTATTCTAAGTAGAAGCGGACTTGTCTGCCTTATCCTTGTAACGATTTGTGTACAAATGTTATTGTTAATCGTAACACTGAGGACATGGGCTGTGTTATGTACGAACTGTCGTTGAGTCAATGTTTTCAGCTGTCAGTTTGATCCATGTGACTGAGCATACTGGACGAGTGAAGGTCCTTAAATTCACATTGGAATGTGAAATAGCTTGTATTCAAATAGCGGAATTCAAAAGTTTTCAAATTTTTTGGCATCAAAACCTTCCAATCGATGCTTTGACAAAACATGCACTTTTCTATCATAGCCGGTATTTATCTTTACTCATCCTTGGCGTGTGACATAAGCCATATGATTAATATCGAGTATTTCTGTCACCTGTATATAATTGTTCAATCAAAATCACTTGTCAATTATCCGACGGCTTGGTCAAAACATAAACATGTTAAAAAGTACGTTGCATTCAGTAATGTCAGTCATACAGGATTCTTTCGATACACTCGGCTTTTACTTTATATTTAATACTAAACATTTGTAAATATCGTACATAGTAAAATTGCGCGGGAAAATGTTCATTCATGAAATATTCATGAATGAAACGATGTCTCGCATAGATTTCTTTTGATTTTCTCTTCAGCGCATGGAAAATCCGCGAAGTAGTGTTTGTAATAATCATTTTCAAAATGAAGTTAAATTCACCTGAATTGTCGGTGAACATTCATTCCTTTTTCATTCAAGCTGTAATCTTTTCAAAAGGACTCAAAATTTCAAAAGCATCTTCCTAGAATCAGTATTCAAACACTAGTACTACATTATCTTGGAGCAGAACATTTGCGATAGTCTGTCACCGGAAGTTAGAGGCCGACACCTTAGGAAAGTATTGCTATAGCAAACTTCCCAAAACCAAAATTATGTAATGGGGTTGCCTCCGTTAAAAGTAAGTTTTCATCTGTCCATCAGTCCACCCGGTGGTTTTCATAAAATAACTTGAGAACAGATACATGTTTTAAAATTTGCCCAGTTCAATGCAGCTGTTTAGTGTTACAAAATCCATGGAATATTTTTGTGAGAAATTGCAGTTTTATACACTTTTGCCATCTCCTTCTGCGTGAAGAGGTATCACTTGTCTCCAAGTCAAGTACCGTTACATTGGCGCATTTCACAATTACTTTATGTTTTTAGCAAAAATAGGTCAAAAATGTTTGCCTCACTCCTTTCGGTAGAAGATTTTATTCTATGCCCCTCTTTCAAATATCCTAGAAACACCCTGTAAATTATCCTTGTCTCATGGGTTTTAAGCTATTAAGACTGCATTGCAGTGGCGGATCCAGGGGTTCCGGGTTGGAACCCCTCTTTTTTGACAATCAATGCATCTGAATGGGGACATATAGTTGGAACCCCTTTATCCTGGGTTAGGAACCCCTTTATAAATGGCTGGATCCGCCCTGGCATTGTGATGTCACAATTTCCATTGAAAAACATGCATAATACGAATCCATATGATATAATAAAACATATGATCTGACCATAACCTTTTTTTATTGAAATTTAAATCACTATATTATAAAATTTGATTTGAGATTGAGATATTTTTACTGTTTTGTTTTTAAAGTTCATCAACACACTTATAAAACAAAATGTCTGTGTTTACACCAGTGGCAGATCCGGGGGTCCGGGGTTGCATCCCCTTTTTCAGACGATCAATGAATTTGAATGGGGACATATAGTTGGAACCCCCTTTATCCTGGGTTAGGAACCCCACCCCTTTTATAAATGGCTGGATCCGCCCTGACCCTGTACACTGAGACTATTAACCTCAACCGGTTATATATAAACACCTTTTCGCTATTCCCGAGAATCTGTACCGCTTGAACTTTTGACGTCATACAACAATCACTTTTCCATTGTGGCGTCAGATATTTTGTATTGTGACGTCAAAATATTACGGGAACCTGTGTGATGTCCAGTAATGGCGGACAAATAGCGATAAGGTGTTTACACCATAAAATATTTAGGTTGAGCCCGAGAATCCAACCTCACCTCCTAGAAAAGTGCAATGATGCTTAAAAATATGTATAGCCCATAGACATGTCGAGAATAGTGGCGGGTCTGCAAAACTACATCATTTCCTCATAACATAAGACCCCAAAACTTTTACACACGCCATTCCGATTATCTTTTTGTTTGTTTCGGATGCAGCAGACTGGACTGAAACTCCCGCCAAATATCTTCTTCTGTCCTCTTTATCTTGCTCTAACAGTTGGTGGGTTGCACTAATGACAGGACGATTGCCCGGATTGTGACAGGATATTGAACGGAAATATAAATAGTCAGGCCACCGTTTCACAAAGCCTTCTTAACTTACGATCATCGTATCAGTTTACGATCCGTTTACGTGTGGTTCTACGTTCCCGTTACGTGTGTTTCACAAAGGCATCGTAAAGGACTACTAAGTTGATCGCAAGTTACGTGCTGTGTATCATCGTAAGTGTATCGTAAAACAGAAGAGTGCTTTCTTTCACGTCCGCACTTTTATCGAGTATGGCATGCCAAATAAACATTTTAAATAATTATTACGGATGGCGAATTATGACGATGTTTTTATATCAATATAAATTAATGCAAGTCAAGAATTTTAGCCCGTTTTCTATATTCAAGATATATGACACTTTTATTATAGATATAAATTTAATACAGAATTTAGTACGATTAAAGAATTATGCAAGTATTCCTGAAAATTATTCTGACTAACGATCGAGTTTAATATCATATTGCACAGGAGGAAAGCTTTCAAATACTTTCTTTCACTGAAATTAAATTACGACGTCGGCTGAGAGTACATGGTATATATTGTCCATTACATATATTAACAACACTTTGAACAAAATTCTTATTACTATCCTTTGATTTTTTAGGACAAAAACAGTTAAATATATTAAACAAAACTACCCGTCACAGTGAGGGTCTGGATTGGGGCAACGAGGGGAGGGAGGAGGTGTCTTCGTTTCTTTGTTCTGTAATTCAGTAAGAAATATGCTTATTCTTTGATTTATGTGTCCTTTTGAATCTGCCATTGCACTATACACAAATGACCCCATTTATCTATTTTGATTAATATCTGATTAAAACCAAACACGGAAAAAAATATAAATATTTTAATTTATTTGTAATAATTTGGATATATGGGATAAAAAGCAGTAGATCAGATGAAATTAGTTATATTTTATCTTAATATCTAGTTTGTGATATGAGGTAATAGTACTGAGAATTCGAAGCTGAGCATTAAGTTTTATAACATATACAGCACCATTAGTTATCCGACATTAAGAGTAACCTGGAATCTGATAGAATAAAATTTGATCACCAGAACTAAATTTTATCATTGATAGCCCAACTTTCCAACAAAATATAGAAAAAAAATCCTATTAATCAATTGTTTTGGAGAATATTCATTTAAAAGTATATTTAAAATTTATTCGTAGTGAAAAAACTTGTTTTACCCCCCAAAAAATCAAAAAGAATGTCATCCGTCCTCGAGCATTCGTTTTCCAGACCTAAGCAATAAATTGTTGTTTTGGAATGAATTATGGATCTTACACATATGAAACTGAAGACGTAAGAATCATTCCGGCGATAGCGACTTTTTGATTCTGAAATTCCCTTCATTTTGTCCACAAATTTTTACTTTATAAAGAAACTAAGGTTTCAACTCCATCAGGCAGGTTTACCTTCGACTGATTTGGGTATTAATTAGGTCCGTGTTGGTCAGATAGCTCTTCAACTGTTTCTGTTCTTTTGCATCCTTGGTTTTAAATATTCGGCTCTAAGCGTAAGTGATAAGTCGAAAATAGCTCTTTGATTGTATGAAATTTATAACTAGTTGTTTTATGGTTTTCTGCTATTGCAGAGCTTTTTGTTGTCAAAGGTTATTTTGGTCTGAACTCTAATAACTTCGGACACAACGTAGGAGAAGAATGTAAGCTTAACTCTGTCTGGAATAGTGGACGAAATGGTAAGTCAAGATTTGTCAACTCGTGCAAGATCGTGATTTTGGAGGAAAATGCCAATGTTTACGAATGAACATAATTTGCATAGCTAACATTTATGAACCAGTTCTGATAAGGACGAGTTCAACATTTCATTCAATTGATATACTTATATAAATAATGAATTTGGTAAGCAGAAAATGCAGAGTTTAGTTATTTTGTTAATCATTTAATTCTGTAATCACTCTTTTTTCCATATCCATTTTTTTTACATTTTAGCACTCTTTTATTCTGTATTCTCTGTTTGTTTGCCCATTTTCTTTATATTCTCTCTTTTTTTTTTGTGGGAGGGTCATTATTCTCTATTCTGTAAACCACATCCACAACCTCTTATATCTTGGGTTATTTCAAATAAAAATATCTGATATTCAAGCGCCTATTAGCGGGATATGATGCATAATACTATAAGAGTATCTACAAGGAGACATTTGGTGGTCTCTTTTAAAAGTCGCTACATGAGATTAATATGCTACAACCAACAAACAAAAAGGATTGCCTACTAAGAATATAAAAACTATAGACAATGTTTTTATATTTTGTATTTTGCTGTTTTTTGTCGTCTGTCTATGGCAATGGTGTATCAACGAAAACGCATGCAACTTCTTATTTCTTGTTTGAAAATTCTTCTCTCCGTCATTTCACATGACGCTATGACGCCATTTTAGAAATATGCGCAATTTACGGCTCCTATAGTAGAAAAGTTTCTTGTAGGATAAAGAAAGAGTGAAATACGCTTTTATGTAGTTAAAATTTGGTAAGTATTTAATTATAATTTTTTTTCCATATTTAGGCTTCTTCCTAAATTGTAAAAAAAATGTTACATTATTTGGAGAATTGCGATTGAATGGTAGATTTTTTTATCGTTTCTGTTAAATGTATTAAAATGTTTACTGGTATATAAATTAGTGACGAATTAGAAATTGACATATTGTGTAGACACCTATGTATTGTTGAAAACTATACTATATGTTGCCTTCTAGATGTACTTTGTTTGTTCTTGTCGTTTGGTTGCTGTCTTATTGGCGTATACCCTACATCTCCTTACAGTTTTAGTTCCTTTTGGTGTACTTTAAAATCGGTGTATGAAAAATCATAACTAAAATGGTTATTGGGTATAGATTAATTGTCTTTCTTTCCCTCAATAATATGCTTAGAGGAAGATGGAACCGATGAGTGATGTACACAGGCACTTGTTTCTATCCATGGGAAGGTCGACTTTCCATATGTAATACATATTAATAGTCGATCTTCCCATGTGGATATGTACCTAAATCAAAAATATTAAGTAAACAAAAATAAAATGTTTCACTTTTCAATCTTTAACTCCCCATTTCCACCCCTCAATTTATTTCTACTGTATTAATTTTTGAAGACATGTCGCATATAAACAAAATCTGATTGATCTGCAGCTTCCTCCACGCTGTTTTGATACAAACTTAAATATTATCCTCATTAAATCCGATCCCAAATAAGTCATTTAAAAGACATAACGTCACGGTACCCAAATGGCACCGAGTACCTAAATTACATCTAATTAGTAAAAGTAGCATGCAGAGGAAATTTTACATTTTTCTTAGAGACGAAACAATTTGTATTTTTATTATTTGACATTATGCACGTCTTTCAACATAAGTTAATATATTTAAATAGGCACAAAACGTTCACAGTATACATCAACAGATGAAGTATAATTACAAAAGGTAAAATGTACAGAAACGTCGCCATGAGACATCCACCAAAAGGTCATCTTTTAAAAATGAGCAAAAAAATATGGTACAAGCATCTATTTCTTATTAAATGAATAGTAAGCATATATTAATGTCAAATTGTTCTAAATATTTGAAGAAATAAAACAAATTATCCGTAATTCGATTTTTAAGGCTGTAAATTTAAGCATGGATGTAATTTGGGTACTCCTTAGTTCAGAATCATGGACCGTTTGGAGATCTATTCAAACTCATTTTTTTATGATTCAGAATAGATTCAAAATTAAATTGGTGGAACCATATAGTGAAGAATGATACATCTACAAAATAAACACAGAATGGGAACTATATATCTAAAAAGTCGTAATAACTTTCATTGAGCACGAAACTAACCAAATCAGATTTTATTTATTTGGATATTCTAAATTACATTTCTTTTTTGGCAGAAATTACAAAAAAATAATAATTGGTTTGTTTGTGAAACACTGATTTCAGATTTATATTGTACACAAAATATTATAAAATATTTTATGTCCCAACCTTCTAACATTTGCGGCATCTTGATCAAGAATAAAGAACACTGCAGCCATCTTACATATGGTTCTATTCATATTCGCGGAAAAATTACGATCGAGATACGCGTACGGACCAAATACTCATATGATTTGGAACAGAAGCAAACCTATCTTCATGCATGCAGACGGGCCACGGGGCATATTCAATATGTAGTTTTTATTTATTTTTCTCGACTGTAGATGAGTGCCAAAGACGGAGTTATTTTACTTCCAAAAAAGTAGAAACAAAAATTATTATCTAGTGAAAACTGTATCGTTTTAATGTGTATCTACTATTATAACTTTGTATATTGCGTTGGTGTATAATTAGTAAAAAATAATTATATATATTGTATTTATATATTCATTGTGGGCTCTTTTAATGGGAATAAAACATCCTTCTTTAAACGTTTTGTCGATTACCACTGTGCCTGTAGTGATATAATTATAAATAGATATCAGAACGCGGCCGTGATAGAAAGCCTATTTATTAAATTGTTGAGACGGAAGCCGGTAGTAAATAAGATGAGTTAAAAGTGATTAATACCTAAGATTTGCATTACGTACTGCTTGCACAAACAAATTGACCAATAGAAGAAAATGTAGTTCTAATATTCTTCGTCTTCTAACATTTGCGGCTCCTTGATAGAAAATAAAGAACACTGCTGCCATCTTACTAGATATGAATGGTTTAATTCATATTCGACGAAAAACTACGATGGAGATACGACTGGGTATGGCAGTAGTAAGTTACGCCAGGATTTACGTATTATTTACGATCATCTTAACTTACGACGGCTTTGTGAAACGGCTGTAAAACCTACGATTTATTTACGATGGACGTACGATGACACGTAGACTTACGAAGGCTTTGTGAAACGGTGGCCAGAACTTTTTGTTATTTGGTAGATTTTTTTAATATTTGTAGACCTCAGAGATACTAAACTATATTTTATGAAAATCAAACAAAAAAAGATAAAAAAAAAGATTTTGAGCAAAAAAATTTGACCGGACGGATTTCACACTCGCAGATGTACGCTTGGCATATATTGAACTGTTCGACAACAAGTGTTAATATCTCTTTTTTTTACAATATTTTTTCATAAAACTAAGAAATCTGCGAGATCAATGAATATTTTATATGAAAATATAAACTTTATAGTAAACAAAAATGTTTTTCTACAAAAAGTTGACCGGACGCCGATGTACTTGTTGATTATTTTGAACTGATCGACAAAAAGTGTTAGTATCTCTTTTTTTTACAATATTTTTTTATGAAACTAAGAAATCTGCGAGATCAATAAATATGTTATATGAAAATATTAACTTTATGGAAAAAAAAAATGTTTTTGTACAAAAAAGGTTGACCGGACGGATTTCACATTCGCCAATGTACGCGTGTTAGATTTTCATAAATATAGTTTAGTATCTCAAAGGTCTTCAAATATTAACAAAATCTATCAAATAACAAAAAAGTTCTGACTATTTATATTTCATCCGGTCAATATCCTGTCACAATCCGGGCAATCGTCCTGTCATTAGTGTAACCCACAGTTGGTACACTTATTTAGCTAAAATTGTGTTACCTTTCTTTCTACAGATATGAATCGCCGTTCTAGATCGGCGCACTCCTACATACCCCAAATATACACAGAAAAAGTCCAACAACATCTGACTTGAGGAAAACTAAAAATCATGATTTTAAAATTCATCATGGAGATTTCTTCTTCTTCTTCTTTTGTTACAGAAAACCATCAACGTACTGATGTTTACTTTCCTGCGCATGCCTGGTAAATGTTTCTAAATAAATTGATATGGATAATTTTTTTTGTCAAAACATAGATTAACAAAATATTTCTTGTTCAAAGTTGTTTTTTTTTGGTCATATATTTTCAATTTTACAATTTTTCTTTGTTTTTAATTTATACAATTTTTATTTAGTTTTAAATATTACATTTTTATTTTTATTTTTTGGTTTAAGATAAAAACAAGAGTGTCTGTTTATTTCAGATGAGGGTAAGTATCAAGGAGCACATTGTGAGTGAGTGCATCCTTGAAGTATTCTGTAGTAGTGTTTATAGTAATTTCAGAGGATAATTTGTTCCAGTCTTTGATGGTTTGACAGAAAAAGAAAATTTATAGCTGTCTTTATTGCATTGAATTTGTCTGTAGGATTCTTAAATTTATTGGTGGATCTCGTAGTAGACTGACTCTGTTGTAATACATTATGCGATGGAATAGCTATATTTTCATTTACAATTTTGTGGAACATTATAAGCCTTGTTCGTAGTCGGCGTTCTTGTAAGGTTTGCCATTTCATGGTGTCTATAGCATCTCAGACACACTGCTGGTGTTGTGATGTCTATTGCACACGTACCTTGCCGCCCGTCTCTGTATTTTTCTGGTGATTTTATATTTTCGTTTGTAAATGGGTCCCATACAGTACAACAGTATTCTAACTTTGGTCTTATAAGTGTTTGGTACGCTCTTTCTTTAATTGTTTGCGATTGGACTTTAAGGTTTCTTCTGATGAAACATCAGGATTTATTTGCTTTTGCGGCGGTTTGTTGGATGTGGGTGTTCCATTTTAGGTCTGCTGAGATGGTGATACCTAAGTATTTTGCATGTTTTACCGATTCTAAGATGTGTCCATACATGTTGTAAAAATAACTGAAGATCTGAGCATAGTGGAGTGATCCAGCGCTCAGTTACAGACTATGAAAGACTAAGTAAGAATAAAAGTAGATGGGATTTCTTTTGTTGTTATATTCATGATGTTACACATGTCTGGATGGAAAACATAAGCCAATCTTTTTCCCAATGTATGGCAGCTTCAAGGTCTTCTTGAAGCTTGAGGCAGTCGTTTTGAGTTTTAATTTGTCGGTAGATTATACTGTCATCTGCGAAGAGTCTGATTTTGCTATGTTGGATGTAATCTGGGATGTCATTTGTGTAGATTAAGAATAGTATTGGTCCAAGCACTGTACCCTGTGGGACACGAACTTATAACCCCAAAGTATCATACTTTACCTGAACTTAAATTTTAAGAAAATCAACCAAAACTGACAAAATAAAACCCTCATTTTGCGGAGTTATCTCCTTTCCAATGTTAATTTACAAAAGATATTAAAATGCTTATTTTGAGTTTTCCTCAAGTGAGATTTCATGGAACTTTTTCTGTGTATACTTGGGGCTTAATGCTATAGTTTAGAGCTAAAACATTTCCTGTTGCAATTAGTTTTAGGTACAAACTTAGTTTGACTGGACTACATAGAAGGATGGCTAATACGCTATAAACAAATACATGTATACACCAGCACCCACTTAAAACTCATATCAACACAAAAAGGAACGTGCCACTTATCTACCAATTCATGCATACATATATAATTATTATTAAAATGTAAGAATTTCATAATGATTTCTAAAATCCGATTTACATAGGCCAGTCAGAATGTACACAGCGAAATAATGCTGATATAAGTCATAAACTGTCAAACTTTTAACTGTATTTTAAACATTTTAACCGATGTGGACCATCATTATAGGAAGATATTTTAATGAAAACCTAGGCTCAAACAACAAAAGAAGCAAATGTATTAATGTTGAATTTATAAATGCAAGTTGTAAAACCAGATCATCGTCGGAAAGACATTTATATATTGAAACGATAAAGATGATGATGATGGAAGTGTTGAACGGCCTTGACTGGCTATACAGCCCTCGCACGGTCGGTCGATAAAGATTATAACTTCAAGTACTGCAAGGATTTGTAGTGACTCACTATACTAAATCCTTGCTGACTGCAATATGTGTATATCTTGAATCCTGAGCTCTTCAGTGACATCCTAGAAGACTAGAAACAACAAGGAACATTTTGACTATTATCCAGTGTGTGCCATCATTTAATTTCGTTTCACAATGAAAGTCAAACCTACGCAAGGTCTAAAAGTGATTATGGACAAATTGTTCCGTAAAATAGACTGAAAATAGACAAAGATTTATACAAACAGGTTTTATCTACGGAAGCCTTTTAGGGTCATGCTAATTTACTTTTACAATTTGATATAACAAATTATTAATTTGATATAACAAATTATTTATTTGATATAACAGATTATCAATTTTATATAACAGATTATAATTATTTGATATAACAATTTATTAATTTGATATAACAAAAAGGAAATTTGATATGTCAAAATTCTTATGCATGGGTTGGGGTTATCCCCTTCTCTATTTGACATAAAGGATATATAAGTGAAACGCTTAAACTGTTTAGAGATATAGACCTAAATGTTTTGCATTGCTCATGATCTGAAATCCTTATTCTATATATACAACGTTATTAAGGTGCTCAGATTATACTCGTGTGGTCTTTTTAACAGAAATTGAAAGTCCACAATCATTCAAAATCTCACGCATGTTTCTTTATTTTAATAAAAAATTCCAGTGCAAAATATATGTTGAAACAAATTTATTTAAGACAGATGCAGTGATGAATTGAAGGATGTTTAATAAAATCCTTTCATGTTCCTATTGAAATGATTGAACTACATGACAGAATAGAAAATGAAAGGATATGGAGTAAATGTACATGGACAAAATCGCACACAGGCTTTTTTAAGAAGGAAAAGCATTTTTTTTATCCTTGCATGTTCCAATGTTACTTAAAACACCAACATCTCAATAGAACTCTTCGTTTCGCTTTGACTTCAAAATATGCAATATAAATTGATCAAATAGACCTCCTCCTTTTCTCTCTTATATTTGTTCGTTCTAAGGCACCAGGTCCCATATGCGAAATTAAGAAACTAGTCCAGAAAATTGTCTCAAATAAAGGGAACGGGAGGAGGGTTGGTTATAGAAACATTAAACCTGTAAATTGAGTTTTGAAAATGCATTAGATATTTGCCACTGGACGTCAGATGAACAATCAATTAATACACGAAATGCGCCAGTTCGGGTTATGCACCTTTAATTAATCATTATTATGATAAAATCATACTAATTGTAGAGAAATTCACAATTTGTTATATCAAATCGATAATTAGTAATATCAAATAAATAATTTGTTATATCAAATTAATAATTTGTTATATCAAATTGATAATCTGTTACATCAAATAAATAATTTGTTATATCAAATTTGAAAATCTGTTATATCAAATTGATAATCTGTTATATCAAATTGATAATTTGATAAATTGACAATGAGGGTCGGTTGAAAACAAAACTTTACGACAAAAGAGATGATATTAGCTTCCCAATAGTGAACTTTCCATTTCTATGTATAGCAACATTCCAGCAGCGCCTGCATACGGAGTATATATCTCCCAATTGATACGATATTCCGGGCTTGTATTTCCTATCATGATTTCCTTGATAGAGGATTGCTGCTCACAAGGAAGCTATTAAACCAAGAGTTCCAAATGGTGAAGTTGAAATCATCCTTCGTAAATTTTACGGACGCCATCACGAGTTGGTTGACCGTTATGGAATAACCGTTGCACAGATGATATCGGATATGTTCCTTATGTCGTAACTACAATACCCTTCCCTTTTCACGATTGTGACCTACCGAATTAGACTATTTACCGGATTTGTAATAACATAAGCAACACGACGGGTGCCACATGTGGAGCAGGATCTGCTTACCCTTCCGAGTACCTGAGATCACCCCAGTTTTTGGTGGGGTTCGTGTTGCTTAGTCTTTAGTTTTCTATGTTGTGTCATCTGTACTATTATTTGTCTGTTTGTCTTTTTATTTTTGGCCATGGCGTTGTCAGTTTGTTTTCGATCTATGAGTTTGACTGTCCCTCTGGTAACTTTCGTCCTCTTTATATCAAATTGATAATTTGTTATATCAAATTGATAATCAGTTTCTGTTATATCAAATTGATAATCAGTTTCTGTTATATCAAATTAATAATTTGTTATATCAAATTGTAAAAATAAATTGACATGGCCCTAAAAGGCTTCCGTATTTACCAAACCAACTTGATAAGTCTGACTTTACAATAAATGTTCCGGTAGAGATTGATGTGGCAGTTACCGATATCAACACTGCAGTAACTGGGGCATTTTAAAAAGCTATTGAACCGCCTCATAAAGGAAAAAAAGGTATACCAAAACTGAAATTTATAACTCACAATATTTATATGACAATAAAGGCAAAGAAAGAGTTTAAAACGCTTTCTGCAAATGGAAAATCAACGGCAGACCAGATAATCCTTCAAATCCTCTACTTTTAATTAAAAAACTAAACAAACTTATGACCTTTGAAACTATGCAGAGATGATAGCACATTGCTTAAAGTCACCGACGCATGATTTGTAATCAGAGCTATATCGCTGATGTAATATTTGCCACTGAACAATAATCATTAATTAATTTAGTTCTGTAAAACCATCATCATCATCATTGTAAGAAGACATATTACGAGAAAACATTAAAGAACACATTAATTTTTTTAATTGATACTAGTATTGAGAGGAAAGTATATTCTCGCCTCACTTCGTTTGTCAATATATTTCTAAAATTGAAATGTACTGAAGGCCGTACATTGACCTATAATGGTTTACTTTTATAAATTGTTATTTGGATGGAGAGTTGTCTCATTGGCATTCACACCACATCTTCCTATATCTATTTAAAGTACAAAATATGTAATTACGTTTTAAATAAACAACACATAACTGTAAAATTATGAAGTCAAGGAATTTGTTTACCACAAAATACTTCAAAACACCTTTAACATATTTCTTTTGTAGATACAAAGATGTGGTTTGGAAGTTTGCCTTATCTGTATAGAAAACTAGAAAACTACGTTGTTTATGGAGTCTGCAATTGAGATACTAATACGTTAAAATTTATTCATCCTTTTTTAACTCATAATAATACCAGGCTTATCATTGTGTACGACAGACGCGCGTTTCGTCTTCAAAAGACTTATCAGTGACACTCCAATCAAGAATGTTTTCAATACCACATAGTCAGCTATAACAGGCCTAACAATGACAAATGTAAACTTTAAGGCATATATATCAACTTAACACTGTAATTGTACGATCTTTGAAAACTGTCTCATCGGTACTGTCATTGATTTTGTTATTAAGATTGAAAACAAAACTAGCTATGTATTTATAAAGTATGGTCCTACATCCTGTCAATTATAAAAAAATGGCATTGCACAAGGCCATTATTTCTCGGACTGCTTATAATGACTTCGAATGCGTACTTAATAGTACTTATGGCTTGAGAATCTTGATTTATTTATTAGTTGTAATTGGCCTTGAACTCGATTTCAATGACAGTTGACTGCGAGTGCTATTGGATCAATGCTTAAGTAATTAGACAACTAACAAAAATGAGACCAAATGATGTAGATGCAAGCAACTATAAGCTATAAAATGTCCTGACATGAAAAATATATTTAGTAATTGAAACGAGTAAACCGATGGCCTGCATTCAAAAGTACATACAAAAGACGAATATAACTGATCACAACCAACGTATCCACTAATATTGAAAAATAGTCGTGAGCAAAGCGTGAACATTGGATCTTTATTTAAATTAGATTCTATTGCGTTTGTAAATTTGACTTTTTTTCAAATTCAAATTCTTTATTACCTTGAACTTTACCATGTTTACAGATCATTAGTGTAAATACAAAATTCCAATCTATGCAAATAAACAGACAGAGAATGTTCATGTTATAAATAACGTTTTCTCTGAATTTAAAAAATAATTTACCTAAATTTGTTGCAATCATAGATGCAATGAAACATAAAATTGTATCGTCATAAATAATGGCGATTTGGACTGCGACATCCGTGTACTTTAAAGTTTATATCAATTATGTCGTAATAAAATTTTATATTGATAGCAGATAACGACTTATTTCTAATTAAATATTTAATTTTTCGTATTTTGAAAAATCGTATGCCGTGCTTTGAATTCAAAATTGTGTTTTCACAGACGTCTATGTATATTCTCCTTTCAAAAGGTACTTTGAGTTATTTGAAATATATTCAGACGAAACAGTTTGGGTCTACACTTTGAACAAATCGAATTCAATTTACAAAAACAATTTATAAAATGTAACATATAGGCTATATATTAATATATTTTGTTAAGTGGAGACATAAATTGGGAACCAAAACTTACGATTCGAAGAAGATCCATATTGGCAGAACGAAAATCAATGAAAAACAAATAATAAATAAAAGACATTACATCATTCGTCTTCATGAAGAAAACACCTTTACATAAACACAATATGGATATACCTTGGTAGTGTATTGACGGTTTTTAACAAACTAAAAAGAATCTATCCTTGTTTCATTTCTCAAAACGAACTGTTATATATCTAATGAATATACCAGCACACTCCACACATTATAACAACTAGCATTTAACATGTTTCATTTTTTTACATAAATAGGGCCGTTAGTTTTCTCGTTTGAATTGTTTTATACATTGTCATTTCGGGGCCTTTTATAGCTGACTATGCGGTATGGGCTTTGCTCATTGTTGAAGGCCGTACGGTGACCTATAGTTGTTAATTTCTGTTTCATTTTGGTCTATTGTTGAGAGTTGTCTCATTGGCAATCATACCACATCTTCTTTTTATATTAAGATATGGAGCAATTAGGAATTTTACATTTTTGATTATCTTCTATCTTTCAACCAAATGTTATGCATACGTTTATAAACATATAGTAAACCAACCAGTGGTTTAGGTAAACAAACCAAGGTATCAAATAAACACTGAGATAATCGTATGTAAACAAAAACGAGCACGGCAAGGTGGGTTGACAGGTTATTATAAGCGTCGTCTGTTGAGCATCATTCGCATTCCATAAGATCCCAAACTTGGTAAAAAATGTCACAAATGAAAACGCCATAGTTCCCAGTAGATAAACTCATCATATATACCAGGATTGAAATTTTGTATTACGCCAGACGCGCGTTTCGTCTACAAAAGACTCGCCAGTAGCAACTTCTGTATACTAGTAGTCGATTTCAGTCGTTACTCCTCGCAAATTTGTTGGAGCAAACACACATACGCTGTAACTGCATGTTTGGTTACTAAAACTAAATTATCAAAATATCGAACTCCGAGGAAAGTTCCAAGCGGAAAGTCCCTTAGTAAATGTCAAAACCAAAAGCTGAAACACACCAAACGAATGGATACCAACTGTCATATTTCTGACTTGGTACAGGCATTTTCTTTTGTAAAATGTTGGACTAAACTTGGTTTTATAGCCACCTAAACCTCTCACTTGTGTGGCAGTCGCATACAATTCTATTATATTGACAACGAGGTGTGAACGAAACAAAAGAAACAATCGGTTAAAATGTCAAAATAGGGGCACAGCAGTCAACATTGTGTTTAATCTTAATAACTATGAAAACAAACAAATATGTCAACAAAGAAAAACACAAAATGTATATTGACAAAGCACATTATCAAAAACGGAAGACAAGAAGACAAAATTAACCATATAGCACAATAGCAAAATGACGGGATGTACAAGTACCGAGCCACATCAAATGGATATTACCAAAATAGACTAGATAATAAAAGTAATAATTTACAAAGACAAATAAAAGAACAATATAACATGTCAGTATCTAGAATCTATACTTCAATTGAAGACCATCGTGTATTATTTGTGAAGTTGATACGGAATATTTATCAACAAGGTCTTGGTATCTTCCGATGAACTTTTTTTGAAAAAGGAAGAGACGTTCTTTGGCATATCCTTGGTTCATCAACTTTCGGCTGAGACACAGGTGACGTTTTACAAAAGCTGAGAAGCAGCAGCTTGCTCTTGAATATCCAATGAGTTGGGAAATGTATATCCCATATGCAGGTGACGAGGAAATTGATAATTTCAAAATTAAAATGTCAAATTCGAGGTATAAGTCTAAAAATCAGACAGAGGAAGCCATGTCTGTTGGTTCTATAATTACTAGTTCTGGAGGATATATTAAAGGAATCCATTCAGAAAAGTTTGGATTGTTAATGGAAAGAACATCATCAATATATCTGAATGTGAAATTAAATGATCTAGCTTCTTTGATCTTCTTGTTTTTGACAAGCGGCTGAAGGAAATTTAACTCATAAGAAGAGGTCGGCAAAGGCGCGCAGTTCGTTCAAATAGGAGTGCCGACAATTTGTTGAAAAGTCTACCTCAATCAACAAATATGTTGTCAATAAGAAACTTCCGCATACTGGTCACTTGTTCCTCTGTGTATCATGTTTTTTCCACTACAAACAAAATATGCCGTATGGTATCCCAAAGTAATAAATTTAAAGCGTATGCAACCATTTATACGTTTAACGTTGTGGATTATTTCTTTTAGACGATTTTTCAATTTCACATGGGGAATGGGGTATACAGGTTTAAAATATCAAAAGTTTTGATAGAACTAATTTCAAAGAAAAACGAGATTCAAAATTTTCCAGAAGTTCTTTAGAGTGTTAAGAATCCACATATGCTTTATGCCACGACGCGAGTAAACCGTTTCACAGTATTTCTGAAGACCCACTATCACTGCGAACAGAATCTTTGTCAATCTAATGGACAATTCTTTCGTCGAACATGCAGATGAGCCGGCAATGTACCATTGTTTGTACGGAATTTTTCTAAGCTTTGGTATCTAATACAAACAAGGTAAGCCCTCCGATTTGCTGTTCAATGTACTGTTCGCTTAAGTCATGGAAACTTCTGATTCGCCAAGACCTCATCCTTGTCAAATGATATGTATTCGTATGTGGATTACCTGAGTGCTTATTTTTCCTACTTCTTTTAAAAGACCCTTGATTGAAATGCCAAAGGCAATTTTATTTTAAACCTTCATCTTTATATGGCAAAATATGTTCAGATGGATATTATTTAAAACTGTCTATAAAATTTTAAATACAGCAGTCGAAACATACGAAGTATGAAAGGAGTCCAATATAATGAATAATTTTGACTTGCCAAAAGATAAGTCTGGAAAATGCAAATATTACTTCATCTGTTATAAATAGAAGCTTCAAAGTTTCTTTAAATTTTACATGAGGTACTAAAGACAATCTTTAACACATAAATTAACATTTTAGTAGAAATTTGCCAGAGTTTTAAATTGATTTAAAAGATTTAAAAAGGTTTGTTTAAACCCTTTTAAACATCTTATATGAATTTATTCCCATAAAAAGAAATGCAATCAAATAATCACAGTGAAAATCTAATGGTGATTAAATGTAACAATGACGTTAGAAATTAAAGCTTAAAACAAATCTTCTACAAATGATTTTACTGTCTGGTCAGTTGTCATTTCTATGATTTTATTGTAAGTGACATTTCTTTGAACAAAGGTAATTTAAATGTCTTTAATTACATTGGCAATATTGTTGTAAAGTAATTAATTAAATTTGAAAATCTATGTAATTGAAATGTAATTAATTACTTTAACATGTAATTGGCCCCAGGTCTGTTTGTCGATCGGTCACACAGTTTTTCAAATTCTGAATAACTTTATGTTTTTAAAATATTCACAGAATAATTGTAATTCTGAATGGGTTATGTTTATAAAAAATATTCTTGATACATGTGGTTATAGTAATATCTGGTTAGTACAAACTGGCTTAAGCACAACATGGCTGAATAATAGTTTAAACAGAAGTTATTTGACCAATTTCAACAAAACTGGCGTTCAGATATATGTAATTCGTCAAAAGGTTTATCATATAGATTATATAAGGGTAAGTTTGAATTCGAAAAATATTTAGATATATTACCAGATAGAGACAGGGTTATATTTTGTAGATTTAGAACTGGTAATCATAGATTACCAATTGAAACTGGAAGATGGATAGGTTTAGATAGAGAAAGAAGATATTGTAATTTATGTCAATGTCAAGAATTAGGTGACGAATTTCAGTTTCTTTTGAATTGTAGATCCCTAGACGGCTCAAGAAAACTGTTTTTGAATAATTGTTAATGTAACAGAGTAAATGTAATTAAATTTTGTAAATTATTACAAACAACACATAGAAATAAGTTAAAAAATATATGAAAATTTATAAAGGTTATAAATTCACTAGCAGGTCTTCCTGGTTAGCCTTTGTCTATTTGTTTTTCTATTATAACAAGTGTGGACACAGATCAGCGTGGATAGTAGATTTGGATGTTTGACATTGTTTTCTGACAAAGAGAGTTCTCTGGTTTTTCCCAAATAAGTTTCTATGTTGACCTGTGGTGCACAGTTACAGCCAATAGCAGTGTCTTTTATTTAATATTTAGTATAAATGTCCAAGACTGTCGTGAAGGAGACACTGATTTAAATCAGTACCAAACGTTCATAGATTTTATTTAGATAAAATTGCTATTAATATCAAATCTGCATATCGGCCAACATACTATGACTGCTTCGTGTATATAATATGTACATTCCTGTAATTAAATTTTATGCATTTCAAACTTTCCATTCGGGAATTTCCTTTCAACATTTTGAAGAACTTCTATTTGAATACATTAACATTTTTAACAATGATCCTTTAAGAGAACACAGCTAGCTGAGTGGGATCCAACGCTGCAGAGATTTACGTGAAGAATAAGAAGATTGCATGAATTGCAAAATGATTCCGATAAAAATGTTCCACAATTGTTTTTCGGATAGCAGGAAAAGCTCAAAATAAGAAGAGGATCACATAAGGTGCATTTCTGCATGATGAAATTCTAATATGCGACATGGCATCCAAGAACCTGCAAGCATATTATATTTGTATGGTTCTATTTGTGTTCCTTTGAGGTGTTAATTTCTTAGATGCGTTTGTCTACAAAAAACGGTAATTTTTTCATGATTTTCCCAGTATCATTAGTAAAAATTTTGTTTAAGTGTCGGAAGTGTTTCTATCCAGCCATATTATGTTTTACGAAACAACAGTATACGAGATATGGCAGACTTATTTATCAGTGTCCATTTACTGTCACAACTGAATCAGTCTCTAACCAACCTCCATTCCGGAAGTTGACATCTAAATATAATGTCATAATAAATAAGATTTCAAATTTACATATATGATCATTTATATATCCTTAGAATAGACATTTTTTTTGTAGTTCTCAAATTAATGTCCCAATAGTATTGAATTTTCTTATTGATAGCCACAATGCAATCAAAGTTTTACAAAATCTTAGGATGAACCTAATACGTATAAAGTTATTATAGATCTTTTAATGACATGTAAATAATACATTTCAACAATTGGGTATACTTTTAGTTTTAATTTTGTGTATTGTTTGAGATTGTATATTGACATCAAGACGTCTTTAAAGTATCTTGGGCCTTGGTGTTGGACATGTATATATCAACGTGGCATTTATTTAATGAATATGAAAGGAATATGACAAAGAAGATCGAAGGAGAACTTCTTTCACCACTGTGAAATATTAATATGCATTTAAATATACATGTAATTTTAAGATGATGTTGATGGTGGTCTTATTGTTATTTCTGAGATTTGACCTTTAATTTAACTAAGGAGGTTGACCGATTAATCCCCATGGATGAGATATTGTAATTCTGACAACAACACACCAAATAGTGTTGACTTACCATTACTGGTGTCCTCAAACTGAACTAATCAGAGTCAGCATATAAACTAATCAATGATTTTTGGTGTCAGACCCTCTTATATCAATAGAATGAGATATGCAAATGCTCCTCTAACTGTATTATAGTACACTACACACCACGTATCATTGACTTCCTTAAGTGTTTTCTGTTAAACTAACCAAAATGTACACAAATAGTACTCTCCCAAATTTAACATGTCCAACAATTGTTATTGGCAAAGAACTTGTCCACTTAACAAAACTTTAAGCTCAAAATGTCCTCAATATTTATGCACACATAGGTTTACGACATTTAATGTTGGGTAAACAGACACCAGATAAGATAAATGGGATATGTGTCCATGGGACACAGATGATAACCCTGCTTGCATATATATAAGATTATAGCGGAACATAACTCCGGAAAGTTAAAGGTGACACTACCCAATTTTGGATTAATCTGTGTTTTGTGGTAATAAGCATTGTTTATAGGTTTTATAATATTTGTTTGAGGCAAACGAAAAGGAGAAAATAAATTCATCATTTTTCCTTTTATAAAAGGGCATTACTCTTAAAACAGTAAAGGTGAGGCCATCAAAATTCAAACTTGATCTATGTTTTGTGGTAATAAGCATTGCATATAAGTTGCATAAAATTTGTTTGAGGCAAACGAAAGTTAAAGAAAGGAGAAAATAAATTCAGCAATTTTTTCTATTTATTAAGAGGTATAACTCTAGAATGGAAAAAGTGACGCTACCCGAATTCAAACTTTATCTGTGTTTTGTATTAATAAGCATTGTGTATAAGTTTCATAACATTTGTTATAGAACCGGAACCAATTTTGGGACATACGGACGAATATTGGTAATTTTAATTCCTTCCTTTACGGCCGGTGTGTGTGGTATTTCACAAATCATAGTATCATACATTATCTCGCCAGTTTTATTAGACTAGTGCAAGTTTTCTCAGTGCTCTAACTATTGATTAAGTGGTAATTCATTTGCAATGGTTTGTTCAAATTCAGTTGTTTATATTAAACATAATAATTTGAAACACATAAATTATATCTTGGTTGTTGATTGCTTGATGTACAGTCGCAAATAAATCATGCATATTTAGAGCAAATATAAAGATTGCAATTAATTAATTTTGTTCAGTTAAATTCATTGTTTACAAAGCAAATTATTCTTTGCACTAATATACTGCAGTGATGACTATTTATCTGAATACTCGATCAGGGATTCAGGGTATTGCAGGTACGGCTTCCTGTAAATGTGGTTTCAGGGCTTATAGAGAAGTACTGCTTCAATTTTACAACAAAACAAAAGGACGGTTCCTGTATTAATATCCTTTGGATTTATATTTAAATAACATGTGATTAATTTTCTAATATTAACGGTTGACACGACTTAGCGTTCATATAAACGAGACGTATTCATTAATGAGAGGAAGAGAGGTAGTGTTTTGTACTTTCTAAATTTTTCTTTAAATCAATCTTTTTTCACAGGAAACACATTTTTTTTCAAATCGAAAGAGAGCTTTCTTCTGTCGATCCCAATGCTGTGTTAATATGACATGAGATCTATACTACTGAAGGAAGAGACAAATTTCATTGAACCGCAACTCCTCTAAAACCATACAAAGTTGGAAATATTTGTAATATGACATATTAATCATGAGTGTTTTGAACCTCCTAAATATGGGGTGATGGGATGATTTCCACTTCCATCCCCTAACTTTTTTATATCAGTGAAGCATAAATTATCCCTTCTGGGTTGTTTCCTACCCTCTTCATCTGGTTCTCGCTCCTATAATTGAGGGTGAACACTGGGTAATTCCCAGTTTACTCCCCTTAATATTATTTTGGTGAAGAATAAATTATCCTTTTTGCTCACCTGGCCCGAAGGGCCAAGTGAGCTTTCTCATCACTTGGCGTCCGTCGTCCGTCGTCGTCGTTAACTTTTACATTTTGAACTTCTTCTAGAGAACCACTGAATGGAATGAAACCAAACATGGCATGAATGTTCCTTATGAGGCGCTGACCAAGTGTTGTTACTTTGTAGCCGATCCATCATCCAAGATGGCCGCCAGCGGGGACTTAGTTCAACATAGGACCCTATGGGAAATGCATACAAATGACTTCTCTTAGAGAACCACTGAATGTAATGTAACAAAACATAGCATGAATGTTCCTTACAAGGTGCTGACCAAGTGTTGTTACTTTGTAGCCGTTCCATCATCCAAAATGGCCGCCAGTGAGGGACTTAGTTTAACATAGGACCCTACGAGAAATGCATACAAATGACTTCTTTTAGAGAACCACTGAATGGAATGAAACAAAACATAGCATGAATGTTCATTAGGAGGTGCTGACCAAGTGTTGTTACTTTGTAGCCGATCCATCATCCAAAATGGCCGCCAGCGGGGGACTTAGTTTAACATAGGACCCTATGGACAATACATACAAATGTCTTCTTTTAGAGAACCACTAAATGGAATGAAATAAAACATGGCATGAATGTTCCTTATGAGGTGCTGACCAAGTGTTGTAACTTTGTAGGCCATCCATCATCCAAGATGGCTGCCAACGGGGACTTCGTTTAACATAGGACCCTATTGACAATACATACAAATGTCTTCTTTTAGAGAACCACTAAATGGAATGAAACCAAACATGGCATGAATGTTCCTTATGAGGTGCTGACCAAGTGTTGTTACTTTGAAGCCGATCCATCATCCAAGATGGCCGCCAGAGAGGGACTTAGTTTAACATAGGACCCTATGGAAAATACATACAAATGTCTTCTTTTAGAGAACCACTAAATGGAATGAAATAAAACATGGCATGAATGTTCCTTATGAGGTGCTGACCAAGTGTTGTTACTTTGTAGCAAATCCATCAACCAAGATGGCTGCCAACGGGGGACTTAGTTTAACAAAGGACCCTATGGGAAATATATACAAATGTCTTCTTCTAGAAAACCGCTTAATGGATTGAAACCAAACATGGTATGAATGTTTCTTTTGAGGTGCTGACCAAGTGTTGTTACTTTGTAGCTGATTTGTCATTGTCCTTATAAAGTCATTTTCTACAATTTCAATGAATTTATTGGTAATTTCTGTAAACTTTACAAAAGTCTTCTGCTCTTGATTAAATTACGGGGCCAATATTAAACCAAATTTGGCCTGAATTATTATTAGGATATCTGTTATGATTTTTGTCTATTTTACATGATTTCCAAAACCAAAGTAGAATCAGGTGAGCGACACAGGCTCTTGGGAGCCTTTAGTTATTATCCTCGTTACCTGGTTCCCGCTTGCTTGTCTCTCAATTCCCATCAACCTAACTCCCACTTATTTCAAGGCTTCGATTTCAGAACGGATCATAGGGGTCTGGGGGTCCGAGGTTGGAACCTCCTTTTTACACCCTTTTTGAACGATCAATACCTTTGAATGGGACATATGGTTGGAAACGGCATCTCCTACAAAGGTTAAAAGGAAACTGAGCTATATGTCGATCACGTGGAAATCCCACTTTTTGTGAATTTAGTCCAAGACGTAAAATCTGAAGTTTATAAAATTGGAAGGACATTACATCACTACATTTAAACTTTCACCAAAGTTTCATAGGAATTGGTGAAAGTATTTTAAGCTATAGTCTGAAAACTGCAACCCCACCTCTTTTATCGAAAACATAAAATCTGAAATTTCTAAAATCGGGAGGAGCTTACATCAATAGATATTTATTTATAAACAATTCACCAAAGTTTCATGTGAAATGGTGACAGCAGGTTGTGGTTATTGTACGACATGTTGACGACAGACAGACGATCAGACGACGATATACCATAATTTGTTCCGTCTTAAAACACATAAAAAAATAAAGCTGAAATCTTCAACCAATTAACTCAATAATAGTTTGTATGATGTTTGGTTGAGAGTTTTAAAAAGTACTACTATCAATAAAACTGTTAAATTGGGGTAAAAATTTGTAAGAAACCTAAAAAAAAAAAAAAAATTCGTAAATTAATTTAGTGACTTAATTCTTCAATTCGTTTAGTCACTTAATACACTGACCCTGTAATTGGGTGAGTGAACATGGGATGATTCCACTTCTCTCTCCTTACATTTTTGTTTGTCAGTGAGGCATAGATTATCCTACCCTCTTCATATGGTTCCTGTCCCTGTAATTGAGGGTGAACATGGGGTAGTTCCACTTCCATCCCCTTTACTTTTTTGTGAAGCAAAGAAATTTTCTATTTTACTACCCTCGTCACCTGGTTTCCGCCTGACTCCCAATTCCCTCTAACCTAACTCCCACTCATTCCCAAGCCTCGATTCAAGAATCATGTCCACCTCAGGGCGGATTAGGAGGGAAGGTCCGAGGTTGGAACCCCTTTCTTCTGGGTTGGGAATCCTTCTTTAAAATTGGCTGGATACACCCGCTGGTATTTGAAATAATAATTGGTATATGTACAATACACAAGGGATCCTCTTCGTCTGGTTCGCGTCCCTGTAATTGATGGGTGAACATGGGGTACTTCAAATTCCTTCAAACCTTACTTTTTTAATGAAGCATAGAATTTTCTATTTTACTACCCTCGTCACCTGGTTCCCGCCTGACTCCCAATTCCTCTGACCTTACTCCTATTAATTCCCAAGCCTCAATTCAAGAATCATGTTCACCTCAGTGGCGGATTAGGAGGAGAAGGTCCGAGGGTTAGACCCCTCTTTCTCCTTGGTTGGGAACCCCTTTAAAAATGGCTGGATATACCCGCTCGTATTTGTTATTATAATTGATATAATTTTTTTATGCACAATACTCTAGGTATCAAATTTGATAAAATATTTAATATTTGAATCAAAATGAACAACAGCTAAAGGAGATCTTCCGTATGAAAGACATTGTCATCCGCAGCCAAGCCGTATGATGACAATAATTTAATAGTTACCATTATTACAGCTAACAGTAACAGTTATGTAGACTATTGGACATAAATTAAAAAATATATAAAAAGAAAGGAATATGTATGTAAACACACCTTGTTCAGCAATTACCCTGTCCCATTGACACATGCATTTCGTATTGCTTTACACACTGTGACCTCTAACACTTTCAATCGGCCAGAATACATAATATGCAGACTAGGCGAATCGATGGTAAAGAGGTATTCAGAAACATTACAAATGTCTTATAATAAATCAAATGATGTATTCACGGAAGTGGAGAGAAACCTTCTTTTTTAAAGCATGTTTTTTAATATAAATTCCCTGATGGAGATCTAAGGATTAAGTATAAATACCCTGATGGAAAGCTTAGTCGATTCTTAATTTGAGGGTGTAACTGCAATGGAAAACTTTGAGTCGTCTGCAACGGTCAATTGTTCTACCTGGATGGACATTTTCGAAAATTTGACCTATTTGGTCATATGCATATTTCTTTTGTTTATATTGTTGTTAATTAATAACTAAATGATCTTGTATACCTTCTTCAGTGTCGATGTGGAATGCAGTGTGTTGGCGAGAGAGAACAGCCATTCAACAAATGCATGAATGGTCATCGAAGTGACTACACTTGCAAGCCCGACCTCCCGTAAGTCGTCATTTGAGATCACCTGGGCACGCCCAAGCTGATTTCAAAACCTTACCATCACAATAATAGACCACAACGAGGGTTGGTCGAAAGCCGACACAGTTGCTCGGGAAAGATTTTAGATTAGAAAGCTAAGGGCATTTTCCCCAGAGGGCATAAATGAAAAACATAGATAAGTCACTCATTTTCCTACCATCACTCATTTTCCTGTCATCACTGCTTTTCCTACCATCACTTGTTTCCAGTAACTCCGGCTTCCGTACTGGACTTACAGTTTTAAGGATTTTAAAAATTATACCGGTTTAAATTACAGGGCTCCATTCATTTTGGATGGATGTACAAGTACGCAGCCACGTTCAATTATTTTACCTTAGTAATATAATTATGTCACCCGATCGACAATGTCGGGTGACATATTGCTTTTCCTCTGTTTCTTTTTCCCTATTATTATTATTATGTCACCCGATCGACAATGTCGGGTGACATATTGCTTTTCCTCTGTTTCTTTGTTATTATGTCACCCGATCGACAATGTCGGGTGACATATTGCTTTTCCTCCGTTTCTTTTTTTATTATGTCACCCGATCGACAATGTCGGGTGACATATTGCTTTTCCTCCGTTTCTTTTTTTATTATTATTATTATTCTTCCACCTAATTTTGTCCGGCAGTTTTTGGAGCCAATGGAACCAATCTTAATGATAGTTCACTATAATGAGGAACACAAAATTTCGGGTTGCAGTAGATCTTAAGAACATAAAATGGCTGCCGTTACCATGGAAACGGAACAAATGTGAAAAATCCTGTTTTTGATTTTGGTGAATTATTTGGATATGTTTAAACTTAGAATCTTTATATTTTAATACAATGTAGGTGCCCACTATATACTGGTGTTGGATGATTTTGGCAATCATTGGAACTACTATGTTGCCATGGAAACTACACCAAAATTTCAAAAATATCAAAATGCTCCAAACTTAATGAAACTCCACAGTAACGATGAGCAACATTGGAAGATGTTGCATTTGGAGTTAGAATTTCCAAAATGGCTGCTGTTACCATGGAAACAATGCAAAAGGTCAAAATGCTCCAAAAACTTCAGGGTTTGGTGAATAATTTTGGTATGCTTTAACTTAAAATCATAAAATTTTTATACAATATAGTTGTCCATTATATACAGGTTTTGAATGATTTTGACAATCATTGGAATTACTATGTTACCATTGATACAGGAGCAAAATTTCAAAAATTTCAGAATGCTTTAAAGTTAATGAAACTTCATAATAATGTTGACTGTCATGTGGAAGCGGCAATTGGCGTTGGAATTTCCAAAATGGCTGCCGTTACCATGGAAACAAGGCAAAAAGGAAAAATTATGCGTAAAATTTGTAAATCGGCTAAATGTTCTAAAAATTACAGAAAGATGTAAAGCCATCAGTATATATGTGCATTCACTGTTTAAAATTTTAAAACTGGCTGCAATCTAGTGGCAATGGGGAAGGTGACATCCGCTATTGCTTGCAATGGCAAATCTAGTTATGTCACCCGATCGACAATGTCGGGTGACATATTGCTTTTCCTCTGTTTCTTTGTTATTATTATTATTCTTCCAACTTTTTTGTCCGGCAGATTTTTTGGAGCCAATGGAACCAATCTTAATGATAGTTCACTATAATGAGGAACACAAAATTTCGGGTTGCAGTAGGTCTTAAGAACATAAAAAATGGCTGCCGTTACCATGGAAACGGAACAAATGTGAAAAATTCCAGTTTTTGGGTTTGGTGAACTATTTGGATATGCTTAAACTTAGAATCATTATATTTTAATACAATGTAGGTGCCCACTACATACTGGTGTTGGATGATTTTGGCAATCATTGGTTGCCATGGAAACTACATCAAAATTTCAAAATATCAAAATTCAAACTTAATGAAACTCACAGTAACGATGAGCAACATTGAAAGATGTGGCATTTGGAGTTATTTCCAAAATGGCTGCCGTTACCATGGAAACAATGCAAAAGGTCAAAATGCTCCAAAACTTCAGGGTTTGGTGAATAATTTTGCTTAAAATCATCAAATTTTATACAATATAGATGTCCACTATACAGGTTTTCGATGATTTTCACAATCATTGAACTACTGTTACCATGGAGACAGGAGCAAAATTTCAAAAATTTCAGAATGCTTCAAACTTAATGAAACTTAATATGATTGTTGACTGGCAAGTCTAGATGAGACTTTGACTTTGGAATTTCCAAATGGCTACCGTTGCCATGGAAACTGCTAAAATATCAAAAATTTCAAAATGCTTTGAACTTAATGAAAAATGATATTATTGTTAACTGGCATGTATAGATGAGACTTTTGACTTTGAAATTTTCAAAATGGCTGCCGTTGCTATGGAAACGGGAAAATTTAGATTTTTCTTAAAATGCTCTGAATGTACTGAAATTTTACAGAAAGATGTATAGCCAAGCATATATGTGCATTCACTGTTTAAATTTTTTGAAATGCCTGCCGCTTAGTGGTAATAGGGGAAGGGTGACATCCGCTATTGCTTGCAATGGCAATTCTAGTTATTATTATTATTCTTCCACCTAATTTTGTCCTGCAGTTTTCTCAGAGTCTAATGCACCAATCTTGATGGTGTTTCACTATAACAAGGAACCTTGACTTACGAGTTGCAGTGCAACTTTGGCACTAAAAATGAATGCCATCACCATGGAAACCAAAGAAAGGTGAAAAATAAAATTTTAGAGTTTGGTGGATTATTTGGATATGCATAAACTTAAAATCATGATATTTTAATACAATGTAGGTGCCCACTATATACTGGTTTTGGATGATTTTGGCAATCACTGGAACTACTATGTTGCCATGGAAACTACACCAAAAATTTCAAAAATATCAAAATGCTCAAAATTTAATGAAACTTCACAGTAATGATGAGCAACATTGGTAGATGTGGAATTTGGTGTTGGAATTTCAAAATGTCTGCCGTTACCATGGAAACAATGCAAAACAGGTCAAAATGATCCCAAAACCTAAAAGTGGCATTTACTTTCTAAAATGGTATGTCAAATCCATTGAAATTTTAATGGTATGTTCCTCCCATGTACCAATGTAGCACCTGTCATTAAATTTTGGGAATGGTCTCTGTTACCATGGAAACCAGCAAAATGTCAAAATTTCCAAAATTACAAAATGCTCCAAACTTCATGAAACTTAATATGATTCTTAACTGGCAAGTCTAGATGAGACTTTTGACTTTGAATTCCAAAATGGCCACCGTTGCCATGGAAACTGCAAAATGTCAAAAATTTTAAATGATCAATAATGCTCTAAATGTTCTGAAAATTTACAGAAACATGTATAGCCATGCATATATAAGCATCCCGGTTTAAAATTTTGAAATGGCTGCTACTTAGTGGTAATTGGGGAAGGGTGACATCCGCTATTGCTAGCAATTACAAATCTAGTTATTATTATTATTCTTCCAATGATTTTTGTCCGGCAGTTTTTTTTGGAGCCAATTGAACCAATCTTAATGATAGTTTAGTATAATGAGGAACACAAAATTTCGGGTTGCAGTAGGTCTTAAGAACAGAAAATGGCTGCCGTTACCATGGAAACGGAAAAATGTGAAAAATCCAGTTTTTGGTTTTGCTGAATTATTTGGATATGCTTAAACTTAGAATCATTATATTTTAATACAATGTAGGTGCCCACTACATACTGGTTTTGGATGATTTTGGCAATCATTGGAACTACTATGTTGCCATGGAAACTACACCAAAATTTCGAAAATATCAAAATGCTCCAAATTTAATGAAACTTCACAGTAACGATGAGCAACATTGGTAGATGTGCAATTTGGCGTTGGAATTTCGAAAATGTCTGCCGTTACCATGGAAACAATGCAAAAAGGTCAAAATGCTCCAAAACCTAAAGGTAGCATTTACTTTCTTAAAATGGTAGGTCAAATCGATTGAAACTTTTATGGTATGTTCACTACCATGTACCAATGTGGTATCTGCCATTAAATTTTGGGAATGGTCTCTGTTACCATAGGAACCATCAAAATGTCAAAATTTCAAAATTTCAAAATGCTCCAAAATTTATGAAACTTAATATGATTGTTGACTAGCAAGTCTGGATGAGACTTTTAACTATGGAATTTCCAAAATGGCCACCGTTGCCATGGAAACTGCAAAATGTCCAAAAATATCAAAATGCTTTGAACTTAATGAAACTTGATATTATTGTTAACTGGCATGTATAGATAAGACTTTTGACTTTGAAATTTTCAAAATGGCTGCCGTTGCCATGGAAACAGCAAAATGTGAAAGAATTTTAAAATGCTCTGAAAATTTACAGAAGATGTATAGCCATGTATATATGTGCATTCACTGTTAAAATTTTTGAAATGGCTGCCGCTTAGTGGCAATGGGGTAGGGTGACATCCGCTATTGCTTGCAATGGCAAATCTAGTTATGTCACCCGATCGACAATGTCGGGTGACATATTGCTTTTCTTCTGTTTCTTTGTTATTATTATTATTCTTCCACCTTTTTTTGTCCGGCAGATTTTTTGGAGCCAATGGAACCAATCTTAAGGATAGTTCACTATAATGAGGAACACAAAATTCCGGGTTGCAGTAGGTCTTAAGAACATAAAATGGCTGCCGTTACCATGGAAACGGAACAAATGTGAAAAAATCCACTTTTTGGTTTTGGTGAATTAATTGGAGTTGCTTAAACTTAGAATCATTATATTTTAATACCATGTAGGTGCCCACTATATACTGGTGTTGGATGATTTTGGCAATCATTGGAATTACTATGTTGCCATGGAAACTGCACCAAAAATTTCAAAATATCAAAATGCTCCAAAATTATTGAAACTTCATAGTAACGATGAGCAACATTGGTTGATGTGGAATTTGGCGTTGGAATTTCCAAAATGTCTGCCGTTACTATGGAAACAATGCAAAAGGTCAAAATGCTCTAAAATTTTAGGGTTTGGTGAATAATTATGGTATGCTTGAACTTAAAATCATCAAATTTTTAAACAATATAGTTGTCCACTATATACAGGTTTTGATTGATTTTGCCAATTATTGGAACTACTATGTTACCATGGATACAGGAGCAAAATTTCAAAATTTCAGAATGCTTCAAACTTAATGAAACTTCACCATAATGTTGACTGTCATGCGTGGAAGCGGCAATTGGCGTTGGAATTTCCAAAATGGCCACCGTTGCCATGGAAACAGCAAAAAGTCAAAAATTTGAAAATGTTCCAAACTTAATGAAACTTGACAATTATGTAATCTGGCAAGTGTTGATACAACTTTGACTTTGAAATTTTCAAAATGGCAGCCGTTGCCATGGAAATGGCAAAATGTAAAGAACAATTAAAATGCTCTGAATGTACTGAAAATTACAGAAAGATGTATAGCCATGAATATATGTGCATTCACTGAGAAATTTTTGAAATGGCTGCCGCTTAGTGGCAATGGGGAAGGTGACATCCGCTATTGCTTGCAATGGCAATTCTAGTTATTATTATACTTCCACCTAATTTTGTCCGGACGTTTTCTCAGAGCCAATGGAACCAATCTAAATGATTGGTCAGTATAACAAGGAACACAAACTTTGCGTTGCAGTGGAACTTTGGAACTAAAAACGGCTGCTGTTACCATGGAAACAGAAAATTGTAAAAAATAAAACTTTGGGGTTTAATGAATTACTTAAATATGCCTAAACTTAAAATCATTAAATTTCAATACAAAGTAGATGTCCACTATATACAGGTTGTGGATGATTTTGACAATGATCGGAACTACTATGTTGCCATGGAAACTACACCAAAAATTTCAAAATTTCAAAATGCTCCAAACTTAATGAAACTTCACAGTAACGATGAGCGGCATTTGTTGATGTTGCATTTGGCTTTGGAATTTCCAAAATGGCTGCCGTTACCATGGAAACAATGCAAAAATAGTCAAAATGCTCCAAAAACCTTAAAGTAGTATTTCCTCTCTTAAAACTGTAGGTCAAATCCATTGAAACTTTGATGGTATGTTCCCTCCCATGTACCAATATGGCATGTGTAATTAGAATTTTTGAAATGGTCTGTGTTACCATGGAAACCAGCAAAGATGTCAAAAATTTCCAAATGCTCCAAACTTGATAAAACTCAATGTGATTGTTAACTGACAAGTATAGATGAGACTTTTGACTTCAGAATTTTCAAAATGGCCACCGTTGCCATGGAAACTGCAAAAATGTCAAAATTTTTAAAATGCTCCAAACTTAATGAAACTTTACATGATTGTTAACTGGCAAGTATAGATGAGACTTTTGACTTAAGAATTTCCAAAATGGCTGCCATTGCCATGGAAACGGCTGAAATGTGAAAAATTCCAAAATGCTCTAAATGTACAGAAATTTAACGAAAAGATGTATAGCAATGCATATATGTGCATTCACTGTTTAAAATTTTCGAAATGGCTGCCGCTTAGTGGCAATGGGGGAAGGGTGACATCCGCTATTGCTTGCAATGGCAAATCTAGTTATTATTATTTTCTTCCACCTAATTTTGTCCGCCAGTTTTCTCAGAGCCAAATGAACCAATCTAAATTATGGTGCACTATAACAAGGAACCGTGACTTTCGAGTTGCAGTGCAACTTTGGAACTAAAAAATGGCTGCCGTTACCATGGAAACAGAAGAAATGTGAAAAAATTCAAAATTGCAAATCCATTAAATCTTTCATTATAAGACCCAACTGGAGGAAACTTTATGGGAATGTAACCTGGCATGCCAAGATGTGTTGACCCTATTTAGAAATTCCAAAATGGCTGCCATTACCATGGAAACTGGAGAAAGATTTACCATTAGACCCTATGGGAAATTCTTAAAAGTAGCATTTACTCACTTAGAATGGTAGGTCAAATTCCATGATTCTTTCATGGTATATTCCTGGTCATCTGCCAAAGTGGCACATGTCTTTAAAATTTTGGAATCAGTCACTGTTACCATGGAAACAGCACAAATTAAAAATGTCCAAAATTTCAAAATGCTCCAAACTTGATAAAACTTCACAGAAATGTCTATTGGGATGTGCAGAGTTGCTATTTGTCTTTGAAATTTTCAAAATGGCCGCCGTTGCCATGGAAACAGCGGGGGACATAAACTGACTACGCAGTATGGGCTTTGCTCATTGTTGAAGGCCGTACGGTGACCTATAGTTGTTAATTTCTGTGTCATTTGGTCTCTTGTGGAGAGTTGTCTCATTGCCAATCATACCACATCTTCTTTTCTATATATAAAACGCCTCGTAAATTTGAGGCAAAATTCCGTAATCAAGAGTATGTGCATACGATCAATACATTTGTACAAATCTGTACTGCAAAACATCTTCTAGAATATGCTAGAAGAAAATATATATAATTTAACGTGCTTCTATTCTTTACAAAATCGTACTTTGAAGAGAAAATCGCCACCGAGAGAGAGAAACACTAAGACTAAGAGTACATATTAGTGACATTTCTGTACTTGCATAACAGTACACATCCGTGAATCACAGACCTGCTAAAATATACACATTAGCTGAAATCAATCGATGAACGTGTAATTTAATTGTACAAGATAAGATACATGTATCGTGAGATACGCGAGCTATTGAAGAACAAAATGAACAGTTAGTATGCCGCTCCGTCAATATATACACATGTTGTCTGTCCAAGATCCCCTCTAAAAAGTCCACGATAATATACTTGCGTATCACGTGACGCCACGTTCTTCCTCGCGCGTGGGTCTTATTTTAGATTCTAAAGAATTCCAAAACTATGTATAGAACTCAAACTTATTCTACGGGAAGAAAAACGGGGGTGATGAAAGACATGCCAATTCCAGCATGTATAATAGATGTGCCATTTGACTTTGGTACACTCAAAATGGTTGCTGCTACTGTGACAATGTCCAGTACAGGGTGACATCCTCCGCTATTGCTTGCAATAGCAAATCTAGTTTTACTTATTTTTCTAATCATTATTAAACTGCTATTTATTTGGGAGGCTTAAATACGCAGTCTCTATTACAATTGCTCTACCGTTGTCAAATTTGAAATATTATACCAACTTAGATCGGTTAGGGCGTTTTTTGGTCTGTTTTTCAACGCAGTTGTTGTTACATCTTATTTACTGTCGTCACTTTGGAATTTTAGAGTTGTGCCAGTTCATATCGCAAATTACTATTTTATTTTGGCATATTTTTGCAGTCTTTGCGTCGTGTTTGGAAATTTTAAAATTGTACCAGCGTCTCTGATGTTCGCTTAAACTGTTTTTTGTATAAATTTCAAGATTATGATAGTTTTATAATTAGAATAGATTGACATGATTCATTTTACATCGTGATCATACTGATGAAGGATATCTGTTATCCGAAATATCTAACATTTGTTCATTTTATTGTTATTTTATGGTGATGTTGTACCCTTTTAGACTTGTTATATATTATATTTTGTAGTGTACTGTATCATAATGATCCATCGCCCCGTAAGATTTATCGTTGACTATTATTCAGACATTATATATATATATATATATATATATATAAAACAAGTCTAAATTGAAAACAACGTTCAAACCTATGATTGAGTTGGATAAAACCGCAATTTTATACGTGTGCATGCAAAACAAATTTCTTGTTAGAGGGTCTAAATACAGCACAAACAACATTTTCCAAAAGACCAAAAAGTGAAAAGTATATTTTAACAAAACACATTTGACCAGCAAGTCGAACAACAAATGTTCTTAAACCCTGCCGACTGCCATAGGCGATTGCCAAATAAACGGATCACCAGGTGTAATAAATGGATCTTATTTATAAATTAATACCAAACAAAACAATAAACTTGCGGCAAAGATGGTATACCGCAAACAAAAGGTGCAAAGATTTTGTACACCATATCCGGATTTCGACAATTAATGTCTCTTCAGTGATGTTAGGAATCGAAACGGTATTTGGAAGGCCATATAATTTAACTCAATTTAGGATAGACTCTTGAATTTTGAGGAGTCAAAATAGGATGAACGGATCATATAAACCCGAAGGCATATAATACAAGCCCAAATTTAACGAAAAATATAAACAAGTCTAAATTGAAAACAACGTTCAATCCTATGATTGCGTTGGATAAAACCGCAATTTTATACGTGTGCATGTAAAACAAATTTCGTTGTAGAAGGGTCTAAATACAGCACAAACAACATTTTCCAAAAGACCAAAAAAGTGAAAAAGTATATTTTAACAAAACGCATTTGACTAACAGGTCGAACAACTGATGTTCTTAAACCCTGCTGACTGCCATTGGCGATTGCCAAATAAATTGATCACAAGATGTAACAAAATGGATCTTAATATTAATTTAATACTCAACAGAAAACAATAAACTTGCGGCAAAGATGTTATACCACAAACATGAGGTGCAAAAATGTGTACACCAGATCCGGATTTCGACAATAAATGTCTCTTCAGTGATGTTAGGAATCGAAACGGTATTTGGAAGGCCATATAATTTACCTCAATTTAGAAGACTCTTGAATTTAAAGAGTAAAATATATATATATAAAAGTCTATAAAAGGACCAACCAGCAAATTTATTATGTACCGGATCGTCTAGAATAGACGATACTATGCAGATAAGGAAAAAATATATAAGTCTAACAATTTGCACAACGGTACTAATATAAGATGGTAATATAAGATGGTAATATACGAAGATGTTGTTATTAAATCGTGTTGACAAATATTTCGGCTTAACAAATAGCCTTCTTCAGTGTCAAGTTGTCAGTTATATATATATACGAGTCTAAAAGATTGTGTAACAATACCGATAAATAGATGGAAAACAAAACACTAAAAGTGTTGAATATCATCGCACAAAGATGGAAAAACTGAACAGATGATATAAATTATACAATAATTGCAAATATTTCGGCTCAACAAATGGCCTTCCTCAGTGTTAAAAGTTTTAACAATACTGATATATAATGTATAAGGTGTAAACATAGATCAGAAATAATACAGGTAAGTTTTGGTCGATTGATTTTAATCCAAAATCCTGAATATCATAATATAAACATTAGACTGTAAATTTAATTATTTCTTTCTATTGATTCCATCTGGATGGAGGACACCCAGTGTTTTATCCAAAACTTCTCCCGATTCTCTCTTTGCCTATTTTGTCATGTACAATCCTGTTCGATCACAAGGATCTTCATGTGATCAAAATCTTTCAGATTGTGATCTGGTAACCTGAAGTGTTGGCTGACAGGAATATACGGTTTTTGTGAGGTCACTCCTGTGGCCATTAAGGCGTTTGTGAAATGGCTGCATAGATTCACCAACATATTGGAGACCACATATAGGACACTCAAGAACGTAAATCACGTTTGAGCTTTTGCAGTTGACATTGCAGAAGATCTTGTATGTCTTTTCTGTGGTCTTACTGTGAAATGTTGATGAATGCTGCAATTGGTTGCAACATTTGCAGCGCTTATCCCCACAAGGCTGGCAATTACCTACAGTATGGTTAGGTTTGGAAAGGTCAGCACGGACAAGTATATTTCTCAGGCTGTTAGGTTGTTTGAAGGCAATCATGGGAGGCTCAGGAAAGATTTTGGATAACTTAGAATGTTTCTCGATTGCTGTCCAATGATCACGAATGGTCTTGAAACTATTTCTCAGGCATGGATGGTAAGTGAGCACACATGGGATTCTTTACTTTTCTGTTTTTCTTTGTAAGTTATCAGACTGCTTCTGGAGATGGATTCTGCTTTTCGAAAACTATTTTTGATGTTTTGTGTTTATATCCCTTCTTTTCAAATGTCCTTTGAGCTGCCCCAGACGTTGTTTTGCAGTGTCTTCAGAGGAGCAGATTCGCCTTATTCTGAGAGCTTGGCTGTATGGAATGCTCTTCGTGCAGTGTGGAGGATGGCAACTTTCAGGCGACAAGTAATAATGAGTATCTGTAGGTTTAGAGTATATATCTGTGTTTATTATACCTGCAGAAAGGGTGCTAGATGTATCAAGGAAGTTTATGGTGGAATTAGATGTTTCATGGGTGAATTTGATGGTAGGGTGTTGATTGTTAGCATTTGTTATAAAAGTTTGTAATTCTTGGTCTCCCTTGTCCCTTTCATGTCAACGTCATCAATGAATCGATACCAGGAAAGCGGTTTTCGATGGAGCACTCCAGCAGTTGCTTTTCAACTTTACCCATGAATATATTGGCATAGATGGAGCCATTTTGTACCCATAGCAGTGCCATTTGTCTGTAAATAGTGTTCTCCTTGAATGTGAAGTTGTTCTTTTCAAGACCAACACTAAGACCGCCACTCTCCGCTCCAGACAAAGACGCAATTTTCGACGGATGGTACTTCTTTCCATCTATTAGTACAAAAGAAAAAATAATAATAAAACCAAAACAGACATTTCAGACGTAGACCTCAAGTCCTCAGCAACAAGATCAATACCGTTGTCAATCTCTCCAGCAAACAACTTACTGAGGACGAAACTTCATTACTATCCAGAGGCCTAAACTTTTGCCCAGTCCCAGGTCCAGTGAATGATACTAAATTGTCTGATGAACTGGATAATTTTGCCAGGAGCCTCCGCATCAAGGAACATTTTGCATCGAAAGAGGACGATAGCACCACCTCAGATAGTGACTCTGACGACTCCAACGAATATAGATTTAGAAAGAAAAGTAACTGGGTCCCTAAACCAAGCAAAATACCACCTTAGAATCATTTATAGACAATGTTAAAACGGATATACTTACAAATGTAAAATATATAATCAGACCTATGACAATGTAACACCTGGTGAACATGTGGCTTTAACAAATTTGAGAGATAATGACGACATTGTTATTAAACCTGCAGACAAAGGAGTGCAGTTGTCGTCATGGACAAATCTAACTATGTCCAAGAGGCCATTCGCCAATTAGATGATGACCGGTTTTACAAAAACTTAACTAGGACCCCACCCTCCAATTCAGTGAGGAAATAACAGAATGTTTAAAGGAAATGTGTGACAATAACATCATTGATATAGATACTCTCAAATATTTAAAACCTGAAGATTCTAAACCTGGGCGATTCCACCTGCTCCTAAAATTCATAAACCTGGTAACCCAGGAAGACCAATTGTCTCAGCTAATGGTCATCCCACCGAAAAATATCCGAATTCGTTGATTACTATCTTCGACCACATGTAGAAAACTTGTCATCTTTTATAAAAGATTCTACAGATTACCTACTAAAATGCAGGATTTAAACCCTCTACCTGCCAATACTACTCTTGTCACAATGGATGTCACCTCCTCTATACGAATATTCCCCATGCGGATGGCATTGAAGCATGTAGAGAAGTTTGGGACTCTCGATCTCTTGAAATTCCACCTACTGAATGCTTAGTAGAAATGCTTACTATGGTCTTGAAAAGAACAACTTCACATTCCAAGGAGAACACTATTTACAGACAAATGGCACTGCTATGGGTACAAAATGGCTCCATCTTATGCCAATATATTCATGGGTAAAGTTGAAAAGCAACTGCTGGAGTGCTCCATCGATAAACCGCTTTCCTGGTATCGATTCATTGATGACGTTGACATGAAAGGGACAAGGGAGACCAAGAATTACAAACTTTTATAACAAATGCTAACAATCAACATCCTATCATCAAATTCACCCATGAAACATCTAATTCCACCATAAACTTCCTTGATACATCTAGCACCCTCTCTGCAGGTATAATAAACACAGATATATACTCTAAACCTACAGCTACTCATTATTACTTGTCGCCTGAAAGTTGCCATCCTCCACACTGCACGAAGAGCATTCCATACAGCCAAGCTCTCAGAATAAGGCGAATCTGCTCCTCTGAAGACACTGCAAAACAACGTCTGGGGCAGCTCAAAGGACATTTGAAAAGAAGGGATATAAACACAAAACATCAAAAATAGTTTTCGAAAAGCAGAATCCATCTCCAGAAGCAGTCTGCTAACTTACAAAGAAAAACAGAAAAGTAAAAGAATCCCATGTGTGCTCACTTACCATCCATGCCTGAGAAATAGTTTCAAGACCATTCGTGATCATTGGACAGCAATCGAGAAACATTCTAAGTTATCCAAAATCTTTCCTGAGCCTCCCATGATTGCCTTCAAACAACCTAACAGCCTGAGAAATATACTTGTCCGTGCTGACCTTTCCAAACCTAACCATACTGTAGGTAATTGCCAGCCTTGTGGGATAAGCGCTGCAAATGTTGCAACCAATTGCAGCATTCATCAACATTTCACAGTAAGACCACAGAAAAGACATACAAGATCTTCTGCAATGTCAACTGCAAAAGCTCAAACGTGATTTACGTTCTTGAGTGTCCTATATGTGGTCTCCAATATGTTGGTGAATCTATGCAGCCATTTCACAACGCCTTAATGGCCACAGGAGTGACCTCACAAAAACCGTATATTCCTGTCAGCCAACACTTCAGGTTACCAGATCACAATCTGAAAGATTTTGATCACATGAAGATCCTTGTGATCGAACAGGATTGTACATGGCAAAATAGGCAAAGAGAGAATCGGGAGAAGTTTTGGATAAAACACTGGGTGTCCTCCATCCAGATGGAATCAATAGAAAGAAATAATTAAATTTACAGTCTAATGTTTATATTATGATATTCAGGATTTTGGATTAAAATCAATCGACCAAAACTTACCTGTATTATTTCTGATCTATGTTTACACCTTATACATTATATATCAGTATTGTTAAAACTTTTAACACTGAGGAAGGCCATTTGTTGAGACGAAATATTTGCAATTATGTTTTGTCTAGAATGACTTTTGTACCTATTCTGACAAAGTTTCCAGTTCAACCTCTTCTCGTTTAGCCCATGCTCTATCATAGTCCTCAATGGAATCCATACTTATCAAAATATCCTTTTACCTTTACCATATCAGAGACGAGATGAGCACATTCCATTTTTAGGAAAGCCTTAACCCCGTGACAATGGACTCATCTAGTAGTAGCTTTCCAAGTGTAAGTCTTTGGTTTTGCTTGTTAATTTATTCTAAACTTGAAATGTTAATTGGTTTTATATTTTTTCCGAACTAATAGAAACTTATATTACTAAATTTTGGTTACTAGAAATACCTTTTCGAAATACCCTTCGGAATGTTCGATGATTTTACTGTTTCTAATCTTTTTGAACTCGGTTTCCGTTGTTGTATCCTTCACAGTATATTTTGCTGAATGTGGACCTGAAATAAAAGGTCTTAAGTAAGTATTATTTTGATTTTAAACTATTGCATTTATTTTGGACCCCTACACACAATAATGATATGGACATATTGAATATTTTGGACATCATTGTAAATGTACATGCACACGTCCGACCGAATTCATCGAATGCTTAAAACTGACATGTTATAATTTGTGTGAACTGATTAACATAAACTTTCTCCACAACAGTTTTAAGTAAAGTGTACTAAATAACGTTTCTTTAATTTTATTCCGTCTTTGCATTTTATTTTATTGTCACTCATATCATTAAATTACACCATATCGTTTATTCGGCATGTTTAAACACCACTATGTTCGTCAAACTTAAAGAAACCGCACCCAGTACCCAAACAATAGACATTTTAGCAACAAGGGTTTTAGGTACAATACAATTTTAGATCTGCTTAATTCATTTAAATTTTATGTAGATATTTACAGAATCAAAAGAGCTTATTACACATTTACATAACACCCCGATTTCTGCTGTGTCATGTGTCTAACATAGTTATGACATTGATGACATTGTACACCCTGAAGGTAAATAAACCGAAGTGTTCCTTCGGTTTTAAACATCAACCGCAAGTGTAGTGTGCTATATAAGAATATTTTGTTTTATTCAATGCACTTAAAAGCTCAAATCTCTTTCAAAATCGATTGACATATCTAACCGTCCTAAGTGGAAATTTTCCTATTAGAGGTTCCCGATTTGCTACCGTACCAACTGTAGTACGAACTGGGAGCCGTCATTTAACTTTGGAAATAATTGATGTATACACTTAATATCAACGTATGTTTTATGAATGATATGCAGAACTATTTTGAGAATTTCTAGATGTAAATTGGTACTAATTTCATGTGGTTACTTCTTGTATTCATAGTAAATAATATTGTGTGTACTGTTACACCTCAATATTAATTAAAAGACAACATCGAGTTCATATACAATATTTATATATTGCAAACGTGTAACCAACTTTTCACATCGAGCAACAACCTTAAAACTGACCAAAATGTACATTAAATCCATCTTTATCATTGAATGTTAAACATATTAGAATAACCAGAAACTTTTAAGTGTTCTTCAGTGACGACTTTATGACCATAGATAAATAGCACTAATTAATTGCGATAGTTCTATAGAGTTCATTCAGTTGCTTAGAAAATATAACTATTTAACGGTTAACAGGTGTCACAGTTAAAGTTCTTGTAATGTCTATTACTCAAATAATATTAGAATTATTGTACAGAAAGAATACAGTCCCTGTAACATAGATCAACTTCTGTTCTATATAGATATAAGAATATGTGGTATGAGTGCCAATGAGATAACTCTACATCCAAGTCACAATTTGTAAAAGTAAACCATTATAGACTTATTATCTTAAAATCTTTAATAGACAGAGAATTACTTCAAAAGCAAAAGTGATCAGCAATCCTAAATCACCAGTCGATTTGTTACAGGATCTTCAAATAGGTCAGTATAGATGGCATTGTTGGTTGTTTACATATGAAAGGTATTGCCCAAATGCATATGGCAATGTTTATACTTTTTGTAAGTGTACGGCAAAATTTTAAAAAGAAAAATGCTCAACAAAAAAGAAATTTTAGTCATGAATTATATTCTAGTCTTTAGAGCCTCCAGTTACTTTTTATTTCGATAACCTGATGGCAAAGAAATAATTTGCCTTTGAGCAATTATGCATATAGCTATATGAAAATTATTTATACTCTCGGACTAGAAGTTTTTTTTTTTTTTTAAACCTTAAATCACTATGCTATATAAATTTAAGAAACATATCCCCTTTTAAAACACAACTGTTCATATATCTTTTTCGCAGTAAGCCGTTTGAGAAAAATTAGAAAACCTAGAGTTAATGTATTTTAGGTAAGATCGTATTCATGATACATATAAACCTGAACAAATTACCTAGAAACATTTACCAACCGATGAAAATGATCCTTAATTTTGAGTCCAGATATCAGTTGTTAATGGTGCAAAAGACATTGTATAGCAACAAAGTACTTCCCTTAGAACAATAACAAGAGTTCGAAAGACATATTCATATTGCATTAGTGCAAATATAGCGTCAAATTATTGCCGTAATCAGTGAAAAAATACGCTGTGATGTTAGAAGTTTTCGAGCATTGCTGTACGATAAAAGGATGAATGTATGGATATTGGTTAACGTTATCCCTCTTAGATTATATATATACTCCGCGGCAAGCTCGTACAGTACACAAATTTACTCGAGACAATATTTACCAATATTGATGTAATAACAATATTTAATGAGATAATAATAAACGAACAAGATGAAATAATATCGTGCTGATAAATATTTCGACTCAAGAAATGGTTTTCGTCAGTGTAATAAAATTTATATTCATTCTTTAAGGGCGCAACCATTTACTGACTTCAAGGACGGGTTTATGGTTTTTTCGTTTGAGTCAGAATTTTTTTCGCGCGTTTTATTTAATTTTCACTGCTATCAAACAAATTATTTGAAAATTTTGATTCAGAATACATTTTTGTCCTCTGCTTGAACAGAATATTTTATTTCATCAAATTTGGGATCAGAATATTTTTTTAGGAAAACCATATCCCCCATTTTGAAGTTAAATGGTCTAAGTAATATAATCAACCAATTTTTTCTAATGATTACATCCACCGAAAAGTTCAGTAACAAAATATAAGGAAAAGATAGATCGATATTTTTACAATGTGTGTTGCGTTTAAGAAAAATGGTGCTGCAATGATCGAAAAGATAACTTTATTGATAACAATTGATTTTAATGAGAAGTCAACACAATTTTGAATACTATTTTGCAATTTTAACGTATACTAGTTATAACGACACCAGTAAGATATGACTATGAAAGTTATTAATATATAATTTCTAATTATTTCAAATTCTATTTAAGTATTAGAAAACATTCTGTATTCTATTTTTTTTAAATATACACAAAACAAAAACAGAACCAAACAAACAGAACCACAAATCTATATTTAGTATCTAAAGGTCGAGGCAACACAGTTCCAGTAAGGACTGTTTGATTCATTCTGTTGTGCACACAATAAATATTCTCATATAAACCACGAACAAAGTGTTCTAGAAGCAGTGAAATCGTAATTAAATAAAAAATTAAGGTTTTTATCGCTGATATGCAATTCGATTTCTTTAATTTCATCATGTTGAATATAATAATCTCATACATTAAATAATACCTCCAAAACAGCACCAACGGTTGTGTTACGTACCAACCGTACCTGACACGTAGCAAATCGGGAAACCTCTACAATGTATGTGACAACACATGCTAAAGTCCAGTAAATGACCTAGAAGCGTAGTTGGTGCAAAAGTTCCTATATGTTTGTATCTATCTTGCACAAATTTTAAACCATAGGTATACGAATAGACTTATATGTTGAACCCGAGTCATATCCTCCGGTTTATTTCTTCACTCGCGCTATGTTTGCTAATTTTGATAGACATCTGCATACACATGTATTATGCATTTTCATAACATAGTGTGTTTTGTTAATATCTCAATGTCTATGTTTTGTTGTTTTATGCCGACGAAACTGATATTTGTTCCTTTGAGAGATAGTTGAACTTTGTCATTTTTGGAGTATTTACTTGCATAAGAAGAGCATAGCGTTTCCAGATAACTCGTACAGTGAACCATAGACCTATGTGCTCCTATGATCAACACATGTGCACGAATATGTCACATTTCCAAGCGAGATAACCCAATCTGTTTATATTGGAAGTAGATAATTAACGATAACTCTATATTGGAAGTAGATAATTAACGATAACTCTTAACTCCTTCCAATAGATGTCGTTGCATTTACTAATCTTGTTAAATACAACAGAGACATGTCTCTGATAAAAATTAATTAGCGTCTTCACGGGAGTTATAAATTACGATACTTGAGTTAGTGGTCTTTAAAAGGACTATGATATTGAGATCAAAACCGCGTCGAGATTATAAATCAATGTACGAAGGGGAAATTATTTTGAAAAATTAGGGAAAAAATCCATAATTTTTGTTAATTGATCTTGAATGACATTTTTTAACAAACAGTCATAAAACGTATCTCATGAGTTTTGATGTTCATATATCTTAAAAATACCATCTAGTAGGTTATATGACATCTTTGTTACCAAGAAATTTAATATTTTCATTTGTCCTTATGCAACAGAGCTGACGACGAAATTGGTACCGAACCGTAGCTTATTGCAGTTTAATCACCATTATATGGCATAATATCAGCTGTGTTTTTAATAAACATATTAGCACCAGCAAACACAAGTTTGTCCAGCTTTCTAACAATAGGCTATATATATATTCATTTCAGTATAATCATTCATTTATGCTTTGGACAAATAAGTTTGCTTTAAAATGATGCTATATATGTCTTTGGAGAACTTGATAACTTTCAAGCTAGATGTTTTCATTTTTAAATGTTTTATGTAAAACGGCTAAACATAGCTCAACCATCTTTAGTTAGGTAAGGCGTAAGCAGACAAAAGGTTCAATAAATCAAATTTAGAAAATTGGTGAAAATTAAAGATATAAATTCTAAGACTAAATAATTGAAGAATAAAAGTCATTCAACAGTTAAAATATGTTTTATTGATATTGATAAGTAGAGCTCTCTCTCTCTGATTGATAAGTGAAAAGATTTATCAATTGTAATAACTAAAGACATCATCGTGAAGCGAGTTAGGTCGCAAGCGCTTTTATAGTGGGTCTCCTTTTATGTGTGTTTAGGAGTAATTCTTATTTAAAAGTTTTCTTCCATATTTCAACTTATTTTTACTTATCTAACATTTTCTAACTGCTATCAGTGCGATTTAATACTAACAGAATTTATATCTGATGTCCCTCTGTCCTTATTTTCAACAGTGCAAGAAAGGTAGAAAATTTGCCTTAATTAAGTCACGGATAAAAATTCACATGACAATAAAGGACGACATCAAAAGTTCAATGTAGGATAAACAAACTTAATTCACATAGTTTTTTCACTGACCCACACCCTCTTAACTTAATTTGGGAAAATTGATTGACCAATACAGATATATGTAAAATCGATGTCAAATAAACAAAATTTGCAACAATTTTACCCCACCCCATAACTATTTGAATTAGTTTTTATCCTACATTGATCCTTTGATGTCCCTAAATCAAAGCTCATTTATGCGATTCATATTTTGTCTTTGATAAATAAATCGCTTTTAAAAAAAGCAATTTACATTGTTCATGAACAATTGATTATAAAAACTTGGGAAACATTTTTCTTGTTTAAGATTTTTCCACATAGCAAGAAAGATCTAAAATTTAAATTAAAAAACCAGGGACACAAATTCGTCGGACAAAACTAAATTAATAAATATAAGTTAGTTTTATGAGTCGTGGCATATGCACCAGACAAAGGTGTTTTGAAATACAAGGAAACCCCAACATATCAACGAAGAAGGGCTTCTTGTGCTGTGCATAAGTTAAAACTTGTCACGAGGTCTTCAGCAATCGGCTTTTTAGCTCACCTGGCCCGAAGGGCCAAGTGAGCTTTCTCATCACTTGGCGTCCGTCGTCCGTCGTCGTCCGTCGGCGTCCGTCGTCGTCTGTCGTCGTCCGTCGTCGTCCGTCGTCGTTAACTTTTACAAAAATCTTCTCCTCTGAAACTACTGGGCCAAATTTAACCAAACTTGGCCACAATCATCATTAGGGTATCTAGTTTATAAATTGTGTCCGGTGACCTGCCAAACCAACCAAGATGGCTGCCATGGCTAAAAATAGAACATAGGGGTTAAATGTATATTTTGGCTTATAACTCTGAAACCAAAGCATTTAGAGCAAATCTGTCATGGGGTAAAATTGTTGATCAAGTCAAGATCTATCTGCCCTGAAATTTTCAGATGAATCGGACAATGGGTTGTTGGGTTGCTGCCCTGAATTAGTAATTTTAAGGATTTTTTCCGTTTTCGGTTATTATCTTGAAAATTATTATAGATAGAGATAAACTGTAAACAGCAATAATGTTCAGCAAAGTAAGATCTACAAATAAGTCAACATGATCAAAATGATCAGTTGACCCTTAAGGAGTTATTGCCCTTTAAAGTAATTTTTACCAATTTTTGTAAATTTTTGTAATCTTTTATAAAATTCTTCTCCTCTGAAACTACAGGACCAAATTCAACCAAATTTAGCCACAATCATTATTAGGGTATTTAGTTTCAAAATGTGTGCAGTGACCCAGCCAACCAACCAAGATGGCTGCCATGGCTAAAAATAGAACATAGGGTAAAATGTAGATTTTGGCTTGTAACTCTGAAACCAAAGCATTTAAAGCAAATCTTACAGGGATTAACTTGTTTATCAAGTAAATATCTATCTGCCCTCAAATTTTCAGATGAATTGGACAACTGGTTGTTGGGTTGCTGCCCTGAATTGGTAATTTTAAGGAAATTTTGACGTTTTGGTTATTATCTTGAAAATTATTACAGATAGAGATAAACTGTAAACAGCAATAATGTTCAGCAAAGTAAGATCATCAAATAAGTCAAATGACCAAAATGGTCAGTTGACCCTTAAGGAGTAATTGCCCATTATAGTCAATTTATAACAATTTTCATTAATTTGGTAAATTTTGGTAAGTTTTACAAAATGTTTTCCTTTTGTAATCTTCTTTTCTGAAACTGCAGTAGAAAATCAATATAGAAAACAATCTACTAATGAACTGGCAATAAAAATAATTGATAATTCTATAACATAAAAAAAACCACATTAATACCTGATGATGGTGTTTCTTTCTTTACATTGAAAATGATGTCACAACTATAATCCCGAACAATAGGTCGAATGTCAGATATGTTTCAGTACTTTGGCTTCATTTTCTACAGATTTCTGAAGTGCAAATGATGCTTGAATTCCTACACTAATTTATACAGACTTCATCCCTTTCACAGGTAATGCCTGCCTCATATTATATTTAAAACTTTAATAGAATATCAGAAATTTTGAGAGAAAATTAATCAACCATGCAAGATCTAAAACTTAATTAATATTGTTCAAATTATCAATTAACTATTAAAAAAATTCTCATTAAAAAATATAGTTTTATTTTATCATTTTATATTTTATCAGAAATTTAGGAAAGATTGCCAAACCTTACCATTTTCTTCACAAGAATGAAATGATAATTTTTATTACCTTTTCAACTGTTTTTCATTAATAGTTGCCCTTAAATGATAATTTTTATTACCTTTTTTTTTTTGGGGGTGTTGCGCAACAACAAAACTTCACAACAAACTTTCTCATCACTTCGCATTTCTCGTTAGATAAATTTTACAAAATTCTCCCTGAAACTACTGTCAAATTAAACCAAACTTGGTTTAAATCACCACTAGGATATCCAGGGACCACTGTGTATGATGACCCTTCCTGCCAACATGGCACACATGGCTGAAATAAAACATAGGTTTCAAACGCACTTTTAGTCTTATATCTCTGAAACTAAACGACAGTACAACAGTTGCATTTATCATGCATCAATTGTAAATAAAAATATCAGGTGAGCGACACAGGGTCCTTGGAGCCTCTAGTTAATATTCATTTACAATGACAACACATTCATCATTATAACAGAAACCAACATTCAATGTGTTGTAAGCGTTACATTTTTCACACAAGAACACTTTGAACAGTGTATTCTAAAATGACCAAGAGACAACTTACATGTGTTTTGTATTGCACCATTAAGTAATTAAAAAACATATATATAGAAAATGACAAATTAAAAGAAGAAATAAAAAATAAAAGCAGCAAATTAAACTATCTATACATAGATAACACTAATCAATTTACTTCCATGGTCAAATTAAAGAGCGAGGAACACGATTCCCTAAAAAGAGTGATTTGAAAGATTTTTCGCATTAGTTTTCGAGTTCTCAAATTTGTTTTAATAGTTCTACCACATTGATGTAATGTCATTACAGGATGATACTTCCACAACAAACCGTGCGTACATTCATTACATGTACATATGTCACCAATTAACACAAGTTGTATTGTATCAGATTCAATTTAATAAAACAAACAGTGGCATCCTGTTGAGCATATATAAGGCATCGTAATTGGAGATAGGAAAGACAATCAAGCGACAGGGTGCCTGCTGACAATAAAATTCATTTGACAATATATAAATTTCGAAGTTTTTAATATACCACCTTTTCATTTTCTTTAAATATTATCGAAATACAAATGATGGAAAAATGTTTAACGGGTGAAAAAAAAATTGAACAGCGAATCGTTTATTATTATTTAAATGTAAATGTATACTTTATCATTTATCATTAAATAAGTTTCACCAAATATGAATAAAAAATATCTTTATAGTCTCTATTATATGAAATTATACGAACTATGAACTATCATGAACAAGAACCCTTATAGTAAAACTCCATTATGTCCTTTGAACAGATGAGTTATCCGGACGAATACAATTTAATATAGTTAAATATAATTTTATTTTGTATTCAATATTTATAGCCGCAGTGAACACTTTGAATTTGAACTTATTATGTATTATTTTATTTATTTATTTAAGAATAACCGGAATTTATTTTAGTAATACATGTATAACAGTATGATCTCGCTAATGTACATTGTCTTCGTATATTACATTTGTGTTGGTTATTTTTTCAAAGACAACTTTTCAAAACGCAGGAGACCTAATGTCTTAATTTAAACTGACTTGTTTGACATCAAAATATAGCTTATTGACAGGAGTATTCAACAGTATGTGTTATTAGTATCTCCTCTGCATGTTAAGTGTGCTTCAATTTTTTAGTTACTGCTGTCTCGTTTCTTTTGAGGTAATTCATCGATATTTACTGATGTGAGTAAGGAATTTAGATAATAAAATTTCAAAAATCGGAGACCTAACAATGAGATAAGATAAACTGGATTTTTAATACCACCAGAAAGGTAAATCTATGTAGAATTCGGTCGTATGTGTTAATAAGAATTCAGATGATTAATAAAAATAATATGAAGAATTAATGAAAGGTACCCATTTATTTTCCCATTACTTTCTATGTTAATCGAGCATCATTAAAACATTGCACCCGGGTGTCGCTGATAAGGGTAATCGGCCATTAGTGTCCTTCATTCTTGGGTATGATTTGTATTTTAAAATAACACTTTGCATCTGTTGGGCCATCATTTGTGTCGCTGAGACCATTATATCTCAAAGAAAGTCCTATATTGACTTTGTTATAATACAGCAACTTCTGAGTTGATTGCGGCGCAATACCTTGTCTAGTTTTATTTATATATTGGTGTATAATTATTTCCGAAAACAGCTTAATGAAACTGAGAATGAAATTTGAGAATGTGTCAAAGAGACAACAACCGGACCAAACAGCAGAAAACAACCGAAAGCCACCAAAGGGTCTTCAATGCAGCAAAAAAAAAAAAAAAAAATCCCACCGGAGGCGGGATTAACATACTTTGACGAGGACTGCTTGTAAAACATTTCTTTACTTGAAATGAGCGTTAAATGAATTCAGAAACTATGAACCAGTTCAGAAGAGTGTCATAATTATGTTGGTATTCAATAACATCAAAAGAAAGAAATTACACTTCATCAACTTCAATTTCGGCAAAACAACCCTTTGTTGCAAAGACTTTCAGTCAATAAAAAGTATATAAAATACCAAAAAGGGAAATTCCAAAAGGGAAGTTCATAAAACTAACAAAATCGTACGTTGGACTTTATCAACTAACGGCACGAACGGAAAACAACTGTCATATTGCTTACAGCATTTCCGAAGAAAATGGTGGGTTTAATCTTGCTTTATAGCTAGCTACGCTTCTCAATTGTAAGATAGTTGTTTATGGTTCCGTTATATTGACAAAATATAAAGCAGCGTCCATATCCAACGAAACAAGACTGAGAAAAGCAAAGACTTATTTTTTGTCATTTTTATAGATTTACTGTTTGCAAAAGTATAAATTATTCGAAATACTAAGGATTTTCTCATCCCAGGCATAGATTACCATAGCAGTATTTGGCACTATTTTTTGGAATTATGGGTTCTCAATGCTTTTCAACTTTATACTTGTTTAGCTTTCTAACTATTTTGATATGAGCGTCACTGATGAGTCGTATGTAAACAAAACGCGCGTCCGCATATCAAATTGTAAGCATGGTAACTAATTAGAGTATGTCATACATCCATTTCAACTTGTCGCTGTTTACAAAATATGTTCATGTCTAAACTTTCAAAACAAAAACAACACTGTTTGAATTTCATACGTCCAAAGTGCTTTTCTAGATTTACCTTCATCATGAACAATCGAAGCCGAATATATTAAAGCCAAGGATGGATAAGAACCGAAAAGTTGATCAAGAGCTATATGACAAAAATGACACGAACAATTGTAAAATCCGTCTGAGGTCAACTATTGAAACCTTTATCAATAAAATCATAATATTAGCCGTTATGCATGCAATGTTATTTGATCATATTCAATTTCAAATTCTACAAACAACTGATGTGTTTTACATGAAAATATCGAGTTTTCATATAATTTGTTGTGTTAAGGGACTTATTTCAAAGTAAATGTCCAATACCTTCATTTCCAATTTCTTCTGTCTGATACTTCCACTCTCCATATTTTTCATTTTGTTCATACAACATATCTGATTCAGAAGACAACTGAAATAGATTGAAACTATTGACATAACTTGTATGGTGTTCCTCTTGTCAACTGGGCAACAGTTCAAATGGGCGTTTATATCTTTTACTGGGGAAATGGTTAGAACGCATATGACGCTTTATTCATATTTTGGATAAAAACTGTTCAATAAAAAGATAAGAGACGATTATGACACAGCAAAACTTCAAATGTCAGAAACCATTAGAATTATTATCGGACAAAAAGACAAAACTTATTTTAACCTTGTCCAGATAATATAAGTTCCAATATCAATCATAAATTCAGTTCGTGCATCTAAGTTATGATACAGAAAAGTGTAAAATATTGCTTGAAAACTATAATTATCATTGAAACAAATAAAAAAATTATTCAAATATGCAATATGGGTCCTATTCACCTTTTATGAAATAGAAAAGGTTAATTAAAATATTAAGATTGACATAAATAAAGTTAAGTAATGTATAAAAAGTATAACAGCAATACCAAACTCCAACAGCAAGGTAAATTAAAATAGAGTCTCTCAAAAGGCTGTGTCGCTCACCTATATCGATTGGTTTAGAAATCATGTAAAATAAGATTAAAATCATAATAATTAGTATTATACACCCTGATAATGATTGAGTCAAAGTTTGATTTAACTCGGACATGAACTTAACGCAGGTCATTACATTGTAGTTTACAATATTTACTAAAGACCTTTTATCATTATTTAAATTCGTTCTCAAGTTTTGACCATTTTAAAATGTATTTTAACAATTTTCCCATAGACGTCTATAGTAAACCCCTATGTTCAATTTTCTTTTCTTTACTTTTACTTTAAAGGCAATAACCCTTTTGGATCAATTGACAATTTCTGTCATGTCGACAACTTTGTAGATCTTACTTTGCTAAACAATTTTGCTGTTAATAGTTTATCTCTATCTATTTTGATATTCAACTTAATAACCAAAACTGCAAAATTTCCTTAAAACTAACATTTCAGGGTAGCAGTTAGAATTAAAAATAATATAAAGATAAGGAGACTTGGTGTGATTGCCAATAAGTTCATGCATTTCCTCAGTTTTGTTATTTTAACTTTGATACGTCTTTTAATCGATTTACAAGAATTGAATATCGGTCAACTACTTCATGAATCACAACATGTACATTATATCAAATACTTTCTTATTAAAGAACATAGAAATTAAACTAAAACCAATTAGCCTTGTATATTTTAAACGTATAAACTTAAATTATAGAAGTTTCACTGCTGCGTTTCTTGATAAATTCTTTGTTCCTCATAATATTAATACTACAATGTACTAGCAATTTATATTTAATTGTTGGCTACTACCAACATTTCTTGCATAAACGAGTGAATGCATCAATTCTTTAGTAGACACATAACTTACCTCATCCTTATCATGCAGTTTTGCAGATAACAAAGCAGCCAGACCTTTCTTTGTTGCTAAAACTTCATCATCCTCAGGAGGGTGATAAACCCTTAGAATCTGACCATTTGGTTTTATTTGAAAAGAAAACCTGTGAATGTAAAAACGTTGAATACTTTAACTTTATAATCCGAAGTTAGTGCAGGTTGAAGGTTATAAAGCCACCCTCATTAAACACTGGTCTAGCTACTAATGCATATAATGATGAATGACAATAATTGCTCTTCACATATTTATATTGTATATTCATAATGGTTAAATTAAAAAAGGAGCTATTTAAGCAAAGGTTCAAAATGATAAAGTCGAAATCATCCTTCAAAGTTTGAAGATGCAATCACGATCGCGAATTTGTTGACTGATATGCAGATATATGTATGAAGATGACCACGAATATGCTACATTCGCTATTAATAGCCTGTTTATCTAAGTTCTTAAACATGAAAGACAATAACTCCACCTCATATGGGTCAGTATGTATGTAAGATTTAAGTTGACCTTTAGTTGGAAATTTATTGCACATGATATCAGCTATTCGCTGTTTCAAAATGATGTCGGATAAAACGAGTCATATAAGGGGAGACAGCAACAGTGAGATTGATTTTTTGGCAGATTCGACCAGCAAAATCAGTCTTCTACAGGTTATGAAAGATTATATTCTTTGAACTGTGAAATGAGATTAAAAGAAAAAGAACTAAAAAGTCGACATTATACCTTTGCATGCGTTTACCTGACTATTTGTATTTATATTTACCTATCTGTTTATATTTATAAATATAATGGGGACCCATTTCCATCAACAATATTCTTGAATCATGTCGAATGTTAATTAGATGACTTAAAGTCAGGAATACACACGAAATATCGATAGTTCATATCGTACCGTGTATTTCTGTAGGATTTTATATGGACAATTTTGTAGTTCTGATTTATTTTTGTGTCATTTTGATTTTAAATTATGAATTAAAGCAAAGTTTGAAAGTTTTATCACTCCGATTGACATGAATGTGGCAGCAAACCCTTAAGGTAAAAAAATAAAATATAAATGTACATTAATCCATGACTTTAGAAAAACTTGCTATATTTTCTGTATTATACTGTAATCATTTATTTGCATGTTAATAACACAAAGTAGTTACATTATATCGCTTCTTATGCAATTATTCACCAATAGTGAATACAAATCCATAACCCTTATATCTTGAAGACTAGTACATGGCCCTCTCTGAAAATTGATCGTGAGAAGCTACCAAAATGAAGAAATACCAAGGTTAATGTTAACCTGACAAAAGAACAATAAAACAATCTAATCTTAGATAAGAAAGGTATGCTATTAATTATTCAAGTACTAAAACACAGACATTTGACCTGATGATTATCAAAAGGTTTTAAATAATTTTGCAATGAAAATTGACGTGTACCAATAACAATTAGATACATGTACTTAAAGGTAAACATATTGATCACTAGCCAACTTCAGTTATATTTTAACAAACAAAACGGGTAGTCATCCAATCCAGTTTGTAATCAAAACGACAGCCATATATGGACTTCCTGGTTTGAAGTTACTGTATGTTTTGTTGTTCTATTTATTATCTTTTTGTATAACCATTGATATACGAAATCAATTATAATCGCCTGTGAAATCGCAACTTCCTGAATTAACCATTGATACAGCTACATGTTAAAACATATATGAGCTACCGTTATACATATGATTTATTTAAATAAATTTACTTAACAAAACGACATTAATGGACTATCAAAACAAATTCATGAATAATTCTTTTCAACCATAAACATAAAAAAAGAATAAGCATTCATCCCAATCTTAATGCGTCAATTTCATACAGGCAGTACAACACAGCCCTTATTGTTATAGCTATATTTAGATACAATTCAATTAAAGAAAACTGTATAAGAACAACAAATATTATAGCGGCATTGTACGAATATTGGAAAATATTGCCATAAGAAGATGTAAGTCAAGCTTGCAAATGCAACTGATATTTCATAATGGATACTATTTAAACGATGTACCTTTTATATCATTTTAAAACTTATAAAATGACAAGAATACTACAAGTATAATAACCCATCGATAACGTCACCAGTTTGAAATTATATACTACTTTGTGCACTAGTACCGATTAATGTAAGGTGGATATTCTATTTGAATTAACTAATAAATATGTAACCGCATTTTATAAAATTTGATTATGTTCAAGACTGCATACTCTTTTATGTTCCTATTGATGGTAACTACAAGTCATAGTGCCATAAAATATTACGCACCTTTTAATTAAAGACAAATAACCTTTGACTAGGAGAACAGGGTTTTAATCACTGTATTAATCAAATTATTTATTCAAGGACTAGTTGAACAACTGGTCTATGCTAAATATAGTTACAATATTACTAGACACTGCATCGAAAATGTATCCACTGGAATATCAAATTATTATTATCAATGATGTAATCATGTTCGTTATGGGTAAGAACCTGAACGTTCTGTCTATTTTAAACGAGAATAAAAGACACGAGAAAAAATCGGCTTAGGCCAAGAAAACCTCGTCTTTCAAAATATGATAGAATATGTCCCCAAAGAGAAAGATGACATCTTTAAAATATTAGACTTTTGATAGACTGTGTATTTGCTCAATAGGCTCGATAGCTATTTCAACAGAGCAAATGATTCTTATAGCGATCCAAACTGAGTATATTTATGATGTTCTGTCATTTCATTACCCATATTTTAATAAGTACTTATATCCCATATACCCCGGTAAACTTGATATTCGTTAAATTCGGAAATTTCTGCTTCACAATTTTCCTACTCGTTTCCTCTTTATTGACACAGATTGGCGACTTCAAACTAGAATCTATCATAAACATTATGATTTGAAATTGTAAACTTCACATTTCTTCCTTTCCTATCGTATGATGATGCATATCTTCATTTATACTTTACTCAGTGTCATTTATCCGTCCACTGTGCGGACTTTATAAACATGGGTGTGCTTCTTACACAAAATAACCAATCAGGGATAAAGGAAAATATCTAAAACTGGCATAGTTTTACGACACCATCATGAATGGGTTGAATGATACGACATGTATGTGTCTTAAATAATGAAACAGACGTACATTTTCTGATCTTGGTCTAACAAAAGTTTTTATTTAATATTTTCAACAAGGGTGTTATCCTTCCCTACTTCAAAAAAAAAAAATAATGGTTGATACATATATACAGATCTATGAGTTTGAATGTCCCTCTGGTATCTTTCGCTCCTTTTATATACAAGTTTTTTTACTATAACCAACTGTCCTACAAGTGGGAGAATCAGCTAGCTATAAAACCAGGGTTAACACTATTTTCTTCTAGAAATACCTATACCAAGTCAGGAGTAATGCAGTTGTTCAAAGTGATTGAGCTTTTGATTTTTCCATTTGATTAGGGACTTTCTGTCATGAATGATTCTCGAACTTCGGTATTTTTACTATTATAATTTTTCCTATTCAGTCCATTGGCTAATAAAATCTAACGTTTGATTTTGTCACTCTTCGTGGACTTCCTTATTTTGAATTTACTTTGGAGTTCAATATTTTGTTATTCTGTTTTGTATTCAAACTGTAACATTTCTTACTTTCATATTTTTTAAATTTAAAGGTAAGACATCGTTGTTATACGCATAAATTTGGTTAAGACGAGCTATAGGTTACATTTTTAGAATCACAGATAAGGAGTCGAACAAAAAAATAACGCATGCGTCTAGGATAAGAAATGATTAATACTAATTTCATATTGGGAGGTCGAGTCATGCAAAAGTTGTTGGACTTTTATCAAAGGTTAAATCTATCAAATAAAAGCAAAGTGGTATACCACTGTTCAAAAATAATATATCGATTTAGCGAAAACAAACATGGGTCATAAACCAAAACCGAGGGAAACAAATTAACTATGATAGGAAAACAACAGAACATCAGAAACACTGCACTGCTACAACAACAAACGCCAACATGCATAGCAACGGACTACTTAAAACAACTGCCATATTCCTGACTTGATATAGAACATTTTAAGTCAAATGATCTGTTGAACCTGGTTTTATGGCTAGTCAAACCTTCGCTTATTTGTCAACGTTGAAAGTACTGCTAATATAATATCATAACGCAACAGGAATACAGTACAAATAAACAAAGATAAATATATATACTTGATATATCTAAAACCTCTTTCGAAAAAAAAAAAACACACATTTAAGAGATAGTCGGGAGATACCAAGGAATGTTTTAAAACCCTAAGTATAGAACAATTTATTACTCCATGGATCAAAACGAATAACGATAAAAGACATGCAGATTCAGAAAACATTACATAGAAAAACTAAAGATTGAACAATGCGAACCCAACCACTAAACTAAGTGGATCTCAGGTGGTTCGGAAGGATAAGCAGAACCTGCTTCACTAGCGGTACTGTCGAGTTAATTATGTAGGAACCCATATTCCTTTCACATTCTATGTAAACAATGGTGTTCTAATTACTTTTCTTAAGTTTTTAAAGATTTTTAAGATTTATATTAAGATACTTATTTGTTTATCTCATAGATGTATTCAGAATGTCATCTTGTGGCACATGTATGTATCACGAGTGAATGAAAATGAATTATTCAGACTTGAATCTTGAAAACTAAAATTCTACATCTCATGAATGCTATGAAACAATTTAGTAATTTTTCATTTAAATATAGAATAAAAACATGGCGTCATTTACTACTAAGAATTGGCACCCAAACATACTTCCTAATAAGAAAGAATGACCTTAAAAGTTAAGTTATTATAACTGCCAATTCTCGTGATATTATTTCACAAGAAGGAACGGATAAGTATCTTTGAATATAAAACAATGTAAATATGAATTCAAGTTGTAAAATTTATCAGATTATCAAATATTTCAACATGTGATGTACTTGTACTAGAATTTAGGTTTTTCCTATCGACATTTGCTTTTGTATTTTTTTATTTGTAGAACATTCGAATGGTTGCCAAATTTCCAATAGTTTTGAATGAATCATATGAGAAGCAATTACATCAGACAAAAATAGTTTATTGTATATTCATGATAATTGAATAAGAAAATATTATTTGGTACACGAAAGAGTTTTGTACCAACATGAATATCTATTGACATGGACATACTTTGATACAAACTTGCACGTACCACTGTTAAAGGTATATATTTTGAATCTTTTGTCGTTTATGTAAATATTATCTTCAAAACAGTAAAATGTTGTTTTGATTGAAATATTAATCAGTTACTTGCAATGGCAAATCTAGTTAAACATTGATTTTTATCAATAAGACCATAGAAGAGTTTACCTAACGTGTTTAGGACACTTACATCACATGGGCTTCAAAGAAATTTCAGCACTTCCTTATTTACGCTCTCCATGTTAGAAATGAGAGATGCAAACTGCAAACATATTTAACAAAAATCCTAATTCTTTGAACTTTATAATTCTGAATTAGAAATTTCAACCAGAAATTGAAATTTACAGATACTTATGATTCATATTATAAATTAATTTCATTTCACTTTCATAAATATCTTTTTATATGACTTTTGTATTTCTTCTCAAAAGAAAAACTGAGAATTGTAATCATTTCAAAATATATTGTAGCTAAGCAATGTTTTAAATAATATTTATTCTCGACATACATTGATCAAAAGAGAAAATCATTTGAAGGCAAAAGAATATCGAAAAACCATCTTTTTGTTTTTTTAATTAAAGCACATTCAATCATATTTCTTATTCGTCTAAACATAATTTATTTTATATTGATATGAATCCTGAAAATTGTTTTTATACTGAGTGACCCTTATAATTAAGATATAGATCTCTGATTTCGTTATGTTCATAGATTCGACGAGTAAGCGATATATCTGAATTTAAGATTGACAGAGTGACCCATGTTACTTACTGTTCTACATGAAAGGAATTTGCACATTAAGATAAAAGTATATTCCTTACAGGTGTCTGCATAATGTATAATAACACGCACTTAGATATAGCATCGTAAAAGGAATACAATTGGGAAAATGGATTAAAATGGACATAAAGCATATCTACACAGATAACTATTGGTATAGTAGATGACTCCAAAAGAATTTATAACCAAATGTTAGAGTTGAAAAGACGTTACCTTCATAAACAATGACATAATGTGAAACAATTCAAGAAATAAAACCAGCTACCTAAGTTATTCTTAATAAAAACGAGATAAGAATGATGCAGACAGTTATTTCACTTTTACTCCGGATAAAGTACGAGAGAGACACTGTGGATAATTTTATTTGCGTGTTTAGAATGATTCTGTATCGTTTCCAGTCAATAAACTGTTAAAATTTCTATTTATTTTCTAAAATCAGATTTGGTATGATTGCTAATGAGAAAACTCTCCACAATATACCAAAATGACACAGAAATTCACAATTGTAAGTCATCGTTTGCATATGACCTTCAACAATGAGCAAAGCCCATACCGCATAGTCAGCTATTATAGACCTCGAAATGACAAATGTTTAATAATTCAAACGAGAAAACTAACGGTCTATATTATGAACGGAAAAACACGTATGTAACTGTTATGAAAAAGGAACAGCTACCAAATCTCAATCCTTACTGAAAGATTCCTTATCTTCTACATTAATCGTGGAAACGTCCTTGCATTGGAAGCATTTAATTGGCACATGTCTTATTCTATGTTTATTAATATACTTTATTTTATAAGTATATCACAGACGACACAAAGATGAACAACCTGATTAAATTTCTGAACAATTTTAATATACATGTACCTATCAGTTGATAATTCACTTTTCTTAAGGTTTTTTTGTTTGTCTGTTTGATTTGGTTCATTTTTCCTTTCAATTTGTTTTATGTTTTTTTGTGTTTTTTTTTATTATTATTTATTTTGTGTACATATGTACATTTCATTGTAACACAGTCAATCCTGTTTGTCACAATACATGCATACCATTTATGTTACATGAATTTAAGGCGCTATTATGACATAAAACCAATTACAACAACAACACCAAAAATTTTAACATAGCAACAAACGACAACCACTGAATAACAGGTTCCTGACTTGGGACAGGCACATATAGAATGTATCGGGGTTGAACTAGTTTTTGGCGCCAAATCCGCGCCTTAACCTGGGATAGTGATGTAACGGTAAAACACAAGAAACAAACTACGCAGAACAATTAACGAAAACAATATGAGAAACAGCAACAAAGACAACTACTCAATTACAGGCTCCTGACTTGGGACAGGCACATATTATGGCGGGTTTAAACTAGTTTGAAGGCATCAACTCTCATCTAACCTCGGACAGTGGTGTAACAGTACATCATTAGAATAAATTTTGTCAACATAACTGATTGGAGTATTGGAATAAAACTGTAATAAAAGAACCCAATTTCAACCCATTCACATAAACGTTCACTTCATATTTTGTAATGTAAGGAGAATCACTTATGTTAAGTATTAAATGTATTTATAAAGTTTAAGTTGTTAACAGTTTTGCACTAAATGAACTATTGAAAATACCTATGCATGTAATTAAATGTCTATGTTTTATAAAGCCTGAGATTTAATGCATTTCTTAAATAGTTTTATTACTAAATAATTATACTTGTTGAGTTTAGATGTTATAGACTTTATTACACAGATCATCAACCAATTAGTCGGATTTCTATGTTAGCATGATTTATCATTCCTATTATCATTATTATAAATCAACCGTTTATAAAATTAAGTTTTTCGAAATACTTAATTTGTTCTAATCCAGGAATATATTGTCAAAACCTTTCGGAATGGCCGCTCCTGAAGGTTCTTCAATTTAGTACTTTATTTTTCTTCTTTTGAATAGGCATCACTGATGGTCTATTAGAGACGAAACATGCGTCTAGCTTACAAAAATGAAGCCTGGTACATATGAAGAGTGTACTAAGTGGTTTGAAAGTTAAGAGATGAATGGCCTATAATATTTACTATGATATGTACTGGTTATTAAATAATACTTTGATAAAAGCTTGAATTAAACAATACTACAGGAATATAATATCGTATAAGAGAACGCATGTATTTACTGAGTTCAAAGAAATTATTGTTTTCAATTTGTATATTCATGCCGTCTTATGTAACTTGCACTTCTCAAAACCTTTATTATAGGAAATTTATATACGCTTTTCTCTATTAATCTAAATTACATTATAGTTATCAAATGTACCAGGATTATAATTGGATACCTAAACTACATAAGTGTCCTTACAAACAACGGTATATTGCTGGGTCTTCCAAATGCTCCACGAAACCTCTTTCTAAATTATTAACATCTATTTTATCAGCAATCAAAGCCGGGCTCCAAAGTTTTGTGAAACTGCCTATTCTAGAGGTGGCGTGAATCAGATGTGGATACTAAAAATTCCAAAGATCTTTTAGAGTACATACAATCTAAGACTCTCTCATCTTGCAATAGTATTAAAACATTTGACTTTTCTACACTTTACACAAGTATTCCCATTCCAAACTAAAAGACAAATTGAAAGAGTTGGTATTACTTTGTTTCATTAAAAGAATGGCGAACGTAGATACAAGTATCTTGTCTTGGGAGGATAAATCCTACTTTGTAAAGAATCACTCTGATTCAAACAAAAATTCTCTGAAACTGACATTATCAAGATGCTTTATTTCTTGATTGACAACATATTTGTTACGTTTGGAGGACGTGTTTTCAACAGACTGTCGGAATTCCAATGGGAACCAATTGTGCCCTCTTCTTGCCGACTTGTTTCTTTATTATTATGAGGCTGACTTCATACAGGAACTTCTTAGGAAGAAAGATAAGAAGTTAGCAATATCCTTTAACTCTACGTTCCGCTATATAGATGATGTTCTCTCACTAAATAATACAAAATTTGGTGACTATGTTGAACGAATCTATCCCATCGAACTAGAGATAAAGGATACTACAGATACAGTTAAGTCGGCCTCATATCTCGACTTACATCTAGAAATTGACAATGAGGGTCGGTTGAAAACAAAACTTTACGACAAAGAGATGATTTCAGCTTCCCAATTGTGAACTTTCCATTTCTATGTAGCAACATTCCAGCAGCGCCTGCATACGGAGTATATATTTCCCAATTGATACGATATTCCCGGGCTTGTGTTTCCTATCATGATTTCCTTGATAGAGGACTGCTGCTCACAAGGAAGCTATTAAACCAAGAGTTCCAAATGGTGAAGGTGAAATCATCCTTCGTAAATTTTACGGACGCCATCACGAGTTGGTTGACCGTTATGGAATAACCGTTTCACAGATGATATCGGATATGTTCCTTATGTCGTAACTACAATACCCTTCCCTTTTCACGAATGTGACTTACCGAATTAGACTATTTACCGGATTTGTAATAACATAAGCAACACGACGGGTGCCACATGTGGAGCAGGATCTGCTTACCCTTCCGGAGCACCTGAGATCACCCCAGTTTTTGGTGGGGTTCGTGTTGCTTAGTCTTTAGTTTTCTATGTTGTGTCATCTGTACTATTATTTGTCTGTTTGTCTTTTTATTTTTGGCCTTGGCGTTGTCAGTTTGTTTTCGATCTATGAGTTTGACTGTCCCTCTGGTATCTTTCGTCCCTCTTTTTAATACGCTAGACGCGCGTTTCGTCTACATAAGACTCATCAGTGACGCTCAGATCAAAAACGTTATAAAGCCAATCAAGAACAAAGTTGAAGAGCATTGAGGACCCAAAATTCCAAAAGTTGTTCCAAATACGGCTAAGGTAATCTATTCCTGGGATAAGAAAATCCTTAGTTTTTCGAAAATTCAAAGTTTGTAAACAGGAAATTTATAATAAATGACATTATAATTGATATGCATGTCAACACCGAAGTGCTGACTACAGTGCTGGTGATACCCTCGGGAACGAAATGTCCACCAGTAGTCGCATCGACCCAGTGATGTAAATAGTTATCAAAGGTACCAGGATTATAATTTAATACTAGTACGCCAGACGCGCGTTTCGTTTACATAAGACTCATCAGTGACGCTCAGATCAAAAAGTTATAAAGCCAAACAAGTACAAAGTTGAAGAGCATTAAGGACCCAAAATTCCAAAAGTTGTTCCAAATACGGCTAAGGTAATCTATTTCTGTGATAGGAAAATCCTAAGTTTTCGAAAAATTCAAAGTTTTGTAGACAGGAAATTTATAAAAATGACCATATAATTGATATGCATGTCAACACCGAAGTGCTGACTACAGGGCTGGTGATACCCTAGGGACGAAACGTCCACTAGCAGTGGCATCGACCCAGTGGTGTAAATAGTTATGAAATATTATATGTATATTATTTGTGATTCCTTGTTTTGGCAAAAATTGAAAAAAATATTTCGGGAAAATCGTACTATAAGCTTGGTCATTATTAATAGTCAATAGTTTATCAACTTGAGGAGCCAGTATACTCAGTATAGCCTGTGATAATAGGCAGTAGTATGTTCTCAAGAATCAATCCGAATAAATTTAAATAAGTTGTATGTAGCCTTTAAAATGTGTATCAATTGTAGCCCATTTCTTGCGTAAAGTATGCATGATCACTGATAGAATGTTAATGATCATGATAACATCAATTCTACATCAGAAATTCCTGTACCAAATCAGGAATATGACAGTTGTTGTCAATTCGTTTGATGTGTTTGAGATTTTGATTTTGCCATTTGACTTTCTGTTTTGAATTTTCCTCGGAGTTCATTTTTTGTGATTTTACTCTTTTGTCTATGAACACTTTTATCAGCCTGACCATTTAATTGCTTTTATATATGCCCTCTTGTAGTGTTTCCCTATTACACAAAAGGGCATGGTAACTAATTAAAATGGGCATCTCGAGAGCGCAAAAATTATAAAAGGGCACCTAGAGTGTATGGAACATTAACAAAGGGCACCAACAGTATGCTGCAGATAACAAAAAGTAACAGATAACCAGTTCAATAATCACCATGTGGAGCATTAGTTGTATTTTAACCTTTTCTAATTTTAATTAGAAATTATTGTACATGTTCTTGATGTTGGTTGGAAGTTATTTAGTCTCATTTAAATTGTTAAAGTGCACACCAAAGTGCTCCTAAGTAAGAAGTTTTAAAAACATAACAGGTGGATCAGGAGATGATATATATCAGCAGATGATATATTGATGCAATAATACACTGCATACATTGCAGAAGGTATTAACAGTTACTTTTTTTCATAATTGTTAAAAATAACAGCATTTGTTAAGTGCTCCTATACAAGGAGGATTGTAATTATCTCAATTTTGTCATGTGTTTTAGGAACGAGGCTCTTGTAATGCCAAGTTATAGCTTGTATCCATCCTAAAACACATGACAAAACTAAGATACAACTTATAAACTTAGGGACCGATTGTGGTATATATAAAATAATACTGATATAAACAAAACGAAATATGCTTACCATTTGGAAAAATCCATCTCATGTTCCGCTTTATCTACAAAGTTAATGTACATGTAACACATGTCACTTAGAGGACAATTCACATTAATCTTAATAAAGAATTGAAGGCTTCTTTTGTAAATGATATAATGTGTACAAGCGTTGACCGAAGTACATTATGTATGAAGAAATGTACACACGGTCAACGCTTTTACAACCCTATGAAATTACTTAAAGAAGCATTCAACACTTATAATTCATTTTTCGTTATGATCATAAAACACGATTACTATCAAGTTTTCTTTTATTTACCTGTGCACCTTATTGTGGAAATGTGTGTCATCATGTATGTTACAATTCGTGCAATTCATTCTGAAACGAAGAATGACGCGAGATTGCTGTTAGCCAATCAAAATAACGTATAATAATGAAACATACAACTAATGTAATTATATCTGTATGAAATCCTGTGTCATGAGTCATGCATTAAATGTGATATCATGCATTCTCATTTGCTATTCCTCATCTTAAAACTTGCATGGCACTATTTAGCAATGCAATACACTCAGACTTTAGTCTTGACATGATATAAAAATCTAGCTTCTATCGAACTTAACTTATGTAACTCGTCTAAACTAGGACACCAAATCACCCCTTAACACACGAACCAAGAGATATGAATAACCATGACCCTGTTACTAATAAAACAAGACATACGAAAACGAATATTATTATATACCCATAATCTAGTCAACAACAAAATTGGCCATTTATTTTAGTTTTTAAACAATTCGTTAGGTCTTCTGACTTCGTTCACCAGACGCGCGTTCCGTCTATAAAAAACTCATCAATGACGATTAAATCAAACAAAAGTTAAATATGCAAAATATTGAACGAATTTAAAGAGCACTAAGAACCCAAAATTCCGAAAGCCATTCCCAAATGAAGCTTAAGTAATCTATGTCTTCGGTAGAAAATCCCTATTTTTCGTACACAATTTAAATTGTAAACAGTTTACTTATAATTATGATCAAATTAATGATAAATCATCTGAACACTAATGGGTTGACTTCAAGGCTGGTAATTCCTTGGGAGTAAATCTCAAAAGAGGTGACATTGCCCCAGTGGTTGTAAATAAACCAATCAACCGCTTCAGAAACAACTACTCCGTAGCAATTGATTATCCCTGAAACAGTAATACTACCTCTAAATTCACCAAATTCTCTACGTTAAATAGTCAATTGTACCGTACATTAAATATAGATTCTTACATTGATACCAGTGCATTATCGGATTTATCCAATCGAGATAGTTAAATTATCAATTTTAAAGTCTGAGCCTTGGTGAGGACTTTAAAATTATAATTTAACTATCGAGATTGGATAAATCGATATTCACGAGTAACTATGTAAAAATCTGTTTCTCTAATGATTAAAAATACATTTTCATGTTTTGCTAAACCAAAACCCCTTCGAGTGCCTTCCACATTTCACAAAGTTGTCAATTTCATGAACACCTGTTAGCATAATTTGAGCTGATAAAGGTTATGACCCTTAAATTCATCCAATCATCTTCTGAGATCACCGGCAACTACACGTTGATTAATTTTTTTATACAATGAGTGCAGAAAGGTATAAATTGTCAAAGAATTAGAGAAACATTTATATATAATAAGGTGTTAGTTCTGTAAAACCACAGGTTATCCGAGGAAGAATGTCTGTTATAAAGTTGTATAATGTTTAGACGTTAAAAATAGAATGGAAATTTGATGCGGAGGCATGTTTATTACATTATTATCCTTTACGACAAACAAAACATAGCTGATATAAAATATACACCATCTTCTTGCCACTATATATCATGTACTGTGCTACAAAGCTAGATAAAGCCGACAAGGTAAGGCATTTCATATACTTACGAAAGCCATATTTTGCATAGCCTAGTTGACTGAGTGGTCTAAGGCGCTAAATACAGTGCAGGAGGTGTAAGTGTTTGTACGGTGTCACAGAAGCAAGGTTCGAATACCTCTGAGAGAAGAACAAAATTGTATAGTGGCAACCTGATGGTGTAACTTGCAGATCAGCTGTTTTTGTCTCTTTTGATTTTTGATAGTTTACTTATCATACCGTTATATCAAATTTTAAGCCTAAATATTTGACAACTTTTCGACAGGCGTTCTCAATATGATTTCATGTGGTAATGCAGGACTAACACCGTTAATTATCTATAGTTATATAATGCTTTATAGTTCGTCTCAAAATTAGATTATATAAGTCCAACTATGTTAGATGTAGTAGTCAAAAGTAAATTAGGTACCTGCACCTTCGGATCTTCTGAAGTGAAAGTTGTATACTTTTAAAAGTATTTCTTGATATTCTGGCTCGCTTTCAACGACTGTGTAACTGATCTGAATCAAAAATCTCATTTTGATGCGTTTATTATACTTAAAGGGCATTAGCTACGACAAGAAGAAAAAATAAAACATGATATATTTCGATTTGTGATTTGTTCAATTATTATTATTGATGCACAAAGATCAGAAACACAGTTTGGCAGTATTTGGCCACAGCTTTATTACAAACTACACAATTATAAACACATATAACTAGATAAACAGTTAAGATATATATTTTGGAAATTTTAAAATTGTACCAGCGTCTCTGATGTTCGCTTTAACTGTTTTATTGTATAAATTTCAAGATTGTGATAGTATAATCAGAATAGATTGACTGATTCATTTTACATCGTGATCATACTGATGAAGGATATCTGTTATCCGAAATATTTAACATATTGTTCGTTTTATTGTTATTTTTGATGATGTTGTACCCTTTTAGACTTGTTATATATTATATTTTGTAGTGTACTGTATCATAATTATATGATCCATCGTAAGATTTATCGTTGACTATTATTCAGTCATATATATATATATATACAACTCGTCTTAACATCAGCCAAACAATGTTAGATCTGTAAATTTGCTTTCGCACATTTTTGTTCTTCCCTCGCCGGGATTCGAACTCATGCTTCTGAGATATCGTGACACCAAATCGCCTGCACTGTATCCGGCGCGCTAGACCACTCGACCACCTTGGCTTCACAAAATAAAGCTTTCGGTGGCCGGGTGTTACCTTTCCTCGTCAGTTTTAATCTAGCGTCGTAAAACAGTACATGATATATAAAGCATGAAGATGGTATTGTTACAGATCAGCTGAATTAGCTATAGTAAAGGATCGTACAAATTAATGCAAGATACAGTCATAGATATAAATATATATATATATATATATAGCAGATAGATAATTAAATGAACGTAGTCACCTTTCATATTGGCAAACTACAAATAGATAACTAGATATCTAACTAGATAACTAAATATTTACAATAAATGAAGCATCCAATAAAATAAAATGAATCCTTGGATACAGAGATTCATAATTTTGTGTGGTGGGTCCTGGGATACAGAGACCCCAATGTTCAGCTATTAAAAGCAAAAGAATGACAACATTGGAAGTAAAACAAGGGTAAAACATTTGGTTGCCTGATTCGATCTACAAAATTCCATTTTATACTGGTAAAACGACTATTAACATAACATATTGTTTTAATCTATGATATGGAATCAAAGAGCCATAGAAAAATCTGATTGCACGAGTTTATTTTCTATTTATATTTATGTTTATGATTCAATTAGGTTATTTTACCATCGACAGTCCTCGCATCACCACGATGGTTGATTAGATGGCATATAGACTAACATACACACGAAATGTTGATACTAACTATACATACTATAGAGTTCATGGATTGAAAACTGTTTATTGTAGACCTTTTATAATTTGGATATACGTTTTAGTATGTTATTAATCGAATATAAGAATTTAGGGATAAATGGGTAAACATTATTTGACAGATAATGTCCCTTTTAGTATTTATAACTGAAAAGGAAGTTAAATTGAGCATTTTAATTTTTGAGCTAGACACATATTTTACTAATTTAAAATGAATTTTTAAAATCGATTTTGATATTTTGTAAACAACTAAATACTTACCTTGGACTTAATTTGAAAACTTCCAACATTTTTAAAGTCAATATCGGTGTGTAGCTTGTACAAATATTCATAATTTTCTTTAAACCGTATAAATTTTGGATGAATATTATCCATAAATGACCAAACAAGTAAAATTTGAAACAAGAACTTTCCCATGTTGCTGAAGCAATGTAATATGTTCTGTTATAATCTACAGAGTACATTTATTGCGCATACAAACCAATTTATTTAACCATTTAAAGTATTCTATTATTGATTCTGCCAATAGCGACACACTTCCTCAAAACATGCAAATAAGATTTAAAAACTACAGAACTGTAACGCTCGCACTTGATAAAACAAAAAGGATTTAGTACGTAAATCCTCTGGGATTTATTCAGAACAGCTGAGATCGTCGATTAACAAATGTAGATCTATGATTGAAAAGGTAAGTTATAGTCATTAGTTTTCTTGCAATAGTGCTGAATAGGTACATTTTGTATAACTGTCTCATTGTAGTTAACAAATTTCTTAATACCATTAAAAAGGCACCATATATATATAAATTGACAACTTTTTGTGTAATAAAAGTACGTTATAAACCTAATGGCCGAATCAACAGCATAGTTAAATAGAACTGACTATATTGATACCATGAAAATGTTTATGATAGACGAATATGTGCTGACCATTTATCCTTTCATTACGTATAGATAAAATTGTTTTATGTTAATACCTCGTTCAATATAACAGCTCTAGGTTTTGCAAAAGAATCAAGCAAACATACTTATTTGAGATTCAAAGATATATATTGATATTGTTATATGTATGCAAGTATGTTCGTGTTATTGTAATCGTCTTTAAAGAAATATTTACAAATTTTTAGATTATTTTCATGATGAAGACGACACTTATCTATCTTTTGTCTGAGTATTACTGACGACTGCATCTAAGCCTTGTAATCCTACCGGGTAATAAGTTATTAAAAGAAGACATAACAAGATATATATATTACTAATAAGTATATCATATTTAATGCACCGTATAGCGGGTTATTTTCGCGGGAGTAAATTTTCGCTTATTTACGCGGATAGAACAAAATCGCCAAAATAAATTCCGCCAATTGAACGTGTACATGCAAAGGTATTGATAAAAGTTTTGAATCCGCATAAATAAAATCGTCATTATTTCGTATACCTTATGCAATGAAAATAGCGAAATTTTACATCCGCGACAATAACCCGCTATACGGTATCGTTATAACTCAATAAATATGTAGACATATTGTAAAATCACCAAACAAACCGTTTAATTTTGAATAAGTAGTATCTAAAAAATAATAGAAATATTTCTTTGGATATTATTTTTAAGATTAAAATCAAACGAAGCCACACAAAAAATGATAAACGATCTAGCTCAGCTATTCTGTATTGTAATAAGTACAAAAAGCTGTTATAAAATAAATGAATATATATATAATTGATAAATATGATTGTGATGTTGAATGAATTATATATCAGTCTACATAGATTAAACTATAACAGTCTTGAAAGTTATACAATAAAACGTCAAACCGAACATCAGGAAAGACGCTTGCACAATTCGAAATATGCGTTAAACACGACATAGGTTATATGACTAATTACAACAGAGAGTTCAAATATATGCTTTAAATAAAAAAATAATGTGCGATATGAACAAGCACAATTCTAAAGCTTTAACGGTGACGACAATTACGATGTTACAACAACGATTGCGTCAATAAGAATACGCAGACTCTGTTGTAACTACTCTACCGTTGTCAAATTTGAAATATTTACAAATTTAGATCGTTCAGTGCTGTTTATTTGGAATTCTTATTGACCTAAAAGCTTTAAAGCTTAATAAGTATATCATTAAAGCTTAAAGCTTTAGAATTTGTAATTAGTCATATAACCTATGTCGTTTTAACACATATTTAGAATTGTGCAAGCGTCTTACCTGATGTTCGGTTTGACTTTTTATTGTATAAATTTCAAGATTGTTATAGTTTAATCTCTGTAGACTGATATATGATTCATTCAACATCACAATCATATTTACTGATGAAGGATATCTGTTATCCGAAATATTTATAAATAATTACATTTATAGTTCCTTTTATGCTACTGGTGTTGTTGTGTACACTTTTTAGGCGTTTATATAATTTATTTATTGTGTACATGTATCGTTACTCGTAACGATCCAGCGCCCTCGTGGGAAAAATCGTTGACTATTATTCAGACGTTATATATATATATATATATAAAATCATAATTGCTGATGTCGATTTAGTAGCAGTTTAATGACTGGTTTTAAACCAATCAAATACAAAAACATGAATAATTGATTATGATCCTTGAAATACATTAATAATAATAATTTGTAGCACCAAACTTTCCCTAATCATACACGTGACAACTGTCACTAATTTAGAAGAGTTTTATGATAATTTTAGCATGTTTTCTTTTTTACCCCAAACTCAACTTATTATAAATTATTTGTAAAGTATAACACTTTATGGAATTGCCGGACAAAAACCCAGAAAAATATTTTTTAATAAAATAAACAATGTAATTGATAAGTTATATAAGTTTGGATTACAAATAAGCTGGAAAAAGTAAATTTGTAAACATGTTAGTTGGGTAAAACAATATTTGTGTATGTGTATTTTGATTAGGTAGCGGCCTGCGTTTCTTGGTTGAGGAAGCCCGGGTGTCCGTAAGGAACCTCATATCCTTGACAGAAAAATATTTCTATGCAGCAAAGAGGGCGAAAGATACCAGAGGGACAGTCAAAGTCATAGATAGAAAATAAACTGACAACGCCATGGCTAAAAATAAAAAGACAAACAGACAAATAATAGTATATAAGACACAACATAGAAAACTAAAGACTAAGCAACACGAACATTCCAGCAACATTCCAGCAGCGCCTGCATACGGAGTATATATCTTCCAATTGATACGATAATCCCATGCTGGTATTTCCTATCATGATTTCCTCGATAGAGGTTGCTGCTCACAAGGTAGCTTTTAAACCTAGAGTTCTAAATTGTGAAGTTGTAATCATCCCTTCGTAAATTTTATTAACACCATCACGAGTTGGTTGACTGTTATGGAATAACCGTTTCACAGATGATATCGGTCGGATATGTTCCTTATGTCGTAACTACAATGCCCTTCCCTTTTCACGAATGTGACCTACCGAATTAGACTATTTATTAGGTTTGTAATAACATGAGCAACACGACGGGTGCCACATGTGGAGCAGGATCTGCTTACCCTTCCGGAGCACCTGAAATCACCCCGATTTTTGGTGGGGTTTGTGTTGCTTAGTCTTTAGTTTTCTATGTTGTGTCTTGTGTGTACTAATATTTGTCTTTTTTTTGTTAGCCATGGCGTTGTCAGTTTATTTTCGATCAATGAGTTTGACTGTCCCTCTGGTATCTTTCGCGCCTCTTTTCAATCTTAGTAAATAAAGATCGGATTCAAACGTACTTGCCATAAGCGGGTCCGCTTTAATTTCACGACTTTAGTGCTGAAAAGTAATTTTCGATGTAGATGCCCTATTAAGACACTCGGCAGCCGAGGCCTTCTCAATTGTGTATGCGATAACAGTGTTCTGATAAGAAACAACAGTTTTACACAAAACAAAAAGTTTAGATTGAATTATGTTCTATCACAGAAAGTTACAGTGAACTATGACCGTTTCACCCACATAATACTATCAATTTCTGTCATGTTGTTTACAGGATCATGATGTTCTGAACCGACCAGTTGCAGTACAAAAATGTGTTCGCCCTAAATTTAACACTTTCTTTCGTTTTGAACATTTGTTTTTGTCTGTTATTCTGTATGTTATGTTGATCTTACTTTTGGTCCTGAGGAAAGTTCAACCCTCAACATTAGAGAAAAATCATTTAAACATATGCTTAATTATTTTTGCCGTTCTTAATCAACAACGTTCAATTTAGTTAACAGTACACAATTGAGGTAATCCTTATTGAAATTTTGATTTAACCTCGTATTTTTCAGATGTTATGAAACTCAGGCATATACAGTCATTGAGAGTTACAAGACTGGTTGCTTTGACTTGTGGAAATGGTGGAGCTGCACTAAATACAGGTATGAATTATCACTGAGAAAATTCGACCAGTCTCAATTGCAATGGCAGGAAAGGGTTAAAAAGTACACGATACCTGAATAAAAAAATATCTATACCTACAACAAAATATTTATTGCCATGTCACTTAACGTCAACATAACATAATGTTGTTTATTGGGGTTACTCCTAAAATGAGATAAATTTCCAAAAGGGTTTGACAAATACATCTAAGGTAATCTATTCCAAAACAATGTTCAAGGGTCATCATATATATTAAAAAATAAAGAAGCTGGTTCCAAAAGTTTTTTAAAGATTGTACTTACGTCAACTCTGACATAGTTCTTGTCAAGATCACTTGTACAGATTTCTTTTATGCGTCCTTATATATATATATTTATCTAAATTGTATTTAATTAGGTCGAATATATCTGCGTAATGTCGTGTCTCAAGTAAAAAGTAACACCTGTCTGAGCAGTATTTTTTATATTAAAGATGAAATACGTATTGCAAAATAGTAGGGTACCCTATCAATACATATGCTGTACTTGCTAAACAGACAGATGGAAACTTTTACGTATTCCAAATTTGAACCATGTATTACCTTTTCAAGGATTTTTTGAAAGTTATCTTATTACGTAAGGAGCATTAAATAATGTGCATAATTGAAAGAGATATTGATAACATAAAATCACACTGCAATTCATGACAATATTTTCTTCAGGCAAATCCATTCAATATCAACCTTTATAAATATTTACCAAATTAAGCATGTTAAGTAACTTCTTCTCCGTTTCATTCAAGTTTGTTATATTATTTTTAAAACCACAGGGACCTGGAGTGGTGCAACTGGTAATCAATCCTATATTAGTTATATATAAAAGTGAACTCTTTGATTCGCCGTTTTAAGTCATTCCGGCTAACAAACTGGAAACTGTACCTACGCTTTTATTTTAAATCTGGATTTTTTAATATTTGTATTGTTATCTTATAAAGTATTACTGATTAAAATACTACAAACGGAAACAATGTGACTATGATTGAATTTAGTGTCAATCCTGTATAATGACGAAGCGTTCACTTTGATTTCGCTGGAAGTACGTCGACTGATTATGCGCGAAAACACGGATCAATAATGGTCTTTGAATTTGAAAATTTTCTCAAATATTGGCGTTTTCTGTGGAAAAAAGATTGTTTCAAAGACAAATTTAGGAAACACAAAATACTACATTTATACGTCATATCACACATATTTTCGACTTTGTATGGTTTCAAAGAATTTGCGGCTCGATGAAATCGGTCTTTTCCTTTAGTAGTATATATAGATTAATTTTAAGTTATTCAGGATCACATATTACTTTTGAATGGATAACAAATTATTCCTGTCCGAATACAAGGCAATGATTTAATTGATTATCATGCTAAACAGACATGCACTTTTTGTGCCATTGTTCAAAGACGATTTTAAAGATATTATAAACATTTTATGAAAAAATATGGCAATCAGAACGGAATAAAAGCAAAATGGAGAATTTTAGAAAATGTCAAAGATAGACCTATTTTCATATTAGGAACTGGTTATACAGCACCTAACAAACTTATAAAGGCTCATATAAAACTAACAAACATATGCATTAGCATTATAAAGGCTCATATAAAACTAAACTATGTGAAGTTGAAGAAACAGTACACATTTTTGTGACTTAACTGCAAGTGCTATTATACAGAAAGATCTGCTTAATGGAAAATTTTCACCTAACATATATCCTTACAGTTTTACCCAATCTATTAATATTAATAAAATACGAACATACTTAAACACTAAGTTGTTATTTAGTTAGAAAGTTAGATAATACCTTTTTAACTTTTTTAAGTTTTAAAATGATGAGTATATACCTGTATTAGGACAAACGCATTGAGTTATATCCAACAAATAATTAAAAAACGAAATTAATATGAAATAAACAATCGTTATGTGTTTGCATGTTTATTATCCCTAATTTAGATTTTAAAGAATTAAAACACAACATGAAAGATAAGTTTGAGGCTAGTAGCCTATATTCGTTGAAAATTCAACGCTAGTTGAACACACTATTTTTATGGACAACAGAACGACGATCTCCGAGTCCAGGTCTGCACCATTGGTTACTAGTACTTCCTGATGTCAAGCTGTCATAAAGGAATACAACTTACTTACCAGATTAAGTATTTGGTGGTTTCATTAACATTTAGTATATGGCAGCTAAGGTCAATATTCAGTATTGTTCCACTGCATGTTGATTTTAATAGCGAAATCAACATCTGATTGGTTGAAACTATTCCACGTGACGTCGAACAAAACTTTTTATTTCACTGTTTATACATATTGATAGTTTAAACAGTATTTGATTGGTTGAGACTATCCCACGTGTCATTGAACAAATTTTCATATTCCCTCTCAGTATCATATTCCCTCTGAAATGTCAGGACTAAATCATGCGACGTTACGCGCGGTTAATGTACATAACGTCTTAAACTTCTTATTTTCTAATTAAGGAATGACTGTAATATTTTTCTGTCTATGAAGAAATAACATAAAAACGTTGTGCACACTAAATAACTCGCGTAGCGGGTTATTTTAAAGTATGCACCACATTTTTATGTTATTTCGAATAGACAGAAAAATATTACAGTTATTCTTATTATTTAATTCTAAATTCCATTTTAAACCGGAGAAACCATGAAAAACGTTGATGAAGTCACGGTCACATGACTAAATTATGTCTATAAGCTGATAAACAAAACAACGTCAGCCAATCAGAAGACGCGTTACATCCAAAATCAAATTATATAGACATAGCAAATATCATTATCTTGTACAAATTTATTTCAGACGTTAAAACAAAAGACTAATAATTAACTTTTTATTCGTACTGTTTATCAATGTGTATGTCGTGTTTAGTAATAAAACAAGCGGATAAGAAAAACAATGTATGCAAACTAATATTTGGTGTTCAGATAGTAAACAAAGCATAGGCAGTGGAATAAAAATTCATTTCCCTTGGCCTCGAGAGATATGGAGATTTGTTCACCCTCGAAAAACAAATTTCCCTCGGGCAAAGCCCTCGTGAAATATGAATATTCTTGGGTGAACAAATCTTCATATCTCCCTCAGGCACGGGAAATAAATGTATAATATTCCTTCTGAGTATCATATTCCCTCTGAACATCGGGATTGCCCCATCTGAATGTCGGGATTGCTTTGAGCGACGTTACCCACAGTTAATGTTTTAAAACTTTTGATCACTTTTTTAAAGATAGTAAAGTAATTTTGTTTTAAAAACTATTTCAGATCTAAAACAGAAATTAATGAATAATTAACTTTTAATCGGTTCTTATTATCATTGAGGATGTTGTGTTTAGTTATAAAAAAAAACAAACGTATAGGAAAACAATTATGTAAACTAATATCTTATGTTTAGAAGTAAAAAGTATAGGCAGTGGAATAAAATATTCATTTCTCTTGGCCTCGGGAGATATGAAGATTTTCTCACCCTCGAAAATCATATTTCCTCGGGCACAGCCCTCGTGAAATATAAATATTCTTGGGTGAACAAATCTTCATATCTCCCTCAGGCACGGGAAATAAATGTATACCAGTCAATCTTCAGTGTACAAGGGACTACAACTCAAACTGGTCTCTAAGTATTTTATGGAATTTTAGAAACAATCTGTTTTCCTAAGCTCAGATGAAGCGAAAATTCAATTTGATAACTTTATTCATTTGTTCATTTTAATATTTTACTTATTTGACTTAATCTGGCTTTTTATTACATAATTGACATCGTTCTATCAGGATGCAATATCTAATCTCTATCTTCGCGATGGACATTCCGACCCAGTCATTTATTTATTTTATTTCTTTGTTTTGTGTGTATCCGCTACAGTAGTATTACCACACTTATCGAAGCAATCATTAGTTGCTATTTAACAATCAATGACAGAATACACGTGCCAACAATTTGTAAATTTAATTACACATATTTTCAAAACACAGTATACCTGAGAGCACAGTTATTTCGTAGTGATTTTCACCGGCAAACCAGAATAAGACTTGATGAATTAGAGCCAAATTTATAACTTCGGTTCATTCGTTTGTTTTTTCAACTGCAGTTTGTTATACAAAAGTAAAATCATAAAATACTGAACTCCGTAGAAAATTCAAAAGGAAAGTCTGTAATCAAATTTTAAAATCAAAAGCTCAAACACATCAAACGAATGGATAAAAACTGTAATATTTCAGACTTGTACAAATGTATTATCGTGTTACATTTCTTAAGAGTATGTGTGTTCACATTATATAAACTAACTTATAAAAATATAATTATAGATTAAAAGATTTTCCAACCATTAATTAATATATATTATATTTCTTTTTTTCCAATAGGAAGTTACTAAATATAGAAAAGTCTGTTGCGCAGGATATAAACGCTCCTTTCTTTGGTGCAAGGGTAAATATAATTATTTGATGATAAAATTTCAGAATCAGTGTACACTTTTCTAACCTTTTGTCAATCAATCATAGACTTTTCACAAAAGAACAACCAAGAGTGGCTTTATCACAAAAGAGTGACGTAAGATACCAAAGGGACAGTCAAACTCAGAGATTAAAAATAAACTGAAAACGCCATGGCTAAAAATAAAAAGACAAACAGACAAATAATAGTACAGAAGACACAACATACAAAATTAAAGACAAAGCAACATCGTCGAACCCCACCAAAAACTGGGGGTTATCTCAGGTGCTCCAGAAGGGTAAGCAGATCCTGTTCCACATGTGGCACCAGTCGTGTTTCTTATGTAATTACATTCCGGTAAATATTCTAATTCGGTAGGTCACATTCGTGAAAAGGAAAGGTTTTGTAGTTACGACATAAGGAACATATCCGATATCATCTGTGAAACGGTTAATCCATAACGGTCAACCAACTCGTGATGGCGTCCGTAAAATTTACGAAGGAATGATTTCAACTCCACCATTTGGAACTCTTTGTTTAATAGCTTCCTTTGAACAGCAACCCTCTATCAAGGAAATCATGATAGGAAATACAGGCCGGGAATATCGTATCAATTCGGAGATATATACTCCGTATGCAGGCGCTGCTGGAATGTTACCACATAGAAATGGAAAGTTCACAATTGGGAAGCTGAAATCATCTCTTTTGTCGTAAAGTTTTGTTTTCAACCGACCCTCATTGTCAATTTCTAGATGTAATATACGTTTGATGATTGAATTTTACCGTTTATAAAGATGAACCAGTGCGCTTTAGTAGCAGAAAGTTGATGAACTAGGAGTATGTCAAAGAACGTCTCGTCCTTTTCTAAAATAGTTCATCGGAAGGTACCAAGACCTTGTTGATAAATAATCAACTTTACAAATAATACACGATGTTCTTTAAGTATAGATTCTGGGTACTGACGTTGTTTATCATCTTAATAACGTGTTATAGCATTCTTTTATTTGTCTTTATGAATATTACTTTTACTGTTTAGTCTGTTTTGTGACTCTGAACTTATCCATCCCGTCATAGTGTTATTGTCCTATGATAATTTTTGTATTCTTGTCTTTGATTTTTCTAATGTGCTTTGTCTATATGCCTTTTGTGTTTCTTTGATACATATGATGTGGCTCTGTACTTTTACATCCCGTCATTGTGTTATTGTTCTATGATAATTTTGTATTCTTGTCTTTCATTTTGTTAATGTGCTTTGTCTATATACCGGGCTTTTGTGTTTCTTTGATACATTCGACGTGGTTCTGTACTTATACATTCCATCATTGTGTTATTGTGCTATTGTAAAATTTAGTATTTTTATCTTTCATTTTTGCTAATGTGCTTATTTTCACTGAACTAGCACACAATTTTAGTTAGGGGCAGCTGAGGACCACCTCCGGGTGCAGGATTTTCTCGCTGCATTGAAGACCCATTGGTGGCCTTCGGCTGTTGTCTGCTCTTTGGTCGGGTTGTTGTCTCTTTGACATATTCCCATTTCCATTCTCAATTTTATTTGTCTATATGCATTTTGTGCTTCTTTGTTACATATTTGTTTGCTTTTGTATTGATTAGGATTATATCACAGTGTTGACTGTTGTACCCTATTTTGACATTTTACCAGTTATGTCTGTTTGTTATTTTCACACATAGTTGTCAATATAACAGAACTTGATGCGACTGTCACAAGTGAGAGGTTTAAAACCAGATTTTATCCACCATTTTTACATTAGAAAATGCCTGTACCAAGTCATGATTATGACAGTTGTAATCCATTCGTTTGAAGTGTTTGGGCTTTTGATTTTGCCGTTCGATTAGGGACTTCTCGTTTTGAATTTTCCTCGGAGTTTAGTATTTTGTGATTTTACTTTTGTACACCTTATAACAGCACGTTAAAAAGAAATTGTTGACTATTTGTAATATAAAAATTCACTGATGTAATAATTAATGTTTAATTTTTAAATAAAAATATGTTACTTACGTTAAAGACCCATTGGTGGCATTCGGCTGTTTTACGCTCCTTGGTCGGGTTGTTGTCTCTTTGAGACAATCCTCATTTCCATTCTCAATTTTAATACTTATTTATATTTGATACAAAAGATGTGGTATGATTCCCAACGAGACAACTATTTACATGAGACCAAATGACACAGACATTAACAACAATAGGTCACAGTAAGGCCTTGAACAATGAGCAAAGCCGATACCGCATAGTCAGCTATAAAAATAACTTTTTTTTGTCGAAAGAACCTAATTCCTGCAAATCAATGACAAGAAAATCTTACATGTCTCTCCGTTGAAGTCGTCTCCTATATATGTACAATGTGGCTTTTGCATCTCACAATTTCTAGGTAGCTTTCATTTTACATTTATTTTATACTTTGTTATACAGCTTGGAAAATTGTCATTCACCGTCCATATGGTATTGAGTTCTATAGCAATATATTTATGAAATTAAATAAACAATTATCAATTTAATATTTGAAAAAAGTTGATTTAAAGCCAATTTTCACCATTTTTACTTACGAAAATGCCTGCACCAAGTCAGGAATATGACAGTTGTTGTTCATTCGTTTGGTGTGTTTGAGCTTTTGACTTTCCGTTTTGAAATTTCCTCGGTGTTCAGTATCATTGTGATTTTACTTTTACATTCAAATGCAGTATATAGGAACCGATGCGAAACTAATATTTGTATCTACACAAAATAGAAATAACGAAAAAGACAATGCTTACTGTTCACATACTGCTAGATACTTAGTTGAAAGATTTTTTTTAAATTATCCACAATTTTTGTCCTAGATAGCCATTCATCTTTTATCAAAAGTCAAATTAATTATAAATGTACAATCCGTGTATGCATTATTTTTTCTGTATAAAACTAAAGCGGAAAATGCTTTTCTTTCCAAGCTTTATGCAGTAATGGACAATTAACTAACTGGAATGGTGCATGCAACACATACTATTCAGATGATAGCATCACATACAGAAACTTTAAAGCAGAAAGAAACAGTGGTGGTACCTGCATGCTACCCAACAGGTGTGATTGTTGCAATGAAGGATTTTATGCAGATGATAATGGTTACTGTAAAAGTAAGAGAACAAAATGAAAATAAGACACATACTTTGTATATTTTTTCTTCATTAATACATTTATTGGAAATATAAGGCGGACAAAATACGAGGTCAATGATATTATTGTAAAGTTTTTAATCGTCCGATAGCGAACTAATCATTGCATGCATCTAAAATGTATTTCAAACTTTCAAAACAAATGACAGTAATACTCAATAGTACTGACAACGTTAACGAGCAAAATACAATAAAAACATTTAATATAACGGTGATAACATCGAGCGTATACAGCAAAAAGCCTTCAAATACAAAAATAATGTCAAATGAGATAACTTTAAACTAGAAACTACTTGACTTGGTTGTAAGTAGTATAGATTACCACTCTGTCTTCAATAACGAGCAAAACGTAAGACGTATATAATGCTATAAAAGACTTCAACATGACAAAATGTAAAAGAAATTTAAACAGTTTAATGACAAAACAATAAACGAAAAACAAACAAGACGGAAAACTTCCATCAGCAAACACTGAATTACAAGCTTCTAACAGTGGGACAGTCTAATACAAATGTAATATGGTTAAACATGTATGCGATGGCGTTACTCTCCTTAATAACCTGCTGTAACAACACAACACAAGAACTAGCTATTAGTAACTGTGAGTATGCTCCAATATTTGAAGTTCATGTCAATAAGTTCAGTCAAGCCACTTTCAACTGATCTTTACAGTTTTGTTATTTTTTTCATTTCTGTTGATAAGATATATTTATTAAATTTCTTTATCTAAATCGCAAATGAGACAATTTCAATTATGTAGTTCGAGTTTCGATTATAATAAAATATAAAATTCTCCGCAAATCAAACGACTAAGAGCGGTTTTAAAAGCTTTTCAGAGTAAAATATAGGTTATTTTAAAATTATTTTTGGAGGATATAACCTTCTTAGCAAATGTATAAAACCTCTCTTTAAATTACTCTGTGCCTATTCCTACAAATATCAACTTGTCCGATATAATGGCTGAGTGATTTTGAGCAAAATTCTAGAGCTATCTTTATAACTTTATTGTTCTATATGCTGATGGCATGGATGTATGGTATTTATTTTAAAATGACCATCTGGGTTGAATTGCGGAGAACTGAACTGAAGGGGCAAGTTAGGTATTCTCATCAGGATAGATTTAGAATACTGTGTTGAAATAATTAACAGGCTCCAATGCGAGGAAACCCATTTCAATTTGTTCAAACTCAATAATATAAGTTATATGGTTCGCTACTGACCCCTACGGATTAGTAAAATCCATAGGGGTGAGGCTGGAGGCCGAAACCCTATGGATTTTATTCACCTCTATGTTCCGTAGGGGTCAGTAGTTAACCGGATAACGAATTTATCGCACACTGGACTTGAAAACAAACAATGAAACACAACATTAATAGATGACGTCATCATTACCAGTAGACGTGACGTCATGAACCCCTATGAAATTTACTGCCCTACGAATGCATAGGGGTCACCACGTGACGGCTATATACCAATCAAAACGTGATAATTTACCAGCGGTGCGATAAGCCATTATATCGGACATGTTGATATTTCTAGGAATAGGCACAGAGTAATTTTAAGAAAAGTTTTATATATTTGCAAAGAAGGTTATATCCTTCAAAATCATTTAAAAAACTATATTTTACTCTGAAAAGCTTTTAAAATCGCTCTTAGTCGTTGGTTGAATTGCGGAGAATTTAATAACTAAACCGAATGTGTCCTTATATAAGGAACTCTACTGCTACCATATTGTAGAAGGATCTGCTAACCCTATCAGGGCGCCTGGGATCCTTCATTTTGGTTCGTGCTCGTGTTGCTAAATATTTAATGATTTGTGATTTGTTGTTCATCTTTTCGTCTTTTTTTAATTTTGCAATTTCATTCTCATTTTGTCTTTGAGCTATGAGTTTGAATATGCATTTGATATATACCGTCTCCTTTATGTTACACTTTTAACATAATTCACCAAAATATCTCATTGCAGATAAAAACTGTTACCTGTCATGACTTTTTTTTCAGTATGTCCATTAATACCAAATTGCGAATATAGAGAATGTAATCAGCTCGATGGTTCTGAAAATGCATGTTTATTTTGCAACTATGAGAATGCACATCAGCGCTACGAAAGAGCATATAAATACAACGTTGCTAGCAATGAATGTCAAAGTATGTATAATTTCACTAGGAAGCCAAATTTAAATGTATACATACTTCAATCATAATATTTCTCTTTTTACATTCTGAACAATGTATTATGAAATGTGCGATTTTTATTTATAAAATTGTTTTATATACTTTTTTCAATTATCCATATTGATAAGATCCTCAAACATTTTAAATATGCTCACTTGTACACATACCAAACGCTAATAACTTTTGCAAAATGCTTATTTTTATAGAAACTTGTTCCTGGAGATCTGACAGTACAAGATGCTTTCCAGGCTATTGTTCGGACGAGTACAGTTATACCTGTAATTGTACAGAGGGATTTGAAAGTCCACAAGAACATTGTAGTCAAAGTGAGTAGATTTTTCAAATCAAAGCCATGTTCGTCCACACAAAATATAATGTATGCGAACAAATGACTGTTTATCCAGAACGTGAATTGCTCTTACTTAACCAGAAAAAATGAATTAAATATAATGTCAGATAACATAAATTACATTCAGTTGTTTAGTTTGAACATTTTTAGTTTGCATAAACATAAATTGGATTAAGACACAAGTTAAACATACTTATGAAGTCTTCTTCATTTTACATATTTATTCATACTATATATATAAGAGCATGCATACATTGCATATAATCTAAACAATTATATAAACTGGACAGAATTTTAAGTAGGACAAAAGAAGAAGAAAGAAAGATAGAACACACAAATAACAACGAAATAAATAATATAAAAACAACAAAAGATGAACAAAAACTGTGTGTGTTGTCATCGTTCACTATCAATACAATAAGAAATTTGTTCGACTTTGTAATAAAATCACAAACATGTTAACGATGTTTTCAGTTACTTTGGAGACAGCTAGGATTTTCAGTTGATTTAGACATTGTCCCATACATATAAGTAGTGTTGTCAACCGGGAGGACTAAATATCGAATACCCAAAAAATAATTCAATGCAAAGAAATCGGCTGAATGAAGTATCTAATTTCTACTGAAAAGAATAAGTTCACAAACTCGCATTTTAGGCTCTTTTAGCAACAATACACTTTGTCGTTTTCATAGCTATATATCGATTGGTTGACTTTGCGTCTTGTGAACTATTTTAATCAATTGCTGAGCTCTTCAGTCTTGACTATTGTATTTTTCAATCACATTATCATCGTTCTTAGAAAATAAAACCACAAAGAAGTCCAAAGATGTTATCGAAAACACAAGACAAGATACCGTAATCCTCAATAAATATTTAAGGGCAAGTAAGGCTTCGGAGGCTGACAGCTAGATAGTGTAGCAAACTGATGAACGCTTGCTGATGAATCTGAGAAATGTAGCTTACTGAAGTTCTATGATTTTTTTATGTAGCAGAAAACCAAGGGTTTACCTTTGAACAAGTACCAAAAGGAAAGAGACTAATAACTGAATATTCTGAAACTTAACTAGTGGGTCTCAATCAACGAGCACGAAGAGATAGATGTGTTCACACGTCCCGAAGAAAACGCGTTTCAGTAGAATATCTCAATTCATATTTTACAAGAATGAGCCGAACGGAGGTTTCCACCATGTAACACTGTTTTCATACGTTGTTCACTGCGTATTTAACTCAACCCTCATTTATGACAGACAAACTTTCTACACTGCGAAAGATTTCTGAATGGAAACATATATAATTTCAATTTGACTTAATCCTTGTATCGAATTCCGTTATTAAGTGGACTTATAAAACACTGTGGTGTGCCACCCGATTTCATGGTGCTACAGTATATATAAGGTCTGTTAGAGGATGCCTTCGTATAAGGCCGCATTTAAGAAGTTATTTGTATCTTGCAAGGTCATCTACATGTACTGTATAAAAATTGTCAACGATCTATTTGAAAATAAGGAGATATGATATGATTGTTAATAACACAACAATTCACAAAAGTTCAAAATTTTATGAAGTGCTTTTTGAAGCTGTTAAAGGTAACCCGCATGGCTTCCAACAATGAAAACCCATACCGGAAAGTCTGCTTTAAAGGTTCAGACATAAAAATGTGAAAATATTCAATTGAGAAAAACTAAAGGTATAATTTATAACATAACAATTTGCGAAAACAAATATGAAAGACATGAACCAACGACAACTACTTAACTACAGGCACATACAAAATGTTGCGGGATTAAACATGTTTGCTGGTGCCAAACCCTTCACAACCTTGGACAGTGATCATAAGAACAAACTATGAAAATCATTTGAAAAGGGCTTAATTTATCAGATCGATACAAACAGTTCTAAAATCTCACTGATCTAATTCAAGAGAAATAAAATGAGAACTTTTCGATTCTTTTTATTTTTAAATGACAAGATATTTTTATAGTTTGGTGGTTTGATTTCTCCACAGAGAATCATTATTCACATAGATACTGACCCTATTTGCCGACATTGTTCGGACTTTTCGATTATAAAAACGTTCTTTACGATAAGATGAAGAAAAGTTTACTAAACCGCAAAAGAAACGTCGTATTCGTTAATTAACAAGGATTTTTATACGTCTATTCAATTAAAGTATAGCATTTATTCTTGCATCATTTTGATGAACGATGTAAAATGTATTGCCTGTTGTAAATATAGATACGATATTGCCCAAACAGGTTTTTTTCATCTTTGCTACCTTTAAAATGATTTGATTGACTTAATACATATAAAAATTGTATTTGATTACACAATGGTTTCATATTTATAACTGGTTACGATTGTACTTTTCAGTTACAACAGAAATTAGCATCACAAACGCACACGTTCGTTTTGTTGATTTAGATGAAACTACAGTTGTCTCCCCTGACGATTTGAATTTCCCAAGATCAGTACCAAAGAAATGGACCAATAACAAGCGTCTCGATAAGCTAACATTTTCCCTAGGGGCAATCTATAAAGTGAATGCAACTATACCAGAGTTTGGAAATTACGAAGTTGAGCCTGAAGACGGCGGAGAGAACAAAACACTTTCACATTTTGTAACCAACTTTGCATATGGTATTATATTAGGAACAATGAGAGCTCTATTCAAAAAGGTAAAAGTAAAATCATAAAACACTTAACTCCGAGGAAAATTCAAAACGGAAAGTCCCTTATCAAATGGCAAAATCAAATGCACAACACATCAAACGATGATTAACAACTGTAACATTCCTGACTTGGTACAGGCATTTTCTTATGTAGAAAATGGTGGATTGAACCTGGTTTTATAGCGAGCTAAGCCTCTTACTTGTATGACAGTCGCATCAAATTCCATTATATTGACAACGATATGTGAACAGAACAAACAGACATAATAGGTAAAATGTCAAAAATAAGGGTACAGCAGTTTACATTGTGTTATAATCTTAATCACTAAAACAAACAATTATGTAACATATGATAAAAGATAATTAAAAATTAAATATCTTATTATATGATTTAATTAATTTTTGGATAAAAGCAGTTATAGTAGATAAATATTTGAAGTCTAGTACTTTGGACAATAGGATAACATTTTCATGGGTATTTGGGTAAATTCAGTAAATACTTATACGTCATCAGGGACCTCCCATTTTGGGAGTGCTTTCTATATAACACTGAAGTCCTGAGCTCTTCTGACTGGTAGCTTATGTTTGTAATGAATAATATTTGATAGATCGATCAAAACTAAAGTGAGAAAAAAATGTAAATGCTGAATGCACCTATTCTTTTACTACTGGGTTGAAAAGTAATGGGGATCAGTATTGGACTTAAGTGCAGATTTACAGTGTTCGTAAACAAGACCAAAAATAGCCGCATGACCTTATGTTTTATTGTTGTAAATGATGGGACTACATTTGTACTTTAATGAATGATATATGAAACTTCTGATTTCTAAAAGTAAATTTGATATAAATTTACATTAAAGTCAGTGGGAGTTTTTTTACTGAATTTACCCCAAAAGGAAAATATGCACTTTATCACTGTACTTGTTTAAGGCCACACAATAACCACAAAGTTATTTCCTGTAAATGTAAATGCAATGGAAGGTTTTTGGAACCAGTTAAAGTTTTTCATCCAAAATGTATGTTTAACTGCGGCTTGCAATGATGCACTGGCTGAGTATACTCGGATGGAAGCATGGGGTATAATGCAAAAATCAGTTTTTCACCCAAATTGAAGGAAACTACAGAAATAACACTTTAGAGTTATAAGGTGAATGAAAGACATAAATATTCTCTCAATTAACATTAAATTTAGCACATATTTCTTCTAATAATGTTTAAAATCATATTCCAGCTAAGAGGTATCTCCTTTGACAAAGTATATTTTATAACAGTCCATGTAAAGTTGCAGATTAAGTTGTTATTAAGCACTTTTTCAAGTATTATAACACTCAAATAATCTGACCGATTGAAAATTATTTTTTACATAATTCATTGCATTTCTTTAAATTGAAAAAAAAAACATTCTGGACAGCTTTTCAGAATAAGATACCCTGGTGTTGATATGTTTGCTAGTCTGGAAGATTTAGTACATCTTAAAAGGCCGTGTTCCCATTGACCTAAACTCGGTGTTGTGTTAGTGTAATTCACAAATTTACACGTAAACTGAACACATTTACGTTCCCATTGATAAAACTCAATGTTTACATGTAGTTTAAATCATGTTTTGTCTACATGCAGTCCATAGTCAATGTAGACCTTGTGTGGATTAAGTGTACACAAAACAAGGTGTTGAGAACATGGATTTTACCATCTATATTTAAAGAAGAAACGTTTTTTAATTAAATTGATATTTATAATACTTGTTTATAAAGTTCTTTATCGAATTTTTGTCTGAACTCGATATATTGCTTTGTTATAAAAATAAACTGTAGATTTATTAACCCCTTATCAAGACTAAAAGCATCATCATTGCCAAACAAATTATTCATTTGAAAATGTCTACCCGAATCGACTGGGCGTACACAGAAATATTTGCCACTGGTTTTACTCAATCGACGATTCACTCATAAACGTATTACTAAAATGAGTGTGCAGTGAATTGAATTGTTTAGCTAGTGTCTCAGATCAGGTAAAATGCACTTAGAAATAAAAAAATGTACGAACTGTTATTTTATGCCAATCCTTCTTCTTCGTCTGTGAACACGCTGCTGCAACCTACGTTTTTATTGCGTAATCGATACATCTTTAGGAGTTACCATTTGATTTTTATAAGGGTAAAGGGGCTGTGATGACAATTTTTTCCTGCATTATTTTTAGTTGTAATCTCTGTCTTGCCTTTTTTCACTCTATTCGGTCCTGCTTTGTTTTCATTAGTTTCATTAGTTAGACTTTTTTGCCAATATAAAGAAGAAGATGTGGTACGATTTCCAATGAGACAACTCTCCACAAGAGACCAAATGACACAGAAATTTAAAAAGTATAGGTCACCGTACGGTCTTCAACCATGAGCAAAGCCCATACCGCATAGTCAGCTAAAAAGTGGCTCATCCTGCCTTTTATTTTTACTCAAAATCCTGTTTTGCCTTTTTTCTAATTTGCATCGAACCCCAAATGACAGCTCGATTCCATGTTATGAGCATTTAAATGACATATAGTTTACAAGTGTGAACAAATCTCATGTACAGGTTATTAAAACAGGTGTATAGATGTGAACAAATTTCATGTGAAACTAGTGTACATTACATTAAACTAATTGTAAACATGTTTACTGTACATGGCGTTTGGTGTGAACACGGCCTAAGTACACCAAATGTATATATTTTGACCATACAGACAAACAATCATTGAAGTAAAGTAAATGGAAAAACATTGTAAGTTTGTTGTAAATTTGTAGTAATATGTCAATACTATAAACCACAAAATCGTTTTTGTTGGTAGATTTATTTGTGTTTTATAGTTGAAATTCTTATCATTTAAACTTATATTTCATGTCTTTGATGTATCTACCACAGAAATAGATTACCCCAGCTGTATTCGGCAAATTTTGGGACTTCGTACTTTTGCGTCTATTGTACACAATGCTAATCCTGGGATCTATGATGGGTTTATCTATATCCAACTGTTAAAATGAAGCCGTTGAAGTAAATTTTGATACAAACGAAAATATCATCTGCGATTTTACTGAGCATTCCGGATGTTAAACTGCGGATTTTACCCTCTTAATAACTACATGCCATCGATCAATCATAATCGCTGTTACAAGAAATAGTAATTTCTTTCAATAACGGTTGTCCTTAATGCAAAATTGACAGTGAAATATAAATATTTGAAAATAATCTACAACAAATATCACGCTGTTGGGTAACGTTTTGATTTGTCAGATGTGATCTGAAAAGACAGATGATGAATACCAAGCGAAGGAGTTATTTCAGCTGCTCTATAAGGGTGATCATAATGTAAAATTTGAAAAAGCAGATAAAGTTTGTTTCAAATCAGTTTAATAACCTCGTGTATAAAAAGAGAGGCGAAGGATACCAAAGGAAAAATAAACTGACAACGCCATGGCTAAAATTTAAGAAAAAGACAACATTTGAATTATTAAAGCCAAAAAAAAAATATCATCGATATAGTCGAAAGTAAAGTTAAACGATTGTGTTTACGTTTTCTTTCTTCCTACGAAAAAGTATAAAAATAAAAACAACACGTTATCTATTAAATGCGTCCAAATCGATTGAGAAAAACCGAAAAGGACACATCAACTTTAAGAGGAAAACAACTGCACAATAGAAACACTGAAGTGCAACAAAACAACCGTCAAAATACACAGAAACAGACTATTTGATAACAACTGCCATTTTCCTGATTTTGTACAGGCCATTTTAAGAAAAATGGTGGCTTAGACAGGGTTTTATTGCTACTCAAACCTACCGCTTATATGGCTATGTTTGAACATATCGCTAAAATGACAACGCTACGTGACAGGAATACAGTACAAACTAGCGTAAGAACACTCAGCACTGAGAAATGCATAAGTATATAATATAAAAGTACATTGCAACATGTAAACCGCAGGATACGAGTAACAACTGACATATTACTTTAACGACAGCACAGGACACCGCAAACAGTGACGAAGTTTTGTGACGTATATATTTTCGTAAAATTCATACAAGTATATGGAACGAGATCCAAAACTCACAATTATTTTATGATACTAGTCCAAATAATTATCATGATTGTGACGGTCTTGAAAGACTATTTTAGATTAATGCTGTGACGACGTCATTATTATTTGGACAAGCACAATACATTTAGTCTTAGATGCATGATTTTGTTTTATTAGTTGTTAGTGGCTTTGAACTAGTTGTCAGTAACTGCATGCGAGTACTCTCATATATGTATTTAGTGTATTTTTGTTGTAGGGATGTACAAGTACCCGGCCACGTCCACTTATATTTGTAGTATTTGTATTTTTGTCCATCTGATGAGTGAAGCCTTTTCAACTGATTCGTATAGTTCGTTCTTATGTTGTACTGTTACAACACTGTCCCAGGTAAGGGGAGGGTTGGAATCCCGTTTACATGTTTAACCCCGCCACATTCTGTATGTATGTGCATGTCCCAAGTCAGAAGCCTGTAATTCAGTGGTTGTCGTTTGTTTATGTGTTACATATTTGTTTTCATTCTTTTTTGTACATAAATTAGGTCGTTAGCTTTCTCGTTTGAATTGTTTTACATTGTCATTTCGGGGCCTTTTATAGCAGGATATGCGGTATGGGCTTTGCTCATTGTCGAAGGCTGTACGGTGACCTATAGTTGTTAATTTCTGTGTCATTTGGTCTCTTGTGGAGGATTGTCTCATTGTCAATCATACCACATCTTCTTTTATATTTATCCTTGGTTAATAGAAATTAACTCGACCCATGACCAGATGTCATAACTTTGGATGAAGAAAACTAAAGTCAGGTGCTTCCAAACAACTTTATATATATGGCACATGGACACCAGTTTACAATTGAATGACTGAGTAGGCTAAATATGATAATTCTGCATGGCTAGCCTATTATGAAATAAAAGCTCAAATAATTTGTGATTGCAAACATATATTGTAGAAAACCAAGCCATTCAATCACTTTTACTCACTCAAACTGCAACAGTAGCTGTCATCGAGATTCACCTTGTCCTGTAAATGCATTATACAGTTGTGAAAGTGGTGATGTATCGGTAGCAGGGTTACGCCCTTTTAAGCACAATGACTGGTAAGTGATATCTCTGTTGATTATAATCGTCTTTATTTTATCATTTAGGGTACAATTCAAACATTTTCTTTTTCTAATCTAAAGGTATACGAAAAGATTTATTTAAATGAACAAACCAGAGGTCAGAATGCATGGTGAATAATAACAATACATGTATGTGAGATTTTCAAAACATACATTTTCTACGTAACCAATAAACTCGTCATAGATATCAGGATTGAAATTTTATATTTTCGCCAGACGCGCGTTTCGTCTACAAAAGACTCGTCAGTGACGCTCGAATAAAAAAGTGTTAAGAAGGCCAAATAAAGTACGAAGTTGAAGAGCATTGAGGACCAAATATTTCCAAAGTTTTGCCAAATACAGCCCATGTTATCTAATCCTGAGATAGAAAAGCCTACTTTTCAATGATTCAAAGTTGTAACCTATCTAGTTCATTATATGCATGATATTTCTACATACTAAAATGCCTGTACCTAGTCAGGAATATGAGAGTTGTTATATATCGATCGTTTGATGTGTTAGTGCTTTTGATTTTGCCATTTGATTAGGGACTTTCCGTTTTGAATTTTCCTCGAGTTCAGTATTTTGTGATTTTACTTTTTAGCCAAATATTTCATGTTTTAAAACTGAAAATTAGATAGCTTTCCATTATATATTCTAATGCAATTTTATGTAACAATTTATTTTCATTGGCTAAAAGTTACCGTAAAATCCACAGTTGACCAGTCGTATAAACTAAGGAGGGACCTGCCATTTTGAATTCATGAATCAACAAATGTTCGATTACTACAATATTATCGAAAATAAAACATCATCTACCTGAAAATCGCCGTTTTGATGTGAATTTATCCAAATTTGAGTCGTAGAAGTTCCGAAATAACCTTCAGTTTGTAAGTTTTCATTTGTATGACGCCATGTTTAGCCGTTACGCGTCGCCAGTAAAACTGCATTTGCGACCGTCAAATCGCCAATTGACGATGGCAAGTCTTCAACTACAGTACTGTTATTCCTTAAATATAATAATAAAGGATATATATGACTTTAAATAAAATCAAAATAATGTTTGAAATGATGTCATCTTATTCCTTACTTACAGTTTCATTTTTAATAGTTTTACTAAGCTATCTAAATAACTCATGTGAAATTGAGTAACAGAAAAGAACAAAAAAAAAAAAACCAGTAGTACAAAAATGCACATCATATTATGTGTAGTACCACTACTGTGATTAAATAAACTATCTTTCAAATCGTCATTTTCTATAAAGTTACTGTGTATACATGTACAATGTGGCATCATTCATCTATGTTCAACATTGATTATCTATGGTCGCCCTAATTCATTGATTGCCTTAGCCAAACTTTGATCAACTTTTCGGAATTTTTGTTTTCATTGCTCTTCGACTTCTATCTTATTTGACCATACAACTATTTGATTCGAATGCTACTTTTGCGTCTTATATGAAGACAAAATGCGCGTGTGTCAGTTTTCTTTGATCATGGTCAGTTTTGCAGAGTAGTTTTATAGGTTGGAATTATTTAGAAAATGCACACGTCTTATCATTATCATATGAAAAATAAAAGACTCAATTTCTTATGTTAAAGTGAATGAAAATATCATTTTCTAGGCCTTAGGACCAGGGCGTTATGTGGTTATTTTCAATTTTACAGATTTAAGGTTGCACTTTTGTAAATACTGACAATACAATTTCCCATAGGATTTCCTTTGACTGCTAAAACTGTAGCACTTTTACTACTGATGAGTCTTTTGTAGACGAAACGCGCGTCTGGCGTAATTACAAAATTTAATCCTGGTATCTATGATGAGTTTATTTACTATGAAGTTTCGTAAAATTTTTATCCTGAATGGAAAACTCATTTGCACTGCTATTTTTTTCAAAGGTCTAGATATAGAACTGTACGGCATATTTTCAACATTTAAAGATAATTCAATTTCGCCGATATGCATGTGTACTCAAACTGGTAATGAGATGAAACAAAGAGGGTACCAGTTGTTCTATAAGTAGGTACACACCATAATTTTATAACTGAATTAATCAAATACATCTTACTGAAAATGCTGAAATTTAAATTTTAAGGCTCAATGTATCTGTTTTACTTGAAAACGGAGGATATTTGGATTATGAGAACAGAGATGATAGACAAGAATACAATAAATCAGGAAAATGGCCTGAACCAAGCAGAGTCTATTTGAAAGGAAAACAAACAACAGAATCGTACATATTTCACTGGGACACAAAGCCTCCTTACTATGATTGCTCTAAGTCTTATTGTCCTTCGTTGCCTGTTTATGTACCGGATATTTCAACTTCTGTAAATATTATTTTGTATGAAGGTCAAATTTAATAAACAAGTAAAAGTAATAAAAAGTAGAGATATATAAATGTTATTAGTTTATAAGTAAAAAAAAATACTGATATATTTTGATTTATGTAAAATACAATGACTGCTTACTTTTTTCATTCTTAGACACAGATATAATATCATATACTTAAATAATTCTTTAAAATTGTGGGTTGGGGTGGGGAGGGGAGGGTATTTATGGAAACGAAAAAATTGTGTAATAAAAAGAAAACTAAATCATGGAATTTTAAGATAAATGTGAGAAGATATATAGATTCCACATCTGCAACAAGTGTATTACGATATTTCTCCACTCGAGACAATTAAATTTTAATATTTAAGGCGCGAGGCTTGCCGAGCTTTTAAATAATTAAAATTAAACTGTTGAGTGGAAAATATCGTAATACACGAGTTATAGTGGTGGAATCGGTTTCCTAATGATTTTTATCCTTCCTTTTCAAAGATTTGAAGAAAGTTGTGTATTTTATATGTGATGTCATCAGGCATGGTCGCCTTTTTCATGACGTCACAGTAGGAAAATTCAGAAGAAAGCAAGAAAATTTAACGTCACAATTAAATTTCGACCAATCATTTGCCGAGAACAGATTTTCACTAGTGAGGAGAAATATTTTCTCACACCGATCAAGAAATGTGAAAATAGCGCAAAAATTAGAGAAAGCTCTTAAAACATGCTTTCAGATAAGAAAAAAAAAGAAAAACGGGGTCACCGGACTTGTTTTCTTGCTACATATAAAATTAGGTTAATTCACAGCTCTTTCTTTTATAAAATTACTTTATCTGAGTTATCTCCACTACTATATGAGGAAGACACACCCAGCCAACTTAAAAGTTGAATATATTTGTAAATGTGATTTTGGATTTAAAGGAAGCTGTATCGAACTGTACAATAACTCTTTTAATTTGTAAAGATGGTGCATATACTGAATTGCAATTGATTATATGGATGAGAGATGACATCATCGGCAATCGTTGATAATAGATCATTCACATATGTAAGAAGCGGCTGTTGTTATACACATAATAGAAGATTATCCGCTTATCTAGAAATAATAGTCTATTTCAATAACGTTGAGACAACTAAAATTAGCTTATATTTCTAGACGAACTACATTTCAAAATACGTATACATTATTAAGAGTTTAATCTATAAAATTAATGTCTACTTTTGTATTTATAGAATGCTGTAAATATCCGATGGAATAAATGGTCAGATGACCTGTCTGGAATTGATTACTTTGATATTGAAGTATTCGAAATGCATTCAGTAGGAAATGGAACGACTGATAATGAAATCGAAGAAATATATGTCATTGTTGACAATAAAACCCTAATAAGGGATCTCTCGGAGGTATGTAAAAATAATGCGAAAGTTCAGGATTATTTCTCTCAAATATTCAAAATAAACTTGAAATCGCAAAGACAAATTGAGAGAAAAGATACTAAGGAGGTATAGCCATTACATATTTTTATGCACGAACCTTGTTTTAATTTCTTATTTGTTAAATTTTGATCAGCAACCAGTTCACTTTTTGGGCTTGTTTTATCTCTTAGAAGCGTACAAAATAAATTTTAAAGTTTGAAACTATGTTCAAAATTATTATGTAATTAAAGGTTTTTGGCGGGATTTTTGTTGATCAGTCTTTGAAATGTATTGAAGACTTTTGTTAGTGCTATTGTGGTTTTCTTTTGGCCACGGCACTGTCTGTATTCTTCTTCGACTTGTGATATTTTGGGTTTCCTCTCATATCCTGTGGGATAATAAATAACCCTTTTGATATATTGAACTGTTTTCTTTAAATCTTAAAAAAACCTGAGTGGACCGTACCTTGACTTATAATGGTTTTATAAATTGTTGACTTGGATGGAGAGTTGTCTCATTGGCACTCATACCACATTTTCCTATATCTACTTAAAATAGAAGCAAATTATTGTTGACTAGGATTCAAAATACTTAGACGCCAGTGTTAACAATTCGATACACATGGTGTCTTTTCTCATTATTGGTGGCCATATGGTGACCTGCTATTGCTTATATCTGTATCATATGAAATCTGGGGATAGTTGTCTCATGGCCAATCATATAAGATCTCCTTCTTTTAATATTTTTTCTTGATTTGTTTTGACCACAAAACTGATCAATCTTGTTAATATAATTGAATTTTAACACATGTTTAAAAGATTAAACATTGTCTCTTGTAAAGAGTTGTCTCATTGGCAATCATACCATTTCTTCTTACTTATACTTGTGTATGAAACAAATTAGATTGGTTCGGTTCAGATAATTAAATCATTATTAATGTAGTTGTTAAAGATCAAATTATTTAACAAAAGAGTTCCGGTCACATTCACTTTGTTAAATTTCATTATACAAACGATTGGTTGATACGTGGTACAACGGATGCAATTTTAGTGCAACAGGTACGAATTTCCGTGACTAATGTACCTTTAATGATGCTCGAGGCTCAAAGTTTTGAAAATTAAAACCAAGTACAAACGATGAACAGCTGATAAATCAAACAGCACCTAAAGTAAAGCAACAACCGAACAAAAGTCAAAGATATTGGTAAAGAATAAACAATTCATATTTTCAAGAATTTCCTTAAATTTCATACCAGCAAATTTTAAATTTCAGAATGAGAGACTTCCAATTTTCACATTTTACATTGCCAAAGAAACATATCAACAGTACTACAACACAGAGTTTACATCCTTCAATCAACTACTTTCGTTTTAAATCATGGTTTTAACTTACATAGTATCTATTGTATTTTTAAAATATTGCTTTATAACAAAATTGCAATGATCTCTTTAAAAGTTAGATAACTCAATATTGAAGCGATTTACATGAATAGAATATTGAATATCTGTATCACAGATAACGGTTTTGTTCGATATGTTGCCTGTTGTCTAAAAATAAAGTTATATATATATAAAAAAAAAAAAAATGCCGAACTCCAAGAAAATCCAAAACGGAAAGTCTTGTATCAAATGGAAAAATCGAAAGCTTAAAAACATCAAACGAATGGAAAACAACTGTCATATTCCTGACTAGGTACAGGCATTTCCTGTATTGTAGAAAAGCGTTTTTCTTCCAGTTTGACATCATCGAATGCGACCAAGCATGATAGTATATGTACTTACACAATGGGTATCATTTTTCGACCAGTAACTGCTTAACTTACTACACTTCACGAGCCAACTCCGGATTTTGATACGTTACGTGTCGATCAATCTTTGGTTTTATAACTAATGGTTTATGACTGTTGTTTATCTGATGATCTTTTCTATTTTAACATTGCTTTTCCTTTATTTAACATTTTCCATTTTATTGAGATTGAACGAGATAAACGTTTTAAATTATTATCTTGACCGGGTAACAATATATTTATAGCATTCGAATAAAACTTACCAAATATTAATTGTAGTACTGGTATGTTTCTATCTTTCGTGGTTTATCATGATGAATATCATACATTTTGATTTTAATAGAGTACGATACAAGTAGCTGAAACAGGAATGTATGCAGTTCATCTTACTGCCTTTGATAGAGCTGGAAACAACAAGACTGCTAGAACGTTTTTTCTTTATGACACCAACAAAGTAATAGATCTAAACAATTGTCAGATTAAAATAATAAAGGCAGAACAGTACTTAGGAAAAAACTGGATAACTTATTCTAACCCATTTATTGATGTTGAGTGGATGGATAAGTTTGTAAAAACAGAACACTTTAAAAATAGCTGGCTTGCAAAAATTAAAAAGGCAGCACATGTCAACACATCCTACGATGACCACAGTGGTAAACGCAATGTGTCATTTGTTCCAAATGTCAAAGGTAATATCATAAATCATAAATATCTTTATTTTGAATTTAAATGAAAAGTTTCAAAAGGCATTATCACGTATACCGACTATTATTTTCCGAAAAAGCTCTGTTCTACTTCTTACAATTGTGTCAAAACTGAAAAACCGACCCCAACATCGTGTATTTTAAATTAACGTATATTTAGAATTTTTTATATGTGATTAGTTTATTTCAATGCAAACTGCTTTAATTGACAAACCTTCACCAAGAACTCTCAAAACCATACATTTGAAAGCCAGGTATGTATAAAATATATAATCTTAAGGAGCTGTATAACCAAATAAAAAGGTGAACATTATTAATTTTTCAGTAGTTCATTTGATTTAGAAGTTGGTTTGAAGGTTTATTACGCATACTTTCAAAATTAGAATTAAAGAAATCAGTATATTTTCTTCGTATATAACTTTTAAACTGAATTTGTTGAGAATTGCAGAATTAAAATAAAAGTACTTAAAACATTAAAAAAATGACGGCTAATGATAAAATACACAAAGTCAACCAAGACAAGACATCAAAATACCAAATTCATTTTCTCGAACTTTTTTGTCGAAATTATGACATTTCTAATAAAACGAAGAAAAGATACATTACACTATTGTTTCAGAAAAAGGGTGAATGTTTGGTACCATTAAAACGTTTAAACCCGCTGCATTTGTTTGCACCTGTCCTAAGTCAGGAATCTGATGTTCAGTAGTTGTCGTTTGTTGATGTGGTTCATAAGTGTTTCTCGTTTCTCGTTTTATATAGATTAGACCGTTGGTTTTCCCGTTTGAATGGTTTTACACTAGTAATTTTGGGGCCCTTTATAGCTTACTGTTCGGTGTGAGCCTAGGCTCCGTGTTGAAGACCGTACTTTGACCTATAATGGTTTACATTTATAAATTTCGACTTGGATGGAGAGTTGTCTCATTGGCACTCATACCACATCTTCTTATATCTATTGACAACAAGGATAAAATTCTTCTTCAAAATAAACCGAAGGATTTAAATCCAAGATTGTTGTATACCAAATTTTATGATATCGTTCATAATTTTCACTCGATATTGATTTTTGTATAACAAAACGACACTGCTAGAAGTCGAATTGTTTGAACCTATTGAACCAAAGTTCGTACCATTAACAGGTCTGTAGTAAAGTAATTTAAAGCGTTCGTTCTTATTCTGCGGTTTACATGATGTAATGAACTATTATATTATCTATTGATGCATTTCTCTGTACTTAATGTTCTTTTGCATTTATTTACACCGTATTCCTGTCACGTAATGTTGTCATTTTAGCGGTATTTTAGCATTGCCATACAAGCATAAGGTTTGGCTAGCCATGAAACCAGGTTCAACTCCCATTTTTTTAAACGTCCTGTACCATGTCAGGACTATTGTAGTTGTTATCACATAGTCCGTTTCTATGTGTGTTAACGTTTAGTTTTGTGGCAGTTCAGGTTTCCTTTTGTTTCCTCTTATAGTTGATGTGTGTACTCCAGTTTTGGTTTGTGGCCCGGATTTGTTTCAATTAAATTAATTTAAGACTATTGAACAGTGGTATACTACTACTATTGCCTTTATATAATATACGTTATGTTAAACTAACCAGATTAAAATAAATATATTCATCGTTTATGTTATAAATTCAGATACAGATACATTAAATATCTCTGTAGTTTATGCGATACTGATGTTCTCCTGAGAGCAATCATTGTTCTCGTCAACCAATCTTTAAAGCGATATTAATGTATATTTCAATTATAAATGTTGAAATCAGTAAGAAGCAATAAAAACCCACACGATTGAAAGAAACGTGCAACAACATGGTAAAATTAAACAGAAAAAACCCACAGAAATAAAATAGTTAAAGACAGTCCAAAACACAACACAAAAAGAAAGCCCAAACGAATGAGAAACACTTAACTCCAGACAGACAATCAAAGATGAAGTCAGTATTTAGATTCTTGTTTTACAAGGTATACATTTAAAACCAATGAATTCATCACGAGAAGGTTCACGAAGGGTTAAAATTGACCGTAAATTTCTAATGTTTTTTTTAAATCGGGCCAAAAATTACAAATTTAAAACAGAAGTACTTGTGATAAAACTTTTAAGACAAAACATATTTTTTGCACCTTCCTTTAACATTTTGAAGCTATGACCCTTTTAGATTTTAAAATAAACATTATTTGTATTAAAGATTGCACTTTGTAAATACAGCTATTTTTCAAACCACGCCTCTTTTGGGGAGATATAAAATATTCATAGACAATTAATTTTGTTTACGTACTGGTTCCCGGAAATGATCTCTATGTTTCATCTCATAGAAACATAACTTGGGAATGCTACCAATAAATATACATATTCATAGTGATCAAGTTGAAGTCTGTGGAAATCCTTAAGTCAAGGTTGGGGTAGTATAGAAATTTAATGTAAGTTTAAACTCTTAGAAATTCGGGGCATATAAACGTTGAAAATATGCCGCACAGCCCTATATTTTGACCTTTGATAAAAATAGTAGCGCATATGAACTTTCCATTCTAGGATATATTTTTTTCAAAACTTCATAGTAAAAGTCGTACAGTTTTAGCCGTGAAAGGAGTTCCTATGGAAATTGCATTGTTGATATTTACAGAAATTCAACCTATAAGGTCAATTGTGATAAAAAAATATCATAATTTTAATGTTTTTGCATAATTAACTTTGGCCGCCATCCACGATCCAAAAGTTTTATATTGATGAACTCTATATCAAAATTGGAATCTTTTGGTTACAAAACATTTTGGATCATGGCGGCCAAGGTTTTCCTAAAGCTGTTAGGGCTGAAAATTGCACTAAATCATCATATTTTAACAAAATGGGCTTACTTTGGAGAATATTATGTACTTTTATGAAAAGAACTGATTTAGTTAGCATTTAGGCTTTTGAAATAGACTCATTTACGAACCAAACAATGACTTTTTTGGTATTTTATGATAAAGTTGATATTTTAGGCTATTTTGTGCCATAAGTGAACCTTGTCCTTTCTGCAAACATTACATTTGTGCAGAGAGCATATTGGAATAGCAATGACCGATAATGTGCCAGAATCTGCCAGCATAATTTGCAATTAGACCATTAAATTCTAGAAAACAATTAGTTATCTGTTGCGAAAAATATTAATAATGAAACTTACGTGTATTCTACAGGCATTGTAAGATTTGAAATTGCTCATAATGTTTACGGTACATCACTGAAGTCATCATCTCCTCTAACTCTTGTACCTAGTGTGTATTCAGAAACTGCTACTCAGAATGTGGAATGGGACGACGGGGATAAACTTGTTGTTAACATCAGGGCATTTGATTTCTTAGACAATTATAGAGATGAGACTGTGACGGCTTATAAAGACTCATCTTCACCAATAATATCTAACCTATGGTTGACAAAAAGTGATCGAATAAACATCGCTGTTCATAGCGTAGAAGAATTTAATGAAATGATGTGAGTTTTCAATGACAATCTTATTGTTTTACGTATTTATAACACTTCATTTAAGAGTTCATACTTATCCTCTTCATTCATAAGACTTATTTAGATATCAAGTATATATTTATTCAATGCATTTTAACATATCAGGAAATAAGTTTTCTAAGTTTCTTTTGAGTCGAATGTGACCTAGCGTTTCCTGGTTATGTCTTATGGCATGAGAGGGTTTTGGTGGCCAAGTGGTCGAAGTAGTTGAACTACTGTATTACTAGCCTTTAAAAAAGAGGTTGCGAGTTCGAATCTTGCACGTAGCAGATGTGCAAGACTCTAATCTTAATTGCATAGGATTGATAGTATTCCTAGTAGATTTAAAAAGGAAAGGGATGAAATTAGCAATCGACTCCTTATAGCGGTTTTGCCTATGAATGGTTTTGTATTTGTGCAAGTGGATTAGGATAAAATCTGTTCACCATCTTATTTCTGATGTTTGAAAGCTAAAACTGATTGGCATGTTGATAAATTATGCCAGTTCAGTGTTTGAGACCCTTATATACTTTATGCTGTTTAATGTTTAATATTTACCTTTCCCGGTAATAAAGGTTTAAGATCTACAAAATATAATGATCAAGGAATTCAAAGGCTTTAACAATAGACGAATAAGTTGAAGAAAGGAAATAATCACAGTAAAGTAAATATTATTGCAACGCAAATGTTTTATTAGTTCATGACTTAAAAGCGTTGTTTTGTACATATAGTGTAAAAACGTTTAAACACTTACATTTTTCAGGATTGAATGGGATGCTTTCGATTATCACAGTGGAATAAGCCATTTAAATTGGCGGTTGTATGACAATTTCACTGGTTTGGATTTTATTCATGGAGAAATTGATTTACCAGGACAAGGGAAATGAAGGTAATGAAGTTTAATACATTTCAACTTCAAGAGTTGGTTAAATTGTTAACGCACTGGTGTTAATACTTCCTCTCTTTATTACCAGGCTCATTCATTTATTACTAGGGATATTTACAGTCGGTAACGTGTAATTTCAAGTTTTAACATTATGTTTTCAATCGGAGATGCCCATTACAGATAGAATGATCAAGTTTATTATGAATACTTACAAATGTTAGCAATGATTTTCTAACGTATCCCACCTATTATTATATTTAAATTGTCAGTATTTTTAGAAAATTTTGATCGGATTTTGTCGTAGATCTCGTCACAAGAAAACTATTATATCAGAGTTTACTAATGAAATACATATATAAAGGATGATGTTGCATAGCAATGTCTGTTACAATATAATAAATGAATCACAGAAGACCTGGTATAAAGCAGACACACATAGGAGCTAGATCTTGTGCTATTACAATTCTAGCCAAAACGTGCTTGAGATAAGATAAAAGTATAATGAAAGACCCATTGAATTTAGCATTGTTATTTATTCATAAAAACATAAATAAAAACAACACCTTTGTTTAGAAGCCATATTTTGTGTTATCCCTTTCGCGGCGAAATTTTTACAGAAATTTGTGTTCTAAAACAAACTTTGATATTTCTTTGTCTGAACAAATTAACTAAGAGATATTCTTTTCTTATTTTAATATGTTAGACTTTGGCAGAATGTCAGGATAAATTCAAAGATTATACCAGAGGACCAGTATGTTACTGTACTAAATATACCGGTTGTTACCACAAACATTTTTATGTAAAACCACATATAGCAGTAGATGACGGCAATGGAATAGTCCATAACAGATCTAATGGTGTACATGATTCAGATTATTACATAGATATTAACGTTACAAACATGGCAACATTGACTACACTGAAAACTATAAAGGTAGTACTAAGAACATACTTCATCATTCAGAATTCACTATATGCAAATTCAAGGTTTATCGGCACTAACAGCCAATCTGCTTTTGTAGTAAGAGAGTGACAATTAATCAAAGTAAAATGAACAATTATTTCTGCATTAAATAACCATTTATACGTTTAAAGTATTCCTTAATCCTGATCACAACATTTCTTGAATTTCATGATTAGAAATGTGGATTCAAGGTTTTGACGATAATCATAAGATTTATTTTGTTACTTTGGTGACCTATCGTGTAAAATATTCCTGGTTTCTGAGAAGACGGATGAGATGAAATCTTATAAGGTACAAAGGAATTGGTGTGGGCACTATTCCTAAAATAATTTTATCTAGTTGTCAAATTATTTCCAAAAAATTGTCTGAAATGTCTAAATGAGAGCTATAAATAAATCAAATGTAATTTGATACCAATTTAAAGTCATATCAAGTAGAAAATATAAAAATATATAAATATATATTATAAAAAAAATAATCATTTTGGCACAATAATAAAATCACGCATAATCAAAAATATATTCAAATGTTTCTTCGGCTTTTTTTAAATGATAACGACATCTCATGAGATCGGTTTGCGCCTAGAAAACCGAACATGTTCTTAATTTGAATGACCATCATGAGAAATGGAATACTTATGTCAACGAAAGCCTTTATAACTTTAAGGTCGATACGGTCCACAGTATCATTTTGGAAGTAAAACCTTAATCATTTCTTTTGGCAATTAACAATAAGAACATCAGTGCAGATAGGAGACGATTGAAAACATATCAACATTGGACTTCAATTGCCCTTTTCGGTACTTTCTTACCAATTTGTAATGTAAATTACGTGAAGATACTTACCTGTTTGGTAAACTTGAGATGATTTTTACATTTAGTTTATAAATTGAAAACTATGATAACTGCTTAACTATTCTAAAGTAGCGTATCGTCCTTACACATTTCAGTATGTCATGACTTTTAGATAACAATAGATATAACTCCACCAGTAGCCGGACATGTGCACGACGGTGTCTACGGCAGTCCAGAAGTGGACTATCAACAGGACCTGCGGCTTGATGTTCATTGGGAAGGATTTTTGGATCATGAGAGTGGTGTCGCATTTTACCAGTATGAATTTTCTGAAGTCTGTCTTACTGCAGAACACTTTCAAAATAAATCATTGGTTAGTATTTAAGAGACAATGAAATAATGGAAAATATATCTTTTCGGTGACTTTAACATGGCATTTAAAAATGATAATCCTGAATGTAAAGTATACTATTGTTCATATATTTCATATGCTCTAAAAGTTAAGATTAAATAAACCAATAAATAATTTCATTGACTAAGCACAGTGCCCATACTAGAGCAGAATAATTACAGTATAATTATGACTACACGACAGAACATACAATACTCAACATGATTTGAATGATTGAGTTGATTTGATTAAAACATTGAACATAAATACACTTATTAAGGAAATTAACTGCAAAAATATACAAAACTGGTGAACAAAACCCAGCAATATAGATTCCACCTGGAACATGCAAATTTCACACAATAATAAAAATATAATAAAGGGGACAGCTCTTAAGTCAATTATTCAATAATAGTGCATCTTTGTGTTTTGACAGCTGTTTTAAAAGTTTATTTATTATAAAAACGATGTCTATATTTACGTTGCTTAACAGCCAAATTAAATTGATTTTATCTGAAAGTTTACTAAAAGTAAAATCACAAAAACTGAACTCCGAGGAAAATTCAAAAGGAAAGTCCCTAATTAAATGGCAAAATCAAAAGCCCAAACACATCAAACGAATGGATAACAACTGTCATATTCCTGACTTGATACAGGCATTTTCTTATGTAGAAAATGGTGGATTGAACCTGGTTTTATAGCTAGCTAAACCTGTCACTTGTATGACAGTCGCAATTCCATTATATTGACAACGATGCGTGAACATAGCAAACAGACACAATAGGTAAAAATGTCAAAATAGGGTACAGCAGTCAACATTGTGTTATAATCTCAACCACTATAAAACAAACAAATGTAACAAAGAAGCACAAAAGACATCCATCAAATTTAACAACCTCATTCATTGCTTTTTTATTATAAGATTTATTCATCTATGTAAAATCCACCAAAAGGATTGAAATATTTTAAGTACGGGGATCGAATCCTTACCCTGATAGACACATGTTTAGCTTAACCTTAACTCTGACGTAGAATCGCATGTTTGACGTCACACAGGTAAAATAATGTTGACGTTCAAAGTATGGACAGAATATAGTCTATAGTTCTTTTAGGCATATCTCTGCAAACTCTGAATTAGAAGTTTCCTTGTCCTACTTGCCGCTCGTCTTAATGCTTATTGTGAATTTCTTCTAACAAAAGAGCCACGTCATTATATATCAAAGAAACACAAAAAGCATTTAGACAAAGTATTAGCAAAAATACAAAAATATCATAGAACGATAACACAATGGTGGGATGTACAGAGCCACGTCATATGTATCAAAGAAACAAAAAATCATATAGACAAAGCACATTAACAAAATGAAAGATAAGAATACAAAAGTATAGAACAATAGCACAATGACGGGATGCATAAGTACACAGTCACGTCAAATGGATATCACAAAACAGACTAAACAGTAAAAGTTATATCAATAAAGACTAATAAAAGAATACTATGACACGTATTAAGTTGATAAACACCGTCCGTACGTAGAATCTATACTTCAAGACCATCGTGTATAATTTGTGAAGTTGATACGGAATATTTATTAACTTTATTTTATTGATCAAAACATGGTTTGCGTAATATTGTTTAGCATGGGCATTGAATTAAAAATGGATTTCATCTTAAACAAAATTTTAACTTACGTTACATTTTCTTTCACTAATATCTAAGTTACAATATCTTCCCTTTTCAATGTTTAGGTTATGTGAGTTTACTCTAACTTTTGTTAACAACCTTCTTTCAGTTTCATTACCACAACATAAATATTTTTGTAATTTGAAAATGTTTTAAATTTACGATATGTATATGTTCTTAATTTGTTCCCAACTTTAGAATGTTGAGTATTATCATTAAAGAGCCCTTTTAACCAAATTTTGTTAAATACAGTTTTGAGAGAGCTTTTACTTTAGTTATAGTATAATTAGATGAACTAGGCATATGGAATAAATAATCAAGTTTCAGATAAGACAAAAGTTTTCTTATATTACTAATCCAGGATTCTTTATTCTGTGAATCCATTGTAGTAGACTCTTGAAAAGCTTAATATAATATACTATTTTTATCTGCAATATATTTTAGATAACACTAATATTTAACCATGTTAAGAAAAACATACATGAGTAATACTTGGAAAACGTCTTAGTTCACCTCTACTGGCAAAGTTGGATGATTTATTTTAACACCAACGTATACATTGCTAATCGTATAAGAGCTTTTTGACAGATCGTAGTATCGTGGCAGTACACATGTGTAATATTGAGTATGGTTTTAATTTACTGATGACAAAATCAATATTTGTACAAAAATGCAGTATTCAAAGATTTAAATGCAGTGTTGAAAGGTTACCTTTAGAACAACCTTGTTTAAAGGATATATAAGTTTACCAAACTCGTATCTAAATTTCTGGGCTCAGTTTACAACATCACCGTTAAATTAAGAATGTGCTGTCCCGTTTGAAACAAGTTTTCTTCATGTGCAGCCAAATTTCCAGACTAAATCTTTGTATCTATAAAGAATTTAGTAAAATTTTAAGTAATGTATGGCAACGAAATCCAAAACTTAATGATCTACTTGTAATACATAGATTACCCCATTAAAATCCGAAACGTCATTACAGACACGGACATAGCGAACGAGTTGGATATATAAACACCGAAGGACGGTTCCAAAGGAACATCACTATCTAAAAGGAAAATTAACAATAGGGAAAGGAAAATTATCCCTTTTGTCGTAAATTTTGTAGGGTTTCTAGTGTGATCCTGAAATATGCAAATCTAGGAAAGGACAGTTATTACTGTTGGTATTAGATTTATTTAAAGTAAGTTCCTTTAAGTAAGTTTCAGTGTCTACTGAATGGAAATAGAAGTGATGACTAAAGTTTGTTATATATCAAGTAGGAGACATTTGTCGACCATTGGTCGTTACTTATATATAAGTCAGACAATCTTAAGATGAACTCATGATGAGGCTATGCAAAGGAAACATTAAGAAAAGCTAAAGTAGTCTTAATCATGTTTAAACTTAAGAAGGTTTCATATATTTTTTTTGTAGGGCTACTGACCCAGTTGTTCAAAAAACGAAAATGAAAATTATACCAATTGCAAAATCTGTATCATCATATCGGGTTAGTTTTGACTATGACTTTAATTTAAATTGCAGACTTGTGTGTCTGAGTTTCACCAGTTCTGCAAGTTTGCATAAATTTTTCAGGCGGACGACACTTATGACACATTCGCCAGTTATAACGCACCAAATCCTGGAACCTACTTCGTGACAGTCGTGGCATATAATAGAGGCTATGACATGTCTAAACCAGTTTGTTCAGATGGGGTGACCATAACAAACATCGTACCGTCAGTTAATAATGTTATTGTAATGCATGCTAGGACGAAACCACGTTTAGTTAGAGACGGTGATGGCAATAAATGGTATATAGATAAAACCCTTCAACGGCATATATTGGAAAATAATACAGACATATGCAAGTACGTGTTATTTAAATACATTGGAAATGTACCTAATATTCATTTGTTGTAGGGGACATGTATTTTTTCAGTTTATATAAAAATAATATGTGTTTCTCTCACCAGCATGCAGGAACAAGATTTTTTACAATTGATATCATTTTATCTTTAATATTATTCAGTAGAGAAAAATTATTTTTTCAAAACTTCCTTCTAAAACATATTATTTAGAAAAAAACTGGTATGACCACAACCAACCAATTACACAAGTAGAATGATCAGTGAAATAGACAACATTAACATAGAGAACAAAATAACTAACAAAATTATCAAATATATGAAATAAATAAAAGACGTAGTACGAGTGCCAATGAGGCAACTCTCCGTCCAAATCATGATGTATAAAAGGTAACAGTTATAGGTCAAAGTACGGCCGTCGACACGATGCCATGTTTCACACCAAAGAAAGCTATTGAGGGCCCCAAAAGACTAGTTTAAAAAATTCAAACAGGATAACCAACGGTCTAATCAATACGAAAACGAGGATGGAAATACACATATGCACCACACCGACAAACGACAACCACTGAAGACTAAGAATTTTGTATTCCAGATGAGTTTCGTCTACATAAGACTAATTAGAGCCACTCGAAGAAAAGTATAAAAAATCATTTACGAAGTTGAAAACAAAATGGTCCAAAAGTTATGACAATGTTATCTAATTTAGGCAATTTATGCCAGGGGCTAGAAAAAAAAAATTACATGTTATAACAAACAATAAGGTTCAAGGCTATATCAAATATGAAGTCGAAGAACATGAAAATCAAATAATCAAAAATATTATGGCTGATCTAACTATGGATATCTATTCCTTGGGTTAGAACGAATAGTTTGTCCTATTTCTGACTTGTTACATGCCTTAACCCAAGAAAATGGAAGATGAAACCTGGTTTTATAACTAACTAAACCTTATCTTTAACACATATTACAAACAGAAACAAAGAGGTAACAACATATTAATGGTTTAAATTTACTTGCATATACAGTATATTTTGTAGTTATGGTTATTATTTTAAAGGTTTTCAGATCCGCTGACGGAAGACATTGAAGTTTTCCCAGTCTCCCAAACACCAGTGAATGCTCACAATGTATGTAAGAAGACCCGTTCGTATTCAACTTTGGTCACTCGAGTAATTCCTAGAATACACATGGTATGTTTTGTTTGCTACCCGATACATCATGCCATAAGATATGAGAATCATTTGCGATAGTTCTTTCATAACCATAGCACACTAACCATCTGAGCTTATTGCCTCAAAAGTTTTCATATTTGGTAAGATAAATTATGGTATTTCTACTAAGTAATACTGCATTTGTCTAATTTTCCAATATGAATAATTTTGCATGATTTTTAGGACATGGAATTTTATTTCAACAGGTGTATTATTATATGTCATAGTGAATCAAACTCCCGGAGGCTATTTCGTCAAAGCTATCATGATTGAATAAATAACACATAACTCCTAAAGCAATCTTTTCAATAATAGTATGAACCCTAAGTGTTGCCTTAAAATGAAAAAAGTACATAAATACTATATGGATACCAGTATCAAAGTGTGTACGCCAGACGCACGGTCATATACAAAGGACTTACCGGTGTCGCTGGAATAAAAAAGTGATGAACGCCAAATGAAGTACGAAGTTGAAAAATAATTTCATATCAGATATAAGAAATCATCCAATCCATTAAAGGAGACGTGACACGATTTTTTTTTTTTTTTTTTATTAAATTAATAAATAATAGTCTTAAAACATGTTTTGTACAATTTTACTGGTCAAAACCTGATCAATCGGCATTTTCTGGTCAAAGAATCCAGCGCTTGTCATAATAAATGATTTTTAATTAGATATCGATCACGTGATCGTGCTTACGTCAGTGGTTACAAGCTGGGAAAATGTCTCTAACTGGACGATGTCGATACACTATGGGCGGTATTGACAGCACTTTTCCCGATTACTGACAAACTATAAAGACAATTGACCTCATCAATTTGAGCCATTGTGTGTGGAAAATAACCAAGAAAAGCATATTAATTCTTCATGCGAAAAGTCCAACAACGACGATTTTTCAGACAATACCGATCGGATTGTTACCATACATATTTGGTTTGTCTGATGAATAAATTTAATAAACCGCTTTCTGCATTTTTTAATTTAAATAAAACTACTTATCATGATTGAAAATATAAATTTCTAATTATTGATGATCAAATTGTTCTTTTTCTCTGTTACGACAATGTTATAATTATGTGTGTGCCAGAAGCAGGGGAAAAACGATAGTAAAGGTCAAATTAGGCGTTCGCAAAGGGTACATTTTTTTTTTGTTACATAGGGACTTTTAATAGGTATAAATTATCACCAAAAGTTAGGCTTATATTTTTTTTGGTTGGAAACCATACATCACACAAAGGATTTGTATAGTGAAAAATCCTTTATCACATTATTTCTGCATTAGGATATTCAATTAACAATTTTATTACTTTCCCCCCTTTTATGTAAACAATTCAATTCAATATTTTATTTACGTCTCACCATTTGTTTAAATTACACAATACAAAACGTTTATTGGAGGCTGTTGTTTTAGTAATTAAATTTTGACACCTATAGCATACTTGACAAGGTGAAAGGTAAGAAGGCACCTGTAGTGTGATTTAGTCACGTGTTATGTTATTTACCTTTTAAAACCATACATTTTTAAGAAAAACTATCTTTATGTTGAAATGATTAATTTAGTTATACTACACTTCTAAAGTATGCTATTCCATCAAGACCCTTATAAATCTAACTTCAAATTTAAGGAATTACGTATAAACAAAGTAAATTCAAATTCACTTATTTCCACTCCTCTCGCCCAAATATCATTTAGCAATCAATTTGTTTATTGCTACCAGCAAAACGCTTGAGTCCAGGAAAATATTCGCAACACATAATGTTCTTTTTCAAAATATTTCTTCTAAAAGGGGTCATTTGAATAAATGTTAGATTTTCAATCGGACTGAGCAGGAAAATGTTTACATGTAACATACTTCAGTCTTCGAGAACATGATTTGTGTATACTATTAACTGTACTTGGCTTTGATCTAGCTAACAGTATGATTTGTGCGTTGTCTCTATTGCTTTAACGTTAGTGGTTTCTCTACTTCGTACCGATCTTTTGAGTTAGACTGGTTTTATAGTTCTTATATACTGCTGTAAGACCACTGTCACACGTTTTTTTTGGCGGGGGTAGACACTCACAAACATGTACCACCGACACATTTTGAATGTGTCTGTCTCAAATCAGGAGCATATAGATCAGTGGTTGTCGTTGGTTCATGTCTGTCAATTTTTTTCTGCGGAAATTATTTTATTATAAATAAGTTAGTTTTCTCGTTAAAATTGTTTCACATTTTCATGTTGAGAACTTTTATAGCCGAATATGCGGTATGGGGTTTTCTCATTGTTGGAGGCCGTACGGTTAACGACACTTTCTTCATTTATTATAAAGTTTCCATTTTGAAAAGAAATGTTTTCATCATCTGAATCTTTACCAACTAAATAGTTGTCAATAATTATATTCGATGTTCAATGTAAGAATGTAAAAGACTTATGATTCACATTCATGTATCATTTCCTTGGTTGCTTTTATGCTTTTGCCTAACAATTTCTTATGAAGTTATACACTTGCAAGCATCTAGGAATATTACTTTTCCATCTCAATCAAGAAGTCAAGTAAAAATGCATCTGTTATAAACCTTTACATCTGCATATTCTTAAAAGCAACAGATATAAGATCTATATACAGGTTGTCTATCAGTTATCAACACTGGTTAGGGTATTTAATTGGTGGTGCATAGGGTATTGTATAGTCGTACTACAGGTATTCATTAAACATATGATCAGATAATTGTACCTGTATTACTGTAACAACAATAATATATTCCAATCTCACCTGTGCCCTCGGCAAAACCAACATCCAGGTTGTACACAAAGAGCTTATGAAGTAATATTGCGTAATAGCTATGTCTTATCAATCCCCCATGTGGCGTGACACCTGAAGCTTGCAACTTCAAACGAGACCTGAAATTGCGAAACTCAATCACCTGTACCGTACACCTGTGTCCTATGATGAACTCATGGCATGGCACCCGAGAACCCAACTATTGATTCCTTATGAAAGTGGGCGGAAAGAAGTGTAGTTTGGGCTTGTTAAAAAGTCCCATCTTTACACCATCTAAGTCTGCGTGTCGTTCAAAAAAAAACAGAAAATATCATGTGAATATTATTTTTAATTATATTGTTGAATCCATCGGCATCACACATAATCATTGTTTATCACTGTCATGCGTTTTGTTGGATAATAATCGAAACTAAATTTGTGCTGTACCCATATGTTAATATGAATGAATGTAACCACTGACGTAGTAGCCTCGTTCTGAGTGACTTCCGGGATGGAAATATGCATATTTGACAGGTCGATAAATCGTTGCATTAAAATCTCATTAAAATACATATTTTACCAAATATTTGACACTTATATTGCTATCGATATATTTTTGGGGAAAGTTAAATATAAATAAACATTTTGAAACACAAATTGAAAATCGTGTCATGTCTCCTTTAACCGAGAGGAGTATGAATTTTACATTTGTTGATAATGTTAAATAACTGGAATTTCTGCACGAAGTATCTAATGTTGGGTTTTATTTTCAGTTTATTTTTAGCATTAATTTACGCATCTTTCATAGCATGTACAATATATGTTTCAGTTAAACATAACATGGGCACCAGCTGTTGATGATAAGCTTATAGATGATTACGAAGTTGGAGTATCATCAGTACTGGGTAGCTTTGCGCCTGATATAATGAAATTCCAGTCGTCAAGGCGTCATACACATATTTTGATAAATCACTTTGGTGTTCCCGAGGGAAAATTGTTCTACATCATTATGAAGTCTATAAGCAAGTCTAATGTAATAGGTGCTCAGGTAAGTCTATGAAATCATTTTTCTAAAAAATTATATCACATTTCGGGAATTGAATTTCTCACCTATTTTCGTTAAAAGATAAAAGTATTAAAATCTTTTAAATCTTAATATCATTCATTAATAAATGAATACTTTCATATAGAAATTATCAAACGATTATGAATGAGATTATTAATTGAAGAAAATGTATTATCTTTACAGAGTGTTGGTCCGTTCATACAGGACACGACATCTCCTCAGTTCGTTGGAACATATATTGGTTTGTATCTCTCTGGAAATTACCTCGTTGCAAATTGGTCAGTGGCCAGTTTTGAAGATAGTGATAACCCGTTTGCGTTGGACTACGAATATTCTATAGGTAAAGATAAAAACATATAAGAGCTAAGGTAAAGAGATTAGATCTGTCAAATTCGGATACGTTTTTCAAATACATCACTATTCATTAAATATTTAATCACAACATTTTCTACAAATATCTTCTTGATAATACACCAGACTTTTTACAGCTAATCCTCTAAAGGGATTGTCTTCTTGGTACCTCTAATGTAATATACATGTCTTCCAATGTTCTTTACATAATATGGTAAACATTAGAATTGATCAAAAATTCCTCTTGATAACAATACATTATTTCAACACTGAATTTAAATTTGTGTTTAGACACAATTTAGATTGTAATCATACACTATAACGAGATCGAAAATTTCATTTTGAAATGCTAGGCCAGTATTTTGACGTAATGTGGTTAATTCCTTTTTAAAGAATGTCCTAAAATTTTGTTAACTAGAAGATAACCGGCGCAAGCGCGGGAATAAAAGAAATCTGATGAATAAGAAAGGGTCATAATTATTCATATATACGATCTAGAGGTTATTGAAAAGAGATGTTTCATGTTGAAAAAAGGGTGCATGTCATACTTCCTTTACCTTTAAGTCAGATTTTCTATCTTGTTCAAAATATATCTCGTATAGCATGCAGTTTGTTGATATTGCATGTGCTTACAAAATCTAATGAAAAAGACCTTTGAAAACATGAGAACTGTGACTGAATTTCTTTTGAAATATAGAAATGCAAACTTTAAGATACAGGATTATCATAGCAGTTGTCATCGGAACATCAACCAATCGTTTGAAATAAAGTTTAATGACCAAATTAACTTCTGACATATTTTATTTTTATCAAGTAAAATAAAACTTCTGTTAGTTTTGAAGATGAAATAAAATAAAAATTCTGACATTACCAACGGTTAGTTATTCATGGTTTTTGGTGAAATACAATTTCATCAATTTCGAAGATAAGATACTAAATTCAAAAGGATGTTCAATACTTTATCGTTTGGTCATAAAAGTAATTTTATTTGACATACTAGGTATTTAGTGACAAAAGAGGGCAAATTATATCGAAGATATTCAAACTTTTAGATTTTCATTTAGGGCATTTGGTTATAAGATAGTTACTCGTTTGTAAGGCAGATCAATATTTTTTCTCACCAAACGATCTGTCAGTTTACAGTGCGACTTTCAAAAGAAAAGGAAATATTTAAGTATTTATTGTTTAGAGGAGCTATTTTTTCAATTATCAGTAATTATGATAAACATGGCTTGCAAAATGTCGTTGTTTTTACATTTTCATAAAACATAATAGGCATTCACAAAAATTGTTATGCGATTGCATTTAAATGAAGGCAACAGAAGTATACAGCTGTTCGAAAGTCATAAATCGCTTGAGAAAAGACAAATCCGGGTTACAAACTAAATCTGAGGGAAACACATCAAATAAAAGATGAAAACAAGTAAGTACCAAGCAAGACTATTTGTGTCAGTAAATTGTAGCATCTTCTGAGGTGGGGAAAGTTTATATATTATTTTCTAAAGTGCATAAAAAATACATTTGTTCTTTGCGTTTTATAGATAAAAGACTTAACATATGCCATTGCCAGTATAACCTTTATTTTATATCTAATTTTCTATGCTGCCAATTCTCTAACAAAACAAACTAATATAAAAAAAATCATATTACAGGACACACACCATATTCTACAGACATACAACAATACTCCATAGTAGAAGAAGCTGGGCCATGCGTCCATTCATCAAAATACATGTGCACTGCAACTAATATATTGTCTTTAGACTGGAAATTACATGGTCATCATGAATATTACGTGACAGTAAAGGCTACAAATCTTGCCGGTCAATACGTCACCAAGTCATCTGTACCTTATATTCATGATATATTGTTGCCTACCAGAGGTCTGGTTATTGATGTTCCAGGAAATTCGTCAACTTTTACTCCAGTTAAGGTATAAAGGGCGTACAGTCTTAAGTAAAGATAAAAACAATAGAAGTAAAAATTAGAAAAATTACAACAGTATGACGAATAAAAGGAGATTAGGGTAATCATCAGGTAGAACCAAATAGAAAAAAAAATCTATAGATATATTTCACCAAAAGACTTCTGAAAGATAACACACTGTCTTAAACAGCAGCGCTAGTTATCTCTATACAATAAAAATCAGCACATCACCCAAATATACACATTAGAGACAGTTGTATTTTATCCATTGTCAAATATAGTTAATTTATTTAGCATATGAAACCTATAAATAAATAAAAAGTGTTTGAATTGACGAATTGCATTAGGAGCAAGACAAGGAGTATGTGTCTCCTGGAATGCATGCATCATACTCCTTTTAAATCCAGAATTTGTCATATTGTCACAATCGGTATGTTATGGACAAATATACTAAGATTTAAGCGAGAGAAAAAAATTTGAATGAGTTGAAAGATAGACACACCGTTAACAATTTAATGCTTGTGAAGTGTCAATTTTAGTCGTATCTAAGAAACTTTTGAAACATTTTAGGGTTGTTAGCACACTCCTGTTCCACTGAACTGCAATAAAGTTAAGCGTTTGATAAATCACTGATAACATTCTTGCGTATCACAAACAAACAAGTTGTCACGTCCAATTTCATTGGCCGAAAGATTCAAATACAACAACAATCGTAGTGTGCACGTTAATTGACACAGATGACCGACAATGGAATGTACTATGAGTCTATGTTACAACGAACGAAAAACAAGGATTTGTATAGTTTACAAATCTTTGGTCAAAAGAATAAAATAAATGTTATGTGATTTTCCAATAGTGGGGTCGAAATATTATACTTGTAAAATTTTTATTAAGTAACATTCTTTATGCATGCAGAGTATGTTTTAGCCGGCTACCGTGGGTCTCTCGACGTACTGAACAGAAATATATGATGGGTTGCACATTCCTCTTTTGTTTTTATGCTATAAAACAGTAGATAAGCGTTTGTTCATCCAGAAATAACGTATCATAAACGGAGCAAATTGTCCCCGAAAGATAGAAACAAAACAACAATAATCGTATCATTTGTGCACGTGAATGAATACAATTTACGTACTTTGCAATGTACTATCATAGTTACCTCGAAAATAAAATGAAGGCAGTTAAGGCAGGATTGTGTAAAAGGATTGAAAAGTTACATCGGTGAGGATTTTTTTTGCATGTGTGAAACAAAAAAAAAAAATAAATAACTACTTGTGAGAAATGTCGTAGTCTATAAGGAACAATATAAATATACTGTTTTGAATTAAATTGAAAGAAAATTTATCTTTTAATTTCATACCGTAAGAATAGAGCTTTGCATAACATTGTTGAACTATCCGCCTTAGTGACGTGTAGTTTGCATTTTAAAATGAAATACCGTGACAAAATCATACATGCATGATAAAGTGATAAACGAAATATTAAGAAATTAAGGATGACTAAATGCATGTACAAGGAGGGACTCACCTTTTATGAATACATGTACATTTTATTAATAAACACGCTTTTAAAAGTGATTGTTTTCTATGTAACTATTTAAATATTGACGATAATTTACATTCGTTTTCAACCGAGAATAGCAAAACAGTTAATTATAAATTCATCAAGTATATCACTGGAGTTACTTAAAGAACATTGCCTTCCACTGTGCCGATGTTTTGCCATCTCCATTTTCCCTTAACAAAGCATGGTTGGTAACCTGTTCTGAGTTTACTTTAAATTTCGGGATTTTTTTCAAAATTAAGTTAACTGAATTAGAAAATATATCACACTATACTAAGTGGAATACCTAAAACTTGCGAAAGAATATGAATAAAGAACATGACAGTTTAAAATACAAACCTATTTTCTATAAAAATCGACCAATATTTTTAGTATACAATTTGTTTATTTTGTAGTTAAGTACGGTTTCATTTCAAGTACAACGTTAATTCATCGAGTCCATTTCATTCACATTTCCTAATTTGTTCTTATTGCAAACACATAATGGATAGAAAAGGTGCACGGGGTAAGGGCTCGGTAAGGAGTTACCATTTGATTTTTAGGGGAGGGGCTAGGATGAAAATTGATAAAATACAGGACAGCAGTATTGAGTAAAATGAAAAGCAGCTTATCAAAGAAAGGGCTAGGATTAAAATTGATAAAATGCAGGACAGCAGTGTTGAGTAAAATGAAAAAGCAGGATGACAATTTATTTAAAATAAAGACTGGACCGAATAGACTGAAAATAAAAAGGTAGGTCAGATATTCAACTAAAAATAAGGCAGGACATAATTTTCAACCTCCCCTCCCCGCCCCAATAAAATATCATAATCCATAATCAAATGGTAGCTCCTATAAATCCAAAACTATTTGCGTGGAGACAGTTGAATTAAATATTTCGAGGAGAATAATTTTAAGTTCCAAATTTTATTATTGCACAAAATTATAAAATCAATGAATTTAACATGCACATGTATATAAGCTTGATGCCATTGGACAATCAAGAACACAATCATCATTTTGTACGTGAATACTGATTAGTTCATTCAACTTTATAGTACGTGTGTTCTATTTTCGCAGTTGTGAGGTCGAAGGTTTGAATTGACCAATGAAAACGATCGTTCCTTTAAGAGTTAATCTAATAAAGTTTGTTTGACTGTTTATATCGCACGACCTTTCGCTAAGCTTGGCCGCAGTTAAGTGTAATTAAGTCTGAATAATGTAAGCATGTACTTGCGTGATAAACATACTATTATTAGATACTTAAATACGATAAGGGCAATTCATATGTTACAACTTACAAAATGAAATTGTGGAAATAGATCTTGTTTGTTAATGTCAAAGTTTATTTTTAGATCAGATATGTCAAGGTTTTCAAGTGAAAGTTGGGACCGTGACATCCTAGATTTAATATATTCACTAGTTAAGACAATGCTATGTTGTTAAGAGTTGTAAGAAGCACCATATTTTTAATATACTAGTACAATTTTGCCATTCCTTTGGACAAACGATGGCTCTTATTACAACTAACTTGTGTGTTTAGAAATTATAAGAGTATTGTATCAGGACATTTAAATAAAATCACTAGATAAAACAAATCATTATCAAACAATACACTGAATTTATTCATTACATTAAAAACACAAAAGAAGAGGTGGTTGAGGAGAAGTTCCCCAGATAATCGTTTCTTTATTTATGTTACCATTTTTACAAGATAAATATAACTGGTGAAGAATGTATATCAGGAAATACATACCTTTGATTAGATCTATATCATTCAACCCTCATGGATTTTTCAAAATTCATTTGAGAATGTTCACATAAATTAACGAATATATAAAACTTCAATTCTGGTATCTATGATGAGTTAAATTAGATACGTGTATTTTTATATTAGTTAACGAATATGACAGATACGTGTATTTTCATTTACAATTTATGCAATAAATCATATTTTTAGGACATTGAAGACATTGACTATACAACTATTACAAATCATCTAGCTGTTCGCTGGACGAAATTTTATCATCCACATTTGAATTTAACATATGATGCCTGTGTAGGAACCGCTTCAGGCATATGTGATGTTGATGGAAAGAGGAAAATAACCGGCAATATCTATATTTACCTGTTTTCTGGACTCTCTCTGACACCATTTAAAGTATGTGTTGAAATTTGAGTTGTTTAAGGATGGCAATTTATACATTTCTCCTTCTATCTATACTATAATTATATTTTCTGTTTTTCAAACAAAAGTTTAATTGTTGAATTTAAATGTTTTATTGATCAAAACTTAAACAATATAAAAGTTTAGTTTTTCATAACGTTACTGTTTCAGTTCTAAATGTTTTTAATGCATGTATCTATACATCAAAGTATGCCGAACTCTGGATAACAACTTAATTAATATCGATATTGATGTATGCTTACAATTCAGTTGATTATCATACACAATTATATATATACTCTTAATAAAATTTACTAATCGTTCAATTCATTCAAAAAATCATAAAAAGAAATTGTAAATGTCTGACGATTTAATTATAGCGGTACTACAGTACAGTTTTTGCTGAAACATCGACGGGATCAGTATTTGTATCATCAGATGGTGTTACTGTTCTAGATCCTAATTGGTCATTGCCAGATCTAAAACTCATGGATGGAGAAAACTGCACGGGCAAGTTTTACCTTTCTTTTTATGCCCCGTCGTAGCGGAGGGTGCTTAAGTGTTACCCATGTGCGTGTGTCCGTCCGTCCCGTTCTAGTTACCGTTATATAGCTTTATTTTACCTCAAACAAAAGTTTTATAAAACTTCTACTCAATGCTTATTACCACAAATAACACAGATCAGGATCGAAATTGCGTGTCGTCGTTTTTGCCATTCTTGAGTTACGCCCTTCAGAAACATAAAAGCTGTTAAATTTTCCGTTTTCCGCTCTTTTTAGTTTGTTTTCTCAGTCAAATGATATAAAACTTTTACATCATGTTTAATTATTAACACAAAACACATACCAAGTTTAAAATCGGTTGGCATCATTTTTCCCGTTATTGAGAGTTAGGCCACTTTATAAACATAAAATTGCTGAATGTTTACGTTCTCAAACTTTAGTTTTTCTTAACACATGTATGAAACTTATATATAATGCTTATTACCACAACACACCGATAAAGTATGAAATTGGCTGGGGTCACTTTGCTTATCATCTGAAAACAGTCGTACGTGAATCTTGCGTCTGTATGTGGAAGATGACTCATGCATATTTACAAACGGGAGCATGTATGGCCCATAGACATATTTTCCATTTTTTCTCAATAACTTAATAACAAGCAATTCTTTACCATTTAGGATTTTCAGCTTCGATATACGGCAGTATTTGAACAAATATATTTCAGAGGTAACATTCAAAACATATAAAAGGAAGATGTGGATTGATTGCTAAGGATAAAACTCTTCATAAAAGACCAACTAACACAGACATTAACAACTATAGGTCACAGTACGGCCTTCGACAATTAAAAAGCCCATATCGCATAGTTATCTGCAAAATACCCCGAAATGACAACTCTAAAACAATCCAAACGAGAAAACTAACGGCCTTATTTATTTACAAAAAGTGAAAATGAACGAGAAAGAAATATGAAACACAGCAACAAACGACAACCACTGAATAACAGGCTTCTGACTTGGGATAGGCACATGCAAACAGAATGTGGCGCGGTTAAACATGTTAGCGGGAACCCAACCCTCCTTATAATTTGTCTGTTACAAAAGCATTCACACAGGCGTCAGAAAATTTGTCGTCTTAAATGTTATCCGTTTTATGGAATTTATATTGAGTTCGGTATTTTGTTAAACTTTTATATACGCAAAATTAAACATTTATCAAGTAATATAAATATACTGTTCTCTACAATAAATAATTTTTGACACCATATATCAGGCTCTAAATACCTGATTCTTCACTAAAGATGTATCCTCAACATTAAATTCCAAAATACAAAAACTACGAAAAAAAAAGTACTGACAAGGTCGCTATGTAGATTAAGTACGTCGGCATGGTTTAACCATACTACCGAAATCAATGTTTCAACTTGAACCTACTAAATGTAAATAAAATTTTATGATACTTTGATTACAGCATACTCAAATGTATAAGCTAAGCTACAGTTACAACTATTCTACATCATGTTTATATTTTGCAGACAACTTACCATTAAATGCAAGTCATCATGATGAGGTATGAAGAAGGCGCGAGAATATCGTCTTACTATAGAAAACAGTCAACAACATATGTTTTTAGTGCATTCAATGCAGTAAATACCTGCCTTGAGGAAAATTCCTGTTTCCGAATGATATTGACATTTAAAAACAGCAAATTTTCAGACAATAATCGCATCTAAAGAAAAACATATATTATTTCTTTTTGTTGAATTTAAGTGACCGTGATTCCATTTAACATTATCTAATACAAATCATATACAGTGTTTTCAAGACAAAGACAGTGGATTTTTTTTACTAGCTCAAACGCACTGTCTCCTTAATGCCGCTTTAATTTCAAAATGGTTCAACGCATATCATGTTTGTTATTCAAAATTGAATTTTAAAGTTTTCTTTGACATCCATTCACCAAATTATAACAGGAATTCAATGAAAATTAAATCACAAAATGCTGAACTCTGAGGAAAACTCAAAACTGAAAATTCCTCATCAAGTGGCAAATTTAAAAGCTCAACCACATCAAACGAATGGACAACAACTGTCATATTCCTGACGTTATACAACCATTTTCTTATGTAGAAAAGAAAGACAAGAATACAGAAATGATCATAGAACAATAACACAATGAGAGGATGTACAAGTACAGTGCCTCGTCATATGTAAGAAAGAAACACAAAAAGGCATACAGAAAAAAGCATATTAGCAAAAATGAAAGACAAGAATACACAATTATCATAGAACAATAACACAATAACGGAATGTATAAGTACAGGGCCACGTCAAATGGATACCACCAAAAGTACAGAATAAACAGTAAAAGTAATTTTTATAAAGACAAATAAAAGAATAATGAACCGTTTTGGAAATGATTGTCAACGTATTCTGCTGATTCTGCGAAGGTCCATGGACTCCGTATGTGTATAAGTTAGTAAAATCTAAGAATAGAAAACAGACAAAAATATAGCAAATAAAAATTATGCATTATTTTAGAATAAAACATTCTGCCATCCACAGAGGAACAATTGTTCCGCCCATAACGGAAAATATGATAACTCATTACGTATAAATGTTTTGTATTTAATTTCAATAGGATACCCGACCCAATTGTGCTGTAGACAAGGCATTTCAAGTATCAACTACTACTTTGAGCACATATTTTCGAATTCCATTTGATTATATACCATTCATAACACATGCGTTTTGGAGTATAGATGAACGGCATTGGTTTGGTGGTAAATACTTTTATTAAATTTTAACCATAAGACACTGAATATAACACAAGAACTTATAATAATAACTTAAATCAAATAAAGGAAAGCCAATGTGACAACATTAAGACTTCATTTTACGGTGTTGGGAAAGTCTGACTTGTTGTAGTGAAAATATTACCAGCAGGCAATAAAGTAATAAATAATTGGCGGAAGAAAATACAAAGCCATATCCAACATCAAATAACGGAAAACAAAGTCAGACCATAACCTACGCTGATTAAGTGTATTCTAAGTACTGTGCATCACGAACATTTTCAACAAGCAGGATGAACGCAAGTGCTCTGAAAGTGCAGACATTAAGTGCCCCACCAGTGCCATGTGTTATATTCTATTCTTAAGTAATTTGACTGTCTTCCTTTCAAGAAAGTACGACTCGTGATTCAAAGTGTATGTATCGGATAACAATTCTACTGAAACAAGGTAAATTCTATCTTTATTATAGACTTTAAAATGTATATAACAAATTTGACTAAAAGTCACATTGGTAGTATGCGTAGTCAACATTACAGATTTAAAAGAATTTACTACATGTATGTATATTGATGTTTAATATTGAAGTTAAGATACCATTGCATGTTTCTTTAAGAAAGAAACTAATAAGAATTTTTGAAATTTCAGATTTTTGGAACACATTCAATGAAATGGACTACCAATATTTTTCCATTCAACAACACAATAATTTGACCGTGAGAACTCTTACTCTTGAGCCTGGACGAACATACCGATTATCAGTGAAGTTTTGTGCAGACGAAGTTTGTTTTCCTGCACTTAATACTAGTGGTGTTACCATCACACCGAACAAACCGGTTACCGGACCTATATCGATTGAATACACAAATCATACTAACGATACAGATAAGGTATTGTTTATCTTTTTTTTCATTTGAATCACTCTTATCTTTTTTTAAATTTATTTTAACGTAAAAGTTTATGATGTTATATGGCGTACTGATTTATTTTGTTTAATTGTGCTCATTTTTTATATCATGGTTTGTACATTTTCCTAAGTTAAATATAACACCATGCGTACAAAAATGATAACGGCAGCGAAAAAATAGAAACAGTTAAGTGAAAAGCGGAGAAGACTTTTACAATATAGATTACAGTTCTAAAAGCAGTAAATTATTCATTAAAATTAACTTTCAGTTGTTAATATATACATTAGTTATTCTAAGAAACATACTGGTATTTTGTTTAATCTTAGATGGAAGTTATGTTTGCAAATATGTATGATCCCGACATTTTGGATAAAGATGAAGCAAGACGAGTAGTGTCATATTACGAATACAGTATGCATGATAGTTCATATGGAATATATCATTCTTGGTTGAAAGCTGATACTATAACCGCACTAAACAGCTCTTTTGTAAGTTGATATTTTTTTCTGAATTAGGTTTCTAAATATTGGTCCATAAAGGCACATTTTGGTAATTGAATGATGTCATCATTAATCTTATGAAATTCTACTAACAGCTTGCTCACGTTTAACTTGCAATGCAAATGAAAATAATGCATTTGTTCTTCTCAATTTCTAATAAAACATAATAAAAAATGATACTTATTAGTAAAGACGTTTAAATCTAAAGAAAATTATCTTAAGCTGCGTATTTTTTCTGAAGTAACATACAATGTCGTTGAAATAAAACTTGATCACTAAACAGAAATAGAAAGTTATTAAAACATTATATTTGTGTTTTACCAAGTGCTAAATCGGAAAGATGTACATATTAACACCATAAACACAATCATGGAAACATCAACTATTTTTATAAACGAAATTTGGAAAAAGGAAAATTTGGGGTAGATTTCATATATTTAGGTAAAATCTTCGTATTGTTCAGGAGATTTAAAATTTAAAGATAATTTTGACATAGTGTTTCACAGATTTTGCATAAATTCCACATTCATCCAAACTTTAAAAAAAAGCTCACTTGCACAGATTTTATGATTGATAAAAACATAAAGACAATAAGGCAAAATATCATTTTAATTATATCTTTTACAGTCACACTTTACAATCTATTTGTTTGGGCAAATAGATTTTTCAAAATGTCGTATTCTTGCCTTACGAGGATATAATAGAGCAGGTGTGTGGAAGACAGCATTTGCTGATATCAAACAGTGCAAAGTACAAGCTGAAAATCAAATTATTGTCCCAAAAATAGTCGTAGATGCTACTGGAGAGCAACAATTAAATGGAGGTATGTTAAAAGCTTTCCTTTTATACTTGTGCTGGTTATAGAACGTGAACAGTTTTAACTTACAATATCTGTTGATATAACAATTATCCATACATTACAAAAATGATTTAAATAATACAAATCACCTGTCATTTTTTTGGAATTCAGATGGATCAATCAGAGATGGATATGGCAAAGAAATATATCTTGAAGAAAATGATAGCTGGAATATTGAAGACGTGGATTACACTCCGTATAAAAACATTTTAAGTGCTGTGTGGCACTCACTACGACATAAAGACTTTACTTGGGCAGTAATAGAAGTAAAAACATTAGATGCCTTAACATACTACAAGGATTTCAACAACATTCATCTTTCAGACCCATGTTCACATCCTGATGTTGTTACATGTGGACATACTGGTAAAATTTTTACAAATTGCTACGGAAATTGTTTTGTTTTGTTTTTTAATAAATGAATTTGGTTGCTGTCTTAAAGCGTTCATCTCATATTTTCTTTTATTCATAAATATAATAAAGAAAAGAAAGAAAACAAAACAAAAATGATATAAAATAAGATAACTGCTGGTAAGCTGTAAAAAGCCTCATTATGATTTTTTAAACAAATCAACCGGTAAAATCAGCAACCTTATTTTTGCTTAATCATTAAACAATAACTGAATGACTGAATACTTAAATAAGGAAAAGTAAAACATATATATATACGTTAAGTCACATTTTGCTGCACATGGTTAAGTCTGATAATCGTAAAATACAACTAAATTCCTGTAACTATGATAGCATCATATGACAAATAAATGAATTAAAGTTAAGTGTTTTCTGTCAGTTTTTTTCCCGCGTGTATGTTTTGTTTTGTTTTGTAAAGTCTGATATAATTATTACATATGACCATCTCTAGGCAATCATTACATCTTACGTTGAGTTATATTATCATTCTGATTAAATCTTATATCACTAAATGTCAGTTGTAAAAAAAAAAAACATTAAACTTATAGTTTATCATTCTAAACTGGCAATCTTGATTTTTTAGGGAAATGATTATGTTGTTCAAATAGTTTTCCAATATGAATCGAAACTATTTCCGCAGGGCAAAAGGGATAAGTGATGTCCTATTTTAGTTATATTTCTCTTTTTTTTCATTTAAACTTATAATGAGCTCTATATGTACAAAATGTATGCTTAATTTTGAAAATACTCATAAATAAATGTACTTTGTACATATGTACACAAGATTGATAAATCATATATGATTGATTTTATTGGTTTTTTTTTTTTCAGAGAATGCTTTTATGAACGTTTTATTTAATGACGACAATCCTCTAGAACACGGTAAACGTTACACTATATGCATTCACGCTCCATCAAAACCCACTCATCATGAGAAGTGGACAGAACTACTGGGGGAAATTAATGTTTGCAGTGATGGTACCACTGTTGATCTTACATCTCCTATAACAGGAAAAGTTTGGATTGGACCAGTTACAGAAGTTCAGTACAAGGTATGTTAAATAATAATATAAGATAAAAGAGGGACGAAAGATACCAGAGGGACAGTCAAACTCATAAATCGAAAATAAACTGACAACGCCATAGCTAAAAATGAAAAGACAAACAGACAAACAATAGTACACATGACATAACTGTAAATTTGAATGTTTCTTACTTGACGGCTGTGGTTTGTCACTACAAGAAAATCAGTTTGCTAACGTGTCATTGTTGTATACCCTGTAAAAAATCATCATAGATACCAGGATTGAAATTGTGTACGCCAGAGACTGGTTTTGTCTACAAAAGACTCATCAGTTACGCTCGAATCAAAAGAGATAAGAAGGGCAAATAAAATACGAAGTTGACGAATATTGACGACCTAAATTTCATAAAGAAAAATGCCAAATACAGCTATTAAGGTAATCAGCTTGAGTTTGAAAATCCTTAGTATTTAAAATAATTGTACACAGTAAAATATATAATAATAACCATGTGAACTTTAAATTACTGACTACTGGGTAAAAGCACAAAACTTTGCATCATATTCAGAAATTGATTGAATATTAGAATCTTGATAAAATCCAAATCTAGAAATGGACGGATAAGTGATAGACACACAAAATTGGCAAAGACACTTAGAATTGAAGCTTTGGACAAGACGTAAACCAGTGGTAATTTAAGGGACTCTTCAGTGGTAAGCATATTCTGATTCAAATAAGACATCAGTGGTTGTGACCAGTTTTTAAACCACTAGCAATAATTCGGTAAAAGAGAGACTGAAGATATTAAAGGGATATTAAAACCTATAAACCTATATATGATAAAGATTACGTAAGACAGAGTATGCTTTTCCTTTTAAACATCCTCATCCGACATGCGAATGCACACCAGTCCCGCAAAACAAATGATTTACAAAAGAGAGGCGAACGATACCAAAGGGACATTCAAACTCATTAATCGAAAATAAGCTTAGAACGCCATGGCGTAAAATAAAAAAGAAACAAAAAGACAAACAACAGTATAAAAACAAAATATAGAAGACTGAGAAACACGAACCCCACTATAACCGATGGTGATCTCAGGTACTCGATCCGGAGATAGAAGGAGATCCTTCCCCCTTTTGTGTCGTACCGCCATTTCAGTTCAAAACGAAAATAACACTATTTCTTTGAGTCAAATTCGGTAAAGAGGAAACGATTGTCGTTACAATGGTTAAAATGTTCAACTCACAAAACGTGAATCATAGCTTAACCTGTACAGTTAATTGATGTATATCAGGTTCGAAAACACACTTACAGCATGGCATTTCTATGAGATTTGTACCAGCTCACTAACCAATTTGCTTGCACTAGTTTCAGACCACAATCTCCGATATTTTCGTAAATTGGGAATCATTTTTGGATGTTGAAGAATATGGTACAGCAAGTCACAGTACTGGTATACGCCAATACCAAGTTGCTATTGGTAGGATGATTATGGGAGTAAATGATGAATCCATTTTGAAAATACAAACCAAAAAGTGAAAAAATCAGGGAATTCGAATGAAATCCAAAGAATTTTGTTTTTTTTTAATACATTTGTTTGAAAAGCATGACATAATAATATATTGAACTATGTTTGATATAGATATTTCTTATCTTTGTAAAATACATTTATCAAGTAGTCTGAAACCGAAGAAACTATCGCAAACATATTTAAAAAGGCAGTTAATTGGCCTGGTTGTTGTCCACGTAAATACTACCTGTGTGTTAGAAACACATTTTGTGGACAAAATTTCGATAACTCGCAATATAATGTTATAAAAATGCATTTTTTCGCCGCTTTTTACGTCTATTCTATACATTTACAGATTTGTTTCTCAATATATTTTATTCTTTGCATCTGTGGAGCTATAAATTCATTTGTTTTTTAACAGGATCTGTAGAAGGCGGGTCAGATATAGTTGAATTTACAAATGTTGGTATTGTGAACCATGTAACATTTCACAATCTTAACTTACAGAACGGACATGATTATTTTGCATCAGTTAAAGGTATTTTTGTATATCTATTTACTTAAGAGGTTAACAAATTGAAATTAACAGAATAAAAAGTTTACTAGATTTACCTCGTATTTCCAAATAAATACTGTTTTCATTATACTAATGATTGTTTTAGACAAAGATGTTTCAGGTTTACCAGTTAGAGGTGTCAGTCGACTTTATTTTGCAGTATTTACTATGTTTTTCCCTCTTATTTCTACCGAGAACTATTACTAGTCAGTTGTTAAAATCAAATCTGCTTATTTTTAACCCTTATATACAGAAAGTAAGTTAATTTACTTAAACATTATCAACAAAGCAATATAATAATGCCTACCTATGAATTAAAAACCTCATAGTAAAACACAAATTCAATTGACGTTCAAATGTTAAAAATCCTTAGTTTAGATATGTGAATGATGAAAGGAAAGATAAAGAAATTTTGTTTCACGACATTTTTTCTGTAATAAATACGCTCATATTATTGCGTCCATTCAATTTTAAGGAATTGATTTTTCTGGAAGAAGTTCTACAGCACACTCTGCTTCCGTAAGAGTAGATACCACTCCACCACATCTTACATCAAGACCTATTTTAATTGATGGCAGACATATTAGAAATTTTAGTGAAATTAACGCATGGTGAGTATAAAGATAATAACTTATCAAAATAGAGAGCTTAATCTTATAATTCTATGAATGACAGAGAATGTTCAGATAGTTAAAAAAAACTCATCCTAATTATATATATATCCTTAGTCAATCAAAACAGAACTTGAAGGAACTTCTAGTATTCATTCATTTTGTTACATGTTTATTTCAGCTGGAAAGATGTGTTTTACGACTTAGAAAGTGGAATTAGACATTATCTATTAGAAGTAGGCTCCAAACCGAACTTTGGAGATATTGTACAACCAATTGAGACAACTGAAGACTGTGGAGTTTCTATTCAGTATTTGGATATTAAGGCACACCAAGGACATCCATATTTTATTACAGTTAAGGTATGATACTTATTTTTAAACACTTTATGCATATGGACATTACTTTAATTCTATACAACATTTGCAGGGCATAGATCATCAACATTCACGTCAGTATCTTTACATCATCATTTCACTTTCAATAACGAATCAACATATATATGGAAGCATGTTTGTACACTACATTTTCAAACTCAATACTTTACCCTAATTTCTTTTTTCTACTTATAGGCAGTCAATAAAGCAAATTTAGTAACAAGTGCATCCTCATGGGGTTACATTTATGATAAAACTCCACCAGAAGTTGGACAAGTGTTTGATGGATTTTTGCATGATATTAAGCTTACAAAGAAGGATATAGACTTTCAAACCAACTCAGCAAAGCTTGGTGCTCATTGGGAAAAATTCTATGACCCACATACAACAATAAAGACTTACAAAATCGCTATTGGGACTTGTGCTGGGTGTGATGATGTGTTACAAACACATGATATTGGATTGATACATGGTAAACCAAAATTAATTTATTTTGCTTCAATAAAATAAATATTGTATTGCAGAATACCCCTTATGATCAAGGCAGACAGCTGCAAGATATTTAATCATTATTTTTTTATTATATTTGCAAATAACCATATACTATTTGGTAGAAAATCAGTAGCCGTTATGTTACAGGGTATTAATAAATCAAATTCAGAAGAGCAATACTTAATCGGTATATTCAGAAGCAACAAGACAGGTACATGTACATATCGTGAAAAGTCAAGACACGAACGAACATTGAACACACTAGGCAAAATGAACTCCACAAAGGAAAAACGCGAAGTTGAAATGATATAAAGGGTAAGAATATAATCCATCGCGTTCAACACCAAATGTACTGTCTAGTTATCAAAACCAGTAACTTGTCGACTTTGGGATGAGCAAACACCAAATAAAAAAATCATTGCACTGAGGAAAATATAAGTATAGTTATTGGCATGTCACTCGCATATTAAACAATGTGATAAACCAACCTGTATAAAAACCATTTTCCATGTTCCAATTACATTTGATTTCAGAGTTTGTTTTAAAAGAAATAAATATTGCTGTTGGTAGGCGATATTACACTACAGTCACTGCATGTAATACAGCTGACCTTTGTTCTTCGGTTACTTCTGATGGAGTCATTATTGACAACAGTCCTCCAAATATAGGAAAAATTAAGGATGGAGCAGATTATATCAACATAAATTATCAACCTTCCAGGTGCTTATATAGAATTTATAGTGCAAATTGGGTTCGTGTTGCTCAGTCCTTAGTTTTCTATGTTGTTTCTTGTGTACTTTTATATGTCTGTTTGTCTTTTCATTTTTAGCCATGGCGTTGTCAGTTTATTTTCGATTTATTAGTTTGACTGTTCCTCTGGCATCTTTCGCCCTTTTGAAGAGTTTAAGTATTTCTTGGACAATACAAAATCATCTTACATACCAGACGTATAATGTGTACGCCTGTCAGAGTGAAGGCCAAATCAAATACTAAGTTGAAAAGTACAGAATGAAAAATAAGAAACATAATAGGCATTATTTAGCTGGCATCTTGAATCCTTAACAAAGAAATAATACAATGTAGTAGTATAAGTATATTTTCAAATGTAAACAGGGAAAATTTTTAACGTAATAGAGATAATAATCTAAATTAACGATATTTGTCTTTGTTTTATAGAGCAGAGTTTCTTTTGAATGTTTCAGGAACAACTTAACGCAATGGAAACAAAATAAAAATCAACCAGCTAAAGCAACAAAAACCAACAACATTTAAACAAAATAGCAAAATCTTAGTGTTGTTGTTTTAGAGGAATACTTAATTACTGTTATCAAAATAATGAATGGAAGAGTTAATGTTGAAAATTGAACTGCATTGAAGCTTAATGTAGAAAATTACAACTGCATTCAAGGTTAATGTAGAATATGATACTGCCTTCAAGAACGAAAAACAAGTTTCTATTTCGAAAAGTGTTAGAAAAGTTTATGATTGCTTAAACGGCAACATATTTATGATTTGATATGATTTCAGATCATATGTGGCTGCAACTTGGCATGGTTTTAACGATCCGCAATCAGGTTTAGATAAATACTCCATTAGAGTGGGAACATCAATTGGAGGAAATGATATTATATCACAGACTGAATTGCCTTTGACGGATATAGTTGTGTTTCCAAATATAACTGATCTAATTCCAACTAACACCAGAATCTACGTCACTGTTCGTGCATACAACAAAGCAGGTATTATGTCTATTACTGAGCTTGTTATAATGATTGATAACTTTCATTTTCTTTGCTTATTTTTGTTACCTCGTCTAGACTTCTATACTCTTATCCATTTATCTCTATACTTTTTGTCAAAACATTCTGATCTACAAAATGTTCCTTACAAAATCATTCAAAATTTCATACAAAATAGAAATACTGTCAGAAGGTATAAAAAGAGCAAGCTATGCAAAACAAAAATTAAAACATGTTATAAATTGCATGCGTCCGAAGCGCTTTTCTGGATTTACCTTCATCAGGAACGCTCAAAGCCGAATATTTGAATCCTATGCAACCTCATATCTAATTCACAAAGTATATTTGAACATATTTATCTTGTCAAATGCATGTAAACACACTATCAAAAGAGTCTGTTTCTTTGGATGTTGCTTAATTCTAAATAGTGTATTCTAACAAACTTGACAAATGAAGGATACAAAAAAGATTCCTCTTAAAAAGTATACATTATGATATGATGTTTAATAATCTAATGAATATCATTAGATATGGATACGATTAATCATTCACTGTGTTTAAATAATATTGCTAATATTTCTTGTTAAACTGAATATTACGAACAAATACATGTTCTGAATGCTGTAGGTCTTTACTCTGAAGCAACATCAAATGGTTTCTTGGTTGATGATTCCCCTCCAATTTTCAGTAGCAAGCCTAAATTGTTTCAGCAGCTTGGATCAAGAAGGGAAAACTCAATTATTTATAGGAGTTGCATGAAAGTCTCGTGGGAAGTTAGTGACAAGGAGTCCTTCATTGAGAGACAGTATATATCAGTAAATTCACACAAGGGTGGTGAAATTAATTCAACTTCTACAGAGGTAATACCGTTTTTTTTTCAATTTCTAAAATTGTATAGGTTAGATTGGTAAACAAAAATCTAACTGGTGTCATTGGTTTTTACAAGGTATACTCACCATCATGATTGTATTGATGTCCCGATTAAAGACAAATGCAAAGTAAAAAAGATCAACATTCATTATATATATTGACTTAATGGATTGTTTCCATTAATTGTTTTACAGTATTGAGGTATGTATGGTTTTAGTATGAGTAAGTCATATGCTTTTATTCTTTTATATACTACAAAAGCTAAATGGAATTGTACGTGATTTTACTTATACAAGACTGAATCTACACGATGGGGGTGAATACTTTGTTACTGTTATTGCATGTAACGGAGCGAAAGTCTGTGTAACAGAGACATCTGGTGGAATTTTCGTTGACAATTCACCTCCAATTACAGGTAAAATCATTAGTTTTCAAAATCACGTGTCTTCATATTATTGCTTTTTCGTATTTCATTGTGCATCTTTACTCCAGTAGTTAACAGATGGAAATATCTTTTTTTTTTCATAACAAAGCAAAATATATCTTTCGATATTGATAATGTGAAAATGATTGATTTATTCACTAAATTTGATATTTGTAACATTAATTACCGAAAATATAAATAAAAAAAAGTAAATTGTAGTTTTGTAGCAAATTTCGCGAAAGGTTCGTCATTTTGATGAAACATTTTGCACTGAAAAAATATTCCCTTTTCTCAAAAACCTTGATCGCTATTGTCCATAGCACCAACTGGAATACTGTAGATGATAAAGTGGTTTGCCGGGTATCATTCAAATATTTATTTATTTGGATATTCACGCATCTTGAATATCATAACACACATTATGTTTTAAAGGAACGTTTGCTATTGAAACGGACCATGCTGCTAAATTGAATCGCCATGTTGATGGTTGGTGGATGAAATGGTCAACATTCAAATTATGGTTGTCATGGATAGGTTTTTCTGATCTTCATTCTGGTATAGACTACTATATGGTATCAGTTGGTAGTAGATATATGCTTGATGATCTTAATAGTGTAAGATTTGATATCAAATTAATAATATGATGACTGAAATGTTTCCATTTACACAGTAAAATTAAGAATAAAGTACATCGTTTTTTAGATTTACGAATAACGAATTCCATTAATATATTCATTGCTATTTCAACATTCACCTTTACCCTAAAAAACTTCTGAAATATCTCACTGAAGCTGATAATATATACGTGTATATATACGGGTACTTGATGTTTTCGAGGGTATACCTGACCTCATCCCTACTAGAAACTTTTCTTCGGTGGTAAATGAAATTTATTTACTTTATCAGATTGCTATCTGTATTTTGCACTTGCAAAAGAGGAGATACTATGTAATTTACCCATCATATCATCTTTGGAAGGCATTTCCATGTCTTATTCCTCCTAGGTCTTTGTGCGTATTGAATCATAAAAACACGTTATAGCCCCCAAATAGCAGTTGTAAATGCAATAAAATAATATCAAATTTGTGAATAAGACTATATGAACAAGTGCCTTTAGGATGAACTTAGTACAAGCAAATAAAATAAGCTTAATATTAGTTATGTATATCTTGATGTTATGAAGCCCCATTGATAGAGAAAACGCCTGTCGTTTCATGTGCATTCATTTACGTTCCACGTTCGGTACACATATATGTATGTTTGTAGGATAATAAACCAGAGATATTTCAACACGATGGTGATGGTATAGACAAGGGAGACGAGGGTAAAGTGCAGACTTTTGAAGTAGATACAACAAAATTAACTGACTATGATTATGTGTTCATCAGTGTTTGGGCATTTAATAAAGTAAGACATTATTTATCGAAGGTCAAATTTCAACGTAAAAATGACAAAAAAATAATCTTGGGGAATATCAGGACCTCCAAAGGAACGAAACCGGATTCACCTACATAGTACGGTAAAAAACTAATCAAAGATAGCAGGCTTATAATTTTGTACACCAGACGCCCGTTTCGTGTACAAAAGACCCATCAGTGATGCTCTAATCTAAGACGTTAAAAGATTACATAAAGTACATAGTTGAAGAGAATTTAAGACCTAAAATGTCAAAAAAATTTGCCAAATACAGCATTCATTTCTTGGGTAGAACATCCTTGAACGTCTCCTGCTGAGTATGCAGTATTAAAAGTTAATAAAGTAAGAATTGAAAGTTTCAAAATTAAAATCTGTATTTCTCAACAATATTTCTGATTGTTCTAACTTTGCTTTAATTTAAAAAAACTCTACTATCAAGGACTCATCAAGGATGCATAGTAAACACGAAATCCGTTTAACTAATTTTGATCTATTCTTGTCAATATGAACGTATGATTTTACACATGGTGAAATCAAAACTATCACATTGGAAATCATTGTAACCATAGTTCGATGATTTACTGATATTATTTTTTAATTTGACTTATAGTATTTAAATGCTTTAATTAGTTTGCTCGTCACTTTTAAATTGGGTGTTAAATCCCAAACAATTCAGGCGATAATTTAAGCTAGGGAAACATATATTTCGACGTTAGTATTTGTTTACCTGGAGATACAGTTTGTTCTCTACTTCACATCTGGATAAGACAAAGCTACAATATACATTTTCTTAGGATTATGCCATTATCAAATAATTAGATATGAGAAGATGAAGTATGAGTGCCAATGAGACCACTCTCCATCCAAGTCACAATATGTTTAAGAAAAACCATTATAGGTCAAAGTACGGTCTTTAACACGATGTTTTGGCTAACACAGAACAACAAGCTAAAAAGTCCCCATAATGACTAGTGTTAAACCATTCAAACGGAAAACCAACTGTCTAATCTGTATAAAACGAAAACGAGAAGCAATTATGAACCACATCAACAAACGACAACTACTAATTAGTTAAAGGCTAGGTGCAAACAAATGCAGCGGGTTTAAACGTTTTGATAGTTACCAACCTTAACCCTTTCCTGAAACAATAGCGTAACATCACAACATAGAAAGACACACTATAAAATATCAGTTGAAATTGATTAACTCAATCAAAAGGCATATTTACACAAGGAACAGACACTGAACGAATAAATTTGATCTATGATACAATGTAAATGCAAAATCAATAACATAAGGGTGAATAAATAATATTATGTTCTAAATTCACTGTGTTCAAATGAACATAAAGTATTTATGTGCTAAATCTCTCTAGATTTTTGTATAGCATACATATCTGAGCACATTCAAATATGTACCTTTATACGATAAAGGCATAGTAGAAAACTAAATACATATTTAGGTACTGTTAGGCGCAATGACCATCTCGACGCACAAAGAGAGCAAACTTGACGTTAAGTACATATCATATACCAAGATTTTGAGATACTGACAAACGCTTCTGTAAACTTTCTAATACATAGCGGTCTTTAGCTTGATCGGATTTCCACCGACTGTGAATTTAAATTACCTATCTGAAATATTGTTTTGAGCGACAGCTATGGCACCACCGGACCTAAAACTATGCAGACCAAAATCTTTAGAGTTACAACCAATCTCTGATAATGCACATTTAATCAATTCTATCGCTCTGGTATACGACAAACTATAGTTTTTCTTCCTAAGAACAAAATTCTGTGTTTTCTTCAAAAATGACAAAGGTCTAAATATATACATATCTGAAGACAAATCAGTATTTGCTTCTCTTAAATAGCAGTCTAATATTGTACATGGACATTGTGGAGTGTCAAGCTTTGATATCAATACATGTCTGCCTTTCCTGTAACAGTCTGTTTTACTCTTCTCAATAAAAATGTCTATATATTGATTACAAAATGAAATGTGCTTTGCTTTTATACTACAAAGTTCTTGATACCTTAAAAATCCGGTATAAGATAGTGCACACATTGTTAATAGCCGTAAATCTTTAAGAGAACGACCAACTGAATTGTATTTTGAAAATAATTTGATCATAATATCAGAAGTAACTGGACTCTTTTTCTCTATAGGTCTGTTCAATTTTCTTCTTGATGCTTCTACGATCAATCTAACCATTTCAGAATCACAAGGATTAGCTACCCCAGCAAGATTATGTGCCCATTTAATTCCATAAAAGCGGATTCTATAACGCTATAATGATTAGCTGATTGCATTAAATTTTGTAAATATAGATCTACATATAATTCTTGACAGGGTAAAACACATTTAATTTCAGAGTATTTTTCAGCCCATTTAACGAATCTTTAAAATATCCAGCATATTTTTCTACTGTAGATTTTGCACGAGCATCAAGAATGGATGAAGATAAACTATTAAACAATGATCTAAGTTCAGGATGTTTAATCTGTTCGTTCTGTGACTAAAATCCAACAGAAAATATTGTCTGCAAAATATATATACAATCGGTAGAATAAAGTTATAAATATACAATACAGTACCTTGAAACTATATCTATACTAGTCCAGTGACTTGGTCAAATAATAATACAGTCTATAACAATAGTCCAGCGACCAATAAGATGAGGGTCCAGTGACCAAAAAAGGCAGTCCAATGTGTGTACACAGTAACACCGTAGCAAAACGCAATACCCAGTGGTAATATAAATCTGTAAAATAAATATACATATTACACAACTGAAGCATTTAAATCTACAGCTAATATTTTCCCGTGAAATTTACCATTAGCAAACAAAGAGTTTAAATTGGTACCAGCAACAAAAATTCTTTCCACTTCATGAAATTCTAAAACATCAACAACATAACAAGCGTATTCCAAGTTCTGTTTAAAAATCAAAGGCCAAAATGCAGCAGACTGCCATTTAGGAACAACAAGTGTACCCTCTGCTCCACAAGAGACTAAATGGTTAATACAGTTACTAACTAGACTAATTGGCGGAACTAACCAGTTGTTCTCGCCATGCCAGTTGCAAGTGAATGCATCTATCGCTGTTCTTGTAGGATTCCAATATTTCGAATTAAACCTTGTCAACTTAGTATTATGCATGTTAGCAAACCTGTCAACAGTGAATGGTCCCCAGATGCTATTCAAAAAATCGAAAAATTCAAAAGATATGCCCTAATCATCAATGTCAATAATTCTACTCAAAGCATCAGCCTTTTCGTTTTCCTCTCTAGGAATCCACTGTGCATATAATGAAATATTACGCGACACACAAGTATTAAAAATTGATAAAGCTAAACCTTGCAAGTGTGGTAATTTGCTTCCTTTCTTAATAATACTAACATCATTTTGATTATCTGTGAAAAAAGTAACTGAACTGTGTTCTAATACTTTCGCAAAACTATCTAAAGATAATTCAATAGCTTTCACCTCCCTCCAAGTGGAGCTTTTTGTTGCCTCTGTCACAGACCACTGTCTGTGTGCAATATAATCAGTACCTTGTAAATAACCTCCTGCACCTATATCACTAGCATCAGTGAAAACATTAAATTCAGAATTATTCCGTAATAAAAGTAATGGCTTCAAACAGTGAATATTTTGTTTCCAAAACAAAGTTTCTTGAATACTATCTGAATGGTGTCTCAAATCAACGTACTGATCCCAGTCTTGTTTTAAATTTATAACAGAAAAAGTACACTTTGTCATAATTTGAGTAACATTTCCAATAGCTGGTGAAAAGGAAATTATTTTTCCACATAATTTAGCTAATAACCTAATTTTAACTTTAAAAGCTTTAGACAGAATTACATCAATCAAATGGATAAAATTATCTATTTTAATTAACGGCAACTCCATCAAAGAACTTTTCAAATTCCAAGTGAAACCAAGCCAAACTAAAGTTTGAACAGGTGTCCATATACACTTGTCCTTGTTTGGAACAAAACCTGACAATATCAAATCGTTTTTGACCCTCACTGATTGTTCGCAACATAGCTTTTCAGTCTCCGCTAAACATAAGCCATCATCTAAATACACTGTAATTTTGATACCATCTTTGCGCCAGTGAGCAATTAAAGGTCTTACAACTTTAGTGAATACGTATCCCGCTGAACAGAGGCCAAATGGCAAAACTGTAAAAACAAAATATTTTACCGTTTCACCAAACTTCCAAGAAAACCCCAAATACTTCTGATGATTAGGGAAAATGTTTATGTGATGATAGCCTGATTTTAAATCAAAGGCAAAACCAAAACAATCGCTTGTCAAAAACTGACTGGCAGTTTTCCAGTCCTCAAACTTTATTTTACTATAAACAACTTGCTTGTTTACGTGTCTTAAGTCTAAAATTAAACGACCTTTACCTGATGAATTAATCGATACAGTTAACGGGTTAACAACATGCGGTCTGTTCGATACCTCTTTTATCAAGCTAGCATCAATCAATTCTTGAACTGCCTTTTCTACAAAATCTTTATGGTCTAAAGCAGATTTATTATTTCTTAGCAAAACGCTATCTGGTTCATTAATTAAAGGTATTTTATAACCATTCTCAATTAAATCTAAAATAAACTTTGAAGCATTAATATTTTTCCAAAAATCTAAAGAATGTTTCAGTCTATTTTTAAGTACCAGATTCATAATCATAAAAAGAGTCAAAATTGTCTACATGTCTACATTCTGTACCTTAAGAATATCTGGAGATCTCTCAGTATGGTGCTCCTCTGGAAGCTGCTGAATTTCCCCTTTTTACAGTCTTTAGCCCAATGTCCATACAGACCACAGTTGTAACAGATGTCCCTAGCTCTGTTCCGACGAGATGTGATGGGGGCGGAGGCCCCCGCGACAAGAAAGGGCTGTTGCTGTGAAAAAACACCATTATTACCATTGTGAGCAATACTAGATGGACCACCAGCAGATTCCGCGGGTCTTTTCTTTATGTTTTGACGCTTACCCTGCTTTACGGTTTTGGTTTTCAATTTCTTCACTGCTCTGCCATCAGACGCCCGACTGCGCTTCTCATCCTCTGAGTCACTAGCCACGTCATCAGACAAATACTCGTCTACAGTTTTCCAACCACCTTCGGATTTATCTGCTATTCGAATCAGCTTATTCCTTTTCTTCAAAGATTTACCAGATTCTTTCAGCACTTTGACGGCCTTCTCATATCTCCGGTGATCTATACAGTCTACAGCAATATCAATATTATCTAACATATCTAACATATCAGAATTTAAGTCAAACTGAACTTTGTTACCCTTGAACTTGAAGGAACTCTCAGATTTCTGTACCTTTCGTGCAAGATCATGTGTGGTATCTGCAAAATTTCTCTCAATTCCCGTCAACTTTCTGGTAAAATAGGTTTTCATCAACGACAACAAATCAGCATTTGTAATTTCATCAGAATCAGCTTGACACGGCAGCTCTACACCTTCCATATCAGGTAGTTTATCAGGCTCGATATCAGACATAACGAAATTAGACTTCAATACAAAAGAAACGTACGACAATGGTCACTGCCCAAACCTCGATAATTAAATCGCGTGTAAATTTTCTTTATATACTGACCGCCAAAACCGGTTTACAACTATTGTCAAAACACAATAGAATAAATTACATACTTCAAAAATCATACGCGAACCGCACATAAATATATGCAACTGTAGTATACCGCTGTGAGTTGTTAAATAATTTCAAAAGTCAAACACAACCTTGCACACAATGCCGCATAATAGAATAATGTACACATAAAATGAAAATAATTTTGTTGTAAGGTGCACAGTATAAATGGAGAACGGAAATACAAAATAAGTAATTTGTTGTTCATAGTACGAGAACAGAAGTGAAAATTTACAGTCCTACCAATCACTTAGCAAGCTGGTATACATTAAAAAATTAGAGACGAGATATAACCCTAAATAAGTAAACATTAAATACCAAAATGCATTACAAATTGTATCAACAGGTCAAATTAACACGAAAGTACGTTTTGAAAGTACTCGCAGTTACTAAAAGCTAGTTAAAAGCCAAATACAGTTAATAATAAAAACATGCATCAGAGACTTAAAACTAGTAGGTTTGTCATAAAACGAAATATGTTGTGTGATGTTGTCTTTGCTTATATAGCTTATATAGCTACAGGCAAATATAAACACACCGTGTGAATATGAAAAAATCTACTACCAAACATTTTAGGTTATTGTTCATTTCTTTTATCTAGGTTGGACTTCAAAGTGACATGATTCATAACCAATTCCGTTTGATTCCTGGTGGCTCTCTTGAACTGATAAGACGATGTTCTTCTAATACATGCCGAGGACACTGTGTATGTGCACCAAAAGATCAAAGATGTCCAATTGAAGAATCGCCTTGTGTAGACAGTACACATAGTAAGATAGTATTATATGGGTGTATTTGTATATATTTAACGAAAGTTAAGTTGTTACAACTGAGGCTGCGTATATATACATCCCAAATGAATAGCATTGTGCGATTTTGCGATTTTCCTGGTATAATTCTAAAATTTCAAAGTTGATGAAGGTTAAGGAATTACAACAGAGACTGCGTATTTATACATCTCAAATGAACATGATGAATAGCATTGTCCGATTTGAACAACACAATTCTAAAATTACAAAGTTGACAAACGTTAAGTATTAAAAAAGAGACTGTACTTATACATTCCAAATGAATAGCACTGTTTGATTTGAACCGGTATAATTATCAAATTACAAAGTTGACGAAGGTAAAGGCATTACAACAGTTCAACCTAAAATAGAAAGTTATTTTACGGGGTTTGTTTAAGGTTTTCAGATTGAATTATGCGTCTTATATTAGAATTATTGCTCTCAAGTTTGAACTTTCAATCTGTTTTGATTTTACGAAATGAATTTGTAGTTAGATTGTCATCTCTTAAAAAGTTTTGTAAAAAGTAAACGTAAACATGTTGTTTAAGACCGTACTTTAGTTTAAACATATTTATTTATAGTGGATTGGGAAACAAGTTTGGCAACTTATATTAATCCCTTTCCACTTTGCGGGTGCGAGTGCTGCCTTGTAGCGTCATTAGCCTGCTCTTTTCGAAATCTACAAGGGTGTCTTTAACGTGCAAGAGATATGGCTCTCTCTTGACAGGGTCAGCCATTTATCGTCCCCTTCAGACGGATTATCATCGTTTCCTCAAGACCATACTCGCAAATGTACTTTAACCTATAATGGTTTACTTTTACAAAATGTGACGTCTCATTGGCACTAATACCACATCTTCCTATCTATATCTATTCACAATTTTCAGATAACACAAACACCTTAATTGCTATATATGATCTGACTGATTTACGACAAGGAGAATCAGAGGATGTTAACTTCACGCCATCACATGATGCACTAGCAGCTAGATGGAGAATAGTTCAAATTCAGGGTTTATTACCACAATGGTAGGTACATAAGGCTTTTATAAAGAGTAAATATAAATGAGATATTTTATTGAGTCAGGTTAAATGTTATATGGAAATATGTGATTTAATAATAAATATGAGTATAGGTGACACCTACTTGTAAATTCCTGGATCTCATATATGGGATGATTATATCATAAATTATGTTCCAAAACTAAAATTATCAAGTCTGCTTACCAATATGCCGAAGGTTAAGATCGATAAAAAGGCAAGCATATAGCTATTCTACAAACTAGAAATATAATTATCTTTCTTGATATAAAATCTTATATTTCTCTTTTGTTTCTTTTCATTTGCCTATTATGTATCAGGTGTTTATTTAATTTCTTGATGAAACATTTAAATTAAATGATATAAAAATATTTATAATATTTTTAAATATGCTCATGAATTTGACACATAATAATTGGTTTCTATCCTAACAAAAAAAATAAGAAAACCTGGTGCTTATTAGGAGAAACCATCAATCTGTAATTGTACATGCATTGCATGGCAAATATTAGTATAATTAAGGAAGATCATAAATTAGCAAGACAAAATGAATACACTATGATTAGGTATTTTGTTTTACTTGAGTCGCTGAAATGAACTGAAAGAAATTCGCTAATTGACATATTGCCATACAAGGCACATGATGTAAATATACCTTTTTAATCATTCAATTGAATGTTTGCCTTTAGGTATGAATGGAGCGTAGGAATAACAGACTCTAATGAACCAGAAGGGATAATTGACGGCTCTGTGGAGAATATTTGGCATCCTTGTGGTCAGATAGATTATGTTATCTACACTTTGCCTAGAGGTAGCTCTACATTAGTATATTATATATTTGTTGGACCTATCTAATATTTTGATATTCAGTAAATATAGTTTAAGATATTATCTTACTGTGAATACATTTAATTTTCGTGAGTAACAATTTTCATGGACTGAAAAGAAGTTTTTATGTAAAAATGGCTCAACAAATAATAGTACCGCTAATTATCAAACAAGACGATGTCCGGAGTTACTTATCATATTCCCTTGTACAATCTGATTTCAAAAGTCTGTAAGTAAATTGTTAACAAATATTTCTCACTTTGAAGAATATGATTTGAAATATGAAGTCTTAAAATATGTACAAAAATAAGTCGATAGTTTCAAATAAAGAAAGAACTTACAGAAAAGCATTTAAGATTGAATAATAGTATCACTGTTACATTATAAAATAATAAAGAAAAGGCACAATTTATGTTAAAGAAATGTTGCAAAACTATTCATAATTTTAAAAGTCTTACCAACAGCTCTAATTCGATTTATACTTTCCTTTAAGAATTCCCAAATCATAGTCAGCATCATTTACAGGATAAATTTCTTATGGAACCGATTTTAACTTTAAGTAAAACAGTAGGATAAAGGATATATATAGTAGGACAAATAGCATGTAACATTCTGTTTGTTAAATTTGTATTTGTCTATCTCGATCAATCATTTTCATCTAACATATCCAAGATTACCATACAATTTGCTATCCACTCTATACCGTATACAATAAATCTGAAAAAAAAATTAATGTATTTAAATATTTAACAAACAGTTTCAAATTTTTATGTTTAGCACAGAGTCGGTCAGTAGTGACAGTAGTACTGTGGATTCATTTATTTTCGTGGGTACCAATTTTCGTGGTTTGAGAAAACCTTGCATTTTCATGGATATTTGATTTCGTTGTTTTACCAAAGACTGCATGCATTCCTTGAGAAAATTTGTAATTCGTTGAACATTTAAATTCGTGATCTGCCGGTACCCACGAAGTCCACGGAAATTGGTATCCAACGAATATTAATGAATCCACAATATACAATTAAAATGGAAATCTTGTATAAAGATTTTTTTTAATTTCAGGAAAAGTTCTAAATGACTTTCAGAGATACTCATTCTATGTAAGAGCATGGTATGACAGCAACACTTTTGCTGACTTTAAATCTGATGGTGTAACAGTTATGTCAAAATCGTTGACGACAACGAGCTTTGTTGGTGCAGGGGTAAGAAATTTATCCACCGTTAAAATAAAATCTTTATTACGTTGTCACGAAAGACTTAACGTGTATTCACATCAGATTGAGCACATATACAACATTGCATTATTATACTTGACTATTAAAGACCATTCTCCGTTACCGAATCTAAATGACTATAGGTAATTTTTATTGTTCATAACCCAAAATGAAAAAAAAATCACATATCTGGTTGAATTTTTGATGTTTATGACGTTTTTTATCAATCACAACGTTTGTGTGGACGCTTTTGAAAAGATGAAAAAATAACGACAGAACATAAGATTTTGAACAATAATGTGTTATAAAGTATCATTCAAAGATGAGAAGTTTTTTTCTAAATTTTGCAAAAATGCAAAAGAATACTTGTAAAGAAACATAGTTTGCTATGAAATACAGATTAACAATAAAAACAAAGGAGATGTAAGGAGAATGTTAAGGTGAGCAACCCAACAGCGCCTTAACTAAGAGGGCGAAAGATACCAGAGGGACAGTCAAAATCATAGATCGAAAATAAAATGACAACGACATGGTTAAAAAGAAAAGACAAACAAACAAATAATAGTACGCAAGACACAACATAGAAAACTAAAGACTTAGCAACACGAACTCCACCAAAACTTTGGGTGATCTCAGGTACTCCGGAAAGGTAAGCAGATCCTGCTCCACTTGTGGCACCGTCGTGTTGCTCATTTTATTACAAACCTGGTAAATAGTATGATTCGGTAGGCCACATTTTGAAAAAGGAAGGGATTGTATATTTAACATTGCCATAAAAGCGGGAGGTTTGGCTAGCCACAAAACCAGGTTCAACCCACCATTTTTCTTAAAATGTCCTGTACCAAGTCAGGAAAATGGCCATTGTTATATTATAGTTCGTTTCTGTGTGTATTGCATTTTAGTGTTGTGTTTCTGGTGTGTCGTTGTTCTCCTCTTATATTTGATGTGTTTCCCTCAGTTTTAGTTTGTAACCCGGATTTGTTTTTCTCTATCGATTTATGAATTTCGAACAGCGGTATACTACTGCTGCCTTTATGTAGTAATATATCCGATATCATCTGTGAAACGGTTATTCCATAAGTGTCAACCAACTCGTGATGGCGTCCGTAAAATTTACGAAGGTGTGATTTCAACTTCAGCATTTGGAACTCTTGGTTTAACAGCTTACTTGTAAGCAGCAAACCTCTATCAAGGAAATCATGATAGGAAATACAAGCCCGGGAATATCGTATCAATTGGGAGATATATACTCCGTATGCAGGCGCTGCTGGAATGTTGCTACATAGAAATAGAAAGTTCACAATTGGGAAGCAGAAATCATCTCTCTTATCGTAAAGTTTTGTTTTCAACCGACCCTTATTGTCAATTTCTAGATGTAAGTCAAGATATGAGGCAGACTTAGCTGTGCCTGTTTGAAATAAATACATTTAAACCGTTATACGGTACCTTCTATACCAATTTTTGTCAGGAAAATTTACATTTTATGTTCCTTGGAACGCATCAAGAATATTGTTGAGACATGATTTTGTAATACATTAAGTAATTATTTTAGGTAATGGAACATTTACCTGGCCACTGGAAGAAGGATGTTGATTATATGCTACGAGGCGGGCTATTTTCTGTTTCATGGCATGAAACATTTATAAAGGCCAGCACTGTCATAGAGAAATTTCATGTTTATTTGAGTACTTACCCGGGAGGTATGTATTATATTTATTAGCAGAAACAATGTATGTTTACAATAATGTATGTTTTAAAGTTCCTTTTATTATTACAAGAAACATGTTCTCATTAATGGGACTGGAGAACATCAACTTTGATGAAAAATTAGCATCTCTTTTCGGCAACTTTCGTGACCACAATTGTACTTGGAAGAACATTGTTGTTTTATTTAAACTGTACATATACCAGTTTATTTATCAGCGTATTTGTTTAATTTAAGTTTATCCGCGGCTTAGTATATTTCTAGGATTTTAATAGGTTAACGGACGTCGTTTCAAAACCCATAGCCCGGGTGTTCCTTTTCTGTATACCCGGTCGCTGTTACTCATAACACCTATAGTTCCAGGGTTGTTTCTTGTTAAATATTGAATTCTGTAGATTATCCGTGAATTTTGTAATTAAATATTGAATCCAATAATGACTTCATCCTATTATGCCGATCAGTTGCACTCATTTTAGTAAACGCACCACTTGGCTGCCCTATTGTCAATGAATGTGACTACTGACATAACTTTGTAAATGACCCACGTCAACGTTGACGTCACACCGTCCATGACGTAACTCTCACAATATTGAGCTCCAAATTTGACCCATTACAGTTTCTCAGTCTCCAGATAAAAAATATTCTTATAATTCACTACCTGAAGGGTTTTACCAAAGGTAGTACCCTACACCACGTGAAAAATATGTCAAATTCCTCTATCCCAATAAAACTTTTTAAATATTGAAAAAAAAACTGTTGCTTTCAAGTAATACTTTGTGGTCGAATTTATCTCATAATCGCAAGGTTTGGACTACATGTAAGACCGGGAATAAAATCGTTATCTACGTTCAATTTTGGGTTGCTACTGCCATACACATCTTTATTGTCCTGCAGTATAAATGGGAAATAGATCCAAACCCATTTCAGTTACGGGAACAATGGTTCATACACGTTTTCGAAGTCACAAGCTAAAGTGTTACGCATTTGGGTGTTCTAGCCGGGGACATATAACTTGATGCTCTTTTCCCAATTAGATACAATCTTCATCTCTATCCTAAGATCTCTTCAACCAACAAAAGAAGTCCTTTATTTAAAAGATGTTAAGGAGATCGGGTGAAGAGTTTGTGTTTTGTATACAGAACTTTGCTTTCACAGTTTAAAGGCAATATACAATAGTAAAATATCTACTAAGAGATCATTTGTTTTGAAAAGTTCGTGGGTGACATGCAATTAACAGTTGTTCAGGAATATGACAGTTGTTATCCATTAGTTTGGTGTGTTTGAGATTTTGATTTTGCCATTTCCTTATGGACTTTTCGTTTAGAATTTACCTCGGTATTTTTGTTATTTTACTTTTACAAGATGAACCTCCTTTCTTTAAAATATTGTTACTTTTGTTTATTTACTTTACTAAACTTAGAGATATCTTTTCATAATATAGTTTCGTAGTCATTTTATATGTTCATATTGCGTACTAGTAATATGTTATATACATGTCATCGTGGTCATTGTGAGTTATTGCTTGTGTATCCAGCATATACATTTCTTACAGGTCATGACATACACGAAGTTGAAATAGACATTCCAGGATCAGTATCAACGGTTAATATTAGCCGAGTCCCCCTGTTACCCGGTGTTTGGTATTATTCTAATGTAGTTGGTTACAGTTATGCTGGACAGCACGTGACACTATCATCAGATGGGTTTACTGTAGATATAGATAAACCTTTAATGGGAGTTGTGCATGACGGCATCGGTTAGTTTATTCGTGTATGACTGTAATGAAACAATAATGCATTTGAAGACAACAATTTGAATGTGAATAAATAATTGCAAACTAGTATCTAAGAAAAAACAGGATTTCGTTTTCGTTAACAGTATATTTCAATTTTCATAGTAAGATCTACAAATTAACTTGAAAATAATGAGATATCAACATGATCAAGAACGAAACAGATTAAAATTCGCACTTTTGTTATTAAATTCTCAATTTTACTCTAGAGACAGTTTTCCAAAAACATTTTCATATTTTGTAGGACATAGGGAAATTGATTTTCAAAACAGTTCACAGGTTGTTGGTGCATCCTGGAGTGGTTTTGTAGATCACGACTCTGGTATTCAGAAGTATTACTGGTGCGTTCAATTTGAAATTACAAATACGGAATGTGATGTGCTACCTTTTCAAAATGTTGGTATTCAAAGATCAGTATCCAAATCTATCAACTCGTCTATCATACACTCAGGTAATAAATTACGGCCCCATAAGTCTACCGATGATCAAATCTCACAAAACGATTAAGACGACAAATCATGGCAAAATACAAAAACAAGGGAATCGCATATTAAAATTAAAACGAAACAGATTCCTTGAACTTCAGAAGTAAAAAATCTACATTAACGACACTAAAAATAAATTAATGAGAAATGTGAAGATTTTTATTTTGTCCTTTTTTATAGTGTGTGTCCAATACGTTCTTCAACAAAATATTAAATTAAATTTGCAAGATAAACATAAATACATTTTTTAATATATGATGATTGAACTAACTTTTGCGTGAAACCTACATACAATTATTTAAAAATGCACACTTCTTTCTTAAGTATATTTTCAATTAATAGTTATTAGTAGAAATTGTTCATCATTTTAAAAGTATTTTGTAATATTGCGATAGAAAGCAGAAGACATAAGAACTGGAAAATAATCAAATAAATAATATGAGATATTAGTCTATAAGCAGTAAAATTTTATGCAAAATATTAGATCTCTTGTCTTGTAAGTTCTTTCTATATTCTAGGGGCTAAGGTAGTCAGTAAAGTATATGCTGTTGATTTTGTTGGCCATTTATCGGACATTGCAACATCGGACGGTATTACAATTGATGAAACCCCACCAAAACCGGTAAAGCTGATTTTCACTGAAAACAGTATGATAAAGAACCCATCATTTGAAGACGGGGACAATGATTTTGTAGACATTTCAAACATTACTACAGCTTATATTTGTGGATATACAAAACCATATCACTGGAATTCTTCCGATAAGGATTGTATTTGCGTCATGGGTTCTTCAAAATCTATTGCTATGGATGGTCGATCATTTTTATTTCTCAGGGGAAGTGTATTGCAGACATTATATAACTTAGAAACAGGCAAATCTTATAGTATCAAATTCTTTATTGCTCATGTCCCCTTTGAAGATTCAGTGCTTTCTACAAAAGAAGGTTATATTGAATTTGGAAGTGAAAGACATGTGTTTCTTGTGTACCAAAAACAAGACAAACATGGTTCTGACATTGAAATATCCTGGCATTCTCATACATTTTTCTTTACCGCAAAGAATACAAATGTTAATATTTCATTTGGAAGCATGGACGACCCAACAGGCATTTTACTCGATAACATTCAAATTTCTAAGGCTGAAGTATTTGATGTTGATACGGACTCTTATCCAGTTTTATCTCACGCAATTTGGCTACACGAATGGTCATCAATACACGCCTCATGGCAATTTGTTGATGAGGAAAGTCCTATTGTAGAATATCTCTGGGCTATTGGTAAGTTTATTTCGAAGGGTTACTAAATATTTATCAGAATTATGTTTGGTTCAATCCTTGGAAGCCAAAATGAACATATTTTAAATATAGTAACTACCAAGTCAAATTTTTTAACATAAGATATTACGTGTACTCATTAACTGATGGCATCATACAGTAATATTACAATGTATTTCAATGAATATAAGAAATTCATAAAACAATAAAAGGCTTATAATTTGATACATCAGGCAAGCGTTTTGTCTAGATATGACTCATTACTTGTCCTTGAATCAGAACAGATGGAAAGTAAATACAAAGTATAAGAAGTACAAAGCTGTGATTGTGAAAAAAACAAGGTAAAGGATTCGACTTTATATTGTAGGTAATTTTGACCAAAAGCACGTCATGATGTCCCTTTTTAGGCATTATTAATGAAATTAACATTATTTGAAAGGTTACAAAGAAGGAAGCACAGAAATACAGAGATATAGAAGTGTTGGACTAAACACATTCGCTTACAATTATAATATTACATTAGCACATACGTCTACAATTCACATAACAGTTGTTTCCATCAATGGTGCTGGGTTGTCTTCAGTAGCCACAGCAGAAGCCCTTTATATTGACCTGACACCTCCTGATATAGAATTCGTTTATGATGGAATTGGTAGGTAGCACTACAAAAGTCTAAAAGTCTGAAAAGACCAGTTTTGTCTTGATTTGCATGAACTTTACTCGACATTCTCCAAAAGTATGACTCGTGTCTTAATTTTTCTTGACAAATTCTCATTTATATTAAGTTTGTATGAAATTTACTCGACATATTCTCGACATTCTGAATATGGTCTTAAAATTTCTTGACAAATTCTTGACATTTGAATACTGTCTTGATATTTCTCGACATTCTTATTTTTTCTCAGTATGGCTTGACACATTCTGAACATTTTGAATTGTGTCTTAAATTTACTTGACAGTTCTGAGTTTTACAAATCATGACCAATATTCATGATATAACTTTAATCTTTATTTCTCTTTATATGATATACTGTTGTTCCAAGTTACACTTCTTACAACAAAAATAAAAGTTGGGCATGTAAAATAATTGAAAATTTGGGTATATAAATATTTTTACAAATGCAAATATGGCTATGAAATATAAAGTATAAAATAATTCAAATGAGGGTGTGTTGATATAAAACATTTTGAATGTGGGTTTTAAATAATTACAAATTTTGATTCCTAAATCTTATAAATTTAATGATTAAAACTAATCATACTGTAGACATATTTCATTCTACATTCATAATATTCAATGTTGATATGGTAAATAATTATTATACCAAAATGTGGTTTATATAAATAGCAAAGTATGATGATATACAAATCATTCATTTAACAGAAGAAAAATTTGTGTAATGTCATCTGTTGGAATATATATATTAAGTATTACACATGGACAGGATGTTCCCCATAAAATTAAGGTATTCCACACCCAAGAGTACACGCAACTGTCAAATAAAATTACTGCTTTACCTGTAATCAGCCATACAACTTATCAGTTGACCGAACATGCCACTACAATTTAAAAGTTTGTTGATAGATAAAATGAAAATCATCATTTTGGTGAAAAAAATTGAATTAAAATGGATTTTGTCATCAAAATTATGAAGTTAATTATTTTAACATAAAACAAATTGAATAATTCCCAAATATTAAAAGAAAATTATTATCTACTCCAGGAATAATAAAAAAATGTATTTATAATGGGTTCCATCTATAGAAATCATTGGTCTTATGAAATGGATCTCAAACAGACATGCACAATATAGTTCTAGACATTCGTTTTCTTTTCAGGAAGGAGTTATCACAAATATTTATTTTGATAAAAATTATAAAATTCAACACTAGAATTTGAATAAAAATGTTTTTGGGTTGTTCTAAAAATGAATAAGGTTTTGAATCAAGATGGGAACAAATTCTTTGACCTAAACGAAAGCCCCACCCCTCTTTTTTATCACATAAACCCAAAGATGAATTGTGGGGTCCAAAAGAGACACATGGTCACATTTTAAAACTGCCTATAAGACACCTATTTTAGTAAAGCAAATTTGACTGGCAGTTTTGCGAACGGCAAAAATCTAAATGCTGTTTTTTAGTAACTTTGACTTATATTCCAAGTGAAAAAATTAATTAAATGTTTAATTAAAATAAATCAAAATTAAACTACATGGGGAATTATTCAGGGTATTCCAACTTAGTTGCACCAAAAGGGTATCTTACTATACCAAATTGATCCTTGATTCTTCAAAGTTTAGTTTAGCCATAATAAAAGGAGTAAATAACAGCAATAGAATGTCATAAACAGTGCAGAATAAGTCTGTTCACATTTCAGGCCAAATTTATTCTGTTGAGATAGTGTCAAGACATATTTAAGACTGTCAAGAATGTGTCGAGACATATTCAGACATTATTTAGAATGTCAAGAATATGTCAAGACATATTCAGACATTATTAAGAATGTCAAGAATATGTCAAGACAGATCGAGACAAATTTAAGACAGTCAAGAATTGGTCGAGACTAATCCAGACTCTTATCAGATGATACAGAAGTGACGAGAAATTTTAAGACAATGTTCGTACTGTCAAGACACTTGTCAAGAAAAATCAAGAACCTTCTTAGACAAATTCATACTATGTCAAGAATTTTTAAAATTATTTAGACAAATTAAGAATGTCGAGTAAAAATTCATGCAAATTCAGACAAAAACTGGTCTTTTCAGACTTTTGACTTTTGTAGTGTAGACAAGATAATCAGTTTAATTAGTAAGGCACAGACCATTCATCAAATTTGTGGATCAGGTTTTTGAATTACAGCAAAAGGAAAACTACTATTATCTATGATATTAGACACCATATTTTTAAAACTTAATTTTTAGTATTTCCCTGTAATTTGAAATGGAATCTATAGCTTTATTTTTTCTTTCTCATCAAATTTTGTTTGGTGTATTAGAAATTTATAATCAAATTATTTATTCAAAACAAAATCCACACCTCCACAAACGATAAATGGTCGGCGCCTTACTCAGAATATCATTAGTTGACACGATAATTTCTGAGACCATTAGATGTACAGTAAGTATAATTAGTTAACGAAATGAAATTGTGCTAATTGATGATTTCGTACAAAGAATAACTGGAAATAAATTGAAAGCACAACATTCCATACCAATAACACGCATCAGTTTTCTCAGAAAAGGATAGACGCACAAAGTCAAACAACAACGATCAACACATACGTTTCTGTAATGGATACAGCCAGACTTTGTATTCGGAGTCTTAAATCTTTATACATGTATATCTGAATAGTCCGATCTGAAAATTAATCCATAGCTGATCGTGACATTGTGTCTGAGTGGGGATTCGCATTGCGAGTGATGCAAGCATGGCAGGAGACGCTTACCCTGTCGACGTACCCGGTCTAGCTTCTTTTTGAGTTAATGCGATTACCTCAGTTTTTGTTTGCTACCTTGATTTGCATCTACCAAATGAATTTATGAGATTTGAACATCAGTGAACTTCTGTTGTATCTAATTTGGTATAAGCATAAAATGGGGTGGGCTTAATCTAGACCATATGTTGTAAAAATATAACACATAATACAAACCTGCACAATGTAGCTACCAACAGTAACATTTAACTTGAAAATGAATTAAAAGACGGCACATGAATTACTAAGCCGGGTCAAATTTGGCTCGCTACTACAGAAAGCAATATTAATCCAATAGTAGGTCCAACATTTCCAGTGATACCCTTAAGTTCCAAGAATCACAAAAAACCTTGATGAATCGATCAGCGAGATTTGAACATGTGTAATGTACTGTCGCGTTGATTATGCTTTTTTCAAATAATTTAACAATAACGATATGTTTTTCTTGTGTATTTGATTCTACCAAATACAAGATTTATTTGCAAATGTTTCTCATGTTATTTAGTGAAAAAATCGAGGGTTCTTATTACTGAATTAAATAGTAATCTTCAACAAAATTAATAAAATTATAAGAAAAAGGTACAATGTACCTTAAGCGAGCAGTGTAGATTTAATGCAACTTGTCAATGCATTTTGAATCAGTCCTGATATTATGTTGATATAATATAGGTTATGACATAGACAGTCAAACAACGGATGAAATAGTTGCTAACTGGAGGGTAGAAGATTTAGAGTCAGGATTATCGTATTGTGAATGGGCAATTGGTAAGTTTTACTGCTTCATAAAAAAAAAAAAAAAAAAAAACACATGATATTTGTAATGAACTTTCGGAATCACAATAATCAACTAGCTTGATACTTATATTTTTTATCTATTTTCTAAGCATGAATGGAAAAAGTCCGACTAACATCAACAACAGTAAATGTAGGCAGTTTGGATTTGTATTTAACATGTATGATTATAAATTGAATTTCGTTGCACATTTTCTGTAACTATAATTATATACATCTGAAAAATATGTTTCTGTTATTTTAATTTCTCTTTCACTGTAAATAGTTTTGCACAAGTATTATATCATAGATTAAATTGAGGTAGCTGCAGAAAACTTTTGTGCAATAAAGTATGTAAAATTCACAATCGGAAATAAGTGTATTTTTATTAAATGCAAACATTAAAGCATTTCATCGCTCTAAGAAAAATGAGATGTCTCCATTTTTTTTTTTTAGAAAATTGCAGTTCTGCACTTAAAACTTTAATCTTATTCATAGGTTTTAGTGAATTTGGTAATGAGGTCCAAGCGTTTGTCCGAATATCGTCTGAACTGTCATCTGTGTCCAAAGTATTTGACCATAGTTTGCTGTCATCAAAGACGGTCTATGTAACACTACGATGTCACAATAAGGCAGGCTTACACACCAAGAAATCATCCGATGGAGTTACAATATCAGACAGTCCTACATCTATACAGAATGCTCAGGTTCAAATTCTTGACCAACCAATTACGGAATACAAAAGTAAATCAAACTTCCATGGAAACACCTCTACTGTGCGGTTGAAGTGGATGGGCTTTGAAGATAAATCAGGCTTAGATTCATTTCTTGTAAGTAGATAATATCTTTTATTAAATCTCAGGTAAGCGTTAAACACATATTACTGTCGGCCACGATATTCGAATATACAATATCTTTTTGTTGATAATCCCCAATTTTTAATGTGTTTTGCATAAAACACAAGCCGTGTGCATAAAACGATACATTTACACCCATATCATCGAAGTAAACAATTATATAAACAAAGGATCAATTTATTATCTTAAGATTGAAAAAGTGGCCATAGAATGATTTTAATCGTAAAACTTTTCTTCGTCTCATTGCATATTATTTGTTTGGAATGATGGTTATTAATATAAGTTATTTACAACTTGTGACCAATCAGCTCTAATCTATCAAAATGAGTATCCCTTTTACTTAGGTTTTCATATTCTATGGTTGTAAAACCTAGTGTTACAATGCAGCAAAGAAAGGCGAGGTGCAATTAGGAACAGAAATAAAATAAAATACATGTATTACCCTTTACTCAACTGGTGCATGTATTCTATTGTCTTTTCGAAATTGAAGTATAAAGTTAAGTTACGTTACATTTAATATAGTACATCATTTTTTTTCATTGCCGGCTGTGAGATTTGAACATGATCTCTGCTGTCTATCTTACAACCGTACCACAGGTAGCATTGAATTATAATTAACAAAGTCTAATGCCTAGGAAGTGAGAAAACAAAACATAATTCAGCTTTATTTTCGTATGAAATAATATTAGGACGAGTCTGCCTATTGTTTTCTTGACATATACATTGGTCCTTTCCTTCATTTAAGCGATAATGTGTTTCTAAAATTACCATGAGCAAGCACTTCAAAAATAACGTTTTGTTACTCCTTTTCAACTAACGTTACAATTCTTATATTATTTTTGGGTTTTATGTCTCTTTTCAATTCATCCTGTAAGAAAATAACACAAAATGTTGAGGGCATGTGTCGCGCCTATACAAGTTATTATATAATTTTGAATTGATCTTCAAAACCACGGCACAGTTAATAATAATAGAAGCAGTAATATTTGGACCCACAAAAATAACAGTCTATGAAAAATTGGTACTGTTAGTGTTATTACATTTTAATTCTTCTAAGAAGAATATGCTGTTAAAATCATATAACGAAAACAGTTTTCACAGATAAAATGTTGCGAATGAGAGGCAAATCGACATTGACCAGTAATGATATAAGTTTGAGGTACGTGAAATCACAATGTTGGTAATCTTGAGTATATTTTAGTGTCTTTCTAGACCTAAATGTCAAAACATGTTATAGACACAAGACATGAGTAGTTGTCTTAACACTTTGACCATCGGTACGAGAGTACCGATCTGAAAGGGTTAATTAAGATTTTCATGTGAAGTTTTAATTTTATGACTGACCTAACTGATTTGTTTCAATTTTAAATTTTTTAAAACTTATATTACTGACAGATAAATAACCAAAGGCAAATGTTTGATAATTGGATGTCAAGTTTAGCAATGTCTAAGGAAAAAGAAGCCATGATGAAATATTGTATCATTTATTTGTTGAATTGGTGTTAATTTGTGTTATATGTGTAATAAAGTTAGTATTGTATTTGAAGTACATGTTAATATCTGTTTTCTAAAGATTATTGTGGTTGTAGATGTAAATTTATCATTGTTTTCAGTTCTCATTTCGTACCATCAATTTTCCGTAAATCAGTAATTCAATTTCTTTTGAAACGTTTAGAAAATGTTTGCATTTCTATTTCTTTCTTTATATCGTGCATTTTGAGTTTGATATTGCAAGACATTGATTATGTCATTATATAATTACTCAACACATCCAACATCCGCAACTATTTTTTCATTATTGGGTAGATGGCGCATTCAACTTTTGTTCTTCATACTTCTATTGTGACACAACGATTTTATTGTAAGAGTTGTATGTTTTAGGTACAAGTTGCGTTCCTACCTACCAAAGGAGTGTGGTCTCTTGCATGTGCAACTCCTCTTAAACTGTTTAATTGATTTCAATTAAACATCAAGAAAACCTTTCTTATATAACGCCTCATTTATTTGTAATAATTAGATATGAAAATTCCATTATTCCTTACAGAGATGTTCAAAAGTCATATTCCTTCCTTCTATTTACAATCATCTTGATGAACTGATAAAAATTCACTGTTTGGCAAACAATTCTAAAAAGTAGATTAGACGGTCTCGACAGAAGGAAGTCATCATCACATTATAACAGAACATACCTTATATATTCTAGGTTGAATTTGAAAACCAAGACAAGACGGTTTCTTTATCAAAGACAATCCTTTATGATCATGGTGGTGTTATGTACTGTAGTATGACAGGTTTTGAACTGCATGATGGACAGTATGTATCCAGAGTATCAGCAATTAATAATGCATTCCTATCCAGTCAACCTGTATTAACAAATATTTCTGTGTCAACAAAAATCCTAAAGTATCAGGTATGTTATTCGTTTTATTACTTCAAATACTTTTGTCTTTTCTCGAGAGGTGCCTCAGTAGTCGAGTGGTCTAAGTAGTCCAACTACTGTATCACTAGCCAGTCAACACTGAGGTTGTGAGTTCGAATCCCGCACGGGGAGGTGTACGCCGGCTTCCTCCACCAATATAAACTTACCGCCATGAAATAGCACAATAGTGTTAAAAGTGGCGATAAACACCAATCAATCAATCAATCTTTCCTCGAGGGATTATATAAACGAATGTGACGTCCATGTACTAAGCAACAATGCAAGACTAAAAGTACTGTTAAAGTTGTGCAAAAAAGTTTGAAATGTCCATTATCTATTTCATTAGTTATTTGTTGTTTTCAATGCTCTTTTAAATTGTAACTGATTTAATCTTCTATTGCAATTGAGGGATCTTCAACATGTGTAACCATCTTATAATTTTCATGAAATGAACAAACTAAGTACAATGCAAAAGAAGACAAAATCTACCACATATAGACATTACCCACATTTAAATCAAAGCTTAAAATTCATTAAAACAAGCAGTGCATACTTGATACCTAGAATAAACATATCAGCTTAATTAGGAGTTTAATGGTAAATGGAGTATAAAGATGTGGAAAATAATTAATGGAAAACCGGGAAAATATAGTAAAGGATGAAGACATGAATTAAATCAGGAGAACGTTTAGACTCGAGACCATTTAGAGCTTGACATATTGTATAGACACATGTAGTTTGTTGCGATCTTTATGTTCGAAGTATTTTTTAATCTACGTTTTGAGCGTATTCCTTGTCATGTTAGCTCATTTAACCTATTTCAATGACAATACAATATCATTATATGAATACATAATAAGTGAATGCATTATATATGTTTAGAAACAAAGTCCATCACAATGTCCGAAAAGAACAGAACTTTAACCATAAGCTGGGATACGTATTTTACCTCTGCATTTACCATGTACTATGAAGTGTCTGTTGGTACAGCTTTAAATGGAGCAGATATTGTACAGTGGCAGGAGACGACAAATGAATTTCTAGTGATGCACGTCCCACTTCGGGTTAAATTCTACAGTGGAATGAATATCTATATTACAATAACAGCTATTGGATTACATGGGCAACATACGACAAAACTGTTGCTCTGACTATGTAATAAGGAGATTTTTTCTATCTAAAGAGGTTGACACACAATTGTAATAAATCTTGTAAATAGTCGTTTGCAAAAGCATCTTCTCTAATAACATAGGGTAACATACAGTTGTTGGCTTATATCTTAAAAACAAAAGTAGGTAGAGCAAACCTGACAGAGGTTATAATGATCAGAATGTCAAAATCAATTTACTGCAGGAGTTTTAGAAAATTCGACTACCATTTTGCCGTTTGATGTGGGACTTTCCTGTTTGAACTTTTAATGGAGATCGGTATTTTTGTTATTTTCCTTTTGGAATTTTGCCTTTGAAATTTGAGTTTTAGTTAAATCTTAAAGTGTTTTATATCTCAAAACAATAGCAGTTATATCAAATATAACACGGTGGAATTGATCAGCTGGTCAAGGTCCATCCCAGTAGAAATTTCAGAAATTGGACAATCCATTTAGGAGTTATTGCCTCTGAAATGTAATTTTTTCAAATTTTGCAGTTTTGTTTATTATTTTGAAAGCTATACCAGAAAAGAGATTTCTTAACAGTAGAAATGATCCGAACAATAAGATATACAAAAGAGTCAACTTGTCAATAATCGTAATATGATTCTTTATAGCAGATGCTTTTATACCCCACGCAACGAGTTGCGGAGGGTATAATGTTTTGACCCGTCCGTCCGTCCGTCCGTCAGTCCTGTTTCTTGTCATCGCAACTCCTCTCAAACCACACAACAGAATTTCACGAAACCTTTTAGATAATAAGGACATACTATGTAGTTGTGCATATCGACAGGAAATTACGATTCAATTTTTTCCCAGGAGTTACGCCCTTTGAACTTATTTGCCCAATATACTACTGCAACCTATTGTCATCGCAACTCCTCTCAAACCACACAACAGAATTTCATGAAACCTTTTCAGATAATAAGGACATACTACGTAGATGTGCATATTGACAGGAAATTACGATTCAATTTTTTCCCAGGAGTTACGCCCTTTGAACTTATTTGCCCAATATACTACTGCAACTTTTGTCATCGCAACTCCTCTCAAACCACACAACAGAATTTCATGAAACCTTTTCAGATAATAAGGACATACTACGTAGATGTGCATATCGACAGGAAATTACGATTCAATTTTTTCCCAGGAGTTACGCCCTTTGAACTTATTTGCCCAATATACTACTGTAACTTTTTGTCATCGCAACTCCTCTCAAACCACACAACAGAATTTCATGAAAACTTTTCAGATAATAAGGACATACTACGTAGATGTGCATATCGACAGGAAATTACGATTCAATTTTTTTCCAGGAGTTACGCCCTTTTAACTTATTTGCCCAATATACTACTGCAACCTTTTGTCATCGCAACTCCTCTCAAACCACACAACAGAATTTCATGAAACTGTGTACATAATATGGACATACTATGTAGATGTGCATATTGACAGGAAATTATGATTCAATTTTTTCTGATACAATTGTTTTTTCTAACACTTATTTTATTTCTCCAATGACAATGTGGGGTCGTGGGGTATGTGAGCGCGCTCACTAAGGTTCTTTCATTAAAGGTGATTTTTTACTCTTTTGTATTTTTAAGGAAACTATAATTGCGAGATAGTATAAATGTTAAAATTAAAAAATTAAATAAGATTAACAAATAGGTCACCAAGGACGATCGACTGTTCAATTGACCTCGTTTTGTTTTGTCGAAAATAAAATAGATAGGAAAAAATTGTATAAAAGCTATATGGTTCAGCAAAATAAGATCTATAAATTAGTTAACTAGGTCGGAATTGGCCATTGAAGGTTTATAGGAGTTATGGTCCTTGAAGATAGTTTTACCAATGTTTTCATTATTTACAATAACCATTATAGATAAAATAGAAAATGTATAAAGTAAAGATGTTAAAACACAATAAGATCTACAAATAAGTCAACATTGGCAAAATCATTAATTTACTCCTTAAAGGGGCATTAACTGTAAAATTCATGTTCACCGATTTGACTAAAATTCTCATATTCGACTTATAACATTTGAAAACGTATATCCAAATTACAAAAAGTCGGATATGAACAATGTACGATGCATGGATTCGTTAGTATATATCAGCATTTCGTGTGTATTTAAGTCTAGACGCTATCTAATTAACTATCGGGGTGACCTCCGAAGACTGTCGACGGTCATATAATGACCCGATATAAACATAAGATTTTCTAGGTCTGTTTGATTTCATATTATAGGTTTAAAAAACGAGGCAAAGGTCAGGCAGACATGTACACCTTATAATTAATCTAACCAAAATAAATATTGTTTTCAGATATTTGTGCATTGATTTGATATAGCGATTGTTAAACAACAGAAACAACACAGGATCAATTTGTTCATTTAATTTTAGGAAATCTTGCATTAAATTATACTATCAAAGCTTCAAGTATGTGTTAATGTATAACATATCTTTTGAAATGTTCCTATCATTAAAATATCCGAAGTTCACAGAAGTTATCTCTTTACTCAAACACATAGACGAAGTCAAAACATACTCAATATTACTCAATGAACCATGACTGTGAAGTTAGTCGTATGATCCCTTTCATTCAGTGTACACCTTATGTTCATTCTATTAACCAAAGAAGTTGAACTATAAATTACTGTATCTGAGAAAATACCCGATTTCCAAAACTAAATCTTAGCCAGTTAACCATGAAAATGAGGTCAGACATTTGAATCTTAAAAAAGGTTGACAGGTATCTTCATTCTATTTACAACCAAATATGGGTGGCTCATAGGATTGCAGAAATCAACCCGATTGGGAAAACTTGATGTTGATCAATGGACCATTAAAAGGTGGTCGTATTTAAATTTACTGTCCGACAAACATGCTCTTCTTAATATCATTCTAAACACAATACTTGTCTTGACATGTTTATAATTCTACATAACACATCACTACACTGTAATTCTTAATAAATGTTATGCTTCAATGTTTCAAGCTGCCACTCCATAGAACTAATTTCTTTATAGTAGTGCAACAATGACGCAAATTTCAATCAGGTTTGGCCAAGGCAATTTCCTGTAAGAGGTATTCATTTTATGTAATAAATATTAACAAATTACATATCTGTATACAAGAGTGCACAAGGTGACATGTTTCACCTGCTTTACTGACTATGATTGATTCCATGTTGAAAGTCTTATAGAGATTTCACTACATGTATCACATAAACTTTAACATGATCAATGATCCATGACCATTAGGTCAAGATCAGATAAAACCTGGGAGACACCCATGTACACCTTTCAAGCATTTCATCCACCAAATATAATTGACCTATTGCTTTTATCATCAACGAAACAGACCAAACCATGAAAACTTCACATTGACCAATGAACCATGAAATGAGATGTTTTATCAGCCTAAGAGCCGAAGGCTTGACAGAAGATATTGAGCCGCAAAGCCGCTGAAAACACATTTATCTGATAAGGAAAATTTCATGTTATAATCATTTTATCATATACTTCAACACAGAAAAATCATCCTTTTGGCGCAACTTAAGTTTTATACCTATTTCACCGACAATTTCAGCCATCTTGACAAATTTGTGATCTTCTTGTCTTGCTAATCAGTTTTCTATTTAGTTCTCAAGATAATAGGCAATGATGAAAAAAACATATGTCTTGTGACAGTTTTAGTGTATTTAATGGACATTCTGAACATTTCAACACTGTCAGATTTTCTCTTTCTATATCAGTTTAAAAGATAAATAACAAACTAGAATTTGACCGGATGTTTTATTTTTGGATTGTCGTCCATGTTGGATGGCAGGTGGGGAAATTGAGCACATTTTCAAACAAAATATCTCATTACGATTCTGTCAGAGTTTGGTACTAATTAGTCGAGCAGTTCCAAATGAGAAGATCTTTGTAGAAATCAAATAATAGACGCCAAGTGCCGAAAATAGTTCATTTGACCAGGGAGATAACAAGAGGCTGGAAAGAACCTGTGTCGCTCACCTAGGTCTATTAGCATCTTCAACAATGGACCTTCTCAAACATGGTGGAGCAGAATAGAATTCAGGACGAAAATCTTTTTGTTGTTAGTTTTGCCCAAAATACAAAAAAAAAAAAAATAAGAAAAATATATCAGTTAAGGCAATCGCTCCTATAAAGAGTGAACCAACAATTCGGCAAAATTTTACTTATTTATAGTTCTAATTTGCTGGTCATTTCTCCTATTTAAAGTGTCGATTTTTACAGTTTTCAAGGTGGAAGTCAAAACGTAAAATATTGTTAAAATCGTCATTAAAAGGGCAAGTACTCTTACAATAGGATTTCGGCTATTTGACTTATTTGTATCTAAAGTCTTGCTGATTATTTTAACTAATTTAAGTTTCTGTCTACCTATTATGGTTTTCAGAAATAAAGCAAAACACATAAAATGGATAAAATCATTATCAAAGGGCAATAACTCCAAAAGGTCGTCAGACGTTTCAAAATTTTAAACTTCTTTATAGATCTTGTCTTGCGAATCACTTTTGCATATTTAAGTTTCTCTCTATCTATAATAGTTTTTCAGATACGAGCCTCAACCCCCAAAAGTACAATCGTCATTAAAGGGCAATAACCCCAATAACTAGTCATCCTACGATTTCGACCAAACAGACTTATTTGTAGATCATTTTGGTATAGAAAGTTTCTCTCTATCTATTATAGTTTTTTTCATATATTGGGCAAACATGAACAAATTTGGTAAAATTCGTCCATAAAAGGCAAGAATTCCTATAAGAAATCGTTTGAGAGTTTTGAAGTAAAAGACAATATGTAGATCTCATCATCCTGAACATTTTTGCCCCACCCCACCTCAACCGACAGATTTTCAAGATAATAAACCAACTTGCATTTTACACCTATGTTCTATTTTTCACCATGTAGGCCATCTCATTTGGTAGGCGGGATCATTGGACACATTTTAAAACTAGATACCATAATGATGATTGTGGTCCAGTTTGGTTAGATTTTGCCCAGTAGTTTCAGAAGATTTTTTAAAAATTTAACGACGGAAGAAGGATGCAAAGTGATGAAAATCACTTGGCCTTTTGTGAGCTTAAAAGTAAAAAATATCATTATGCTACAATAACTCCAATAAAGAGTCGACTGAAATTTTCGATCATGTAGTTTATTTTAGAGATCGTCTTTCTGATCATTTGTGTTATTAATAGTTTTATCTATCTATTTCAATTTTCAAGATAATAGGCGAAAATGGAGGGGAATCATAATTGAAGGCGATAACTTCAGTGGAGAGTCGTCTGACGATTTTGGTCATGTTGACTTGTGTGTAGATCTTGTTCTTGCTGATCAATTTTGCTTTTAAAATTTCTATCTATCTTATAGAGTTTAAGATTTAAGGCAAACCGCAGAAATTTGGTAAAATTGTCATTAAAGGGCAAAACTCTTAACGGAGTCGTTTTGGTCATGCAAATTAATTTGTAAATCTTGTCTTGCTGATAATTTTTGCTATAAAAGTTTCTGTTGTAACTTTCAGGATAAAAGGCGACAAAGGCCATTATGGATACCGCCATATGATGAGAACGGCTCACATGGCCTATTGGCCAGGTGAGCTTAAAAGGGTTATATTTATCTCTTATGACCTTTTGGCATAGATGAGTTAAAATGGGCCAAAGACTTCAATTGCAAGTTTGAATTCTTATTGTTTAAACTTCAAGTCATATAATTGTAATGACACTAACATTTGATATGCTTTAGGTAGTCTCTCAGTAAATGGTTTGGAAAGATGATATCTATTGATTATGATGAATTAGCAAAACTAAGAAAAACAACTGGTAGTTTTCCATGAGATATAAGCTAAAACAAAATAGTCAAAACAAGATAGGAACTACACAAATGGCCCCATTTGCAAAAAAAAAAGGTTGAGGCATTTTTAGGTGTGGAAATTTAAGAATAAAAGTCTGTATAACTGTTATTTTCTCAAAACCAAAACCATAATTTCAACAAGAATAAGAGAGCAGAAGCAAACATAATCTCGATCTGTAACGCATCATAGTAGATTCACATCTTATACATCAGCTCAATATGTGAAGGTGTTCAGAAAAAAGTGTATAACTCTTCATTGTGGAATGACGGATCAGGATAAAACTTTGTTGCTGGGCCTTAAAAAGAGAAATCTTGACCAAAACTGCTGCTGAAAATTTTTATCATATGGACAGTCTTTTCAAGTTATCCATACATGTGCATAACTTAATGTTTAAATTTTCAAAATATGTATGTATTATTCTTGTATGATTTTTAATTTTAGTTCATTTATATGTTTTGGAGTTTAGTATGACGTCCATTTTCACAGAACTAGTACACATTCCTATTTAGGGCCAACTGAAGCTCGCCTCAGGGTGCTGGATTTTCTCGCTGTGTTGAAGGCCTTCAGATGTTTTCGGCTCTATGGTCGGGTGGTTGTTTCTTTGACACATTCCCCATGTCCATTCTCAATTTTATGAACTTTCTAGTTAGTTTGAATGACTGATTGTTGTTTACCTAATGTCTTATGCTAGATACTTTGTAGTTGAAGGTTCTTGGCTGAAATTGAAGTAGGAATCACTTCAAGCTTCAAATCTTTAGGCGCATCAATTAATACCATTGTTGAACAGCAGACTAACTAGGGACTCTTAAGAGCCTGTGTTGCTCACCTTGGTCTATGTGCATATCCAGCAAAGGACACTCTCCAACATTGTAGACAAGAAAAGAATTCATGACAAAATATCTGCTTTGTTGATTTTTTGTGATTTAAAGTGTCTATTTATCTATTATATTTTTATAATATAAGGCAAAACACAAAAGATTATAATAATTGTCAGTAAAGTGCAATAACTCCAATAAGGAGTCGTCATAGGATTTCCTCCATATAGTCTTAATTGTAGATCTTATCTTGCTGATCATTTTGCTAATTTAAGTTTCTATCTATCTATTATAATTTTCATCATAATAGGCAAAATTTTAAAAATGGTAACATTTGTTATTTCAGGCCATTAAAACTATAAGACAGATTTGACTTATATACACAATTGGTTGAGCTCAGCATTCTGAACATTTCTGCACCTGTCAGATTTTCTCTATTATAATAAAATTATGTATTTAAGTGTGTCTATTTATAACGATTTTCTATAAAGAAATTAGTTCTTCTATGGAGTGACAGCTTAAAACATTGAAGCATAAGTTTGGTTAAATTTGGCCCAGTAGGTTCCGAGAAGATTTTTGTAAATGTTAACAGTTGACCACGACGGATGCCAAGTGATGAGAAAACTCATTTGGCCCTTTGAGACAGGTGAGCTAAAATCAGAGATACATTATTGTGAATTAACATACAAATAATACTATTAAAATTTTTATTTTGAATTTACAAAATCCTATCTTGTAGCAATTTTCACAATAATAAAAAGTTCACAAAATTTCCGTCACTACAGTACACAAATACAGTACATTAATTAGTGCAATGATTTGTAAAATCTGCAAAATTCTCCACATGTGATAATAAATTGCAGTGCTCATCTTCAATGTAAATTAATTGTAGAAAGTAAGAATGGAGAGTTAAAAGCTGTAGGCTTTGCAAAACAGGTACCCTGTTTTCTGTACCTTACATTCATTATACTATAAGCCTGATTTGCACTTTATCCAACCTATCCAAAACATTCAGAATTTTGAAAAGTCATATTTTGAATATTTGATATATTTTCTATGTTAACAAGTGTACAAAATTTAAAAAAACTCCATAACAATCAACATCTATAAACGAGTTAATAACAACAACAAGATAAAAGAGTATATGAGATAAATATAAAACACTTTTCAGTTATCTGTCATGTTTCTGTATAACTTATGACATAATCCTCTGCATTTTCTTTGTGTTTTCAGCAATAAATAAGCTTTAAACCAGATAACTATTTTCCTCATTGATTGTATAATAAAAGTTGTTTCCTCTGACTGACTTAATTTATGATTCTTGGTTTTCTGAACAAGTTTTCTTCTGCTTCTTGTTCTTTTCTGTTTTAAAAGAAAAGGTATGTAATTTACATAATTGGCATAATAATATAATTTGTGTTATGACATGCTTCAAGCTCATTTTATCATATTTTATTTCTGTGTCTACATACAATGTGGTTTGAAAGAAACAAAAGGTGAATACATTGTTTTACTCACTGTTTAATTTATAAGAATGACTTCTATGATGCCTTTGTTATTGCAACATTTATGATGCTTAAATCATGGAATTAACAACAAGAGGCTGTCAGATGAACAGCAAATAGAATTTTCAAATTTTGCAAATCTGGACCCCAAATGGATCCAGTAAAAATATAAACAAATGTTTGTAGGGTTCAGAAATGGAAAGGCCAAATTAATCTAAGTATCACTTTAAAGGTCTACAACTCAACATTATAAAAGCTAAAATCGTGACAGTCAAACTTGACAATTTAGTCACAGGAAACAACATATCTAAATTTTAAAAATTTCGTCAAAGAGTTTTCAGGTTATTGCACGGAAAAGGCTCTAAGTTCCACTTTTCACTACTTAAAAGTCTACAACTTAACAATGATATAAGCTAGAAATGTGACAATTAAATATGACCTTCATTTAGTCCCAGGAAACAACATATCTAAATTTGAAAAGATTTTGTCAAAGCATTTTCAAGTAATTGCACGGACACTGTTTGGCAGCTGCCTGCCATACACCATCAAATTAATAACCGATGTTTTCCTTTGGAAATCAGTTAAAACTCTAATCTATAATCAAGATATCAATTGATTTAACAATGTTAATCTGCTGAGGACTAGTCCTACAAATCTCTTAACCATTGGTTTACTGTATTCATTGATGAATATAGATGCTTTGTCCTTCCAGAAAAATATTGAAAAAGAAAGAAACAGTAACCTCATTAGTAGTGCACCTCATACCTCAATAGCAAATCAAATATAAAAGAGTCAAACTTGCATAGGGTATGTGCATGTGGTGCTCCATGTGAGAATACATTTATTTCATCTTTGATTGCAATAAATATTTCTATTAAAGGAACAATCTGTGTACTTTAAACATTACTGGTGGCAGCTGATTTAAAAGTAAAATCACAAAATACTGAACTCGAGGAAAATTCAAAAGGAAAGTCCCCAATCAAATGGCAAAATCAAAAGTTCAAACACATCAAACGAATGGATAACAACTGTCATATTCCTGCAATTTGCATTTTTGTCATAAATATTGGTTTTACACTTAATATTTGGAAGTCAATTTTGGGCCTCCTCAATCAAACTTTTTTAAAGAAGTACTTACTGATTTGCCTAAACGGTGAACGAGTTCTACTGATCAGATGCTGAAGTTGATTGACCTGAAGCAATCAAACAAAAGATTCAACATAACATAAAATAATCATACAGTTGTATTGTATTGTACTTCAAAAATACTTTATGTTTCTAACATTTGTCATTAAGAAATTCTGACACTGCTTTCACATTTCAGGCACAGAAATATATAATACTATTGCAAACAAATCAAATAAATTTTCATATGGTGTATCAATTTTTGTAACTAAGTTTAAATGATTGTTTACTCTACTATTATCACAAAATCGAGTTTGACATTGGTAATAAATTTACGTAGTATATCATTACATATATATATATATATATTTATTTTAAAATTCTATCATAAATGGCATTTCTCAAAATCTAATTTTAGATTTTTGAACAAAACAAAGCTTTTGTCCCAATTTTCAGAAAAAACCTTCTGTTAATAAGTATGAGCAGTGTGCAGAAAAATTAAGGAAATAAAACAAAAAGTGCAGACAGAATATTATATAAACAGACAGATAGGTAGACGTAAAATGATTACAAAATGGCACAAGTCAAGCTCTAATAAACAATAGAGTTATATTAAAGACCATTAAATAATTGCTTTTATGTAGATGAACACTGAAATATTCTGTCCCTAAACAAAGCAGTCTGACTTTTAGATGACGAACAGCAATAAAAGCACTGATTCTTTGCTTTTGCTGTGCATGTACTGATTTTGTGTCATGAATGGATACCCTATATCCTTTGTTTTTCTATTACATGACAGAAGTAATTTAAATATTCTGCTAACTGTTATGAAATAAAAATTCGAATATTTTAAATACCTTGGTCAAAATGAGAGGTTGTTGCAGTAGCATTACGAGTTGACTCCTTGAACTACTACTATGTGTACTTGGCTGGACAGATGTCAAAGCTGAAGTTGATGGACCTGTATACATCATTCAAACAAAAACATAATAACATAAGATTCAATGCAACAATTGCATTGTAAAATTTCAACTTTAAATTGTAAAATTGAAACAATTCTTTCACTTAGATGAATATACTTCATCAAATACAAAAGCATGTCTTTTATATTCATCAAGATGTTCTTTACAGGAAATAAGCAATTGAGATTTGTTAAGCCAGATACAACACTTTGTTGTAATATGGATCAAAATTTAAATATATTTCATCTAAAAGGAGCAGTATAAACAATACAAATAATTTAAATAATCATAAGCTGACTGTAATGAAATAGGAATACTGTGGATTCATTTACTTTCGAGGGTTTAAATTTTCAAGGATTTAGGTATAATTGTCTTTTCATGGATTTTGAATAATGTGGTTTTGGCAAAATCTGCATACAAACATATGAAAATATGTATTTGGTTGAACATTTAATTTTGTGGTTCACCTATATCCACGAAAATTGGTGTCCAACAAATAATAATGAATCCACAATATCAAATACCTTGGCCAATAAATGTCTCCACAAAAGGCATTGATGCAATATTAGTATGAGCTGACTCCTTTGGTTACTTCTAGGTATACTTGGCGAGCTAATCTAAGAAGATAAATAAACATAAAAACATAATTTTGAACTCAAACATTTCAGTAATATCCTGTTCCTACCTTCACTTTCTTGGAAGTAATATTATGGTAGTTTGACTGAACTATTTTATATTTTCATGTTATGGTAACTATCAAATCTGTGTTATGCTTTCAAGTGTGATCTCCTCACACATTTTAAATTTAGGATTGACAAAACATGATGCAATTTTTCAAACAGTTTATGCATGGATACAATGCCGTTGGCAGGTGGGATCGTCAGACACATTTTAAAACTAGATACCTTATTAATGATTGTGGCCAAGTTTTGTTCCAATTGGTCACATTGTTTCAAGGGAGAAGTTTTTTTATAAAAGGTGAGGACAGCATCAAGTGATGGGAACACTCACATTGGCAAGGTGAGCTAAAAGGAGAAGAGCCAGTAACCCTAATTAATGGCACTGTAAAGATGGATTTTTAAACTTTAATTGTTTTAGTTGATTTAATGTGTAGGTATTGCTAAATGCCATATGTTGAAAGTATATTAAGAAAATTGTATATCTAAATGTTTCATTTTTTTTTAAATATAAGCTTGAAACAGTAAATTATTTCATTTTAGGTGTAATACCACCATTGATTTTCCCTATTAGTCATTGTTAAATTTGCACTTTAAAAAATTGTGCAGAATTTATCTTTGTTTCAAATAAAGAAATACTTTGCACGAGTAAAGTTTTATCCTGTCCAGTACTATAGACGAAATTTTACATAACATTTCATTGCATATAAGAAAATAACCATCACTGGAAGTTAACCAATCAAATTTTCACCTCTTTTTACCTGTGTACAAGCTTTAGTAACCATGTAACCTTAAGTTTCCAAAATATTCTATAAAACACCAAATAAAAAATAATGGTTCTTTAAAACACCCAAGTTATATGTTTATGACCCAAAATTTTTCTCTGCAATGAAATTAAGGAATAATTCCTACAACTGTCAAATTCAAGGAATATTTTTCCGACCCTTTTCATATGCAACCGGTGTGACGTATTATGATTTGGTGGTATTACATATATTAGTGTAATACCATCATTGATTTTCCCTATTAGTCTTTGTTAAATTTGTACTTTTCAAAAATTGTGCAGAAGTTATCTTTGTTTCAAATAAAGAAATACTTTGCATGAGTAAAGTTTTATCCTATCCAGTACTATAGACAAAATTTCACACAATATTTCATTGCATATAAGAAAATAACCATCACAGGAAGTTAACCAATCAAATTTTCACCTCTTTTTTACCTGTGTACAAGCTTTAGTAACCATGTAACCTTAAGTTTCCAAAATATTCTATAGAAACACCAAATAAAAAATAATGGTTCTTTAAAACACCCAAGATATATGTTTATGACCCAGAAATTTTTATTGCAATGAAATTTAGGAATAATTCCTACAACTGTCAAATTCAAGGAAATATTTTTTCGACCCTTTTCATATGCAACCAGATGTGACATACAATGATTTGGTGATATCACCTAAAGTCCATTTTTCTAGGAATTCATCCCCCTTTTTTTTACCTTTTCCAACATTTCATATGTGACGCCACACCTCAACCATTGAAATTTTGGTTGAAGTAAAGAATATGATATATGAAGAATATGTAAGCAATGGCTAAAGGTGGTGCCACTACCAAATTTTCTTAAAACTGTCAAAGATTTTGCTAAATTATGCAAAATTCAGGTTTTAACTAATTTCGACCACATTAATCACTTCACAAATACATCATTACCCAATTGGAGATAATCATCTTTATTTGAAACAATTAGACATTTTAACATATGGTTTATTCATATATTATCACATTTTCCCAGATTTTTAGGGTCAAAATTATGAGTTAGTGAACTAACTAACTCCTTTGCATCTTCTAAGCAATATATTATATGACATGTCATATTACACTAACATAATAAATACAAACCAAAATAATATAGAATATCAACCTGTACAGTTTAAGAAGCATCATCACTACTTGATTTGATTTTCTGGGTTAAAGAATACTTACAGGGTGGACCCTAGCATAACCATGTCTTCCTCTTACAACTGGGGATGCACCATCTCTTGCATACATGTTTCCATTATCAGCATGCTTTTAAAAGAATAAAATGCTCTTATCAGTCACATAACTGATGTGATTCACATAGAATTCAACATTGTTCAATGGGAATATACTGGGCATGTCTCATCAATTCCAATGAAAGAACAGAGTTCTGCTAATGTCCCGATCATTACACATATTTGATCTATCCAAAGGCAATAACTAAACATTTTTTTTCTTTCTGTAAACCTTTTAATAAATATGTTACAGAAAGGAAGGCTTGAGAGCAAATACATTTATTATGCAATTTCAATATACTTAATAATTCCAAGGGCATAACTCTTTTAAAAATTGATAATTGATCAGCTATAAACCTATGATATAAGTTTCATCAAAATCTGTCAAGAGTTGTACACATGAGAGCAAAACAATGCAATTTTCCATATAATCAATATTTCAAAGGAGCACAACTCTTTTAAAAATAATTAATCAGCACTGATTTTTGAATGTGACATTGCTAATTTAAACCTATGATTTAATTTTTTTTAAATCAGGCAAGAATTGTACATGTGAGGGCTCTAACAAGACCAGACAAAAAGACGCAGGTACAGACAGACGCCCAGTATTTCTATGTCCCCGCAATGCATTGCGCAGGGGACAATAAACATTCATTTAATCAGCAAGTACTGTACTGAGTATGTCAATTTACTGCAAAAAATATTTGGGCCAAATTGTACTGTTTGAGATTAATCTGATAGTGGCTTATGTCCAGTAGCAAATATTATAAGTATGTTTTAGGATAAGAACAAAATACTAAATAAATAAAATGAGGGAAGGATAGATTATTGGGAAATTTGGAACACAAAAGAGTATGTTGGATCAACAGTCAATAACTTTGACGAAATCTTTTTGAACACATAATGTACTGTGGATTCATTTATTTTCTGTGGTACAAATTTTGGTGGAATTTGGAACAATTGTATTTTCATTGATATTTGATTTCATGGTTTTGCAATAGTTTGCCTATAATCCTATAGAAAATTTATACTTAGCTGAACATTTAAGTTTGTAGTTTATGCATACTATGTCTCATACTCACGAAAATGGATATCACACGAATAATAATGAATCTACAGTTATAGAACTTCAAAGATTAAGCATATTTGATCTTATCATATGACTATAAATATTTTCTTTTCTCATTGGCTGAAAACGTAGGAAAACTTCTTTGATAAAATATTATATTTTTATTAGAAATCTTATTGAATATTTCAACTTAAAATGTTAAGCATCTGCCAAAGCAGATAATATATTTAGTATAAAAGAGCATTTAAATATCTTGAGCAAATACTAGAAATTTGAGATGGATAAAAAGTAATATTATAAAACAATTGTTGACTTTTGATATCAGTTGATACAATAATTTATAAACCCCTAAATAAGACATTTACCTTCGCCATTGGCCTCGGTAAATATCATATCTCTGGGGACGATGAATCATTGTATCAACCTCATTAAAAGTCAATAACTGTATAATATTTACCTCAGATATTATTATATCAATATCATCATCATCAATAACTGCTGTGTTTTGCTGATGAATCACAGGTGAAATCATATGTTCTGTCTCCCTCTTTCACCTTACAGGACTTGTACCACTTTGCTGGACATTATCACTTGCAGTCCTGTCTCCACGAATGTGACCAACTTGCTGTGAAAAAAGTTATATGTATTAATTCCAAGGCACCTGCAAAGCACACCTGAATTATCTAATCTCCAAACTATAAATTAATAAAATATCTACTTATAAATAAAATAATTTTCTGTGGCAGCTCAGGTGTCAGCATCAAAGTGTAATATTAACTGCCAAAAGATAAGTTTACGCTTCTGTAAATACAGATAAGTTGATAAGAAGACATCTTCTATTTTATATTATTTTGCTCAGGGTGGTGCCACATGCAGTGCTATCTCTGGACTATTGCGACGCTTTTGTCCAAGACTTAAAAATCCATTAAGGTCTGACTTAGTTTGCTGCAGTCAACCTTTAGGTACAGTCTGTGGTTAGAGTCAATTTCTAATGCATGTAGAGTAAGAGTTTTGTTGGCTTGCTTAATGCTTGCTTGCTTTGTTTGAATTAATGTTTTCTCAATCATTGTTATTAAGATTGACATCGGAAAACAATATAAATAGGTGGAGTTAAACTTGTATACATTATATTCTAATTTGATTGAACATTATCAAATAATAAAATTTACCTACATACAGGTTTAACTCCGTCTACTTATTTGTTTGCAGATGTCAATTTAAATTAAAATGCTTGAGCAAAATTAATACAAACAAAGCAAGCAAGGCAAGCAAGCCAACCAAACTCTTACTCTACATGCATTAGGAAATTGACTCTAAAGATTTAATAATTTAGTAGTAAAACTAGAAAGTAACCCACACAAGTGTGGGTATGAAGGATACCATAGATGTTAATGAATACTGTATAGTCCTTTTTACTTTTCAAGGTCAGAATGGACAGATTCACCAAGCAATCATTCCATACACAAAATGTAGTTCACAAATTGCTGATCCAATAAACAGACTAACCATGAAAAGTAAGTGTTGACCAATGAACCATGAAAACAAGGTCAAGGTCAGATTAACTCTTCAAGACATACATGTACACAATGCAATCATTCCATACACCAAATATGGTTATAGTATTTGAAAACAAACCTAACAACACAAACTTAACCTTGACCAATGAACCATGAAATGAGGTCTAGGTCATATAAACCTTGACAGACAGACATGTACACCATACTTTCATTTCATGCACCAAATAAAGTTGACAAATTGCTTACAGTAACTGAGAAACCCACATATCCACAAAATCAAACTATAGTAAAAGAACAGTACTGCACATTTTTTTTTTTTTTTATATTGCACATATTTTTAATAAATATCTTACATGAAATGTAGACATGAGATGGCTAACAATGTTATTTTCCTTATATTTCTATTTCCAAGAGTTATAACTCCTGTAAAACAAATTGTCAGCATTCTTTCAAGATCTTACTGATACCAGCCTTTGGTATAATTAACTTCATAAAAATTGACAAGAAATTTAGGCCTGAGCTTACTTACATTTCATTGTAAATACCATTTTTCATTGTAAATACCATTTCAAATAGACATAAATCCTCTTAAAATAAGAGATCAGCACTGATTTTCAGGCTCACACAAAACATTGCTGCTATAAACCTATGATATAAATTTCATATCAATCCTATAAGAAATGTGGGTGTGAGTGCTCACATAAACAACTCTCTATATAAGTAATATTTCCAAGGGCATAACTCTTTCTAAAAAGTTCAGATTTTCCAACTTGTCTGAGACATGCTGATATTAACATCTGATATAAATTTCAATGAGCATATATAACTCCTTTAAAAATGGTTGATCAGCACTGATTTTCAGACTTGTCCCAGGCATTGTTGGTATAAAATATTGATATAAATTCCACAAATATGTGGCAAGTATTGTACATGTGAGAGTACTTACAAGATTGGACAGATGGATCCCGATATTTCTATGTACCCCAAGAAATCAGACGAGTGACAAAATTAGCTTAAAGCCAGATGAAACCTTCCAGATGGACACATGCATCAAACAATCATTGCATACAACAAATGTAGTTGACCTATTACTTACAATATCTGAGATCAGTTCCATGAAATGAGATTTAAAGATCAGGTGAACCATACATGTCTTATGGACATCTTATGGACATGTAGACCTTGGAAAGATTGCATATACCAAATCCAGTTAGTTGGGACAATCAAACATATTGAAAATTATGTTAAATCAATTGCTGCCTAGCTAATGTTTGTGTAACCTTTATCTTTCATCCACATGTAAAAGAATAAAGAACTGAGTTCCTATGTCCCAAAAACGTTTTTGTTCTTTAATACTTTTAATTATCTTACTAGAGAGTTGAAGACTTGAGAGCAATTTCCAATATATATATTTAATAATTCTAAACTCATTAAAAATACTTAGTAGGCACTAATTTTCCAAATTGTCCAAGACATTGCTGTTATATACTTTTGATATGAATTTGATAAAAATCTGGCATAAAATGTTCATGTCAGAGCACTTACAATGCAAATTTCCATAAAATTTATATTTCTAAGGGCATAACTCTTCTAAAAATAGTTGATATAAACCTACAATATAAGTTTTATAAAAATCTGGCAAGAATTGTAATGTTTGGTCAAATTTCCCAAATGGATAACACCTCACTGGTTATTCGTACCAATTCAACTGGCTTCGCTCTAGGAGTACAGTACGTACTGCTTCCAATTGAGTGAGTAATATTATGAGATGTATGATCGCCCTGGTTTTGGAAATTATAAAATTGTGGTAAATCTGTAAATCAAACCGAACATTTTATCATTCACTTTCATCAACTCTATAACAATACCACTAGGAACCTCCTATGAGACTGTATACTGACATGTGTGAATAACTTAATTGACTTTCTTCACATTCTATTAAACTTAAATATTATTATTTCACATTCACTTTCTTTTTTATCAACAACGTCGTCATAAAAACAATTATTGTAACATCACTTTGGGGTAATTTATGAGTGTTGTAAAATGTCTTTAATTTGATATATTCTTACTTTTGAGAGACAACTAGGTATCCACTCAATTTTACCCTACCACACGATCGCCACTTCAGGTGTTGGTTCACTTAAACAATTGCATTTCTTATTTGAGGTCTATTTCTAATAAATTATATAGATGTCATATATTTTACAAGGAATTAGTTTAAAGCTGGAATTTGACAGTTATACAGCAATTAAAAATTACTATGACTTTAAATTTGAGAATTCAGTATGAAATAAACCTGTACTGTGGTAGAAAATATGTAGTGGAAATCAAATCTAAAAGGATGTAAGTATGCTTTGTTTTTTCTCTTTGGCTCTACTAACATTGATGACTGCACTTTTAATCACCTAGAGCAGTTTGATTAAATGTCTAACCTGGAGGACTGTTTTTTACCCATGTCAGGTTTGCACTAACTGCCTTAGTTTTTGAACCCAAAGCTGCATTATACCCTATGTTCTATAATTAGCAACAGTGGCCATGTTAGTTCATGGATCAAATCAAGGATCAAAATTTCAAACTAGATACCCTAAGGAACATCTAAATAAAGTTTCGTAACATTTGGCCCAGTAGTTTCAGAGGAGAACAGATTTTACGAAGACGGATAGACTAACAGAAGAAAACCAAGTGAAGGCAAAAGCTCACATTTAGGCCATGTGAGCTAAATATTAATAAGTTCATATAAAAGTTAAATACATACCCTTAAATCTGAGGAACGAAACCTAGGTCTCTAAAAGAAAGGCAATATAAAAAAAGAAGATATAATAATAAACTTAAAGATGTTATCAATAAAAGCCATCTATCTGATTAAATTGAAAAAAAATTACTAATGTAGGAAAACAATTAGAATTTTAATACATTAATAAAACATAAGGTGCCTAAGTAAGATCTAGAATAAAATGGAAAGAGCAAGGTGAGCAAACCACCTTCTTCTTTTAGGTTAAGAATGAATATTACAGCATTGAAATATAAAATGGGTAATTGTTTCTCATTTTTCATGTAGGAGCCTTTTATATAGCTGACTATACCATATGGGTTTTGCTCATTGTTGAAGGCCCTACAGTTGCTTAAATCCATGTCCTTTTGACTCTAGGGGAAAGTTTACAGTACACATCATTGAAAGTGGTGTTCTAGTAGAAAAATACTACAAAATGTTGAAATAAGCTTAATGTCATCGCGTTGTAACAGTACAACATTGATTTTGACATTTTCACTACCAACTAGGTAACAGATTGGTTATTAATTATTGTTCATTTTCATCACAAGAGTGCACACCCTGAAATGTCTCATCTGTGCTTTACTGACCATTGATTTTATGTTGAAAGTCTTAAAGATAAAGGTTTTACTACTAGTATCGCATAAACTTAACATTTTAAAGATTCAAGACAATGAGATCAAGGTTTGATAAATCCTGTCAGACAGACATGTACACCTTACAATTATTCAATACACCCAATATAGTTGACCTCTTGCTTATGCTTATGTTATTGAAAACAGACCAAAACACAAAAACTAAAGATTAGCCAATGAACCATGAAAATGAGGTCAATGTCACATGATACCTGCCAGATAGACAATTATTCCATAAAACAAATATAGTTGACCTACTGCTTAAAGTACTTAAAAACAGACCAACGCACAAAACTTAACATTGACCAATGAACCATAAAATGAGGTCAAGGTCATATGAAACCTGCCAGACTGACATATACCCTTACAATCATTCCATTCATAACATATAGTTGACTTAATGCTTATAGTGTCTGAGAAACAGACCTAATCACGTAACTTTAACCTTGATCACTAACCCATGAAAAGAGGTGGGGTCAGGTGAACCCTGTCTGACGGACATGAAGACATTGCAAGGAACCCATATACCAAATATAGTTTACCTATATAAGTGAAAATTCACACGACAAAAAACTATAATTTTTTGAAAGCAGTCGCTGAACCATGAAAATGAGGTCAAGGACAATGGACATATGACAGATGGAAACTTCGTAACATAAGGTATCTCGTACAAGGTATGAAGCATCTAGGTCTTCTACCTTCTGAAATATAAAGCTTCATACAAATAGTTTACGCCGCTGCAACTGGCAGATAGTAAACCCAAGTCTCGCATACTGTGACTTTCGTTGCAGGGCGAGACAATAATGAAGTCAGTGACCCTATGATTATTTTATATCAATCATAAAGAAATTTATATATCAAAAACAATTGAATTTTGAAGAAAAATCTATGGACTTGTAATTGGAAATTTGATGATTAAAGAAAAATTTAAGAACTTTTTTTTGCCGTTTTATGTACATTCTATACAAATATTCACTTATTTTGAAAGAATTCAGTAATTAACGTTAATATTTAAAAAATAAAAGAGATAAATGCATTGTTTTTATTTTCAGTTATAGTTCACTGAGCCAAAGTTTGACCAAAATCTGTGAAATAGCTCATTTACTATACCTTGACCTTAACAGCAAAATAATACCTAAATCCTAAAACAAGTCATCCAAAGGTCTCAGTCATTGTGGCATTTTGAAGATCTTGTAATCCTGATCATTTTGCTGTTCATAAAACGTATAATTTTCAGTGATTTTGTGAATTTTCTAAACAAAGTTTTTTCTTTAAAATTAATTTGCCAATTTTCACTAAAAATAATATGCACAACTATGCAAAATTTTGCACACATACTTCTCATACATTTGGAGTTTATGAGTTGTTGACAGACCGATGGATGGACACAGGGAAAATAAAAGGCCCCAGCATCCTTGATGATTGGCACTAATTGTTTATTCTGAAATGGACCTAGTCAGAGAAATCATAGTTAGTCATTGACAACGACACTGCCACCAAAAAGTAAAATCTTTTGTCTCACATATGCAAGATTCTTTGCAGCAAGACAAAAATCTTAACAAGTATATATATAATCACCATAGGGAGACTCTGATGAGTTGTATCTGAAGTCCATATCCATTTCTACAATAGATTGAAGTAACAATCTTGAATATTTCACATAACTTTTTAAAGGTTTGATGATAAATTCCATTAGTTATTTTTAGACTGCACATTCAAAACCTGTGCAATGCATTGATATACAGCATAAAGCACAATTTTGAAGACAAGACAAATCACAATCTTCAAAGGTAAGACAATACACAATCTTTAAAGGAAAGACAAAGCACACACAATATTTGAAGGTAAAACAAAGCACAGTCTTTGAAAGTAAGACAAAGCACAGTCTTTATAGGTAAGACAAAGCACAATCTGTAATGGTAAGACAAAGCAGTCTTTGAAGGTAAGACAAAGTACAATCTTTGAAGGTACAGGCTTTTAGGTAAGACAAAGCATAATCTTTGAAGTTAAGACAAAGCAGTCTTTGTAGGTAAGACAAAACACAATCTTTGAAGGTAAGACAAAGCACAGTCTTTATAGGTAAGACAAAGCACAGTCTTTGTAGGTAAGACAAAGCACAATCTTTGTAGGTAAGACAAAACACAATCTTTGAAGATAAGACAAAGCAGTCTTTGAAGGTAAGACAAAGCAGTCTTTGTAGGTAAGTCGAAGCACAATCTTTGATTGTTCAGTATTTTGTTATTTTACTTTTTAAGGTAAGACAAAGCATAGTCTTTGATGGTAAGACAAAGCACAATCTTTGTAACTAAGACAAAGTACAATCTTTGAAGATAACACAAAGCACAATCTTTGAAGGTAAGACAAAGCACAATCTTTGAAGGTGAGACAAAGCAGTCTTTGAAGGTAAGACAAAGCACAATCTTTGTAGGTAAGACAAAGTACAATCTTTGAAGTTAAGACAAAGTACAATCTTTGAAGGTAAGACAAAGCACAATCTTTGTAGGTAAGACAAAGCACAGTCTTTAATAGTAATAATAAGACAAACTATAAAAGGAATGGGTTTGTGAATTACAAATTATCAAAGTAAACATGTTATACTTGATGTAAAAGTATCAACAATTAAAAATAGTTAAAATTTGCACTGCAAACAGATATTCTCTGTGTGCACATTTATTGAAAGAAAGCAAAACTAAGTGTGAAGTTTTTCTTGTCTTGTATTTCAGGAGTAAACAACAGTGTGTTTAGAGACATAATTTTCAAGACATAGGAAATGTGTTCCCCTATTTCATTTTGAAAAGTATGTTAAAATTGTATGAACAAGGTTCACATGATAATCAAGTAATTTGATATTTGAAATACTTGCAATTAATATAAACAAATGAACAACAATTATTTGAATTACTATAAGGCATTAAATCAATAGCATTCTAGTAAATACAATCCATGCCATACCTGATCATCCAAAAGCAGCAGAACTAAGTAAGGACTATATGCTTTCAAAATATTTTGGTAGGACTATAAACATCCTGATATCTAGATACCAAAACTTTCTCTAACGTTTATACAAAATCCTTTTTAAGGCATACTCTTTAAAAAATGAGCAGGGTTTCCCACACCTTGGCTATTACATGCCCACAAACATATGGACTAAAAATATCAAAAACAAAAGCAAATTCCAATGAAATTTTCTCAAAAGTCCATTCAGTTAATGAGAAAAATATTTCCATTGATGTGATATTTGATTTGTTGGAGAATAAATATATTCTGTCACTATGGTAAAGCCTGAACTATCAATTCAAATATAATACTTATAATTACCTGTTACTTGTTCCGTAATTTACTTTATAGACAATGCTAACAATAATGATTATGATGAATACACATATACAGCCTATAATTATTCCAATAATAGAGCCCAAATTCAAAGCTTCAGTGGTCTCCTTGGATTTACAATCAGGATTATCTATTGGACATCTACATTCATATTCATTATCGCCATCTATACACTCCAATGTATCTAAACAGGGTGAACTTATGCATTCATCAATGTTTTCTTCACAGTATACACCAGAATATCCAGGTAAACAGACACAATCATAAAACAAGTCAAAACTTTCTGCTCTGTGAGTACTGGTACATGGGTAGTTACTGCCATTCTTAGCTATAACATGAAAAATCAAGTCAGAATATAACTAATTTTATAACAAAAGTTGTATAGAAAAGAAACAGTAAGCTATATTAATTATATAATGTATTAGAAGAAATATTTTGTCAATTTGTAATTTGTAAATCAAAATAAAAATGAATCAAGGAGATTTGAGTTATAAGCTAATGAGACAACAACCAAATGACAAAAATGTCTAGAGGGTAACATCTAACATTTACTATTAAACAGGAATCATACAAATGTAAGCCAAACAAGAAAACTAATAGGTAAAACTGAATACATAATTAAACTATGATTTTCATTAAACATTATATAATGTGGTATGATTGCAAATGAGACAACTCTTCACAAGAGACCAACTGACATAGAAATTAACAACTATAGGTCACCGAACAACCTTCAACAATGAGCAAAACCCATACTGCATAGCCAGCTATAAAAGGCACTGAAATGACAAATGTAAAACAATTCAAATAAGAAAACTAACAGCCTGATTTATGTACAAAATAATGAACGTAAAACAAATATGATATACAGCAACAAAAACAACCACTGAATTACAGACTCCTGACTTTGGACAGGCACACACAGAATGTGGTGGGTTAAACTACAGTCAACTCTTTTATCTCAAGTCCGCGGACCAGACGAATATTTCGAGATACCCATAGTTCGACTCAAACGAAAACCGGAAGTTTGACAGACCATGGGACACAACTCGTGCTTAGCTTGGTAAAGCTAAAATAAATCCGAATGAATATGGGTAGGAGATCGATATTATGGTCTCAGATCGATGTATCTATATGTTATGGTCTTTATAATAACATTTTCATCTTTTATTTATTTCTTTGTACAGTTACAATTTTTTCCGGTGGTTTTGAGCCGAGAGAGTAATATCCAATTGATCTAAGTGTTATTTAAAGTTTACAAAATTGTTCATTCTAGTATACAAGAAATTTAGAAAATTTAGATTTCTTTTCATTTTCTTTTATTTCTATCTTTTCTGCAAGAGAAAAACAAAAGATTAAAGACGCCGATTGAGTAGTTTTGAGTTGATCACCAACGGAAATTATTCCTACTTTATACACAACCAAGCTCATTAGTGTATGATTACAATTAATTGTTTTAAAACTATTTGAATTATTTTTCATAAACTATAACAAAGTAGAACTTATTATTTATCATGGTGATCAAAGATAATCTTAGGTAAACACTCTTGGATAAAGAATGTCATAAATCAATACAGTGGTCAGTGACCGGAAATTTAATTACACGTGTATTGTCAGATTAACTCTTCAATCCATTTAAATCCCTGAGGTCATGTTTTGACATATGTGTATTAGTTCGAGATAAATAATGAATTTTGAATGCTTTTGTTAACCTTGGGACTGTAAATTTAGTTCGAGTCAACGAAATTTCGACTCATCAGGAGTCGAAATACATACATTTATATGGAACAAAGTTCGGGACCACGGAAAGCTTGACTCATCCGAAATTTCGAGTCAACTGAGTTCGAGACAACGAGTTAACTGTAGTTTGAAGGTGCAATCCTCCCCTAACCTAGGACAGTGGTGTAAAAGTACAACATAAGAACAAACTATAAAATCAATTGAAAAGGGCTTAAATCATCAGATCGATAAACAGACTTTTAAAAGTTCAAAATGTGTCCCGACAACCTAATTAGGTAAATTTTACTGAATTCCTAAATATCTTATTCTTATAAATTTTGATTCTCAAACTAATTATGTTATACGTAACAAACAACCTAGAAAAGATATGAAAGATTTTTCTGTTTATTTCTAAATCAAGAATTGCTAAGTTGTTAAATTCTAATTAATCAATGGTTGATCAGAAATGACACAGTCACATGGAAAAAAACCTTTTCATCAATTGGGTACAGACATGTAGCTAGAAATTTCATCATATATCCGATATATAAAGAATAATCTTTTCAAAATTAAGACCTATTGTAAAATGTATAATTATGAAATGTGAATATTGAATACAAATGTGGAGGTGTGCTATGAGCCATATTTAGTCTAAGATTTGAAGAATGCAAAATTACTGATGTATATGTTGAGGGATGTAAGTGATATATATATTGTTCAATTGTTATCATGTCCGATTGCTTAATTCTGTTTGTAAAGACTCAATTTAGTCTTTGACCAACTTTATTTACATTTATTTTGTGCCATTTTCTTGATTTTTAGTAATATTTTTGTCCATCGATGATGTGCTTATATGGAAAATAAAACTAATAACATTAATTAAAATCAGATAATCAGGATATTTTTAGCAATATGTTTGTCCAGCAATTTTGTGCTTTCATGTGAAATGAAACTAATAACATTAATTAAAATCAGATTTATATATATATATAATCAGGATAATTAGAAAACTTTCTTTTCCAACCTATTTCCCATTTTTTTGTATAAAAGATACCATAATTTGAGTTGCAAATATATGCGAGTGTGAAATATTGAGCATATACAAGATCCAAGTCAACACTTATAAGAGAGGTGTTATTCATGAAGACACTGTTGTAAATAGTTCAGTTGGTTTTGCAAGGGAATGTTACATTTACTCTTAAGGTTCCCCATGAATATGCATAAAATATTTGCCACTTAACACTAAAACAACTATTCTGGTTAATCATGATAATTTAGGTTTCCACTTACGCTGGCATAATCCACCATTATGACAAGGTGACACCATTAATATGAACTGTATTGTCACAACAGTTGATGATATATTCATGGAATCTGAGAAGTACACTTTTAGCAGGTCAAATCCAGAAGAATTCATACTTTGATTATAGAACAAAGTGGTGTAAAGCCAGGATACTGCATCCTTGTTGTGTGGTAAAGTTTTGCTAAAATTACCACACAGTTCACTGACTACCTGCAAAAAAATGTAAGGAGTACAAATTAGCCACTGAGTTCTTATAATTGAAGTGACCTTTTATTTATGATATCAAACATGCAAACAAACCAATACAAGGTTGTATGGTATCCATTTTGAAAATTTGGACAACAGGAACTATTTGAGAATATGTTCTAACTAGATATTTAGTTTTGTAAAAGTAGAGAATTTATAAAAGTATCGGATTTGTTAACAATAATCAGCGAGGGACGAAATCATTATTTGTACATGTATTTTCATCACTGGGAGTTTATTTTTTTTTGTACATCCAAATTAATCAGTGAATTATTGATTTTTTCAGGAGAAATTTAAAGTTCCCAATGTAAGAACTCTTCAAAGAGCAATAGCTAGTGTATTTACTCATTGGAAGAGTCCCTTTGCAAACATTTTTAAAAATAGGCAGGTAAACAATAACTGATTCTTGGGAAAGGTTTTATTTCCTTCGCAATAACAGACAAAATCATTTCTAAAATTTTGAGATTTTCTACCAAACCAAATTCTCATTACATTTTTTTCCAATTTTACCTACATATTTGTAGGGAACCAATTAGGAATAGCATATTGTACCTTGTTGTTGAAATTCATTCACAAAGAAAAGTTTCTTGAAATTAGTAAAAAAAAAAAAATTTACATAATTATTTTCCTTCAGTTTATTAAAAAAAATTTCCTGAAATTATAGCAGTGAAATACTTATTTATACACACTGATCTGTACAAAACACCCTATTTATTCACAAGGGCAGTTTCTTACATTTACAGCAGTTTCACAATTCAGTGTCGTGGGTGCTGTTGTTTTTCATCTGTAAACATAAGTGTACCATGCATAGGTTTTGTACATTCATAGAGATCTTGTTGTTCCATATCAAATGCTCCTATTACAGCAGTGAATTCCTCTGTCCATTTATTCAGGTTAAATATGGTTTTCTGTTCTAGATATACCTGAAATATGTCAATGAACATTCATTCTGATGTACATAATGCATGTCAATGTTGGATAAACCACAAAAAATTCACACAGAATCAAACCTGTCTTTCGTACAATTAAGGGCCATAACTCCTTAACAGCAAATATGAAAGTTGTCTGGGAGACAGATTTATGTAAGTTTTTCCAAACTTGTTTCTGAATCCCATATTTGAATTTCATGTAACATTGTAATACTTTATTGTTGTAATTTTCGTTAATAAATACTGTTTAAAATAAAGTTTCCCACTCTTGACCTCAATGTTGTCATTAGAAACAAAATATTACAATTTGAAAAGAATTGAATTAAGTGTCTGAAGTTATTACAAAGAATTATATTTAACCTAAAGTAACATTTTCCAAAAATCAAGGACCATAACTCCAAAATGATAACAGTAAAATTTTCAATAAAGAACTTAATAAATCACCATTTGGTCATCAGGAACAACAGTAACTGACTCTTTGACTTTCTGTTAAACAAACGCATATTTTTCTATTTTAAAGAACCATTTTCATCTTATACTTGTAAAATGTACAATGATGTGAGTATTGAAAAAATAAGATATAGAACAGTATGCTTTACAAAAAAAAAAATAATAATTTTATATACGGCATGTAGCAAATGTGTTTTCTTCTTAAGCTGGTTAGGTATGTGACCTAAAATTATTTATTGAAGTGTTCAATTTCCTTTTAAACAAGAGATCAAATATTATTCATATTATTCATGAAATAAAAAGAGATATAACACAATAAATTCCAAGCTTTAGGAATCCATTACATAAAATTAGAATTTTGTTGGGCACATAAGTGTCAGTATAAAGTCTAAAAGAGGTTCATACCAAAACTGGTTCTGTTGGATCAGATGATAAAATAGATTGACCGTACTGGGTTAGGAATATTTCTGGTGGGTCATTAGAATCTATAATGGTAATAACAAGTGTTGTTTCACTGCTGGCTGGAGGTATATCTTCATTGGTTTGTAGTTCATGAAGGAGGATTTCTATGGTCTCAACACCTGAACAGTCTGTGCACGGGTATACAGCAGTCTACAAAACAAAAATTTCATTTACGTCTGATTTTTAACTAGTCGGCTAATTTATTAGTAATTTTTTCAGTCATGCGGTAGTTGACTTTGAAAACTTTACCTCACTAACCTGATAATAATACATGTATCTTAATTATACCTGCATTGGAAAAGGATCAGTAATTAACTATATATCATTGAGATGTTGAACAATTGTATCTTTACCATAGGACATGGGGTTGTCAACTGAAACCAAGTTTTGACCTTGACCTTTGACCTAGGAAGTTGTATATACGTTATGACACACCCTCTGGTGTTGGTTAATATACATGACAAGTATAAAAATTTAAATCATAACAGTTCTCAAGATATAGAGCGGACACTATCTTTACCATAGGACATGGGGTTGTCAACTGAAACAAGTTTTGACCTTGATCTTTGACCAAGGAAGTTGTACATACATTATGACACATCCTCTGGTGTTAGTTAATATACATGTCAAGTATAAATTATGAAATTATAACAGGTTTCTAGAAATAAAGCGGACACAATTTGTTAAGGTCGGATGGACAGAGAGACTTATCACTTTAAAATTTTAGATGTATGTCAGGAATATACAAACCATCAATAAACAAAGAGACTGGGACACACAAACAAACAAATGAACTAACTGCTATATCCCTTTTCAATTTTATTAGGATTGGGTATCAATAATTTACTAATACTACTTACATTCCATCCTCAAAAGGAGTGGTTTACCAAATTTGTATGTCTGACTTGCCAGACTGAATTTGATAACATCACCTTCTTCATCGGTTGCCTCTAGCTGGTATTGTAATGTACCTGCGAAATGACATAAACACATACTGTGAATTCATTTATTTTTGTGGGTACCAATTTTCATGGATTGAGGAAAACTTGCATTTTCGTGGATATTATATTTCGTGGTTTTGGCAAAGTCTGCATACATTCTTTTAGAAAATTTGTAATTTGTTGAACATTTAAGTTTGTGGTTCCCTGTACCTACAAAAATTGGTATTCAACATATATTAATGAATCCACAGTACCTGTAGCTATTCATTTATCAATAATATTTACTTAATAAAAAGAATTAAGTAATTGTACTATCATTGGTAGTTCAGGGGTCAAATAATGGTTCATACCTGAATTATTTGTTTGTGTTCTATTTAGATGTAAACAATAGACAATTTTGAAATTGCAACCTATTGGTACTCTCTGTTGGATAGTTTTTTTCATTGGCAAACATATCACATCTTCTTATTTCTTTATGACAGACACAGAAAGAAAGGACAAAAGTGTCTGTGAGAGAAATATAATAGTTCAATATATCTAAAACTGCATTAATATGTTGCAATGGCAGCATATATATGTTATATATATTTACTGCCATTATATATGCTTTCTGTATCTAATTTTGATACCCAGTTTCAAATGGCCACAAAACAAGATATTTAAACTGCAAACAAGTATATATATTCTTACAATATTTTGTGCACGAAAAATTTGATATTTCCTTAACCTATATTTTAATTACCTTCATCTTCTTTGATGGATATAAATCTGCTACTTGTCAGTATTGGTGGAGAATTATACACTTTATTTGAAATAATAAACACAGCAAATTGTGTTTCTTCAGAGAAATATGACAGAGATTTGTCAGTTTGATTTATTTCATCGTCTTCATCTCCCATGTTTTGCAAACCTTTAAAATAAATAATTAATAAGAGCATGAATCAATTATGGTTTTCAGAACACTTTTAAATATGTTTTGAAAGAAAATAACTTAAATTTAGAAGCTCAAACTCGCCTTGCATTTATGAATGCCACTGAAACTGAGGACCAGTAATAACATCAAAGCAAGAAGGTGTATGCAATGTCATGCAAAGTATGTCCCAATAGTTATTAGACATAGAGCTCAGTATTCATAATTGAACTTTAAGTGTCTTCAAACAGGACTGGCTGCCCAGCAGATAAGAAAATAGCTAACACACTTACATTTCAAGACCAAATATTGCAACATGGAAAATTAGTAATATGTAACTATAAATTAAAAAAGACAGATTTTCATCATATAGCAAAGCATTATTCTAATTTAAAGATATAACGAAAAATTAAGTAGCAAGAAATGTTTTAACATTGCTGTACTATCTAGCACTGTCATCCATCTAGGGACCTGCTAAGATTATTTACAAGATGATGATAACATAATAGTCTGGACAGGTCCCTTGATCAGAAAAGCACTAGACAATACAGCAATGTCAAACTTTCCTTGCTTTATAGTTTTGAGTTATATAAAAACCCAAAATACCTCAACACTCTTTGTTTCATCTCCATTATCAATTTCCGATGGTTTACCACAGGTCATACTACTTAACTGCCATTGCTGGAGAGCTGTAATGGGAGAAAATTACACAAATTTTACTAGGTATTACTTTAATCTTAATCACAGTCACCCCAATTATTGCTTGTATTTATTTACAAAACAAAAGTGAGATTATATTTATAAATGAGATTGCAGTAAAGCTGCATGTTTCATATAAATAATGCAATCAGATGCAAGTTCTAGTTTATGCATAAACGATAAGAAACTTTGTTCATTAGAATCAATCATACCTATCATAACTAGAGATTCATTCTTGAGCTCCTTAAGAATAGGGTTGATTGCACTACAATTTTAAATATTCCTAATAACAATTATGATTCTTTCCTATAGCATGTTCTAACCTTTGAACACATTGACTTTAAAACTCTGATATTAAAGGTAATTGTTTTACAATAAAAAAACTTGGTTCCAAGTTAATACAAAACAAATTAAATAAATAAATCACAGGTTTTGAGACATAAATGATTGAAAAATAAATGTGGATTGTGTCAACATATGTGGACACAGATGATGCCCCCTTGCATATCATATAGTTATAAAGGGACATAACTGAAGAACGGTAAAAGTGACGCTACCCAAATTTGAACTTGATCTGAGTTTTGTGGTAATAAGCATTGTGTGTAAGTCTCATAACATTTGGTTGAGGCTAACTTAAGTAGAGAACAGAAACTAAAAATTCAGCAATTTTTCTATTTGTAAACACGCATAACTCTAGAACGGTTGTGTATATGTTTTATAACATTTGGTTGAGACAAACTAAAGTTAGAGAACGGAAACAAAAATTCAGCAATTTTTATGTTTATAAAGGGACATAACTCAAGAATGGTAAAAGTGACGCCACCAAATTTCATACTTAATCTGTATTATGTAGTAATAAGCATTGTGTATAAGTTTCATAACATTTGGTTGAGGCAAACTAAAGTTAGAGAACGGAAACAAAAAAATTGTACTTGATCTTAGTTTTGTGGTAATGAATATTGTGTATAGGTTTCATAATGTTTGGTTGGGGCAAACTTAAGTTACAGAATGGAAACTAAAAATTTTGCAATCTTTCAGTTTATTAAGGGCATAACTCAATAATGGTTAAAGTGACACTACCCAAATTCAACTTGATCTGTGTTTTATCATAGGAAGGCAAAATTAAACATTGCATTGTATAAATCATTGATTGTAGTTGATTCAACTATAATCATGGACAAAGGAAGATAACTCCAAATTTAAAATTACTTGAATAATGACATTGATATTTTTAGAAATTACATTTAGTTTTAAGACAAACTCAAGTTAGAGAATGGAAACGAAAAATTCAGCATTTTTTCATTTGTAAAGGGCATAACCCTAGAATGGTAATCAAACAGCTTGTAAGCATTGAATGGTAAAGATTGCTTTAATTTATCAGTAGGAAGTAAAATTGAATATTGCATGTGTATAAAGCATTGGTTGTAGTTGATTCAACTACCATTATACACAAAGAAAGATAACTCAATTTTCAAAGAAGACTTTGAAATATTTTTAGGAATGAAGGGTAAAAATTGCTTTAATTTATCAGTGGAAGGCAAAATTAAACATTGCATTGTATAAAGCATTGATTGTAGTTGATTCAACTATAATCATGTACAAAGGAAGATAACTCAATTTTAAAAATTACTTGATATTTAGAAAAAAATGAAAATTTAGAATTTTACATTTGTAAAGGGCATAACTCTAGAACAGTAAAAGTGACGGCACCAAAATTCGAACTTGATCTGTATATTGTGGTAATTAGCATTGTGTATAAGTTTCATAACATTTGGTTGAGGCAAACTAAGTTAGAGAATGGAAACGAAAAATTTAGCAATTTTTCCATTTGTAAAGGGCATAACTCTAGAACGGTAAAAGTGACACCACCAAAATTCAAACTTGATCTGTATTTAGTGGTAATAAGCATTGTGTATAAGTTTCATAACATTTGGTTGAGGCAAACTAAAGTTAGAGAACGAAACCAACTTTGGGACGTCGGACGGACATAGGTAAGCACGTACAGACAGACAAGGGTAAACTTAATGCCCCTCCGCTACAGCAGGGGCATAAAAGAACTTTGTGGAAAAGGGTGTCTGGATTTTCTTTAAGAGTTCATCATCTATTGGAAAACAATAATCAAATTAAACAAATGTCACTGGACATTAAGCAAGCAATACTCAATCAATATTTTGTCTTATATACCTATATGGAGTTATTTTCTTTCAGAACGATAGGTCATTCTTTCAAGAATCAACCCGGACGATACCATGTTTCAATGAAATATGCTTCAAGGATAAAATAATGACCTGTGTCAGGTCATTATTTTCTTTGATAAAAATGCAAACTATAATTTACTTCAACATTTAATTCGTTGGATAGTTTGTTGTTGCCAATTGGTTAATTTATTTTTAAAGTTCCATCTTTGATAGGTTTAACAATAAATCGTCATTGACGCCGCATTTTAACTTTAAAACAAATAATGGGAAGTTTTGCTAATTTATTGCTACAATAAAGGGACATTATCATATATGTGAGATGAAAATCTTATTGATTCACACTGAAAAGGAAATCATACTGTGACCTACATGCATTGATATTCGTTTTCGTGTTACATGTACATGTATCACGAGTTCATACTCTCCTCGTATCAGTTCTTAACTTTTTACATCTATATTTTACTTTTATTCTATCAAATGATCAACAGATAAAATTTCTTATATTCTATTGAATAACAGCCAAGTACCTCACATTGGGATCGGGAGTATCGAATTAAATCCGATTCTTTGTTTAAAAAATGTTTTGCCATTTAAAAGAAAACTTTTCTGAATAGGTCATTCATTAAAATTGTTGAAAATAATCTCTTTTCGCGATTAAAATGTCATTACAAATCAGAGTTGGATTTAGGGTTAGCCCGACCCCCTCCCTTTTGTGAGAAAACTTTGATTATATAGGGAATCATTGAGGCATGACTGGGTGGGCCCCTCTAAGGCAGTCAGTACCCCTTACGAAAATTTCTGGATACACCACTGCAAATAGAAACAAAACATAGCATCCCTTCCATAAACTAAGTTGTTACAATAAATTACTTACAAAGTGACTTGTATTTTCATTCACCGTTATCGGTGGTAACAATTCATTTGTGTCTTACTTCATGCAGTTACAGTAATAACTTCATAATGATTTCAAATGTTTATATCTAGATTAATTAGTGAGTTTTATTTCACATTCTAAATGAGCTGTAGGGCGTATTAAAACCTGATCGGATCAGAAAGGAATATCCCACTTTAGTGTGGTTGGTAAAATAGGATACTAATTCTGCAAAATTATTGTAGAAAATAATATTATTTTGACGGTATATAAGTCAGATAGTGCATATTTTAAGGTTTTCTTGTTGTAGAACACACCTCGGGGTGTCAGAATTGCACAAAGACTGACCTCCCTACGGTCGGTCTTTCATTTGATCAATCCTGACACCCCTTGGTGTGTTATACGACAAGAAAAACCTTAAAATATGCAATATCTATAACAGAAGAATATTTGACAGATATACTTTAAATAAAACTTTTGTCTGGTGTCACTAGGTATTTTTTATTCAATACCTAAAACAATGTTTAAGTGGGGTTAAAGAATGTTAAGTAAAAGTTAAATGTCAAAAGCAACCATCCTGAATTCAGCTATTTTAGAATCATAATGCAGTAAATATACTACAAACTTTAGATTCAGTCAGTTCATTATATAACTTTTTCAAAACTACACAAAAATAGAAATGTTTTTGCCCACTCGTCCTACTTATTGGTTATGAAAGTAATGAAAATTGTTTATGCAACTCTCGTCTCCTATTTAGAGCATTGTCATTCATCTTTTTGTTATGAAGTTTAGGACTTCAAGGAATTACTTCACCAATTTTTACATGAAAAACAAGAATGTGTCCATATAACATGGATGCCCCACTCACACTATCATTTTCTATGTTCAGTGGACCATGAAATTCTGGGTCAAAACTCTAATTTAGCATAACAATTAGAAAGGTCATATCATAAGGAACATGTGTACTAAGTTTCAAGTTTATTGGACTTCAACTTCATCAAAACTACCTTGACCAAAAACTTTAACCTGAAACTCGCACTATCATTTTCTATGTTCAGTGGACTGTGGATTTGGGGTCAAAATCTAATTTGGCATTTAAATAAGAAAGACCATATCATAGGGAACATGTGTACTAAGCTTCAAGTTGATTGGACTTCAACTTCATCAAAACTACCTTGACCAAGAACTTTAACCTGAAGCAGGACAGACGGACGGACAAACGGACCAGAAAACATAATGCCCTCTACTATCGTAGGTGGGGCATAAAAATATAAAATGTATGTACATACCAGTATTCCAGTGAGCTAGGGCAGTTCTGGTCTCTTCATTCTCACCAACAGTATCAGGATATGTGATATTAATTGGTCCTGGCATAGACAGGTGACCAACTGGTATCACAGAAAATGTCATTACCAACGAATGTATTCTGTAAAATATCAAGCATAAAAGAAAACTATTAATTGCATGTTATACCTATATGGCAATTATTTTATTGAAATCCAAGTACAAAAGATGTTTCTCAAATTTTACATCTTTTTCTTCAGTTTCTATGGCCAATCCTTCAAAATTACTACAAAAATTAAGATTTGACATTAATAAAATCAATCTTTGTTCAAATTCCAGCACAAAATAGAAGTTTCTCAATATAGTATATATATATATATATATATATATATATACTCATGTAGAAAATCTTCCTTCTCACATTCAAGACACTACAGATTATCTTCGTAAAATGGAATCCATGAACCCTCTTCCTCCGAAACCCTCCTTGTCACTTTAGATGTCACCTCATTGTATAACAACATACCTCATGATGACGGAATACAATCGTGTAAGGAAATATGGGACTCTCGCAACACCTTAGAACCACCTACCGAATGTTTAGTCCAGCTACTCACTCTGGTTCTGAAATGCAACAATTTCACCTTTAATGGTGAACATTACCTTCAGATAAACGGGACAGCGATGGGGATGAAAATGGTACCATCATACGCCAATATTTTCATGGGAAAATTAGAGAAAGAATTATTTCAACATCTTTATCCAAACCTCTGTCTTGGTTCCGTTTCATCGATGATGTTGACATGAAATGGATTGAATTCCAACAAAATTGGATGATTTTATCAGACATGCAAACAACGCATACCAGTCAATTAAATTTACATATGAAATTTCCGACTCCAAAATATCTTTCTTAGACACTACTACATCTATTAAGGACGGTGTCATATCAACAGATCTCTACTGTAAACCTACAGATAAACATCAGTACCTTTCTCCCCAAAGCTGTCACCCCAAACACTGTACAAAAGTATCCCGTACAGTCAAGCTCTCAGAGTAAAGCGGATTTGCTCCTCTGAGGCCGTCACTAAACGGTTACAGGAACTTCGCTGTTTTTGACCAAACGAGGTTATAAGAAATTGGACATAGATAAGGGTTTGCGCATGCTAATGACAACAGCCGCAATGACCTATTACAGTACAAACAGAAGAGGCGCAGCAAAATAGTTCCGTTTGTTTTAACATACAATCCCACCTTTACTAACCTTTCACGTTTGATCCGTGCCAATTGGCAAACTATTGCCAAGCACCCACAATTGTCCAAGATCTTTCCCAATCCTCCTGTCTTAGCTTTTCTGAGACCAGCAAGTCTGAAAGACTTATTTGTGAGAGCTGAAACGTCTCCTCTAATAAATGCTGTTCAACTGCAGGATGGTGCAAGTCGTGTGGTAACAGACAATGTCTGACTTGCCAACAAATACAGAATACTCAAACATTTACTTGCCACTCCACTGGGTCTGTGTACACTATATTTTGTAATGTAACTTGCAAAACACAGAATGTTGTATACCTTCTTCAGTGTCGATGTGGCATGCAGTATATTGGCGAGACAGAACAGCCATTCAACAAAAGCATGAATGGTCATCAGTGACTACACCTGCAAGCCCGACCTCCCGTAAGTCGTCATTTGAGATCACCTGGGCACGCCCAAGCTGATCTCAAAACCTTAAATCACAATCATAGACCACAACGAGGGTTGGTCAAGGGCGAAAGACTTGCTCGGGAAAGGTTTTGGATAAGAAAGCTAAGGACAGTTTCCCAGAGGGCATAAATGAAAAACATAGAATGAGTTACTCATTTTCCTACCATCACTCATTTTCCTGACATCATTTGTTTCCAGTTACTCCGGCTTCCTTACTTGACTCTTACAGTTTTAAGGATTCTTCTGGAATTTTGGAATTTTACTAGTTTAAATACCAGGGTTCTTTTCATTTGGGAGGGATGTACAAGTACGCATCCACGTCCAATTATCTAACCTTAGCCAAATTTTACTATTATTTTTTCTTATCATTATAAAACTACTATTTATTTGGGATGATAAATACGCAGCCTCTGTTTGACATATTTTTACCAGCTTATATCGATCAGTGCTGTTTTTTGGGAATGAATTTACACACAGTTGTTGTAACATCTCAACTGGCGACATTTTGGAATTTTAGAGTTGTGCCAGTTCATATCTCTAATTACTATTTTCATTTTAGGCATGTCTTTGAGTCGTTTTTTGGAAATTTTAGAATTTATTAGCGTCTCTATATGATGTTCGGGTAAAACTGTTTCACTTTGTTTATTGTATAGAAATCAAGATTGCTATAGTTTAATAATCAGAATAGTTTGATCTGATTCATTTTACATCGTTCTCATACTGATGAAGGATATCTGTTATCCGAAATATTTATAGTTACATTTGTTCGTTTATTGTCATTTTTGGTGATGTTGTACCCCTTTAGACTGGTTATATATTATATTTTGTAGTGTACTGTATCATATTTATATGATCCATCGCCCTGTAAGATTTATCGTTGACTATTATTCAGTCATTTTATATATATATATATATATATATATATATATATATAAATATATATATATATATATATATATATATATATATAAAATGGAAATGAAATGAAGTGTGTCAAAGAGAAACAACTTGACCAAAGAGCAGAAAACAGCCCAAGTCCACCAGTGGGTCTTCAACACAGGAGAAAATCACGCACCCATAGGCAAGCTTCAGCTGGCCCCAAAACAAAAATGTGTACTAGTTCAGTGAAAATGGACGTCACATCAAATTATGTAACATATAAATGAACTAAATTTAAAAACATACAAGACTAACAAAGACCACAGGCTCACGACTTGGGACAGGTGCAAAATGTGGCAAGGTTAAATATGTTTTGTGAGATCTCAACTGTCTCCCTATACCTCTATCCAATGTAGAATAAACAAACACACAGCAATAATGACAGCAAAACTCAGTTTAAAAGAATTCTGATGTATATATATATATATATTCTTTATATCAATTTAAAAAGAGACAATAAAAAAACTTTATCACACAGGACCCTGCTTCCAACAATTGGGAGCTGCTGCTCATAAAGACAAATCCTCTATTGTTTATGCACACATACCAGCGCAACGGTATTATGCCGTCAGCGGTTTATGACGTCGTGGTTTCTGCGAACTGAAAACGTTTATGAGAGTTATTCCTCTTTGAGCCTAAGGAGAGTGACAATCGTTTTGATATGTTGATTTTCAGAGAAGAAAATGAAATGGTCTCCAGATTATAGACGTGTTCCTGAATTGGATATATGAATAAATTATGTGCAAATAAATGTGCATTAAGTGTAGCAAAAGCAAACAACAAAACGGCAAAATAAATTTTATGAATAAAAGAGAGTCAACTTAACATCAATCTAACGAAAACATACACAAAAACGACTGTCAAGAAACAAAACCGAATCTGGATATTCGACAAGATAGTTCAATCAAATTATAATATAATACTTATTTCCGAGTTGCAAAACCTGTGTCTAATCCTATTGTCAATGTTCTTGAACAATAAAATATGTTTAAACATATAGTAGGTTTTAATTGTATTTATATTTCCCAAATCATTAAGAAAGTACTACGTAAATCATCAATCATGTCATCAAAATTCAATGTATCTATAGTAATAGGTACAATACGTACATATATGGATATTGCATATTGCACTGACGTATTTTGAATATGTAAGGCGCTTACATTTTACAAGCATATAAAATAAAAGATTTAACAAAACACGAACAATTCAGTAACCCAACAATGCATACGTTTAAAATAAAGTACATATATAGAAGTTAACATATGGGCTTCTAACACTATAGGTTTTTCATTTCATCATTCTGGTCCGATTTGTTGAGTTTTGAACGCTTGTGAATGGAAGAACGATATATTTTAATTTAGGTACCAGATGCGCAATTTTGTATAAAAACATATGTTTGTGATTTGGATGGAGAGTAGTCTCACATACCACATATTCTTATATATATAATCGTGTGGGTGTTTAAAATTTGGCGGAATGAAGAATTAAATAGGAATACATATGAACAAACAAATCATTTAGCAGTTGATTTGAAAAAGAGGTAGGACTAGGTTCCAATTATAATCACGGTAACACAGCTGAATGAGTATACTTAGACTGAGGTTCTAGCAACATTACGACTCTCACGGGTGACTGGGGAATCGAAATATGGTCACTTGGTCTTCTTCTGACCGGCAGTAAAATGCTTGCCAAAGTGGAGCATCCGTTTATCTGTGCGGGATGTATCAAGTACACAGCCAGACCCGGTCAGAATGGGGACGTTAAATCCAATGCCTCGTGTAAAGAGAGTGCCACGCTCATTGCACGTTAAGAACCCTGCAACAACTCTTTGAGGGTCCGTGGGTGGCCTGTTGCAAGGAAAAATTTCTTCCCTATCCGTTATACCCTCATTTTCCAGTGGCAGTCCAAATTTCCCGACCATCATCCCGGAGGCCTCTTTTACAAGAACTACCTATTGTATTTATTATTAACTTGTTCTTGTCCTGAACATGCATGATATACTTGCCACTGGACGTTCAGCAACCTACAATCAGTCAATCAATCTAGCAACATTACGGAATATTTCGATACTTGTAACTAATTCATAAATGCCTATGGATGCATGATCTAAAACAGAAATTATATAAAATAGACCCTTGCACGGAATTGAATCGATCTTTAAAAGACCAGCTCGCGTTTACATTTGAACAATCAAGATAGACTGGGAACTAGTGCGTTTGCATTGCAATTTTATCTAAAAATAATCGGTCTAACCATTTAGTTAACAACCGTAGAAAAAGAATAAGGAAATAGTTGGTTCATTAGATATGCTTCTGCATTTATTAATTATCTTTTGATTAACATGTCACAAGTCATTAAACAAAGAAATGTGAGAATAATATAACGTATAACGGTCATTTCGTTTGAAGATGAGGAATTTGCTGAAAAGAAACAGGATTTATCTTTTCAGAAGAATGACACAAAACGTCATATATATTTATTTGTTTTTTATCTTCACGTTCTGTCAAATCATTTGAGAATATGGATGAAACCCTGAAAGGCAGTCATTTATAAGAATATACCAAACTGACCATACGCAGATTTATTTTCATATCTAAATATAACACTTTCACTTTCAGAAAATTGCGATCGATCTAAGCGTTTACACTTAAAAGAAAGATCAATTCATAAAAAAAATTCGCAAGGGTTCCGCGAACCCGGTGTCTCGCCTACCTTTGCTGTTAGTCGCAGGCTCACAAAAATGGGGGAAAATTATTAAAATTTCTAGATACTAATATTTTATTGTAAGAAGCATCTGTCCAAATTTAGTAAAAATGCAGGATGGTTAATGAATCCAATAAATGTTTAAAATACTTAACCACAGAGTGAATATAATGTTAACTGGCAGAAAAACTAAGTCCATTTATTAGTAAAATACGGATAATAAATAGGATTTTTGTTTTACTAAAGTTAATCCTGGGGCGGGTCAACGAAGCTGTCCTAGGACTAAGACATGTCTTAGGATGGTCTCAGGACACGTCTTAGTCCTAAGTCAGGTAAACGAAAGTCTCCTAAAATAAGATATGTCCTAAATTTGGTCCTAAAGTTGGGATATATATATATAGGTGTCTTAGGATAGTCATAAAAGTTACGATGTCCTAAAACGAAACTAAAACAACAAATATCATGGCATAAACTCAATGATAAATTTACTAGTACAATATTAAATTATTATACTATTATTAGAATTAAACTACTTAACCAATTTATTTTCAATATTTGTAAAAGATTCTATTGTGCTACATTATTTTCAATTTGTAGACAAAGTTGATTCATTAAAAAATTCCAGATATCAAAAAGAGCGTTTATAGATTTTAGATTGAGTTTTGGAATAATAAGCAAATTAGAGAAACTTGTGTGTGTGTTCTAGAACTAACTTGATGCACATATCTAAATATATTGAGATATTGCTGCGTCTTTACTAACTAACCTTTTATTTCTATATACTAATCTATATGAAATGGGCATCAATAGTAACTCTTCAAAAGAATGTTTGACGATGTCATATCATTACGCTTATTAAACTAATCCTGATTCAATACATGTAATGAAATCGAGTGGACCTAAGTACAAAACTTTTGTGACTATTTAGTTTTGTTGTCGTATGCAAATCATTTATATTTGTACATCATATATAACATGTATAAAATATATGTATCTATTAGTATTACGTTAAGACTTTCATTTTGCGTTAATTGTTTTCCCTAAAAGAGTCATCCTCCCTCCCTTTACATTGAAATACAATAAAATATATGTCATTGAATTCTCTACATATTTATTTTAATTAAATAATTGTGTTAGGATGGTCCTAGGACCATCGTAGTTAGGACTGTCCTAAGATAGCTTTGTTTTACATCCTAAGACATGTCTCAGACACGTCCTAAGACCATCCTAAATAATGTCCTAAGACATATCTTAGGACATATCCTAGGATACTTTCATTGACACGGCCCCTGGATACTATCTTATGATCACAAACAAGCTTCTGTACAAGATTGGTAGAAATCCTAGGATATGTCCTAAGATATGTCTTAGGACATATCCTAGGATACTTTCATTGACACGGCCCCTGGATACTATCTTATGATCACAAACAAGCTTCTGTACAAGATTGGTAGAAATCCAGGATAGTTAAAGAAAGTTATTTAAATTTCAAAAACTTTAACCACAGACTGAATATTTGTGAGCATTTACGACGGAATGTAGGATCGCTATGTCTCGCTTTTGCGACAAAAGTTGCAGGCTCGATAAATGTTATGTGTCTGTTGTAACTGAAAACTAAGTACCAACATGTATATATTAATGTGCATTTAGTGTAGTTAAAAAACAAACAAACAATAAAACAGCAAATAACGGGATCAGAATTGTCCATTACTTGTAAGAATATCGTCTAAACTGGCCTAACGTCTTTCGACGTTGCTTTTAGAATTAGCGCAATGTATTCCGCCAATTCAAATTGTTAACATTTTTTAGAAATATCTCTTTTTCCATTACGGTGACCCTACCTTTTTATTTCCTTATTTTGTTTAAATATAAAAAACGCATATTCTGTTGAATTCTCATCGAGAAAACATTGGTCAATTTTTATTAAACTTGATTGTTTTATAGATAATTTCACAATAAAAAGGGCGGGAAAATTATTATAGCAACTTATCGTTATCAATTTCCCCTCAGAAAAGGTAATATCAATAATATAGTTTGTATTAACAACAAGGTTACCAAAACACACAATTTTTATGGGATACGGACTTTTCATAAAATATTACACTGCTATTGACTAAAATTCATAATTTCCAAATTCCACGAAAATGATGACGTTTTAAATTGAAAACGAGGTCGGTGACCCCATTTTTTATTTGCTTATTTTAAAGCTTTTACCTAACCTAAAGTAAAAATACAATATAAAGAAGATATTATTGGTAGATCTGAATAGAAGGATTTGTCTTTAAATGATACAACAATACAGTTCTGTAGCTATCTATCAATAGATATTTCAATAAATCATACTAAAATCACAGTACCTCTTGTACAATAACCTTTCCACCATATCCAGGGTAGTTGCTGGGTTAACTATGTATGGCTGAAAATCAGTTGAAGAATCAGATCTGTATTCTGTTGTTAGATCTTTTCAGATATTGGCTGAAGTACAATTGCCTGTCCTGGTATCAACCCTATATAAATGTGAAGGTATTGTAAAGTAATGCTTGTTCACATTTTGTGTCAAAGTATAAAAAGACAGTGTAAGATGCAAGGACCATATGAACTTGAAACAAAGTGCTCATGTAGGGTAGGCTGCTTCTGCTATGCAAGCTTCACCTGTAATGCACCAATGATGCATTGCTATTGATTCCATTGACTGATTTTTTTTAAATCATATATATAGCTAATTTAATTATGAACAATTACAACCTACAAAATTATTTAAGTAATTTAAGCAAAATTCACATGTAAAATAAATCTGCCACTCCTTAACAGCTTAAATTAAATTCTGATACTCTAGCAGTAGTTGTTACAAATGGTACTATACTTTACTATACAAATACAGGTGTGCAGATATTATCAAGCAATATATGTATAGTATACATATGTATTCACATGGTATCCTGCTTCTGTTGCTAGTTTATGGTTACATTCAAATTGAAGTTATCTTCTAAGTAACTTTTGGTGTCTTCTTATTGGTGTTTTTAACTGAACAACTGAGAATTCTAAAAGTACAAGTAGTGGTGGTGGATTGGAGGCACTTTCTTAAAACCCTAACCACCCATAATATAAAATTTTCATTTCACTTCTATTTTTCCAAAATTCTAAAGAAACCATTGATTGATTTCATTCTCTCCCCTTCCCATTCATTAAGTCTGGAACAGATAGCATTTCTAATTTGTGCTTCACGTTTCTGAATTGAACTACAAGGAAACTCTGGTGCAGTTTTGTTGTATGCATACTCTAGCTTACTTGAATTTTATAGAAATTTTACCTTCTGGAGTTGTTACAACGATTGTTTCTACATTTCTCTTTCTCCTTGTAGAGTCTGTCGAAACATATTCTACAATTTCAATAGATTCTCCATGATCTGATCTTTTATTTTTGATTCTGTATTGGTTATCAGTACACTTCCTAATGACTTGTTAGTACAGAGTTCTGCTTCATTACAAACTCTCATAGTCAGAAACAATGTCCTTCCAGGTTCCATATGGAATACACTTGTTTTGTTCTGTGTTTGCTGCTCAGATACATTCCAAAATCTGTTCTGCAGTTCTGACAGAGGTCTTACTTTAATATCATCAATTAACAAATACCCATCTTTGATAGAAGCAGATCCTGATATGTTATACCCAACCCATGCACAGGGAAAATATCATCTTTATTTACATCTGTTCCAATACACAAATCTGAAGAAAAATACAATGAACTGGTAATAATAATGTATTATATTAAAGTATCTGAAAAATTATTTCTGAGATTGGTACAAGGTGTTTTACATGTCAAATTGTTTTTTCATAAGATTTTTAGATTGTTTATTCCTTTCCAAAACCTCCAAAATGTTCAGATTGACATTAAAATAAGACTGATTTATTGTTGGTTGTTAACGCCTCTTTCAGCACTATTGGCTATATTGTAGCTGTCATTTTATTGTTTGAGGAAGCTGGAGTGCCTGGAGAGAACCACAGACCTTCAGTAGAAAATCTGACAATAATACATAAAGTTAATTAAGATTGGAATCTAAGGCACCTGCCAAGTTAGGGTTTTACCTCACAACCTTAGTGTCAACAGGCTAGTAATGCCATCAAATTAAGATGTCCTTACCAAGTTAACCAAGAATCTAGAACAGTCAAACTTTATTGTGTTTCACCGTACACGAGCAACAGTTGTGGAATACAAATCAGTTAAACTTAAACAAGAAAAGTGTCCATAGGACATCATGCATGGAATGCATTTTGTAATTAATTTTCCATATATTATAAAAAAAAATCACATCATAATGAAGATGTGTACTAAGATTTATGCACAAATTCATGGTAATCTACATTGAACTAAAACTTTAACCTAATACAGGACAGACAAACAGAGACAGGGATCACAAACAAGACGAAAAATATAATGCCCACCTCTACTTTTGGGGCAGGGTATAAATATTCTACAATTTGGCCACAACTAAGTTTCATATAGAGAAAATTAAAGGAGAGGTTCATTGTAGGCTATTTCTGGTTTTTTTAATTGAGTTGTTTTAATACCTGACAAATATCTACTAGTATATTAAACTACCAATCTGATCTGAATTATTAAAATAAATCTTTATCATATAAACTTACCATATTTGTTAATGGTTTTATCTTCACTAACAGTAAAGGTAAATCCTATACTATCAGGATCTGTACTCTCCATGGCATCTGAAGGTATCACTGGTTCATCAAATGGTTTAACTTCTCCTAGGACAGTAGTGTTTAAATTATCTACTTCTGGTAGTTTTAACAAAGGAACAACACCTACAATATTAAAACATATGTCAGTACACATCTTAAAAATTCTTGATAGTATGGTAAGGTAAAGATTAACAATTGTCCCATTTCAATGCTAAAATAGTAATTTAGATTTATTTCAAAATAATATTCTGTATTAAAATCTTATTTTGTATACCATGTAATAATTTGTTGTTTTAAAATTACATAAACTAACTACTAAATTTTGTTTCAAATGGGTAGTTTCTGCATTGAGACCCTTGCTTTAAACTTTAAACCATGTTGTTTTGAGACCCAACAGAAACATAAGTCTTCATGTGCATGATTGTGTATGTTGAAGTTCGGAAAATATTGGATGCGACATAAATGTACAAGATAAAATAATGGTAAATATGAAGTAACATATTAAACATACCATAAGTATCATTCCATTGTGTAGGTTTCCACCTCCATTGATACAGATAATAGACACGTAATATGTATGGTTATGTTGGAGAATGCCTTCAAATGATGAATTTATGCCAGTTACATTGAGGCCAACTGACTGAAATTCTTGAAGTTCTTTTCCACCAGGGTTTTACCAATTGCCCAAAAGTTTTCCTGAAAAGATGTCATGCCAGGTGTTCAAAATTGTGTTCAATTTAATTCATTTATTATATAATATATATTTTAAGCTAAACTTCAATGACTCTTATCATAATAATTATGTAAGTTACCTTAATTTGACTTTCATCATCAGTACATCTCCAAAAGCTTTAATGGTGCTGTTTGATGCTTGGAATCTGACTGGCTGAAACTCTCCTCGGGTTACATCAATATAAATTGGGGACGTCAGCATAATGTCAAGGTCAAACAGGGACCTGTGATATCAATATAAAATCCTGAAGATGAGGATACAGCACTATCTCCAGATCCAGTCATAGCCCTTCCTGAAAAAAAACCCACCAAATAAGCCATTTGTAATTAGCCTTATAGTACAGACTTGTACAGTTTTACAATTTTATCTTTATTAACAAATGAGATAGCTGTTAATATCCAATTTTTAACAATGGCAATCTCAAATGAGCCTAGTATATTTTTCTTTTATTTTATTAATAAAATTTGCTCATACCAGACATCTAAATTGCAAGAACTGCAGAAACTGAGGGTCATTTAGAAAGAAAAAAAGATTTTAAGAAAAAACCACACATGAGCATGGAAATTGATCTGTATTCTCACACATACTTTATATCCTGTAATTTTTACCTGTGAGATAGTATATTATTGTTTTATTATATGAATGTCTGGTTTCATTCATATCAATGACATATGGTATTAGGTTCAAGTTTGTCAAAGTAAAACTGTAGTCCATAACTTTATCCAGGTTGCACTTCTGGTCACAGTTGTATTTTGAACATTCCCCAAAGCAAGGGATACATGGCTCTATAACTTTCCTAAAGGGATCAATATCTGTCAACAATTTGTCACTCCCAATACCAACTTCATATCTTATTATTGGGTTAGTTCCGCTTCTGAATGGATCACCATAGCGACAAAGTGCTCCAGTTGGTGGTGGTAGTATAAGATTTTGAAAATTGCCCTCGTAGAGAATACATTGAATATATCTGTAATCTCTGGTACATAATTGTCACGATTGAAAACATGTAGCACCAGTTTTGTTGTTTCACTCATACGAGGAATTCCACAGAGCTCAGTTATTTCCTCACCATTAATAAATACCACAAGACATAAAGAAATCTGAAATAAATAAGTCATAACAAATATTACTATTGCTATCCTATAGAAATTAAAGGGGACAATCCCACCCGATACAACATTAATCAAAGTACTGAAGTACTGAACATCGGATGACCGCAAGTTCTGGTGGATGGTCACAGCATCTGTCTCAGAAAAAATCACATCTCTATACCTGAAAGTTAGGTTAAGGTACATAGATATATTTTTTCTGAGACAAGTTCCTGTGTGGATGATGAATAAATGACAGAATTCAACCTCAGCGTATTATATTGTAGTGATATAATCATTTGTTATCAGTATACTCTGGTTTGTTGTTATATATTATATACATATTTGTATAACAGTTATATAAAATTTTCATCCATTTGTATATCATTCTATTCTTCTATTCTAATGATAGTGCAGTGCAAATGCATGGTGGACAACTAGTACACAATTTTATTTAGGGCCAGCTGGTGACCACCTCTGGGTGCGGATTTTCTCGCTGCGTTGAAGACCCATTGGTGGCCTTCGGCTGTTGTCTGCTCTTTGGTCAGGTTATTGTCTCTTTGACATATTCCTCATTTCCATTCTCAATTTTACTCTTCTGTTATAATTCGTTTTCTAATAGATTGGATTTGAGTAGGCATTCATATTTTTCGCGTTTGTTGCAAAATGTTCTTGAGATATTCTTCTGCATGCGTTAACACAAATTTTCAGTATTCTTAATTGGTTATTGCTATATATATTTCTCAAAACAAAACATTTTCATATCATTTATCTATGTTCTTAAAATTATTTTCATGAATATTTATTGATGAAATTAATATATAACAAGCGGTAAAGAATGTTATTTTGCACTTGATAATATCCACGTAATTATCGAAATACATTCGGTTATCAGTCAAAAAGCAAATCACGTGGGTAGAAATGTCTGCGACAACATAACACCGGAATGCCCTCATGGTCATCCGCTGTAAAAGAAGGCCTGACTTTTGTCTTTGTCCCTTGGCTCTTCCACTTATCATCCCAATTTAAAAGTTTGTAATAAATCTCAAGATACTAAATATTGATCTGCAAGAGTTTCCTTTATTCAGAGTTTTTCCAGTTTTGGGGTTGACTTATACGAACATCTTTTATTTAAAGGAAAATCATAAAAAAAAATAATACTAATTTTAAAAATAATAAAAACTAGAGGGTCTAAAGAGCTTGTGTCGCTCACCTTGCTCTATGGGCATATCAAACAAAGCCTCAAAGGACACTCTCCAACATTGTAGACGAGAATACACTTAATGACAAAAATCTCCATTTTAAAAAATCCTTGTTTAAGGGCAATTACTCCTATATCAGCAAAATTTGACTTTTAATAGATCTTGCCTTGCTGATCATTTTGTGATTTAAAGTGTCTATTTATCTATTATAATTTAAATCCTATAAGGCATAACAGAAAAAAAATAATGTTTCTCTCTAAAATCAAAGTTTTCATGATAGTAGATAAAATGAAAAAAATCATTTACGGGCAATAACTTCTATAAGAATTTGTGGAACAGTTTTGACGATATATGGACAATTGGTAGAGATCATTATTCTGAACATTTTGCTCCTTAGATTTTTTCTATTTATAACGGTTCAAAAATATTTGACAAAACTTGCATTTTACTCCTATGTTCTAACTTTAGCCATGTCGACTATGTTGGTTGGTAGGCGGGGTCATCCGACACATTTTTAAAATCGATATCCTAATGAGGATTGTGGCCAAGTTTGGTTTAATTTGTCTCAGTAGTTTCAGAGGAGAACATTTTGTAAAGATTACAAAAATTTACAAACAATTGTTAAAATTGACTATAAAGGGCAATAACTCCTTAAGGGTCAATTGACCATTTTGGTCATGTTGACTTATTTGTAGATCTTACTTTGCTGTACATTATTGCTGTTTACAGTTTTTCTCTATCTATAATAATATTCAAGATAATAACCAAAAACTGCAAAACTTCCTTAAAATTACCAATTAAGGGCAGCAACCCAACAACAGGTTGTCTGATTTGCCTGAAAATTACAGGGCAGATAGATTTTGACCTGATGAACAATTAAACCCCAAATCTACATTTTACCCTATGTTCTATTTTTAGCCATGGCGGCCATCTTGGTTGGCGGGCCAGGTCATCGGACACATTTATAAAACTAGGTACACCAATGATGATTGTGGCCAAGTTTGGTTAAATTCGGTCCAGCAGTTTCAGAGGAGAAGATTTATGTAAAAGTTAGCAATGACGACGGACGACGGACACCAAGTGATGAGAAAAGCTCACTTTGCCTTTTAGGTCAGGTGAGATAAAACTACAGTAATCATTTAGACACTTTTATCATTGAACTTCTGCTTTTGTTATTTTTCTACTTATAAAGGAACATTCCAAAATCTTATACTGCTATATCGAACATGATAAAATCTATCTTACATCAACTGCATTATCCATCTCTGGTTTAAATATTAGTTTGAAGTTGAGAAATTCTCCAGTGATGTTGTAACCAACAGCTGTCTTCATAACTGGGAAAATATCATCAGAGAACCGACACCAAGTCACAATTTTTGAATTTTATCTAAAAATAGAAAATCAAATTTACATGAATTTGTTTTAAAGGTTCAACACCAGATCAATTACAATTTGTATATTTTCATTGGTTTGTCTTTTTATTCCATATTATTCAATCTACAATGTAAATAGTTGCCTTCTCTTTGAAATCAAAATATTTTTGGCAACCTTTTAAATCCATTTGAAGAATTATTTTCTAGAGGCCCTTTCATGTTTTGGAATAGGAAATAATGCATAGACTTAGTAGGAATCATGGTTACAAGATCATATCAAAATTTTTGCTAATTTGGTATGTGGCACACTAGGGTGTCATGGTGCCACAAAGGCTCCCTTTATAAGCCAAATTGCTTAGGGCTGTTCCAGAATTGAATGTATGGGAGGGTCAGACTGCAGTGCTATTAAAACCAAGTTTTATTGAAAGATTGCAAATAATACCAATTTCTCTAATTTTTACAAGTTAAAAACAAGACAAGACCAGATATTTTTTGCAATCAGGACATTACTAGTATAGTTGTTGGTTGCTATCAGGTATATTTGTTTTAATTTTAATATTTTGTCAGCAATCAGGTCAAGGTCATTGGTTGTTTCACATTTTGATATGTCAGGGTCTTTTATTGTTGACTATAAGTACTGAGTTTTGCTCATCATTAAAGGCCGTACAGTCACCTATTGTATACCTCCACATCTTTTCAGAAAAATAATTATCAATGCACTTCCTTATTGTAGTAAAATATAATTCACCATAAAGAATCTGAATGCCACAGGACTTTTGTGCTAAAGGTGTACTGGTATCTACAGGTTTTGAAACATCACTGTCAGCAGGATTATTGACTATGTCATATGGTGCTGGAGTTGTGGTTGTCTGATCCGTTGTAGCTACTGTTGTACTGGGTATTGAAGGTAGTGTGCTGTTTCCATATTTATCAGATAAATATCTGGAACAATTGCAGTAGTCACAATCCTAGAAAATGAATACATGTGTTTCTCTGAACTGTTTTTTTCCAGATGTAATATAACATTTGTCATTAAATAAAATAACTTTTATGAACATTTATTTCTAGTTTTGAATATGACAGACTATTAAGTATTCTTAAGGCTTTAATGAGTAGGGACAATATAGACCAAACCTAAAATTAACCTTACCTGAAAAATCTCAAACTTAACCTCACATGACATGGTAAATAGTTCAGAAAATAAAACAAAACTTTTGAGTATATCTTAATTTGGAAAAGTATGAGGACATCAACATATTAAATAACTTTATATTTGGTAGGAAATAGCTATTAGAAATCTTCTCTAAAACTATTTTATTGTTATTTTGATGTGGATGATGTTTCACAAGCAAAATAAGTAAGGAAAACTGAATAATTACAGTTATAAACTATGATGTTAATAATACAGTTAGAATATTTTTTACCATTGATTATTAATTTTGTTATTCAAATTAAAGTAATGGTTGAATAAATAACCTTTTCTTAAATTTTAGAATATATCTATGGACATTTTGAAGAGTTATCAATCTTTATGACATTTATAATTTTTTTATCAAAAGAATGCAAGATATCAAATATATTTTCAATTCCTCCTTATACCTCAGGTACTGGATCCAACAAACAACACTGACAAACAGATGAAGCCCAATCAATGTCTTCTTCATATTCATAAGTAGCTATAACAGTATCTGGTCCATCCCAAAACAAAATTTCTGTCACAGCAATTCCATTTCCTTTGCTGGTTTCACTGATATCTGAGAGATAAAAAAAACATAGGTTTTAGAAAGATTGCTAAATTGAAATAAAATAATTCAATAAAAGGGCACATTAAACAGTTTATCATTTGAGACTTGTATAGTTTTATTATTTTGTACCACTAAAATATCTGACATGAAAAAAAACAAAGTTAAACAGCCTTAATAAAATACACTGTCAATCCTTGAAATTACATGGGCTTACATGATATGTGCCTCCATTTTTAAACTAGCAGGTCTGAAGTATGCTCCAGTCAACATCTGGTGTTTTTCTGGTCTCTTGCCAACTTAACTGACACTGTATCATCATAAATATTCTTATTGATGTTTACTGGTTGATACTGAAGAGACCATTTCTTGCCACTTGGATCCCTTAGAACAGTCATGTCCAGTTTTTGCCAGGCAGTGTCATTGCTCATTGAAATAAACCTTGTTGGACATGCTGAACTAACTGGATTAGCAAAGTGCAAAATGAACCTTAAATAATAAGCAGAAATTTAGTCAGAAAATGAGCATTTCTACATCTGTTGCATATACTGTAAAGTTGGCACAAACTTAACGATGAAGGAATATGTGTTGATGTATATATATATATATGAAACAACAAATTCTATATAAAGGAAGCAAATTACTGAATTCAATATAGTCTTTTCATAATGATTCTATTCTTCAAGTTGTCAGTTTCTGACTGATAAACTAAAACCTTGTAACATCAACCTTACACAATATTTAAATGTATTTAACATTTTGTGAAGAAATTTTACACAGGTGTCTTCCGCCATCTTGGATTTTAAAATAGCAGAAACAATAAAATTAGTCTATTTCTTTAATGAAATATATATTCAACTTTTATAGAGTAATGCAATTAATTTGAAAGAATGTTTATCTAAATAAAGAAAATTATGATTTTATCATATTATTATGACTGTTTTCAAAAGCAAATCATATTTTCTGTTTGATTCAATTTTCTTCTCATTAACCTTCCAGTGCCAAAATACATTTAAGGGAAATAACTCAGAAAATCTTATCTTTTAAGGAATGCATAGTGAATTTACCCTTTTTGTTTTGTAACAAAAATCAAGTTTCAACACTCACATTTATATTTCATTTTCTGAAAGCACATTATAAGAGCTATCATCTTATAATTTATTTTAATATTCTATTGTTTAGTATTAGTTCTTTTGAAACAAAATTAGTTTTCCTGGTACTATCATTAAAAATTAGAAAAATTTTGCACAACCTGTAACTTGAAAAAGCTCATTGACCCATACTTTTATTATATTTTCACAATAGCACATTATATAAAGAACATTTTGCAAAGTATTACAAAATTCAATCTTTGGGTTAATTTAGAACCATCCCCATCTACCTTTATAATTAAATTACTACAAACACAGTACATACCTGTTATTGTCTCTGTTGAACTAAACCAAACTTGTCCTGCTTCAAAATCAGGACCATCAACTATAGTACCTGATACAGGTTTAGAAGGGTCATATAAAACTGGTGATGATTTCCCAATAATTGAAAGTCCTGCTTCATTTGTGACTTTAATCTGAATTGTATATGGAATGTTCATCTGCAAGAATAAATGTCAACTGACTGCACTATCAGATATGGGGTTGGAATAGAAAAAAAGTGCATCAAATTTGGTTGGTTAAAAATAAGATTTGCTATTTGGCCTTTTGAAATAGTTTACCTCAATATTTTAAAGGGGCCTCGGTAGCTGATTGGTCTTATTAGTTCATCTACAGAGATTATTAGCCTGTCATTACTGAGGTGGCATGTGCCTTCTATTTCAATGTTTATTGTCTATGATTGCCAGTTTTCATGCCTAAGGTCATGGTTCTCTCCTGCTTCCTCCACCTATAAAAACTGGCCGCTATGATATAGCCAAGAGTGCTGAAAGTGGCGTTAATCACCAACAATCAATCAATATTTAATAATAGTTATAATTGCTACAGTATGGCATGAACTGGCCAATCTATGTATGCAGCATGTAAAATGAGGTCAAGGTCAGATATCAATCTCTGGGTTATTCTGATAAAACTAAAAATTGTGTTTACAACGATGAAAGAGGAATAACTTAGGTAACTGCAAATTAATAATAATACCATCACCACAGGAAAAGTAATAACCAAAATAAAAAGGACCTTGCAGTAAGAATCCAGCAAGTACTAATTTTCGATTTGTTAACATGCAGTACCCTGAACAGGAAAAACTTCTTAACTGTATATTAACCATTAGCATTTTAGAAGATTTAGAGCAATGTCCAAAATATCATTGAAAACATCAGGATTTAATGTCACTTTGTTCAGATAATTTCTCAAAATACACAAACAACTAAATCTGACCTACAGTTATGGTAATTAGTAACTGTAAACATATGTGCTTTCCTGGATTTTTTTTATGTTTGCTGTTTAAGCCAACTTCGCTGTAATTTATTTTCTCAATTTTGTTACTTTGTTGATGTATTCATAATCATAAATGAGAAAAATGCCAGAGCAGAATAAAATTGATGTGCCATTCATTTGGTCAGACAGACAGAAAAGTAATTTTTTCAGTGAGATTATATATATTGTTACATACTGTAAGATTTAAATTGACAAAGCTGTATTCTGTATAGTTGCTGGTCAGTTCTATCAAATTAACTACCAATATCTCTTCTGCACTGAAATAACATGAGGTGTTCTTCCATAATGAAACTTCATATGTTGCTATACCCGACTCAGGATCACTGTAATTCGTCCATTGAACTCGAATAGTTGAATTGTCTGAGGTGTATGCCAAATCCTAATAATCAACAATACAGAATCAGGTTTTTGGAAAATATATTTATAATATCAGCAGCCACATCAAGACTTTGTTTTGTGACTACACCATAAGGCAGATTAACCTTTGAATAGTATTTATATATATCTTTATTCTGTCAAACCTTTGCAATTACAATGGTATACAGACACTACATGACATCAATAATACAGACATAAATACATGAATACACAGAGCAAAATATGTACACTATTTACAATTATACTGATAGTATTAAGCCAGGAGGGCACACATGGGAATTTATAAATCTAATGAAAGTACACAGCTTTCTCAATTTAGATTTTATATTTAAATTTATAATTTTCTTAAACATAATTATATTTGGACGATTTACATATTTTTATCAATACATTCGTTTCTTTTACTGACATCTCTGTGCACATCATAATATAATGATACTCATCTCCAAGATCTTTAGAGTTACATAATTTACAATTTCGTCTATCTCTCTGAATATTTGTCCATCTCCCTATCTCAATGGGTAATTTATGGTTGATGGTTCTAAATTTGCATAAAGTATAAATATCACGAAATTCTAAAATATCAAAATAGTTCTCAAACCCAAAAGTATCCTTAAAAATTCGATAATTTAATGTCTTGAACATGCTTGCACATTTGAAAACCATGTTTGTTGAGTGATGTTCTGATTGTATTCTTTAACCAAATGTCACTAATACATGTTTGAAGTATTAAAAGCAATATTTCAACACAGTTTTCTCAAAGGATTTAAATATTTTTCTCAAATGGATTCTTTATTTGTTGATTGTACTTTTACCTCTATTCGAAATTGTCTAATTAGTATAACTGTAATGAAAAATCAAAATTCATCTTAAACAAAATTTAAAACATTAATGTTCTGTGATACGTCAAACTTAAGTTTGTTTTAGCAACATAAAAAAATTGCAGTTAAAATAGTCAAATAAATAAAAAGTTATTGATCTGATAATGTTGAGAATACCGTGTTTGGCAGCATTACGCTTCATTGTAAACTCTATGACTATCTGCTTTTTAACAATTCTTTTGTTTTTATTGTGTTTGTCATATCAAAGTTATTTATTTTAAGAAAAATTAAAATTTAATTTACCATGTTATAAAATGGTCCAGCAGTCAAAGCACCATACAATGGAGGTGTTGTGTCAACTGTGAATTTGTGATTTATCATTCCACAGTCTCCCGATTCATCTGTTGCTGTAATGTATAAAACAATGAATTCTATGATTGGCCATTGTCTATAACTATAAATAATATTTGATTTAAAACTTCTTTCTTTTCCTTTTTCTGACTTTGAAACACAGAAAGCTGTAATGACCTATAACTGTTTAAATCCATGTCATTTGGATAGTTGTCTCTGGCAATAATACCAACTCCTTATTTTAAACAACTTTAAAATGATGCAAATGAAATAAATAAGTAAACCTTACTATTAAGGAATTTTTCTGATTGGTCTAAATTGTGATCCTGTGTTGAAAATTGGAATGTTCCTTCGACGACTTCATAAAATCACCTACCAAGGGTGACAACCAAAATGTCCTCCTTCAGTAAATTACTGGAAGTCATCTGCATTTGATTGAAAATTCATTGTCACTTGATTGGTTTGTCGCTTTAAAACAACTTCTCATATTTCAGATATCTAATAGCTTCCATATATATGGTTGGTTCTCTGATTTTCTTAATTTCTAGTCATGGTTTGTTCAGTTTAAATAAACAATTATAGCCAACTTAGTTGATGATCATCCAGAACTATCAACTTATGAGAACTGTTCCACTTGGCTTGTAAAAATATCTTACAAGTAGAAAATTCTAGATATCCATCAAATTAGAAGGTCTCTGTACATTAATGTCATTTGTCACCATTGCACTTGATAGCAGATGTATATCTGTATAAGCAAACTAAAACTATATCCTAGGTAGGGAATAATCGTATATAATTTTTAAACACAATAAGGATTTGAAAAGGGCTGTAGCAATAGTATACTCTGGTTACTTTTTCTTATTTGCTTTGTTGGAGTGCTGTCTCAGGGACATATACTCACATCTTTTATCAAGATCTTACCTATAACCCAGGCATAGTAGGTTCCTCCAGGTTGTAAGTGCAATGATGTCAGACTGTAGAATGTATTCTTATTTATGTTAAGCAGTGGTACAACATTAAATGTATTTTTCTCATTGGTATCACTTTTTGTCCATCAATCTGAAACACATGACAAAAAAAAAAAAAAAAAAAACCATGAAAGTTTTAATAGCATTATAGTTGTTTGCACTAAAATCACCAAAGACATCTGTCATTGAACTAGAAAGGATCTAAGTAAGGAATTAACACCAAACTACATCTATAAAAACTTTAAAATAAAACAAAATTCTTTGGCTCTAAACGCTATTAAAAATTTCTAAAAGGTTAAATTTCTTGACAAGGAATACATACGATTGTAGAGATCACAAGTTACAACTATTGGCTTTGTATTGTTAAAAGTTGAGGTGAATACACATTTGGATTGAAAAAAATTATCTGACTTAAGGATTTAAATAATTCAAAAGCAGTAAAGCTCATCTTTAACATTAATGATATGCATTGTCCCTTTCCACAACTTGAAAATAAAACATGACTTACATATTGTTTACAATCTGTTCCTACTGCTCCTGTGTTGTTCGATATTCCAACATAATACATCATTATTTCTAGCTTAGATGTAAAACCTTCAAACTGTATGTCTACATAGGTATCATTGTTGATGAAGTCTCCCATGATGATGGATCCACCTAGGGTAAGAGGAGAATAGTGTAAGAATACAAATTAAACAAATAATTATACTGTCACAACCCACTGAATTGTCAATTTTATAAGAAAGTTAAGTTATTTCTTACAATATTGTTGATTTAAGACATGAATTTCAACATGTGTTATGAACTTCTGGTGATATATAAAACACAAGAACAAAAACTGTAACAGATATATATATAGTTTACAATGCAGCCTTCAACAATGGACAGACACCCAAACCTTATAACAAGCTGTAGGTAATTTCAATCATGACTTCTTTGACAACATAATTTGAAAATGAAACTGGTTTTCTTTTCTTTTAGAAAAGCATAAAATTTCATAAATATGAACTTTCTGATGAAACATTTATATTTAAATTTGAATTGCTTGGTTTTCTTTAATCTATAACAGCAACTACAGAAGTGTTTTTCTATTACATTAACTAAAGAAGTTTTGCTTGTTTTAGTTAAAATTGATTTCTATCCCTATAGCTAATTCTGTCATTCTCAAAATGCACTTTCAAATGAAAATTTTACCTCCAACACCACCATCATATCCAACATGAAAACCATTAGATGTAACCGTGGCAATAGAATATGATATGCTGTAGGCTTTCACAGTGAAATAATACATTGCCGTTCCTGATGCTAGGTTAAGATCATAAACGTTACAGATTTGTTCAAACCAACATTGGTAAATGGTACAATATTATTTCTGGTTATAGGAAATCTTCTATCTGTTCCAACAGCTACTTCATAATACATTATTTCCTGAGCATTGGGTTGGTCTGCTGTTTTGAGTCATTGGCTTGATATCCTGGATTGCCTATAATGAAAAGAAAGGCAATTCATGTACCTTCACAAAATTCTTCTTCTCATTTAAATATTTAATGTTATCTTTGGTTACAAGTACCTGTCATAACGCTGATTTATTTTATAACAATACACAATCAAAGAGCTGAAAGCTCTGAGGAAAAATGACGCCACTGTCTGTAATATTGGGATATTTTTATGCAAGTCTTGATTTTCACATACCGTAATTAGTTTAACATTGCAACATGTATCGTAAGCATATAATTGATATTCGTATATGTGTGTGTGTGAAGTGAAGATGACAACTGGCTATTTTTTTTAGTACAAATGAATAGGTCAAGACTACCTGAATGATCTACAGTATCCATTGACTACTGGCTGGTTTTTTGGACAAATAAATACCGTAGAAAGGCTTGTATAGTTCGCACTGGTACATAGTCCAAACCCCTTCTCTCCACGAAATTTTAGGTAAAAACTTTTGTTACTGTTAGAAAAGGTTTAATACACCTTATCGCTATTTGTCTGCCATTACTGGATATCACACAGGTTCCGTAAAATTTTAACGTCATAAAACAAAATATCTGACGCCACAGTGGAAAAGTGATTGTTGTATCGTCAAAGTTCAGCGGCCGGGTCAGCGGGATTAGCGATAAGGTGTATGAAACCGGTAATTTCAAATCCTGTGCGATCGTAGCGGTATTTTCTTGGGAAAACCTGTTTTCCATCATCAAACGGAAGCTGAAACTGCTTGTAAATGATTCTAGAACGCTTCATGATTGTTAAAATAAGTTTAATTCACTTAAAAACAATTTAGAAACTTGTGTATGTTTAAACAGGAAGTGTAAGCGGCACGTGTAAAAGAAGAAATTAACCGTGAGAGTCGAAATCCGTACATGACAGATATCACTATAATACGACTTTGAAAGTAAAACAGTTCCATCCTTTTGTAAAACAGTCTTTAATATACCTATCACATTAATGTTTGAAGGGTCTTAAGCTAATACAAACTATATTAGTCTGTATGAAACACCAAAACGGAATGAACAATAACCGATTACGTTTTGTAGTTTACAAATTCTAAGCTGGTTTACGGTTGTCTTATTTACTATGTTTGTATCGGTTCAATCAAGCAGATACCAGTTTATTTCAACCAATGCATTGAAAAGAAACGAAAATTTGTAATGAACGGTTTGGTTTTATATTTATCAGCATTTATTTGATATTGAATAGAAATAACTTATTAATATGGATGAGTTAAAATTATTAGTTTGAACAATGATGAGGCGCCATCTACAATATCAATAACAAAGATGGCGGAACGTAAACAACCACCTCGCCGCGAATTGAACTTGTTCTCTTATTTCTTGCTTATTGTACTCTATAATCCGCACCCCTCTGGAAGGTCCAATTTTGGAGAATAAAACCATGGACTATACAAGCCTTTCTATGGACAGGTCAAGATTTTTTTGTTAATAAAATAAAGTATGTAAACTGGTTCCCGTCCGACTACAACACTTTGTTCGACTGTAGCGTAATACAAGCAGATTCCAGTTAATATGTAAATAGTTCCGAACGGAAACGATCACTGTCTGGAGTTTGTGTAAAATAGTAAATATGAAACCGAGTGCGGTAGGCGGAAATATAATCGACTTCCGTGAGGGTCAATGGTATCGAAAACATGCCGCTGATAGCGTCATTTTCAAAAACAATTCATTGGAATACAAACGATAAGACAAGGATGTACTTAAAACAAATACCATTGGACATAACAGGAAAAACTATACCATATGAACAAAGCTCTTTAACTGTTCTTTTCATCATGATAGTTCCTTTGTTTTCGTAGCTGTTTTAATGAGCTCCTTTGATGTTAATGGATGAATGTCTTGGAATAAAAATCTTTTGTACAAAGGCAGATGGAAGGGTAGAATGTGAGCGGAGAGTATATCCTGTAATATTTTGTATACAGATAATATTTTAACACAGACAATATAGGGTTATTCTTTTGATGATGATGCTTTGCTTGAAAACATTCCGAGTTTAAAATTCCTGAATTTTGATGTTTTACAGGTCAATTAACAGGGTCATTTATGGAACGGAAATTTTCGTTTTTTTCCATTCTTTGAACAGATCATGATGTATGTTGTAATGTACAAACAAAAAGAAAGAATAGCAACTTTTAAAAGCTGAAAAATAAAAACATTTTCAATGAAAATTTACATTTTTTGCAAGGTATTGAAAAGAAAAGTAGTGCTGTTTTATTGTCAAGGGAAGGACATTTGTCCAATTCTGCTTTTATTTGTATGGTATTTGGAATTATTCATAACTCTGCTTTCTCTCTCTCTACAAAGTTAATGATACTGAAATCAGCATACCTTCAACATCTGCCTGAAATGAAGCAGATGTTGGTAAACCAAAACCATCCCAGTTAGCTGTTACTTTACGTCTAGAGGGCAGAATGTTTAAATCAAACCCAGTGATATATCCATCAAACACTCTGCCCGGAATTAGTGGATCTTCTTCAATAGTAACTCCATTGGATCTTATGATGTAAGTATAGTTTAATGCATTTGTCACTCGTAACAAAGAATAATATAATTCACCACCTCTAAGACTAAGTCCATCTAACATTGCATTTTCTGCAACTGAAAGAATAAAGCAATCATAAATATTACTGTTTTATTCTAAAATTTCAGTTTTCTTACGTTTATATGTATACCTTCTTTTTCATTGATCCTATACTGAAAGGCTTATCACCTATGTGAGACAATTTATACAGCAATTATAAACACTTCCTTTTTAATTTGATAACAAACTATGTTTAATATGTTCAAATTTTAGAATTTTTCATGCTCAACTTTTGCTGTATTTTAAAGGTTGATTTTAAATATATTTGTATAGTTTGATAATGACATCTCATGATACCTTCACCAAAATCTTCATGCCACTGGATGATATTAATGCTTTAGAAATATACCTTTAATATTTATTAATTTATCTTTTACTTTTAAAACCCATAACAAGAAATTCAATTTTAAAATACAGTAAATATTAAATAAAATGAACTTACCACCCATGTCAAGCCATTCAGAAACAACTTTTCCATCCAACTTTTTATCTGCCATTCATTTCTTACTGATGGACATGGGTCACCTGACAAATCCCATGATGCTTCCAGAGTGTCATAACTTTCCTGAAAATCTCTATTAACAAAAAAAAAAAATAAATAAATGGAAATTTGTACTTGATCCATGTTTTGTGGTAATAAACATTGTGTGAAAGTTTCAAAACATTTGATTGAGGCAAACTGAAGTTAGAGAACCGTAAGTTTTACCCTTGTCCGTCTGTACGTTGGTCCGTCCATCTGTCCATCGATCTATCCGTACATCCCAAAATTTGTTTCCGTTCTCTAACTTTAGTTTGCCTCAACCAAATGTTATGTATCTTATACACAATGCTTATTACCACAAAATATAGATCAAGTTTGAATTTGGGTGGAGTCACTTTTACCTTTCTAGAGTTATGCATCTTTTACAAATGGAAACATTGCTGATTTTTTCGTTTCCGTTCAATAACTTAAATTTGCCTCAATCAAATGTTATGAATCGTATACACTATTCTTATTACCAAAAACACAGATCAAGTTTGAATTTGGTTGTGTCAGTTTTACTGTTTTAAAGTTATGCCCTTTACAAATGGCAAAATTCATTTTACAGGGATCACCACAACCTATTTAAGCATGGCGGTGTGCCATGCTAAAATTTCTAGCACCACGTTAAAATTCCCAGCGCCACGCTTATTTTATTGTCTGCCACATTTGAAAATTCAATAGATAGAAGTTAAATTTCAGATATCCCTAATCCAATTATCATGTCAGTGGCAATTAAGAAGTCTAATTATTGTTAATTGCCTCAAGGGATGTACACTGACAGCTGATTATATTATTTACATGGTCTCGCGTGGTTGAACAAGGTAACAACCAATGAACGATCATGACCCAATTTCTTTAATTTGAAAAGTAAAACTTGTTAACAAACTACAGTTATTTTATAAATGCATATGTTTGACTATACCTTAAATGGAATGTTTATATCCTAACTAGATTAATAAAAGCAGTAATCCAGAAAACAAATGAATTCCCTGACCACATGGTCCTTTTGTTGACAACAATGTCACATGATCTCTTTTGGCGGAAAATACTGGGAATACCTAAATAACAGACAAACATTGTCTGGTTATTTATAACCAGTCAAGGTCGTTAAAACTCCTTCATCATCTGGTTATTTTAGACAGTTAGATCTGGGATAGGAGTTTCCTTATCTTAAAACTCTTTAAAGTAAGAAAAGAGTAAAACTGGACTGATATATAATTCCTTTACATAATTGTATTGGAAAAGAGGGACTTAATTTAATAAAATTCTACATAACACATATGATTTTATAAACTGCTAGATAGGCTTAATTTGGTTGAAATGACTGAAATTCTGTGACTGAATATTTTTTATTATTAATTTCTGTATCGTTTTAGACCTTTTACCGTGTGGTTTTCCACAAGACAATTAAGATAAAATTTTCAGAATATTCCTGCAATCTGGGAAGCCACATTAGGTGTTTACTCTCCTGTTTAATATGTTCCTACAAGTGTGGTGACCACTAATAAGACCAACTACAAAATCTGTGTGAGACCTCCTTTCCAAATTAGCTATATATATGACAAATACATGCAAGGCATATAATTAATAATGTATGCACAAGGAATCGATTCAACAACGCAACACAAAATCTCCGATTTGATGAACTTTCTCCCCACCCTTGATTTTCATTCTGTGGTGAACCCTGTTTTATGTTTTCCGTTCTCAGACATGTGACAGAGTTGTCAAGCCACAACTGGAGATTTGGAAATTTTCAGCTGGAGTTTGGGCCTCATAACTAAGTGCGACTGTTTAAATGATAAATACATTAAAGAAAGTATGATTTTCTATGTTTTTAGAGGGTCCAGCGTTGGTGGTTGATGTGGTCTGTGCTGTATATATTTCGAAGGTTACTGTTATTTTTATAGCAAAAATTTAAAACATTGAGAGAATAAACCATAAAGGCCTAAAAGAGCAGCCAAAACAGTCTTATGCCAACTTTGCCTGTCAGAGTTGCCACCTTAGCTTCAGTGCAATTTAATAAACAACATAAAATTCTTACACATCATGATCAGAGTTGTCTAGTACATCATTGATGCCAATATGTGATAGTGGTTGTAGACCCTGACTTAGGTATGAGATATAAACACCATTGGAAGTGGCTACACTAGATAAACCAGCTCCATTTGTTCCTCTGATAGAGACATAAACCTACAATACAAGCAAATACTGCAAAAACTTTCAAATGTTTTCAAATTTTAATCTATATTTTCTATCAACTTGTAAGTTCCATTTGTATATTTACCCAGAGTTCCTCCTCATTCCACGAAAATAAATGAATCCACAGTTACATGAAAATATCTACACAAGTAATAATAATCTAAATGTTTTTTTTTTAAAGTAAATTTTTCATTTGGTTCATATAAGAAGTACACATTACGCTGTTGGCACTTTATACAGTAACTGTTGCATTCAATTCACGGCAGATCCCATTCAGTCATGGATATTTCAGTGACCCTATATTTCACCTCATTCATTTCGTAAATTTCTCATTCCTGGAGTAAAAGATCATACAATAGTTTATTGCTTTTCCATTAAGCTGTTGATAGTGCTTTATATAAAAATAAGGAGATGTGGTATGATTGAAAATGAGACAACTATCCACCAAAGTTCAAATGAAGTGGATTTTTTTATATTAATTAGTTTCAATTGGGAGCAAGCTCCTGTAATTCTTGTAAATGAACAATAAAGCCAATGTTGAAAGACAGAGTGACCTACATTAGTAGACCAGCTATCTACAGATCACTTATTTTAGTGTTCACCTTTCTATATCCCATCAGACTGAGACCAGACACTGTGTAATATCTAGCATCTTGTGGAACATCAAAGAAAGCTTTAATCTGTGCACCACCTGGTGTTGTACCTACTGCTATCTGATACCTGTTAATATAAAACATAAAACTAGAGGCTCTCAAGAGCCTGTGTCACTCACCTGTATCTACTGTGTTTTTGGAAATCATGTAAAATAAGGTAAAATCATAATAAATAGTATTAGATACCCTAATAATGATTGAGGCAAAGTTTGGTTTAATTTGGCCCAGTAGTTAAATTAAAAGCTGGTCATCCCATTGTAGTCTTACAATAGTTACTGAAGACCCTTATCATTATTTAAATTAGTTTTCAAGTTGTGACCATTTGAAATTGTTTTTTACAATTTTCCTTAGACTTCTATAGTAAACCCCAATGTTCTATTTTTAGCCATGGTTGCCATGTTGGTTGGATGACAGGGTCATTGGATACATTTTCAATCAAGATACCCTATTGAAAATTGTGGCTAAGTTTAATTCTATTTGGCCCATTAGAGTAAGTGGAGAAAATTTTGTAAAAATTACAAAATTTACGAAAAATTGACTATAAAGGGCAATAACTTGGTCATATTGACTTATTTGTAGATCGTACTTTGCTGAACATTATTGCTTTTACAGTTTATCTCTATCTATAATAATATTTAAGATAATAACCAAAAACTGCAAAATTTCCTTAAAATTACCAATTCAGGGCAGCAACCCAACAATGGGGAAAATATCAGAGCAAATAGATCTAAACCTGATGAACATTTTACCCAAGTCAGATTTGCTCTTAATGCTTTAGTTTCAGAGATATAAGTCAAAACTACATTTTACCCTATGTTCTATTTTTAGCCATGTCGGCCATGTTGGTTGGCAGGCGGGGTCATCGTACACATTTTTAAACTAGATACCCTAATGATAATTATGGCTAAGTTAGTTAAATTTGTGTCAGTAGTTTCAAAGAAGATTTTTGTAAAGATTACAAAATTTACGAAAAATTGTAAAAATTGACTATAAAGGGCAATAACTCCTTAAGGGATCAATTGACAATTTTGGTCATGTTGACTTATTTGTAGATCTTACTTAGCTGAACATTATTGCTGTTTAGTTTATTTCTATCTATAATAATATTCAAGATAATAACCAAAACTGCAAAATTTCCTTAAAACTACCAATTCAGGGCAGCAACCCAACAACCAGTTGTCTGATTTTCTGAAAATATCAGAGCAGATAGATCTAAACCTGATGAACATTTTAACCCCTGTCAGATTTGCTCTAAATGCTTTAGTTTCAGAGATATAAGCCAAAACTGCATTTTACCCCATTGTTCTATTTTTAGCCATGTCAGCCATGTTGGTTGGCAGGCGGGGTCATCAGTCACATTTTTCAAACTAGATACCCTAATGATGATTGTGGCAAAGTTTGGTTAAATTTGGCCCCATAGTTTCAGAGGAGAAGATTTTGTAAAAGTTAACGGACGACAACGAAGACAACGGATGCCAAGTGACGAGCAAGGTCACATGGCCCATTGGGCCAGGTGAGCTAAAAGGATGAAGCCTAAAGTTAAACTGGGAAGGTTACTGTTATGCAGTGTTCTGAGTATGACAAATAGAAAAAATGTACACAAAAGCCCAAATAGTTTCAGCTTAAATTTATAACAAACTTCCTTTCAGATTCAATCTCACATTTTCCTGCTACCTCATGTATATCAAATAAAATACATACCCAGTAATTTCTGACTCATCATCAGTAAACAGCTGCCATGTGGCTGATACAGATGTGAGGACTCTGAACATACAGCATCTAATGCATCACATTCTACAGTAAATAAAAACATTGCACTGAAGGAGGTTGTTAAATCTTTAATAGAAAAAAACACATAGATCAAATAATCTCAAATGTTTCTAAATGTAAGTTTTCCATATCTAAAATTAAACATTACCCATTCATATCAAAATGCATGTAATCAGTTGAAAATGCTTTGTTCGAGAATTTTTATAATTTTCATAAAATTCATTAATGATCATCTTTAAAGGTGCAAGTGCTAAATTAAAGAACTTGCATTCCATCTATCTAAAACAAAATTATCATTGTTTTTTCATTCTTCAGAAAGAGAAGTCTTAAAAATAAAAAAATAATACATAGAAACTTCTCACCTTCATCTGCACTGCAGATTTTAGCATTCATTGCCACAGTTTCACTATTGTCATTGACATTGATTCTATAGACTGTATGTAGGTCCACCACTTTCCAATGTTTAGGTGGTGTTGTGTCAATGGAGATTGGTCCAGAGAAGGCATATGTTTCCATGTCAACTGAATTCACTGCTGTAACTGTAGCATAGTATGATCTGCCATGATCTAATTTATAATTAACTCCTAAAAATATGTCAAAATAGAATGTTTTAGCTCTACTTTAATGCAAAAGAAAAAAAAAGTATGTTGCAAGTACACTAAAGCAATAACACCTGAAATTTCTGTATATAATTTGAATACCGGTATCTAAATTTATCATTGGGGCAAAAAATACATTGCAAAATGCTAAAATAACTAACAAACATACCTTTAATGATATATGAAGATAAAAATCCGCTGAGAGTTGTTTCAAAAATATCTGATGATCCTTGTTCTGATCCAAGAGTGATCATGAATTTCTGTATAGGACTCTCTTCATCTAGAAATCCTGACCAGGAACACAATATTGGACTCTCCACCTAAAATTGTCAGAAAACTATTGCACATGACAGTTAAACACTTTAGTCTTTATTCAATTCAAAACAGTTTAAATTTATATATTTACTGAAAGCACTGACCCCTCATTGATTTGCCCAAACTCAATAAAGAAATTTCATTATTCATTATTCCTTATCTTTATAATTTCTAAAGCTGCAACCAGACACTAAGAGAGCATGATGTATATTGTAGGATGGCAAATCTTTGACAGTCTGTTAAATCCTTTCATAACTATTTCTAGAGCTTAACATATGATATGCCTATTTTCTAAGACCTTCAGTTGACCTTAAGTTCAGATGTTTGGTTTTTGTTTTGTAATGTTGATGTCTCTTGGACATTTATCTCACATTCCTCATTTGAAAAAAGAATCATGTTCCAAAATGTGTGCAATCACATGTAGATGAATAGAAAAATTACTATAACGATTTTTATTTCAAAATGTAAGATATCTTTGAAGCATGTGATGGTCATTATTCCTTTAGGTCAAATATATTGTAATAAATTTCTATGCACTAAACAATTCTTTAAATATTCATGTTTTAATTAAATTGAAAATACAAATTTGAGGGTTCTTTCTTAATTTTTTCATACACTTTCAAAATGTATTTCTTTATATTTTATGAATGCAATATTAAGTAAGGGATGTGTTATTATGTTGTATGACAATTTCCAAAACTTACCCCAATGTATTCTGGACAAGATACATATCCAGTTCCTGGTTTACTGGTATCAATGATAATTGAACCAAACATAGTTTTACTAATCATGCCAGCTTTGTCTTCTGCCCAGATACTGATTATATTAGGTTTGCCTACAATGAAAAAGCATACAAATTACTCTTATTGAAAGATTGATTCAACTCTTTCACCTGGAAGCAATGGGAACTTGTATGTGGCATCATTGCTACCTTGTATATTACTCAATACAGGATAAGTCAATCAGGATGCTCCAACAATTAAGCTGTCAAAGTTTTGAACAGCCAAAAGAAGCTCCAAGCACACTGACAGAAAAACAAAAGTGATCATGTATGTATAAGTACAAGTATAACAAGACTAATACTGGGTCTTGGCTTTGTGTTGCTGCATGCAACTGACTGAAGGGTAACAAAAGATAAGTTTGACAAAACTCTCATTGTTCAATGTGAATTTTAAAATTTCAAACTATCAGCAAACAGGAAGTGGCTGCATGTGTAGGATTTAATAATGCCCCCATGAAATGATGTCCACCCAACATTATTTCATAGTAAATACTGTCCATGGACAATATTTACTTATTTAAATGTGTCCTGGACACAATTTTCCTATGACAAAATGTCCTTAGGTATGAAAAAGTGTCCAGTTGACATTATGTCTACCAGGACATTTTTTGATATGATTAAAGTAATAAATAATATCCATTGCCGTGTTATTACTGGAAATGACTGGACGTATTTTAACCTTTAATTGCTTACTTTTAATACATTTTTACTTTGACAGATGGTTGTCTCATTGGCACTCATACCATCCTTATCTTCTTATTTATATTTTTTTAATATATATATAATGATTTAAAATCAAATAAGTAACAGATGCAGTAAACAAATATCATGTTTTTATTTCCTAAAGTTCATGTCAAACATTCAATAATTTAATTACAAACATTATCAAATCATTAGAAATATTCATAGAGACTGTTTTGCCTCCATTTAAATTTCTCTATTTTCACTTTCATCCGTTATTTGTTTGTTTATATTAATCAATTTCTAATCAATCTTTCTTATTTTATTAAAATTCAAGTATAATAAAACATTTTAATGACCTTTGTATTACTTCCCTTGGAGGACACAATTTAATAACAATTTGTAGGATTTAATAATGTCCCCCATGAAATAATGTCCACTATTTCATAACATTTTGCTATAAAATGGACACTATTTCATAACTTTTGCTGTAAAATTCTGTCCACTTAGGGGACAATATTTCATGGCAATGGACATTATTTAATACCTAAATTCTATGAAAAACTGTCCAGGTGGACACTTTTCACAGGACACTATTATGTCTTACACATGGCAGATGTAAGAATTGCTACACACTATGACTCAACATTTATATAAAGCTTTAGACCAAATATAAAATTATTGGCTTCCAAAGAAGCCAAGAAAAGATAAATGGAAAGTACACAGTGTTGTAAAAATTCAAACAATCATCAAAGAGTATGTGGAGGGACAATTCATCAACACTAGCTACTAGTACTAAACATGGATTCAACATGTGCATAGTCTAACATTCATCAGTCCTATAAAGTCTTATAAGATTTGGACTTTGATATTTACAGCAAAACAATTTCTTACCTGAAATGTCAGGTTTGACAGAGCCAACTTCTAAGTAACTGCTTAGTGTAGAGGATATATTCACTTTAGTTCTGGGTGATATGTCCTCTGCATATGGATATGTCCCAACAGAATACCAGGCCCTTATTACTTCACTATCTGTGTCATTGTTGTGCCATATGGCAGATAGGGAGTCAGCTGTACTTTTATACATCGAAGAACTTGGTCCTATGTCACCATCAACTGCACTTTTATCTGACAGTCTAGATTAAAGAATAAACAAGAATTTATTTTAATTTCTTCCTTTAATACTAATTTTATTTCTACAAAGTGTTGGTTCAAACATACAGAAATCTAAAACTCTGAATATTTCCAAAATAAAGAGCATTGGTGTCAACATTGGATGTAATACTTTATTTTAATTGGTACCAATTTAATTGACTAAAATAAATAATTTCATGGATAGTTTATTCTGTATCTTTGACAAATTCTGCATAAATGTAATTTCAAACCTCACCTCATCCTCACCTATCCTCTTCATGCCGGTTGGCATTTAAGGCCCTTAATTTCATGGATAGTTTATTCTGTATCTTTGACAAATTTTGTATACAAGACTATAGAATATTTGTTTTCCGTTGAACACTTATATTTGTGGTTGAAATCCACACTTCAAATTTCACTCCAAGACAAAGTGCAAAGATTTGCCATACAATAGTTTCTTTCAACAGCCAATCCAAAATTAATGAATTTTTACCAAAAACCCTAATTTTTGTGAATATGATAATCTTTCACCAAGTTTATTTCTATGAACATCATATCTTTATGAATTATAACTACTAACAAAGCTTAAAGTTGCTTTTGATGAAAAAATTTTAAGCATACCACCACTTGTAATTCAAAATATCATAAAACAGAATGGTAAGTTTCAAAAGATCTGGAAAGCGGTCAAACATTACAACTCATCACTGTCAAGCTGATGACTAAAATATGAAGTTGTGCTAAGCATACCCTCACTTGTAATTCAAAGTATTAGAAAACAGGATTGTAGGTGTCCAAAAGATCCAACTAAAGAATCTATGCCACTCACCTTGGTCTATGTGCATATTCAACAAAGGACACTCTTCAACATCATAGACGAGAATAAAATTCATGACAAAAATCTGTTTTGTTGATCTTGTACTGCTGATCATTTAGTCTGTTTAGTTTTCTCTATCTTCTTAAGTTTTTGCTCATAACACAAAAGAGGGTAAAAATATCCTCATTTAAGGGCAATCCCTCCTATAAAGAGTGACAGTCTACTAACTATATCGGCATTAAAACATTAAAAATCAGTGGAAGGAGAATGCCTTTTCTATTCATTTACATCCAATCAGAGAGCGTGGCCATCTTTTTAATGAAAACTTTGATCTTCAAATTCACAAAGTTAAAAAGATGAGGATGACCTTCTTGGATTAGATATTACAATTGAAGAACAAAGAATTACCTTAGTTAATATTTATGGGCCAAATGTAGACACTCCTTGCTTTTATCAAAAGGTGGCAGACATCATTGAGGAATTTGATAACCAATCTTGTATTCTTTGTGGTGATTTTAACCTAATTCAAAGTTTTAATCTTGACACTCATAATTATGTTAATATCAACAACCCAAAGTCTAGAGAAAAGTATTACAGCTAATGGAAGACTTTAATCTAGTTGATCCATTTAGAGAATTATACCCCAATGTGAAAAGATTTACTTGGAGGAAAAAACCCTTTAAACAATCTTGTTTAGACTTTTTCTGATTTCTGATAATATTTTTCACTTTGTTAGTGATGTTGGAATTGATAATAGTTTCAGGTCTGATCATTCACCAGTGATCTTTTCTTTCAAGATTAATGAATTTATAAAAGGCAGAGGCCTTTGGAAGTTTAATAATTCCTTCTTCATGATACTGACTATGTTAAAGAGATTAAAAACTCATAAGTACAGTAAAAGTACAATATGCCACCAAGATATATAGAGATGAAAATTTACAAAATATTGACAACTCTGAAATTGAATTTACTGTTGATGACCAGTAATTTTCGAAACTTTACTCACAGAAATACACGGTAAAACTATTTCATACGCCTCTTATTACAACTAGAGGCTCCAAGGACCCTGTGTCGCTCACCTGATATTTTTATTTACAATTGATGCATGAAAATGCAACTGTTATACTGTCGTTTAGTTTCAGAGATATAAGACTAAAAGTGCGTTTGAAACCTATGTTTTATTTCAGCCATGTGTGCCATGTTGGCAGGCAGGGTCATTATACACAGTGGTCCCTGGATATCCTAGTGGTGATTTAAACCAAGTTTGGTTTAATTTGACAGTAGTTTCAGGGTTTCAGGGAGAATTTTGTAAAATTTATCTAACGAGAAATGCGTAGTGATGAGAAAGTTTGTTGTGAAGTTTTGTTGTTCTTAACACCCCCCAAAAAAAAAAGGTAATAAAAATTATCATTTAAGGGCAATCTTTCCTATTAATGATTTCTGCAAAATTCAGTTGATTGTGCAAGGGTTGTATAGCCAGCTGAGGTCGTTAAAACTCTCATTTGTTGTTGCAAAATTCAAGTGGTTTTGAATTGCTTTGTTGATCTATTTTGTATTCAACTTTTAAACAACAAAGTACAACAAATATGATGACTGATACTCATGACACTGAAAATATGGTCTTCATTCTTGTGAAGAAAATGGTAATTACGGTTTGAAATATTTCTTAAATATAAATTCAATACCAATACTTTAATTTGTATTGGATTTATCCCAGGAAATGAGAACAAAGGACACAATTAAATTCAATTTTTTCCTAAACTTCTGATAAAATATAAAATGAAGAACTATATTTTTTAATGAGAATTTTTTTTAATAGTTAATTGATAATTTGAACAATATTAATTAAGTTTTAGATCTTGCATGGTTGATTAATTTTCTCTCAAAATTTCTGATATTCTATTAAAGTTTTAAATATAATATGAGGCAGGCATTACCTGTGAAAGGGATGAAGTCTGTATAAATTGGTGTAGGAATTCAAGCATCATTTGCACTTGAATCTGTAGAAAATGAAGCCAAAGTACTGAAACATATCTGACATTCGACCTATTGTTCGGGATTATAGTTGTGACATCATTTTCAATGTAAAGAAAGAAACACCATCATCAGCTATTAATGTGTTTTTTTTTCAAGTTATAGAATTATCAATTATTTTTATTGCCAGTTCATTAGTAGATTGTTTTCTATATTGATTTTCTACTGCAGTTTCAGAAAAGAAGATTACAAAAGGAAAACATTTTGTAAAACTTACCAAAGTTTACCAAATTAATGAAAATTGTTAAAATTGACTATAAAGGGCAATAACTCCTTAAGGGGTCAACTGGCCATTTTGGTCATGTTGACTTATTTGAAGATCTTACTTTGCTGAACATTATTGCTCTTTACAGTTTATCTCTATCTGTAATAATTTTCAAGATAATAACCAAAACGGCAAAATTTCCTTAAAATTACCAATTCAGGGCAGCAACCCAACAACCAGTTGTCCAATTCATCTGAAAATTGAGGGCAGATAGATATTTACTTGATAAACAAGTTAATCCTGTAAGATTTGCTTTAAAAGCTTTGGTTTCAGAGTTACAAGCTAAAATCTACATTTTACCCTATGTTCTATTTTTAGCCATGGCAGCCATCTTGGTTGGTTGGCTGGGTCACCACAAAATTTTAAACTAAAGACCCTAATAATGATTGTGGCTAAGTTTGGTTGAATTTGGTCCAGTAGTTTCAGAGGAGAAGATTTTGTAAAGATTACAAAATTTACAAAAATTGGTAAAAATTACTTTAAAGGGCAATAACTCCTTAAGGGTCAACTGACCATTTTAATCATGTTGACTTATTTGTAGATCTTACTTTGCTGAACATTATTGCTGTTTACAGTTTATCTCTATCTATAATAATTTTCAAGATAATAACCGAAACGGAAAAAATCCTTAAAATTACTAATTCAGGGCAGCAACCCAACAACCCATTGTCCGATTCATCTGAAAATTTCAGGGCAGATAGATCTTGACTTGATCAACAATTTTACCCCATGTCAGATTTGCTCTAAATGCTTTGGTTTCAGAGTTATAAGCCAAAATATACATTTTACCCTATGTTCTATTTTTAGCCATGGCGGCCATCTTGGTTGGTTTGGCAGGTCACCGGACACAATTTTTAAACTAGATACCCTAATGATGATTGTGGCCAAGTTTGGTTAAATTTGGCCCAGTAGTTTCAGAGGAGAAGATTTTGTAAAAGTTAACGACGACGGACGACGGACGCCAAGTGATGAGAAAGCTCACTTGGCCCTTTGGACCAGGTGAGCTAAAAGGAGGGTATAAAATTGAAAATGAGATTATTTTAAAATTAAAACAATTAGAAGAAAATGCACTAACAGAAGAAAATCTTGAAGAGATTGATCAGAAAAAGCAGAACTTAAAATGTATAGACAAAAGAAGGTTCAGGGACAATATGTTAGGTCAAGAAGTCAGTGGATTGAAGAAGGAGAAAACCTACAATTTTTTTTAAATCTAGAGACTAGAAATTATATTAATAAGACTATTCAAAACTTACTTTAGAAAATGGTGTTATAGTGGAAAAACAAAAAGAAATCTTAAATCAGACAAGGGTGTTTTTATGAGAAACTTTATAAAAACAAGATTGTTTGAAAAGGGTTGATTTAACACGGGACAATTGTTATAATGATATACGAAGCTTAGCGAGGATGAAAAGCAGTTATTGGAGGAAATATTAGTTTTCTGAATTAACTGCAGCATTAAAGAGAATGAAAATAACAAGAGTCCGGGATCTGATGGTTACACGGCAGAATTTAAAAATTTTTTGGATTGATATTGGTAAATTTGTCCTTAGATCTATAAATTCTGGATATGGGAAGGGCCAAATGTCAGTCACCCAGAGGCAGGGAGTGATTACATGTATTCCAAAAGATGGTAAACCAAAACAATTTCTTAAAATTGGAGACCTATTACTCTTCTAAATTCTACATATAAATTGGCATCAAGCTGTATAGCAGAGAGAATAAAATCTGTTTTGTCAAAATTAATAACTTCTGATCAAACTGGTTTTGTTCCAGGTAGATATATAGGCGAAAATTGTCGATTAATATATGATATTCTACATTTTACTGAAGAAAATAATATTCCAGGAATTCTCTTGCTGATTGATTTTGAGAAGGCATTCGATTCCATTTCTTGGTCCTTTATGATACATTAAGATATTTTAATTTTGGTGAAGCAGTTATATCCTGGGTTAAAACCTTCTATAACAATATAACAGCTGCAGTGACACAAAACTGTTTTCTGTCAGAATTCTTCACTGTAGAGAGAGGCTGTAGACAGGAGATCCTTTATCCTTATATTTTCTTGCTATGTGCAGAAATATTAGGCATTTTGGTAAGAAATAGTAAGGAGATAAAGGGTATTACTATAGATGATACAGAATTTGTACTTTCTCAATATGCAGATGATACATCATTGATATTAGATGGCTCGCCAGAATTGCTTGATGCATCTCTTTGTGTTCTCCAATTGTATGCTGAGATCTCGGCCTTAAGATTAATATAGAAAAACAAGTGTTATTTGGATAGGTAGCAAAAACATAGCCAGGATCAAATTTGTGTAAAGTGGGATTGAAATGGGGCTCCAGTACATTTAAGCTCCTTGGAATTACTTTTTCAGTCGACCTAGATAGAATGATTAATTTAAATTGTAGGCCAGTTTTAGATAATATAGACAACACTTTGAAAAATGGTCAAAACAGTATCTCACCCCTTTGGAATGATTACCATTTTAAAACTTTGGTCATATCTAAATTAAATCATCTGTTTCTATCTATCCCTAGTCCAGATGAGAATATGTTACGTAATTTAACAAATAAAATGTATGCTTTTATCTGGGATAATAAACCTGATAAGGTCAAACGATATCTTTTATGTCAAGATTATTATATGGGTGGTTTAAAAATGCTAAATTTAAAAGCATTTATACAGGGCTGAAACTTACATGGGTAAGACGGCTGTATAATTCGAATTCAAAGTGGGTGAGATTAGTCTCTATTGTGGAGCAAATAAATTTTAGTGAACTAAGTTATATTGGGCCTATTAAAAGGTCATCAAATAAATTTTGGCAAGAGGTTTTTGATGCTTGGAAAACCCTTAATCAAATTAGAAAACCAAGATGTATTGATGAAATTCTATCTTATTCTTAATGGGAGGTAGAAAACATTAAAATTGGTGGTTCAAGAGTATACTATAATCAAAGAGCTGATAGCTCTGAGGTGGAAGAAGGTGAATAAATTAAAAGGTAACTTGAATTACCATAAAAGCAGCCCCACTAACCCAGCCTGCTTTGTTCCATTATCGCTATGATGTATTTTTTTCTTCAAACAAGAATGTGTCATAAGTACATGGATTTCCAATCTATACAATCATTTTCTATGTTCAGTGGACCGTGAAAATTAGGTAAAATCTTTAATTTGGCAGTAAAATTAGAAAGATCATATCATAAGGAACACATGTGTACTAAGTTTCAAATTGATTGGATTTCAACTTCATTAAAACTACCACGACCATAAACTTTAACCTGAAGCAGGACGGACGGACAGACCAGTAAACATAATGCCCATAAATGGGGCATAAAATAGTAAGACTTGTTACATACCTGCCAACTTTTGAAATTTCCCATGGGGTTTTTAGTGTGCGACAACAATTTTAAAGGTTACAATTTTTAGCGAAGTATTTTGCACGATCTGGATTGTCTTGAAAAGTGTCATATTTTTATGATGAGCTAAGTGTCATATTTTATGATGAGCTTACATGCCTTTTTCTTAAGTCTGTTTGCATGATTTAAGTTTTAAATCAGTAGAAAAGATGAACATGTAGCTAGCAGACCAGGGTTTATTTTCTTGTGTAAGAATATTAGATGCTTGTTGAAATTTCCAATTTTGAATTATGCAAAGATGTGTCACCCTCATTAGAAGAACATTACAACCCACTGTAAAAATGAGCACCTCTATATTCATATTATTTGATGAAACTTTTCCCAAGAACTATGCATCTATCAAGTATTAAAGTGTCAAAACATGTCAAAAGAATTTTGTGATGTTTCTAAACTTATATCTTCTTTATTAATTTGACCCCTCATTTAGAAAAGTTGTTCCAAATATAATGAATTTTCCCACTTTTGAGTTAAAATCTTAAAATTTTCTTTCTTTTTTTTCAACAGTAAAATGACCCTTTTTTAGGGACAGTCCTCATTTAAGGGACACCACTCATAATTGGTGGGGTGGGGTGGGGTCCCAACCTGTTTGTTTGTCTTTGTGAAAAAGAATAGTACATTGTGCTTTAAATGATTTAATTGAATACAAAATAACATATGTTTCAAAAGTATAATGTCAATAAATTAGTGAAAAAATACTATTTATTATCTTTATGGTAGTACTGACTACTGCATCATTGAATTTGGTCAATCAGTCATGCTTTTATCCTTAAGCTGTGTAAGAACCTCCTTGCAGATGAAAATTCACATGCCATGTTCACGATTTTACAACTTCTTCTTCTTCTTTTCGTATTTCCTTCCAATTAGGAACACCAAGTACAAACGGAGTTGTTTTCACTTGTATTATTTAAAAGTATTTTTAAAGTACTAGATGAAAACAACACAAGTTCAAAATCTAGCATGTTAGAATAATCTTCAGAGAAAACGTTTTTGATTGGCTTATTAATTTGATCATGAGAAACACAGAATTTGATTGGCTGAACACTATTGTCTTACCTTGGGAACAAAATAAGGAACAGATGATTTTCACTAAATCGTGTTTTAGAGCTTTTTAACGATACCCATAATATCAATATTTTTAATAAATGCAAGGACGTATTATAAAACGTTGTGTAAGATAAGAGTGAAGAGAATGAACACAGGGTGAACGTACTATACGGACGAAAGAACTCAGGACGAACAGACCAAGGCGAACATGTAAACAGGGCGAGTTGTCCCGATACCAAATTCAGGCATGGGTACTACAAATATCTACATTAAAAACATCCGTTACAAGTAAACAAATAACGTTCATGTAGATGAGATGAAATCTAATAAATTACTTAAATAAAAGGGTAAATATTAACGATAGTGATTGTTTTCAATCCTAATTTACAAATTAAATGATTCAGATGCTTAATCATGTGTAAAATCGGTGTCAAGAATTTGAAGTTGTTATGAAATTGTAATACAGAAACGGATGCGGCATACGGAGGTGGTTCAATGATTTTAAAGTCGGCACCATAGGCCTTCAGAAGACATGAAGTCTTCTTCCACCAAAAACTGGGCAAACGCTGGAATTTGGACAGTGCATGACTTGTTAGATTAACAGGGCAAAGTTATGTCATTTCAAAATTTCCAACAATTATATCAATTTAGGCCAAATATTTTACATTATTATGGAATAGCACACTCGCTTAATGAGTGGTTAAATACGATCAATTTTGAAGTAAAGGAGAAAAATTCAAGCAATACTACCTTTTAACATAAGTATATATAATCTTCTTTGAATCAAAAAAGGTTCAAAGGACATGTATAAAGTATTGAATGAGAAATATATTACTTTTGCTGCAAAGGAAAATGGGAGAACCATCTTAATATGACTGGTATTAACTGAAATAAATACACACTTTGTGTACAAAATATACTAGAAGCACTAAGCTTTGCTGGTTCCAATATAGAATTATACATAGAATTTTAGGAACTAATTCACTACTTTACAAGATGAAAATAAATAGTAGCAACATATGTACATTTTGCAAAGAAGGACCAGAGACCATAGAACATTTATTTTGGAGCTGTCCGATGGTCGCCAGTCTCTGGCATGCACTAAACATCTGGATTTTTGAAATGACAAATATTGAACTGCCTTTGAATATTATGATTATTCTATTTGGTATCTACGAAAATGTTAAATTGAATTTTGTTAAAATAAGATTATTCTGCTTTCAAAATACTATATTTACCAAACAAAATTACAAGAAGTTTTGCCAAATTTAAATGCTTTAAAAACTATTTAAAGGAACACTTGAACTTAGAAAAATACATTTCATTTAAAACCTCTCTGTAGATGAATATAACAATTACTGGAGTGCCTGGGCCCTATTATAGAATAAATAATAAATGTCAAACTTTGATTGAAACACCACTAATAGATATTGCAAGAACAAATAAGATTACAATGTTATAAGATAATTATTTATTTTCAACCTATTGTTGCACCATCATATATTCATTTGTTGTTTAATTATTTAATACTTCCTTTGTGTGAATATGCCATTCTGTATACCTTTGTTCATACATGTTGTGCTAGTCTATTTGTTACAATAAAGAAAATTCATTATAAAAAAAAAATATCCTCTTTAAGGGCAATCCTCCTATAAAGAGTGACAGTCTACGAACTATATCGGCAAAATTTGACTTGTTTGTAGATCTTACCTTGCTGATCATTTTGTGATTTAAAGTGTCTAATTATTTATTATAATTTTTAGCATACAAGGCAAAACGCAAAAAAAAAGAAAGGTAAAATCGTCATTTTAGGGCAATAACTCCAATAAGGAGTAGTCAGACGATTTCCTACATATTGTCTTAATTGTAGATCTTGTCTTGCTGATCGAACATTTTGCTTATTTAAGTTTCTATCTATCTATTCTAATTTTTAAGATATACGGCAAAACAAAAGGCCAATAACTCTAATAAGGAGTCGACTGATGATTTCGTCCATGAGACTTATTTTTAGAACTTGTCTTGCTGATCATTTTGCATTCAAAATTTCTCTCTATCAATTATAGTTTTCAAGATATTAGGCAAAAAGAAAAAAAATTGTCATTTAAGGGCAATCACTCCTATAAGAAGTTGTCTGACAGTTTTGACGATATAGACAATTGGTAGAGCTCAACATTCTGAACATTATAACATTATTGTTCATGTCAATTTTCTCTAATTATAACAGTTTAGTTTAGACGATAAGTGATGAGAAGGTGAGCTAAAAATGGTTGAACATAACACTAAAAGAGTTTCTGTTTGTTAATCATATTTACCTATCTAAAATAATGTTTGGTGGTAGTACATCTACAGTTATTCCATCTGATACAGACTCAATAATATTTCCAGCATTAGTGATACCTCTGATGGTAGAATAATAAGTCTTTCCAGGTTCTAGCTGAGTATTTACTTGTGCATATCCAGAGCTTGAAATGCCTACAAATATACAATAAAGTAATTTGAATATCCAATTTAAGCTTCAAACAATTGATTATAATGTTCAAGTTGTTTAGGTATTAATATTGATAATGGATGGGAACATTTACTGTGTTACATTAATTTTAGATAATGCAAAACTCTAACACATTTAAGAAGTCTCAAATCATCTATTGGTGACTCAAGTTTTACATTTTTCAAAATTAAATTTGATGCAAGTATCAACTTCTTCTGTATTAGCTATATATATATATAGGTCATTGAATCTTTTTAATTGTGAAGTCAAAATGTAATTTTATCAGACAAATTGTGTTCATATTTCCTGTAATGCTGCATGCTTGTGTACTATTTAAATTTTGTAATAATTTGATTAAGAAATATTTCATGGATAGTATTTCACATTAAAATATTGTCATGGACAGAATTTCACAATGAAATAATGTCATAATAGACAGTATTTCATAATGAAATGTTGTCATGAACAGAATTTCATAATTAAATTTTGTCCTGGACAGTATCTCATTATGAAATAGTGTCCGCTGACAATATTTTATATGAAATTTTGTCCAATGGACAATATTTCATGGGGACAATATTTGATGTTACAGTAGTTAATTACCAGTAACCTTCTGTAAATATCTCCTCTATCAGGAGAACCTGGAATTCTTCCAGTAGTTGTTTTATATCTATGTTACACTATAGTACACTTTTAACAAGTCTGCTTTCTTCTACCTCAATACCACTATTTTGGTAAATTACCCGTAGTAAAAAATTAAATTGAGTTTATAGTAAGTTTATTGTAGTAAGAAAACTAGGATGGGTTCAAACAGAAAGATTCCACCTTCCAATCAGCATGACTATCAGATGACAATACGAATACATAGATTCTTTAATCAGTCATGACCTGCAATCAGATGTGTTCAATAATCTACTACAGCATAGATTCTTTAATTCAGTCACAGACCAGCAATGTTTGGTGGGGTGTGTTCTATAATCTATTAAAAATTGTACTAAAGAAGGTACTTTTCAAAGTTCAAGTTTATCATTAGATATTTCTAGTTTTTCATTACCCATATTTCTTTAAATTCTATTTATTGCAAATTATATCCTACCATCTCCAGCAACAGTTTCCTCTTCTACATGTAAAATTCCATCAGATGAAAATGTGGTAACATCTTGTCCACCTGGAGTTGTTCCTACAGCCCATTCATAGTCCATGACACCATGGAGATGGCTCTCAAAGCCTGTGTACTGTACACTGATGGTAGAAATGTCAGACTGGTAATCCACGTCAACACCAATGTCTGATACAGGCTCATGGTCTGTTCCATCGGTACCGTCAATAACTATGCCTACAAAACAAAGTAAAGGGCAAACTCTGTAAACTGTACACTGAGGGTAGAAATATCTAACTAATAATCAATGTTAACTCCGATGTCAGATACAGGATCATGGTCTGTTCCATCCGTGTCAATTAAAAAACTGTATGTACCCTCAAATTTGTTTGATAACAACATTTTATAGTTTGTTTGTTGGTGTTTAACACAACTTTTGTAGCATCTTCGCTATATGGGTCATTTTCAAAAATGTCGCATTTTCAGTACACCATGCTAAATTTTTTATTTCTAATGGAAATTTCAGTTGTTATGGTTTAAATGAAAGCTTGTCGGATTTATGATTCAGAACATTAATAATAAACACATCTTACATCTATTTTGATAAGATTAAAATGTATTTAAGTCCGATTTTGGGGTATTTGTGTGCGTACAGTGTCAGAAAACGCATTTCAAATGATTTTTTCCGATTTTCTGATCGCCTTGATATCTGCAAAGGGACTTTTAAGAACATTAATTATTACTCTAACGAAAATCGTAGCTTCTTTATCATTGTATGTAACATATTATCTACAAACTAAATTCAATCAGTGTACGGGAGGTTCATGTCCATCCTGTTACCGCTACTTAAATCAACCGTTAAATTGTTCTCCTTTGAATATTGAATCAGTCAGTGTTGATTTAAAAGTGCAAAGTAATCTTTACTTTTAAACGCCACGTTTCTTGAACGACAGTGTGGAGAAAAGAAATTTCAAGACATTTAGTGAAAAAAATAGAGGGTACTTTTTTCATGTCTATGCTTTACCAACAATTTTGATTAATTACACCAACAGTATGCTTGTAAAAGTGCAATAACGTGTTGGAAACCAAATTCACAATAGAAAACCATAATCACTTCACCAAAGGGAGTAGTTATTTCACAACAGCAATCAAAAACGAAGAAATTTGTCCATCCTGTTATGTCTATCCTGTTACTATGGTTGCTATGGTTACAGTAACAGGATAGACAATTGTAGACAAAAACTTCGTTAAATTTTTATCTTAACATATAGGTGCAAAGCGAATGAAATATTTCGTTGTTTAAACTCATCTTAAGGTTATAACGTCTTAATCTTCCCAATTAAGCATTTGCTGGTGCAATACTGATATCGGTAACAGGATAGACAAAAGGTAACAGGATAGACTTTTATATAGTGATATATCATAAACGTACGTTCCTGTTACCAATGAAATAAAGAGAAAAGTAAACTAACTTATGAGGATTTACTTGATGTTGGGTTTATTTGAAAGGGTGAAAAATGCCAACAATATAAATTGCTATCTTAGACTTGCATTACTGGTGGTAATTTTCACAACCTTTGAAAACCAATTTTAGAGGCATTTTCAGTACAACCTGGAAAATTGGCAAATAATCTATTATTTTACAGAATGAATATATATAGAAGTTTATTCTCTTGAAAACCATCTAATTGGCGACGTAAAACAAGCTTAACATTTTACCTAAACCTTTTCTTAATAACCCAAAATTTCTTTTGAAAATGGTAACAGGAGAGACAAAATATTGTACCACCGATAAAAAATGTTTCGAGATATTCTTGTATGACATCATTAAGATTGCATCTTTTAATATGTTGTTCTTAAAGTACTTTTGTTTTGATTTGCTTATGTAGAGGGTTGTTTGAATAAGTAACTTTTAATAAATTTTTCAATTTCAAAATTCGACATTTTTGAAAATGACCCATATCTTGGTGGCCAGTTTTACTGGTAGAGGAAGCTGGGCGCCTAGAGAAACCAAAACCTTCAGCAGGAAAACTGGCAATCCTTTATAATTAACATAGGACTCTTAATTACAACTTACAACTTAAGGTAGATTTACAGTATACCGCCATCTTGGATTGTACAAAATCAGTACATAATCGGTCCAGTTTTATGCTTAATTCTTCAAATTTTGAGACAGATTTGCAATTTATGTGTAAGACTGCTTATTTGTGTAAAGAAAAATATGTGATCCATTGCATTATCCAAAATGTTTAAACAAAACAAAATATTTATGTTTTAGAATCAATTTTCAACTTGGCCATTTAAAGGGAGATAACTCTTATAGTAAAAATTTATACTGGAATGATAGAAAATTTCAGTTTTACATGTAGCAAGAAAACAAGTTTGGTGACACCATTTTTCTTTTTATTTTCTTAAAGCATATTATGAAACCTATCTTCTCATATTTTATTTTAAAATTCTATCTCATAGATTTCTTTTTATTCACAAAATGTGTTTTTCATGAACAATCTATACAAATTTGGGTAATTTTACACGACTAGTAGCTTGAAAAATAGCATGGTGACCCATACCTTTTATTATATTTCTGAAAAAGCACTGCAAAATATCCTACATCTTGGCAATGTATAAAAAATTCTATCAGATGAAAATATATAACGATCTTGATCCACCTGGACTTGTTCCTACAGCCCATTCATAGTCCATGACACCATGGAGTTGGCTCTCGAATCCTGTGTACTGTACACTGAGGGTAGAAATGTCAGACTGGTAATCCACGTCAACACCAATGTCAGATACAGGATCATGATCTGTTCCATCCGTATCGTCAATAACTATGCCTACAAAACAAAGTAAAAGGCAAACTCTGTAAACTGTACACTGACGGTAGAAATATCTAACTAATAATCAATGTTAACTCTGATGTCAGATACAGGATCATGGTCTGTTCCATCTGTACTGTCAATAACAAAACAAAGTAAGTATGTACCCTCGAAATATGTTTGATACACAGCTGACATTTAATAGATATAGGAAGATGTGGTGTGAGTGCCCATGAGACAACTCTCCATCCAAATAACAATCCATAAAAGCAAACCACTATAGGTCAATGTACGGCCTTCAACACGGAGCCTTGGCTCACACCGAATAGTTTGTTTATTGGTGTTTAATTAACACTACTTTTTAGCATCTTCGCTATATCTTGGTGGCCAGTTTTACTGGTAGAGGAAGCTGGAGTGCCTAGAGAAACCAAAACCTTCAGCAGGAAAACTGGCAATCCTTTTCAATTAAGATAGACCTCAAACACACTTACCTCACCACCAGCAGAAAAAAGAGTTGAAAGCTAGTAATAACTGTAGATGAACTACTTAGACCACTCTGCCACTGAGGCCTTGACATTTTACGGAAAACTCTGAATGTTTTAGAAAGGTAATAATGAGGCAGGTATCAAACAATTTAAAATTTGCTGGAAACAGAGACTATCAATAACAATGTTCCTGACTGAGACATGCTTATGAACATGTTTTGAAATAAACTAGTTTCTTGAAATATGAACCTTTCCTTTTAAATTTTTATCAGCAAAATTTTTAAAGGTAATTATCATTTTAGTGAATATGACACAATACTAAATCTGGTAAAATTAAAATTGTTCACTTACAGGATTTTAAACTGCCTTTGGAAATATCCAACTAAATATTGTATAATATGATGTTTTTGTATTATTGCAGTACAGGGTCACACTCTCAGTTAATAAGATTTACTATAATATAAATATCAAACATTATTTTGTCATCCATTAATACCTGGTCTATCCGATTCAACTACCACTATAGGTGAAGACACTACTGGTGAACTTTCCAGGCCTGCTCCATTTATTGCCACTAAACTGACATAATATACTGGGGTCTTGGTGTCAATATCACTTACTACTAGTGACAATCCATCTATATATGTATCTTTCTTTAATCCTATATCTGTCCATGACTTCACTTCAATTCCACCTTATAACAAGAAATTATATACATAGATTTAATAATAAATCAATATTCTAGGTTGAATAAATAAAAATAACAGTGAATCTGTGAGCTACTGCTCACTAATGATACCCCAGCCCATAAAAAGTATAAGGTAAACAGGAGGTTGTTGAAAGATGAATCTGAAATAGCATCACACGGTATAGCTGACTCATATAAACCCTGAAACCAAATTTCAGAAATCCTTGTAATGTAGTTCCTGAGAAAGATGCGATGAAAAATATTCATGGGACGGACGGACGGACTGACGAATGGATGGACGGACAGACAGAGGTATAAAATAAAATTTATACATGCATTGCAGCAGTAGTTATAAAGTATAACACTACTTAATGCAAACTCTTTACTTTCTGAAAATAAGCTGTTACTGCATTCAAGGTTTTGAGTTGTCTAAATAAGAGTCAATATTCATTTGGTAAAAATTCTAATGTTTAAGTGAATAAACTGACAAGTATAATCCTTTGATAATAGCCTAGAAACACTACACATTGTAGCAGCAAATATAAAATAGTTTTATAAATTACCTGGTGTTGTTCCAACAGCTATTTTGAAACTGACAATTCCTGACTGATGATCTAAAGCTTGCCATGCCACCTTTATACCATTTGTATCAGCTTGCCACACGTAGTCATCTACAATTTCTTCTTCATCATCAGACAAAGTGTTCACATGAAGCCAGTTAACCTGTTAATAAAATTTCTACAAGTTTACAAGAAGACAAGAAATAGATCAACCATTATCAGATAATATACCAAAAGAAATAGCCTAAACATGTATACTTTCCATATGGTTTTTAATGGTGATTGATTCATTGATTAGTGTTAAACACCACTTTTAGAACTATTGGCTGTTTCCTGGTGGTCAATTTTCATTGGTTGAGGAAGCCAGAGTCCCAGGAGAGAACCATGACCTTCAGCAGGAAATCTGACAATCCTTGTTGGAGTTGAGTGCACTTACCACATGTTGGATTAGAACTCATAACCTCAGTGTTGACAGGGTAGTAAAACAGTAGTTGAAGTAATAAAACCCAGGCCATCAAGGCCCAACTTTTTTAAAAGGTGAATTGATTTTCTAATTATGCAGAAATTTACAAATTCTCCAACCTATTGTTTCTTTGGGATAAAGAATCAGTTATTTGATTATTTCACCTCAACAGAAATTAAATTCAGTTAGTTTTACAAGTGTTTCAATTCCTGATTTTGAACAATGAAGTCAAGAGAATAAATAGTACTTAATTTTTCTCAAAAAAGAAAGAAAAAAAACCTGCTAGAAATGGTACAGAAATCAGTAGTTAAAAGCCTATTTTTTATATCAATAATATCATATCCCATTAAATGCACTTGTGGCAACAGTGTAAACTTTTAAATAAAAAATAAATAACCCCTTATCCAATAAAATAAAAAAAAAAATCTGAATTCCTTACAATTGGAGGAGTTCTGTCTATTTTACACCATTTGTTTCAAAAGCTGCCACAAATCCGGCTCTATTGACAGCTCCTATTCTTATACTGTATATTGCACCTTGTAGTAAATCTAGACTGGAGTCAGTGAATTCATGTATGGTCTCATGATCAAGCTGTATCCAATCGTTTCGAGTTGCTAAAAATTAAAAGTAAACGTGTCTTTGTTTAAAATGTGTGAATTGCTATCTTATTGGTGTTCATTCAAGTATTATTTAAATAAATGAGCCATAACTTGAAAATAACCTTGCATAATTCACATGTTTAAATCTAATTTTAAAGGTATAACATGCAAACCGATTTAAATTGCATTTAAGTGTTTATTTCAGTGCAACACATGGAGCAGGATCTGCTTACACTTCCAGAGCAAATGATATCACTCCTGCATTTTGGTGAGGTTTGTTAAGCTCAGTCTTTAGTTTTCTGTATAGTGTTTTGTAATCTTGTTTGTCTTCATTGTTTTTGGTTGGTTTTTTCCCCATCAGGTTATGAGGGTATGAATGCCCTTTACCGTCAGGCATCAAACGGTCATTTTCGCTAACGTTAGCATCAAATTGGTTAAAATTTTACCGTGATTCGTCAAAATATCCTTATCGTGATTCGTCAGAGGTCTCAAATAATTATCGTTACCATTATTTTTGGAAAAATTTAATGTGATTCATCAAAATCAGTCGATTTTTTATCGTCTAAAAGAAAGTGTACATTTTATCATCATGAACTAAAAATTACCGTAAACGTCATTTGGCAAGAATGTTTACCGTTATTCGTCATGAAAGGAACCCCATTACGACCCTTGGTTATGATCAGACAGTTTGTCCTCGACATGAGCTTTGAATGTCCCTTGGTATCTTCCACCTATTTTTAACAATATTTGAGATACAAGTTTTCATCTTATACAAGTTTAAACAGTATGAGAGTATTTAATATTTGTGACAGTTATCTTTAACTTAAATTTTGGATCTTCTGTAACTTCTTATTGGTATGTAAATGCATAACTTGTATTGAAATAATCAAAGTTAAAATCACAATTTACCTGGAACAATTTGAGATCTAATACTTTGATGTTGTCTGTAAATCTGTATTTGGAAATGGTCTAAACCAGACTCTTCATCAATAAACTTGAAATTACATGAAAGACCTTTGGCATCTGACTGTATAAATATAAAGAAAAATTCTTGTTACAAATTACTATTTCTCTATCCAATTATTATAACAATATGGACACTAACTTTATGTATAAACAGCAGATGCAGGTGCCATTTGCATACTGAAATAGTCTGAAAAATCAGAAGTCAGTAAAATGGACCTTTATTGAGTAACAATGTCTGTTGCTTAACCGCTATATGTTAGTTTATTAAATGTACATAGTGCAGTTGTGAACATATATTTGTTCCGATAATATTTGTTCCCCTGGAACAAAACTATGGATAATAAAAGTTGTTGGGAACAAACATTACATAATATTATTTCCACCTTCATAAGATATTTTCCTGGAACTAAAACGTCATATGGTTTCATAATATTTGTTCCTTTAAAGAAAGAATGTCATTTGATTTTTACACCTGCTTACATCTTAATTAATGTTCACCTCACATGACATTTACCTGTACATATTTTTAATATTTTATTACTGCATGCTGCACTGTGATCATATAATAAATATTTCTAGAACTTTAATTATCTAATAACCATGATAACTATTCCTGGAACATTCATAATATAGCCAATATTCCTAAATGACTGGAACTTTTATAATATAACAAATTTTCTTGAAACTTTAATAATATTACAAATATTCTTGGAACTTTTATTATATAAAACATGGTCCATAATATTTATTCAAAGAACTTTTAGCATATAACAAAGTTCCACTGGGAACTTTCCTTGTGTAATATTTTATCCTTTGTGAAGGAAAATTTCTTATAACATTGGATAAAATATTATATAAGGAAAGTTCCCAATGGAACTTTTGTTATATGCTAAAGTTCTTTGGAACAAATATATGTCTATAAGACAAGTGTCAACACATATTATGTCCAGCATTGAATTTTCAGTAGCTTTTCAGACAATTAAGTAATATTAATGTTCAGATGAGTATCAAGAGTCTGAATTTTCAGAATCTAGGTCAGTAGGTTTTAAAGTTAACAATAAATAACAGATGAAGAACAAACAGGATTTATTAGACAACTATTGCAGAATAATAAGAAAAAGAAAAAATTGCCACTTTATTTTACTTCTCATACTTTATGTTGAAATAAAGAACAATCTGACCTGGAATTCTAGATCTTTATGTTGTACAAATCCGTCTCCTAGATGCAATAGCTTTGGTGGTGTAATATCTACAACATAGCCATCAGTCGAGGTGATTATAGAGTTGTGAGCTCCATTTGTAGTACGAAGGTCAATTTTACTTTATCTTTATGTTGAAATTGAAAATTCAACCATTTTACACTGTCTGTTGTGTTAGAAAATGGCACAAAATTTCTTATAATATTGTAGTTGTCTGTTAAATTTCTGAAAAAATAAATACAAGTGAATACTTTGTAAATAATAAAAACATATTTCTTAGAGAAATGCTTTCAACACAATAACTTTTGCCTTTCAGAATATGTATTGGCTGAACACTTTTCTAAATTGCAGTTTAAGAATAAGTCATGCAAACTAAGCAAAGGTGAAAATGGAAAAGGTTCACTTTAAGTTCAAATTGTCCCTAAGGTTTTATGATTTTTTTAATCTGGCCAAAATACTACAAATTTTACATAGTTGTAATATAACTAGACTAGTACTATAAAAATTATTTAATGCATATTACATTATACATTGCAAAGTTGCAACCTCTTAATTATGCATTATTTATGTTGGAACATCAGTTTTAGACCAATTTTCTATAATTTATAACATTTTTAGCATAGACAACTCTGGCAACAACCCTGATCCAGAAAACTGTTTTGTCCAGGGATTCAATATAAACATTTTGAAACAGAAATTTTGGACAGTAGGTGGCAGCCAAAGTTTTCTAAAGCTTTGAGATTAAAATATTGCACAAAATCATCAGGTCTAAGCATTTTATTTTGGTAAAAATCTGCTAGCCTTGGACATTATAACATACTATTACTAGAGATTAATTTAATTAGCACTAAGGCTTTCAGATTTTGAAATTGACCCATTTCAGAACCAGACTGTAGCCTTTATTCACATTTGATGATGAACTTATTCAAGGTTAATTTTGAAAAAGTGAACAAGGTCCTTTCAACTCATTGCTTTATATAAAATGCTGTCAGCGATATAATGATGTCCCTACTAAAAATGTTGTGATGATTAACTTTCTGATTCATATCAAAAGTGTTGTGCACACAGAAATAATATCATATATTTTACTACAACTGGGTCACATGCCTGTTAACTCACAAACTCAAAGAGTATAATTGCTTAGGGACTTTCCGTTTAGAATTTTCCTTGAGTTCAGAATTTTGTTATTTTACTTTTTCCCCACAAACAAAAGAAATAAAACTAGTTTAAAATACAGAAAAACAGATAAAATAATTTAGCAATGTTCATAGTAAAAAATACAACGACCTTGATACTTTTCCATGTCCTATAAAAAAAATGAAATAAACATACGGTGCTACTTGAACTTGCACATCATACTGTCTGATGGTTGATTCAGGATCACGGTAATCTCTCCATTGAACCTCCACTTTAGCTGCATTACCAGAATACTGGACATCTTTAAAATCTGTTTTGTTTCCATCAATAACACGACCAGAAACTGGCTCCGTTAGATCTACAGTCACTGTAAAATCAGACATAAATTTGCAACTAACTAAAGATTTCATACAATCACGTCTAAGTTGATAAACACAGCAATGTGTTCAATTACCAATACAGCAATGTTTTGATAGGTCAGTGATAAAGAAATCAGTTTCAAGGTAAAAAAGGCACTACTCTGATGCCCAAATATTTTGTACAATGAATTCGGATACTAAATATTATTGCTCAATTGATGAAATGTTTCTAACAAACCTATCTTACTACTAACTAAACTGAAATACCACCTCTATGTCTCCTACATCTTTTAAGGTTTAGTGTTTTCTCCACACCTGAATCTTCAGATGTTTATCAGGTACGCTCAAAATGAATGTACCAAAGATATATATTGAGTGCAATTATGTTTTTGCAGTTGTGTATAATTTTTGCAATAAAAACTAGAGGCTCTAAACAGACTGTGTCGCTCACCTTGGTCTTTGTGCATATTCAACAAAGGACACTCTCCAACATCGAAGATGACAATAGAATTCATGAAAAAATCTTTTTGTTGATTTTGTATTGCTGATAATTTAGTCTGTTGAAGTTTCTCTCTATCTTCTTTAGTTTTGCTCAACACACCAAAGAGGGAGACAATCTACCAACTTTATCAGCCAAATTTAAATTGTTAGTAGATTTTGAATTGCTGGTCATTTTGTTTTCTATCTATCTATTATAATTTTTGAAATACAAAGCAAAAACGCAAAAATTAGTAAAATTGTAATCAAAGGGCAATAACTCTAATAAGGAGTCGACTGACGATTTCGACCATGGGACTTTTTGTCGAACTTGTCTTGCTCATCATTTTGCTATTTGAAGTTTCTCTCTATCTATAATAGTTTGCAAGATAATAAGCAAAAATAAAAATAGAAATGGTAAAATTTGTCATTTAAGGGCAATAACTCCTATAAGAAGTCGTCTGACAGTTTTCACATATATGGACAATTGGTTGAGCTCAACATTCTAAACAATCAGATTTTCTGTATCTATGACAGTTTTCTAAATAATAGACAAAACTTGCATTTTGCCCTATGTTCTTATTTTAGCCATGCCGCCATCTTGGTTGGCAGGTGGGGTCATTGGACACATTTTTAAACTAGATACCGTAATGATGAGTGTGGCCAAGTTTGGTTAAATCTGGTCCTGTAGTTTCAGAGGAGAAGATTTTGTAAAAGTTAAAGGACGACGAAGCACGCCAAGTGATGAGCAAAGCTCACTTGGCCCTTTGGACCAGGTGAGCTAAAAATGATACTTGTTCGAAATACTAGATTTATAAATATGCAATACTTAGAAAAGAATCAATATATTTTACATTTTACCTCCATTTGAAATAGCTGACACATTTTTCTGATTAATAGCACCATTAAATGCCCATATAGTTGTGAAGTAAGTTTGTCCATGTTCCAGATAATTTTCAGGAGTAAGCTCTACACAAGCTTCATGTGTTGTCCTGCTGTACTCTGTCAAGTTCGCAATGTCTGTAACATTTATCTGTTTGACAGAACCAACACTGACTAAGTATAACCCAATACCAGACTCAGGGTCATAGAAATGTAACCAATTGGCACATATCTGAAACATAATTGACATCATAATATATAGTACTTTTTTTGCATATGTATCTTTACTTAATTTTTAGAATTTGATTTCATATATGATAAAATCAAATGAATATGATAGTGAAGCAAAATGTTCTTGTAGAGTATATTCAAGAGACATCCTTTTTAAATTCATAAAACCAAAATAATTTTTCACATTTAATAAGTACCTTATATGTAGTAATCACCCTCCCCACCCCATTAGTACTGTACAAGTTCCATTCACTTACTCTATCTGAATACTTTGTGTACAATAAATCTTCACCGTGTAAAGGTCCGTCCATCACAGCTCCAGCATAGGGTGCAGTTTTGTCAACTATAATTGCTGAATCAGCAACAACAATAGTACGCAAGTCAACTGTAAAAATAATTAAATTTTCTGTAAAGCTGATATTTATAATGGTACAATATGATAATCAGATTTTCAACAACATATTCAAGTTTTTGACACAAAGCAACACCATTATGATGCATACATCTTGTGTTTAATTACAATAGTCTCAGGTGACAGTTTTTGTTCAAGTAAATTAATCTTATAAACTTTTTCTAGTGATCTTTTATCTTTTATACAAAATTATTTCCAGTTTTCATTTTGCAATTTTGGAATTATTTGTGACATAACAAAACTGACATTAATCTTAATGAGAATTTTTGAAAATTATACCTTTTCATGAAAATATATTTAGAATGATAAATTTTTCATTCATTATTACTTTGAAGGAAAACTTACCATTATTGATTGCTCTGATTTTAATCCAGATTGGTACACCGTCAGTTAGAATTTTAAAAGTGTAATATATGGATCAAATGAAAGTCTGGTCCATCTCATCTCAATACAATCTCTCCTTGTTCTTCCTAAACATACATCATTGTAGGCCAATCCTGAGTGTGGATCACTTAAATAAGAATAAACATTGTAAAAGTGAGATGAAAAACAGAATGAAATAAGGAAGATTAAGATCCTTGGTTAAAATAAGTCCATATGTGCCCTGCTTGATAAAGAGCCTTATGCTATGGTGAAATTCAATATTAAAGCATTTCTAGGATGGATCTATTAGCTCATTTTCAGTACTAAAATGGTTTGTAAAGAGGAAACAAGCATTAAAAACAGCAGAAAAGATCACAGATATGATGGGATCCTCAGAAATATTACGCAATGCAGGAATATCACATTTTCATGTCCATCCAAGTTACTTTATCAATGAAAAGTGTAAAAGAGTTTTATAACTATAAATGTACTTATAGTTCTTAATGAACTTCATTTTATTTCATATTTTACCCAAGGAAACACATTGATAAGACAAATTGTCAATAAAAGAATAAAGACATTTTATTTTTATGATAGTCTTCATCAGTCTCCCAAACTTGCTTGATATTCTTGCTAATAAAGTCATTATAAAAATAAAAACATTCCAGTATTCTGTTTGTGTTGAGTAAACCTAGCTCACAAGTAACTGCAATGATTGGGTATAGTTCAAATGTGAACTTTTGTTATATAAAAAGAAGTTTATTTCAAATTGTTCTCCTAATTGATCTTGAAAATACTCACTATAAACAAATGTCATCCTTTACTCTGTGCACTGAATATCACAATGATTAGAAAATCAAAATGATTAGTTTTAAAATATCTTTGAATGAAGAATAAGGTTTATTCAACCAATTATCATTAATCATGATCTGTCTATAGATTTCCTCTTGAAAACACATGTAAGTAAAATTTAGATTTTTTTTTGGAATGGGACATGCCATTTCTGACCTGCTATACCTAACCTGAAATAAAATGAACTGTTCCAAGGCAGATCTACCCTAGGTAGAGGAGAGTTAAGTGCCCCTGACCAACATGTCGTTGTTTTTCGCTCTCCGAAATTTTAGAGAATTTGATGACTTATAATCTTTTGTATTTCATGTTGATGGAATAACTACGTCTGCTATACTTCAAGGGACTGTATTTCACAAAAAATGTAGAAGGTTCGTCGAATTTGACTTTTTTATATTTGTGCACTATGCCTATGCCTTTGTTTACAAGCACCTAAATATAGACATACACAACAACTGATCACAAATCACTAAGTCCGAAAATGTTAACTACTTAGTGTGCCCTCCAGGCCTCGAAGCCCGCTGGCAAATTTGACCTTTAACCTTTAACCTTTGAACTACGAACTACACATGTGCGAGTGTTTGTAAACATAACCATTATGTCGCTCAGTGAAACCCGCAAGCTGTTACAACAAAGTCTGAAAGTTGTTGAGGAATCGAGATAATACAAGTTCGAACGCTATCCTCACCATGATTTTAAATCTAGTTTCCAGTATAGATAAACGATTGCAAAATGTTGAGAACTCCGTAGGAAAATTTGATGAAATAAAAAATATCATAACCTCAATAACAAGTAGAGTAGTGACAACTGAAAACACATTAAAGAGTGTCAGCGTAAATTTACGGAGGTTGAAAGTGGTTTACAGGGCGTAGGTAACCTGTTTGATAATTTGAAATACGAGTGTGACAAAAGCAAAGCTGCTGCTGCAAAATGTCAGGATCGTTATGAAGTCCTCCAAGATAAACTTGATAAAAATAAAACCGAAATAAAAAAATTATCCGAGAAAGTTGAAACTGTCAGGAATAGAGGTCTTTTAAATTGCAACTGTCAAGAACATGTTCAACGTCTAGAAAGCTCCGTACTGGATTTGAAGTGTAGGTCGATGAAAAATAACCTCATCTTTACTGGTCTACACGAGGTTCGTGACGAGAACACAGAGGAAATGCTGAGAGGTTTCCTATATAACGAAATAGGAATAGACTTTCGATAGAGTTCGCAACGTGCACAGATTTGGCTACAAACCTAGAGGAAAGCGACCCGTAGTAGCACGTTTCCTTTATCACAACGACTTGCAATACGTATTAAACAATGCCTACCGCTTACGTAATACCCTTATGGTATACGCCAACAATTCCCGAAGGAGATTGAAGATACAAGGAAACAACTATATCCCATCCTAAAGGAAGCTAAGAGGCAGGAAAACCCGCTACTTTGGTGCGAGACCGTCTCTACATAGACAACGAACTTTACGTCACCACAGATGTTGACAATACCAGTGAAATAGATGAGACTGCACAACGACGTCCCGTATTAACTACACCGCACGCACAGGAAACCGGCGTTCAGTGAAACGCCAACGCGTTGACTCATCGACTCCTACCGAGACTAGGATTGCCATAGAGAACACTGTTTTGTGTGTGGTGATGATATAAACTTATGTATTTCAGAAAGAAATAAAATGGTAATGACATACTTAGTACTGAAGCTATCTGTAAACCTACGATTTATAATAATGATGTATCTTTTGATAGTGACCCTACTGTAGTGAATGAACCTTTAGATAGTTTTAGTGGTGATAACCATATTGTTGACAATAATTTATTTTTGACGATGCATACGTGTATGCTGATTCTAGTGTAACAGATAAAGATAGTGACAATAGTAATAGTTCGGGCAGTACATATAACAGTCATAGTAATTGTGTAGATACTAATTGTAATCTTAATCTTTAAGTATAAATTGTTGTGGTGTTAAATTACGTTTGCAATATCCAGAATTTTGTGAACTGTTGTCAAGCAAAGACATAATATGCTTACAAGAAACTAAAACTGATGATTTAGATAATGTTGAACTACCAGGTTATATTTTTAATATGAAAAACAGAAAAAAATTTAATAGAAAGTCTGGTGGTATGATACTGGGATATAAAAAAAGTTTAGAAAAGTATATTGAAGTGTTAAACACAGACTCAAATTATGTGTTGTGGTTCAAAATTTCCTCAAAACTGTTTAATAGTAATACTGATGTTGTTGTTGGTAACGTATATATCCCCCCAGAAGGTTCTCCTTATTTTCAACCAGACACGTTTGACCAGATAGAAAATGAACTTCGTAATTTTTCACGAAATTATAAGAATATTTGTTTAATTGGTGATTTTAATAGTAGAACTGCGGAAGAGCCAGAATTTATAGAAGTTGATATAAACGAGCATGAAGATGACTTTACGAATTTGTTGAAAATGATCTGGCTATATTGGATATTTTGGACATTGATAAAAAAAGGCGAAATATGGATAAAACTAAGAATAGATCTGGTAGTAATTTATTAGAACTGTGTAAAGCGAATAGCTTATTCATTGTTAATGGTCGTATTGGCACTGATAAAACTGAATCTGGTAAATTTACATGTAAAAACTCAAGTGTGGTAGATTATTTTATATGTGCATGTAGTTTTCTACAGTTTGTTAACAATTTTGAAGTTTTAGAGTTCAGTCGACTATACTCTGATGTTCACTGTCCTATTTTTATAGATTTTCTCTTAGCAAATTGACAGGTAAAACGACATACCTGGCAATGCTAATAATAGTCAAAATGATATCAAGGTAAACAAGTGGGATGCATCGAAACTATTGTCATTTCGCGACAATATAAACGTAGAAAACTTTAACGGATTATATGAAGAGCTTAGTAACACTTTAACAGATAATTTAGGAAAGGATAAAGTCAACTCATTCGTAGATAATTTATGTAATCTTTTACTGACAGTGCAAAAATACTCTTGGCACTCGAAGGTATAATAACAGGCCGAAATGTAAAAAGCCAAAGGAGACAAACCATATTTTAATCATGAATGTAAATTTGAGCGACAAAATTATCGCAAACTCAAACGGAAATTGAAAAATGTCGATCCGAAGGTTAAAACAAGAGGTTTCGCAGCCGAGAAACGATATAAGAAAACACTTGATAAGAATTGTAAAACTTATCGCGAGAAATGCGCAAAAAATTAAGAATTTAAAATCGTCAGATCCCAAGGAATACTGGAAACTTCTGAATAGGGGTAGGGAGAGAAAACAGCCTAATATTCCTTTAGAAGACTTATTCAATTTTTCAAAAACTTGAATAAAGCCCTGACGGTTTAAATGATGAAAGCGATATTTTGACACCGATTTTCTTGATAATGCAGACATTGGTCAACCGAACGATGACATCAATGCCTCCATTACACAAGAGGAAATACTCAGATGTATTAAAAGTTGAAGAATAACAAAGCCTCCGGAGAAGATAATGTAATAAATGAATACATTAAATCTACGTCAGACTTGTTTCTACCTATCTATGAGAAATTGTTTAATTTAATTTTCGACTCGCGATACTTCCTGATATCTGGCTTGTTGGGAATATAAAACCTATATACAAAAATAAAGGCAACCAGCTAGATCCAAAAATTTCCGTCCGATCACTATTCTTAGTTGCCTCGGTAAGTTATTCACATCAGTTCTAAATGAACGATTATGTCATTTCTCGGAAGAATCTCTACTGATTGAAGAAAACCAATTTGGGTTTAGAAAGTCGTATTCGACAACTGACAGTATTTTTACATTGTTTTCATTTTTGAAATTCTAAGATATAAAAGAAAAAATTATTCTGTGCGTTTGTCGATTTTGAGAAAGCTTCGACTCAGTCTGGCGACAGGCACTCTGGTACAAATTACTCCTTAGTCACATAAATGGCAAAATGTATACTGTAATTCTAAACATGTACAAAGATGTGAAATCACTTGTAACTTATAATAATTGTAAATCAGAATATTTTCCTTGTGATATGGGAGTAAGACAAGGTGAAAATTTGTCCCTTTTCTGTTTGCTGTATTTTTGAATGATTTGCAAACTTTTCTAGAAAGTGCAAATCTTGAAGGTCTTGATACCCTTTCAGATTGTATAGATGACAAGCTTAATATTTACTTAAAATCTTTATTCTTTTGTATGCTGATGATACTGTTCTTATGGCTGAATCTAAAGATGGTTTGCAGAATATTTTGAACAAATTTGGGAATATTGTAATAATTGGAAATTAAAGTTAATCGGAGAAAACAAAATTATGGTTTTCTCAAGAGGGAGACAGTCAGCAAATTTGAAATTTACTCTGAATGGGTCTGATTTAGACATTGTAAAAGAATTTAATTACTTGGGAATATTATTCAACCGAACCGGAAATTTTAACAAGACCATTAAAAAACAAACAGAGAAGGCTACAAAAGCTATGTACGAAGTTTTAAAAAGAGGTCGAGCACACAATTTGTCAATAGAATGTCAAGTAGAACTTTTCAATAAAATGGTTAAACCAATACTGTTGTATGGCTCAGAAGTTTGGGGTTTTAGTAAGAATATTCAATGTCTAGAAAAGGTACAGTTAAAATTTTGTAAGTTATTACTAAAATTGAAAGCCTCCACGCCCAGTTATATGGTTTATGGCGAACTAGGGATATTTCCTTTGAAAATTGACATCAAGGTACGAACGATATCTTATTGGACACGACTGTTGTCAGGAAAAGAAATCAAACTTCCATATATATCATATAAACTTTTGTATAAACTTTTATTGATGAAAACTATGATAACTCTTGGATCAAATATGTCAAACACATTTTAGATGAGACCGGCTATTCCTATATCTGGACCCAGCAGATTTTTCAAAACTCAGACTGGCTCATAGCAGCTATAAAGAATCGACTCTGTGAGCAGTTTGTTCAGGAATGGCACTCTTTGCTACAAAATTCCCAAAGCGTTGAATTATAGATTATTTAAAGATACTTTTGAGTTCGAACATTATTTAAATATTTTAGAGGATAAAGACATATATTCATTTTGCAAATTTCGAACGTCAAATCATAAACTGCCGATAGAAACCGGGCGTTGGAATAATATTGACAGAGAAAATAGAGTCTGTACAAACTGTGTCAGTGGATGTATTGGTGATGAATTTCATTATATTATGGAATGCCAATTTCTTAGTGAAAACAGAAATCGTTTTATATGTAAACAATTAACCCATGAGCCCAATATATTAAACTTCAAAAAATAATGTGCACCTCAGATAAGGTAAAGTTAGAAAAATATGTCGATTAATAAGGAATATAAACATAGCAGTTGCTCTCTAGGCTAAAATGTGGACTCTGATTTTAATGAAATGTAAATATTGTATATACAAACCTATGATTGTGTCTGCTGTATTATGTATACACATGTATTAACAATGTACCTCTTTGTGTTTCTCTATACCATTGTAATGTTTGGTTTATGAGAATAAAGATTCTTGTTCCTTGTTCCTAACATTGAACATATTTTAATGGGACATACCATTTTTGGCCTGCTATACCCTGCTCAAAATGAACTGTACTTTTCTAGAATAAACCATTCTTAAATAGGTCTATTTCAATATGAAATGGATTTTTATTTCCTTATCTTTAACTTTAATCTTATGTAAAAATTGTTTAAATCGATAATTAATTTATTTCACTGCAAGTTTAACAACTTCTCAAAAGTCTATTAAAACTAAATACCATTAAGGAAAGCATCATGGACATATTGAATTTCTAATGAACTTAAACATTAATTCTGATTTTTAATAATAGTAATACTGATTAGGTAAATGATTGAAATGATAAAGAATTCAGACAGAAATTAGGAGCCAAGAAAACTAAGTTTTCTAGTACTTGTTGACATCCCTAGAAAAAACTTATAAAGCTCAACTGTAGTTTTAATGTAGATCTTGCCTTTCTGATAATTTTGCTGTTTACAATTTCTCTCTTAAAAAGTTTAAAAGTAATAGCAAATAAAAGAACAGAGTTTCAATATTCCCGCCTTGCACATATTTTATCTTTCCAAGGTACAAGGGCAATAACTAAATAATACACTTTTTTGTTCTTTAAAACTGTTCATAAATATCTTAGAGAAAATTTCAGAGCAAATTCGATGTCATTCCCAATATAATTAATATTTCCAAGAGGCCATAACTTTGATCAGCACTTATTTTCTAAAGTGTCAAAGATCATGCTGATATAAACCTAGGATATAATTTTCATAAAATTCTGTAAAGAATTGTACGCATGAGTTTGCTTATGATGCAATTTTCCATATAATTAATATTTCCAAGGGTCATAACTCTTCTGATAATAATAATAATTGATCAGCACTGATTTTCTAACTCGTGCAAGACATTGCTGATATAAACCTACAATGTAAGTTTCATAAAAATCTGGCAAGAATTATACACATGGGAGCGCTAACCATGCAATTTTGCATAAAATGAATGTTTCAAGGGCATAACTCTTTTAAAAATAGTTCATAGGCACTGCTTTTTAACTTGTCTGAGATATTGCTGATATATACATGATATAATTTTTTTAATCTGCCAAGAATTGTACATGTAAGAGCACTAACAAGACTTTGAGCCACCCCAATCTTAAGACAACATAACCACCTAAATATGATAACATATATGTAACAATAAAATTTAAAGCATAGCTATGATATTGTCCTGTCATTATCTGAAGAGTATGATAGACAAGTTAGTGATTTGATATTTAACTTTTATTAAAGGGCATCAGATTATTATAAATTGGTACCAATTTCCCAAGTGCGCTGTTGGTTTGTTAAGGTTAGAATTCATGATTTTATGATTAACAGATTCAAACCCAATGTAAACTAATAATTTTGTTTGAATCTAACTATAGTGGTAGAAGGAACCATGAAAACCACAAAACTGACAGCTCACAAACAATAATACTTTCACGGCAGTTGAGGTAAGCATTTGGCAAAATATTTACCTAGAATTGTGCTTCGCTGTGATGGTGAAGGTACTTTCATTGTATCTTATATCATAAATTTCCAAGATTAAAGGTGGTGAGTTGTCTACAGTAAGTGGTGTGGAATGACAAACAGTTGTAGCCAATGGACCTCCATATTTTACATTATTCAATGCTCTAACAGAAATATAGTATCTGCCATCTGCATTAAATAATAATTTGAGTTAAATTAAAAGGTGTCTAACTTGTCGAATTGTAATTAGGGCTATTCCAGTAAAATGTATGTGGGATGGTAAGAAGGAAGTTTAATTATTGAATATGGGTCATGGGTCTTTTTCAGTATCGTCTATTACCATTATGCAAAATAATCTAAAAATGGTTCTTGGTTGTAGGGATATTTTGAAAGTCCTTCCTACCCTCCCACATATATTTTAATGGAATAGCCCTTACAGTATAATAAAGTAATTAAAATATTTTCTTTTAGTAAATAAATTGTAATGTTGAGTTAAATTTTGGTTATGATTGTAAAATTCTTATTGCTCATTTGATAGTCAAGTAAGTCGCAGTGATAAGTCACCAAAATGCTAAGTAATATTCAATAACCTGATACTTAAAGTTAATAAGTGCTTTTCTAAAGTTTTATAAGTAACATTTTCCATTTTAAGCATGTTACCTGGCAGTGTTTCATATGGAGCAGGAATAGGATAAATTGTAGCAGTATGAGTCCACTGGGATACCTCAAAGAGGTACTTGTGTGGATCATGATGTTTATGTATCAAATCGTCACAGACACTCTCTCCAACAAATACTGCGTAACCCAACAGTCCACTTTCTCTATCTATGTATCCATCCCAGTTAGCTAGAAAAGAAAAGTATACACAAGGACATAGGACAACATGCCCTCTATCATACAAGTGGGAGGTTAAGCTAGGTATAAAACCAGGTTTAATCCACCATTTTCTACATAAGGAAATGCCTGTTCCAAGTCAGGAATATGACAGTTGTTTTCCATTAGTTTGACCTGTTTGAGCTTTTGATTTTGCCATCTTATGAAGGACTTTCTGTTTTGAATTTTCCTCAGAGTTCGATATTTTTGTTATTTTACTTTTCACCACACTATCACATTTTCACTTTCAGTTAACTACAAAATTTGGGTTAAAACCCAATTTTGACATATATCTCAAAAAGTAAACATCATAATGAACATATATATTAGCTTCTATGTCATTTGGTCTCTGGTGGAGAATTGTCTCATTTGCAATCATACCACATCTTTTTAAAATGCTTACTAAGTTTCAAGTTGATGTGAAAACAACTTCATGGTAAACTACTTAAAACCAAATCTTTAACCTGATACTGGAATATGAACAGACATGCACGTACAGACTTGAAAACACAACACATACAATTAACTAGAGGCTCTCAAGAGCCTGTGTCGCTCACCTGTATTTACTGATGCTTTGGAAATCATGTAAAATAAGGTTAAAATCATAATTAATAGTATTAGATATTAGATATTATAATGATATCTAAGATAATAACAAAAAACTGCAAAATTTTTGTAAAATTACTAACTCAGGGGCAGCAACCCAACAACGGGTTGTCAGATTCGTCTGAAAATTTCAGGGCAGATAAATCTAAATCTGATGAACATTTTTGCCACCTGTCAGATTTGCTCTAAATGCTTTAGTTTCAGAGATATAAACCAAAAACTGCATTTTACCCCTATGTTCTATTTTTAACAAGTTGGCCATGATGGTTGGAAGGCGGGGTCATTGGACAAATTTTTTAACTAGATACCCTAATAATGATTATGGCCAAGTATGGTTAAATTTGTCTCAGTAGTTTCAGAGGAGAAGATTTTGTAAAGATTACAAAATTTACGAAAAATTGTTAAAATTGACTATTAAGGGCAATAACTCCTAAAGGGGTCGACTGACAATTTTGGTCATGACAACTTATTTGTAGATCTTACTTTAGTGAACATTATTGCTGTTTACAGTTTATCTCTATCTATAATAATATTCAAGATAATAACCAAAAACTGCAAAATTTCTTTAAAATTACCAATTCAGGGGCAGCAACCCAACAACAGAATGTCAGATTTGTCTGAAAATTTCAGGGCAGATAGATCTTGACCTGATAATCAGTTTTACCCTCTGTCAGATTTACTCTAAATGCTTTGGTTTCAGAGATATAAGCCAAAATCTACATTTTACCCTATGTTCTATTTTTAGCCATGGTGGCCATCTTGGTTGGGGTCATCGAACACATTTTTAAACTAGATACCCTAATGATGATTGTGGCCAAGTTTTGTTAAATTTGGCCCAGTGGTTTCAGAGGAGAAGATTTTTGTAAAAAGCTAACGACGACGGACGACGACGACGACGACGACGACGGACGACAGACAGACGCCAAGTGATGAGAAAAGCTCACTTGGCCCTTTGGGCCAGGTGAGCTAAAAATTGGGGCATAAAAATAATTCAGGACTGTGAATCCCAAAAGGGTCTACTTAAACTGTCACAAGCTCAAATATCTACTAAATGTACCCATTACAACAGATTTGATTAAAATTTCATAGAAATAAATACCAGTAATGTATGTGTTATATCTTGTGAACAGGAGGTCTTTCATTGGCTCCATACCATTGAAAATTGCTTTGGAGCCTGGGCCATCTACAATCAATCTACAACAACAAGGTCAATACAGTTTATATACATGTGACTTGAAGCTCTATGTTTACATAATAATGCAAACTTCAAACAAATATACACTTTAATCTTACAAGGAAGCTATTGAACCAAGGGTTACAAATGGTAAAGTTGAAGATATTCTTAAGTTTCAAGGAGGCGGTCATGAATAGCATGACTGCAAGCAAATATCTTTGTCAAAGCTGACCACGACTATACAGCTGTTGATGCCACAATCATGTTGTCTTTTCCTAAATTGTGATATCACTGAATGGACACTTATCACCAAATTTTAACTTGTCATGATTTTTAGTATGGGTGGCACTAGTAGAGTAGGAACAGCTTACCCTTCTGGAGCACCTGAGATCACCCTTGTTTTCTTTGCGGGCATAGTTGCCAACTCACATGATATTCGCGTGTAATACACGCTTTTCAAATGTTTACACGCAAGGATTTTGTCACATGGCGTGTACACGCTTTTAGCCACTTAACACGCCATTACACGTTTTTTCGTTGTTTTGATTTTTGGTCGTAAGTGAGACCACGATTCACAGGTTTTTCATTAATAGACGATAAATACCGAGAATTTCAAGTAATTGTTGAGTCGCCATTGTTTATTTACAATATGGACAAACAACAAAAGCCCTTCACTTCAGGTAAGTTTGTAAGTAGGTTTTAAGATTTTGTTACTTCTTTCTCTCAAATTCACTTTGGGGTAATGTCCAGCAGAAAGAGGTCACTTTCTGGACCTCTACTGTCGTCTAAAAGCCGAGTGTGCGAAAACGATACTTGTGTATGTACCAAAAATTTGGAGTCTGTGTTAAAATGAATCAAAAGAAAGTGATCAAGGGCCAAACAATGCATTGTGCACCCTATGTTACTCTCATATTTATGTTAGATCATCTGCAAACATTATCAATCATAACAACATGTGTGAGATGATGTAACTATTTGATAAAGCATTCAACTGTTCAATGGTATTCAAATTATATTTTTTTTTTCAGTTTCAAATCTAGCCAACAGATTTCCACAGGCCAAAGGTGATGGAAATATCACAGAACTGTTCGATCAGTTCTCAGAGTACCAGCTGTCTTCTGATGAACTACCCAGTTTTGACCAGACAATAGCAACATATATAATTTGTGGGGAGCAATGGCAGACATAGATGACAATTTTAATGGCAAAAAACGTTATGACATTATTTCAAAGCTTGCTATTTAAACATTAAGCTATTATAGTTTTGCAAAAAAACAATTCTGACTGTGAGAGAGCATTTTCAATTATAAAGAAATTTACACTGAATTCAGATCAGAACTCAATGATATATTGTGTGCTTTGTTATCATGTAAATGTAAGCAAACTGGCAATTATTCTAAATATTTGCCTAGTAGTGTTGTTTTGAAAGTAGCAAAACAGGCCACTGTTGAATGCAATAAAAGTTTACAGTAGAATATTGTTCTTTTTTTAACAAATTTGTATAATGTTCATATTAAAAGTCCGCATCTACATCATGCGTTTTCACATGCTTTTTGACGTCTCATGTCATGTCATGACATGATTTTTCACTGTCAGAGATTGGCAAGTATGTTTGCGGGTTGTGTTGCTCATATCTAGTTATACATGTAAAATAAACATTAGATTACAAAATGTTATGTTTCAATTCTGCTATGTAGATTGATTGGTTCATGATTACTTAATATTCCAGCAAGATTATAATTTCATACCTGTGATTTTTATATCAGGATTAATCCCTTTACAATGCATAATCCAATCAGGTCTATGTTCTTCAGGTATGAGAGACAGACAGTCAACATGCTTAAGGGTGTCTCTACTAGCATTTCTTATTTCTCCTGAAATGTTTTAAGATAGTGTATACATATAATAATTGTATATGCAGTGTTGAAAACCTTTACATCAAATAACAAAAAGAAGCACTACCATTTTTATGTTTCTTTCCAAAACAGCATTCTACATATATTGTAAATGATAAAAATTCAAAGACTCATAACTCCTACAAAATCTTTTGTATAGCAATACATTTAGGCCAAAATTCTATATTAAAGTTCACAGGGCATAACTCCTAGAAACCTTTTAATCACAATTTCCTGTCGATATGCACACCTTATTATCTATAAAGTTCATGAAATTCTGTTGTGTGGTTTCAGAGGAGTTGCGATGACAACAACAGGACTGACAGATGTACAGGTCAAAACTTTATACCCTAGGAAACTTTGTTCAGTGGGCTATAATAACTTAAATAGCACTGCATTGGAGAAAAGACATTTCATATTTTAGTAAAACACATTTTACTGGCTTATACCAGCAGATTAGTTGAACAATTATGGTACCTGTGATTGGTGTAGTCAAATCAACAAGGACACCTTGAGTGTTGATTATGGATGTATATCCAAGATAATTCCTAACAAGGAAATTCACAAAGAAAATCTTGTTGTGTGGTAACTGTAGCTGGTCAAAGTTGAACTGTTTAGTCTTTCCTACACCTAATCTTTCATAATGAGAAAATATCCTGATCGGGATCTTTTAAAATGGTATCCTCGATTGCTTCAACAAGTTCACATGTTCCATCTGCAGAGTCAAAATTAAAACTCATACATTTGGTTGGAGGCAATTCAGCACACGCTCTGGCACAATCTCCAGGGAGTGTTGGGAAGAGTCCTTTCCTGCTTTCGGTCCAACTAATTTTCCTGTGCGTGGGCTAGTGAACATCTCCAAAACCTTACGATTAAGAGGATCAGACTCTAAAAAAAAACCACCAAAATATAATGTGCAAAACAAGATAAGTAGTACATTTCAATAATGATGCTTACAATAATATAATTTTCCAATATTCCAAAAGAAAACCCCAAAAATATTTTTCTTTATATATAAAGCAGGAATCGTTTTCAAAACAATAAAAAAGGTGACAAAAGTGCCTGCACCACTTCCTCAGATATGTTCTTTTACTAAATGGTTTAAAGATTAATCAAATTTTTCAATTTGGTGTTTACTATCCTAAAAAAAATATTTTGTCTTTTCAACCCAGCAACTTTTCAATTTTCCATTCATTGTCATTTGTGATTTTTCTCTGAGGTGGTTGAAGTTTTTCGTCCATTCTTTTTAAAAATTTGTATGCCTTCAAGAATAATAGAATGCTTGAGTCTTTTGTCAGTAATGTACAGTTTGAAGAATTTTCATGATGGAAAAACATGATGGATTAGTCACCTTTTATACTGAGCACCAGGTTCTGTTGAAGGGTGTTCGTTATCAGAAATTTAATTTATTTAATTTTAAATATTCAATATTTTTTTGTATTTTTGGTTTTGTACACTTTTAACTTTTTGTGTGTGTGTGTGTGTGTGTGCACTGTATATCACTGTATATAATTAAAAGCCCTCATAGGCTCATCAGAATGATCATTGATCAGACATTTCATATTTATATATCAATTACCTGCTGTAATATGATTTATGGTGCTTTGGTCAAGTTCAACATCATGCCAAGAAACAACCTGATCACCCCATATGTCCTTCCCATAACCCATTGCCACTTTAGTTTCTACAAGCTCTGAATCTTCATATACTGTCACTGAAGCTTTAATAACTGATGGGTTGCTGGTTGTCTTGTAATCTTCATCAAATCTGCCACCAGGTGGTGTTATATCATATGTTGATAGGTCACATGAAGTTGTGGACTTTTGACCCGAGTCATTCTCAGCAGTTACAGTAAAATACAGTGGAACACCAGTTGCTGCTAGTTTCTTTAAAAAATGATTTTATGAATAACAACTACTATCAACTATAATTTTACTCTGAACTATTGTCATTATTGGATATAAAAATATGATTGCCAATGATACAACTGTCCACAAGAGACCAAATAAAGTGGATTATGTAAGCAACTACAGGACTCTGTACAATAATCTACTCTTTAAATCTTACCATATCGATTTTCAATGTTTCTCAGTTCAATAGCATATGTAAAACATGCACACAACTATTTTTTGACTAGCAGATAAATTGAATATGTATTTAGCTATAAGAACATATATTTTCAGAGTTTCATTTTCAATCATTTCCTCAACATATTTATTTATACATTCTATTTAAGTATAAACATACTTCTGACAATATTGTTGCAGGGCCTGCCAATTCTCTCTTGTTCAACACATCTGTTTCCCCAGGTACAGTTCCCACATCTAGGTATAACCTGACACCACTTCTGTCATCACCAGCATGGATAGAAATTTCAAACTGAGGCCCTGTGTAATCCTGATTTGGAATTTGTCTTACCAAACAATTCGTTGTGGAACGTTTCTCCTGAAAAAATTTTGTCGATGAAGAACATTAATTGTGAATTCAGTCAAAATTGATTTTAACTTCAAGGAATAAACAACTGAATAATAAACTGCATCACATGTGTCCATTTGAAGAACTAACCTAACATATAAATACTAAAAGAAAATTATATCAACAGAAAATGCAAAATTACCACATATTGGAAATAATGAATATGAGGCGGATAAACATTGCATCCAATCTAGTAAGCTTTAGTGTGCAGAATATATCTAAAATGCAATTAAGAGACTATGTTAGAAAATCATATATGAACATGTGCAAAGGAGAAGTACAATTTTGGTCTTCATTTGCCCTGTAAAATGACAAAAAATAAAATAATTGAATGATACAATTCCTCGTTACATAATTAACTTGTTAAATATAATAGTAAGGCGTTTATCAATTAGATATCAGTCATACTAAAGTGACATCTCAGCTGCCAATGAAGCCCTCAAAATTAGGTATATCTTAGATTTTGTTCAGGTGGATCAGCTTAGAAAAATTGAGAAGAAACAATCATGGGCACATTGCTGTCACAACTGATTACCATTTTTTGAAAGAGGACCATCACCTGTCTCATATGACATCTACACCTAGATCTATAATTGCATGAAAAATGACCACTCCTATTGTTTCACTCTAATTTCTATTCGACACAAAATCACACACAAAAAAAAAACAAAGACAAAGGAAGAGCACATAAGGGCATACGATACAGTAGCAGGGCAGATAACAACGTTTTCAAAACTTTCGTGTTGTTTTCGCGACGTTGTTAATCAGAACGTTGTAATTTCGCGATGTTTCTAATAAGAACGATTACATTTCACGACGTCACTTTAGATGTAGTCACATTTGTGGAAAATCCACTGACATCATAAATCTGGTTGCACGAATTTGAAAAAAGTATCTGCTAAGAAAATCGGCCATATCACGAGAATTGTTATATTTATTCATTTATAATGAAGTCAACAGTATTAACTTGAAATGTGAAAAAATCAAATCAACATTCATAATTTTGTATGTGTTTCGATGAGACAGACACCCAACTACACAAAAACCCAACAAGTAATTTAGATATCAACGTACTGTCTTTATCAATATATAGTATCTACACCATTTGGCAATCTCTAAACCGTATGGAGAATTGTACGGATAAATTTAACAGAGACTATCAACAAAATGACAAAATAACATGATAAATAAAGACAACGCCTCATACTGTTCCTGACTTTGAATAAGCACATCAAAAAGTTTAAGGGAATTTTTAGAATTCAACCCAGTGGAATATATATGTGTATGAAGAAGAACTGTCAGTTAAAAAGACACAGTTATAAGCCCCGTATTATAGATCAAAATAAAAACGCACTCGTTGATATGCTAAGCATATCCCCTGTGTACATATTGAGAGAAAAAAATCGAAGTATTGGCACACAAGAATTAGGTATCTGACAGACCAGAAAAGTGTACACACATTGCAACTCATCGCTGTTAAGCTGCTGACCAAATATGAAGTCTTTCTGTAAGGTAGTTTCTCAGATAAGAAACAAAATATTTGTTGGACCACTAGACGGACGGACAAACAATGTGGTTGCACCCACTCCTAGGTTGGAGGTATAATACAGACAAGTTAGTCAATAATTATATGTACCGTAAAAATCAAAGAGCTGAAAGCTCTGAGGAAAAATGACGCCATTGTCTCTAATATTGGGATATTTTTGATGCAAGTCTTGATTTTCACATAATTTACCTACTGAATCTTAAGAGACTTTTCAGTTCATGGTAGGTAGGCTGACTGACAATAGAATAGAAATGAATTGTTTTCAATGTCGGCTATGGCTTTTTATTTGTTTGTCAAGATATATATATGTGAAGTGAATATAAAAAAGAAGATGTGGTATGATTGCCAATGAGACAATCTCCACAAGAGACCAAATGACACAGAAATTAACAACTAAAGGTCACCGTACGGCCTTCAACAATGAGCAAAGCCCATACCGCATAGTCAGCTATAAAAGGCCCGAAATGACAAATGTAAAACAATTCAAACGAGAAAACTAACGGCCTAATTTACGTACAAAAAAATGAACGAAAAACAAATATGTAACACATCAACAAACGACAACCACTGAATTACAGGCTCCTGACTTGGGACAGGCACATACATACAGAATGTGGCGGGGTTAAACATGTTAGCGGGATCCCAATCCTCCCCTAACCTGGGACAGTGGTGTAACATGACTATATTTATATACTGGTTGTTTCTTTTGTATAAAGAAATGGCTCAAGACTACCTGAACGATCTACAATATTCAAAGTTATATGTGAATTTGTTTCTTGCAATTTCATTATTCTTAGTCAAGGATACATTAACAGACTATCCCCTTCTTTGTAGAATTATTTAACAAAATGATGATGAAGAGCCTGCAGAAAGCAAGCTCTGATACCCTGATAGTCCTTATTTAAGAGATAAGTTATAAGTGACTTAGTGACATTGTTATTTCTGTTACTTAAAGGATGATCAAATTCTGTAGATTTAGACAATAGTATTAATTGTTATACTAGTTTGACAATTGCAAAATTTATTGACACCATTTATACAACTTAATTTTATTGTCGATATATATATTTTTATATATATATAAACTGAAATCTTTAAATGACAACATAAATTATTGCAGTATTATCTATTTTCAAATGATTTAATGTTTGTGAGTCATTTATTTCAAATAATTAACCCGTACTAAAATAAGGAGATGTGGTTACATGATTGCCAATGAGGTAACAGTCTGATAACTATCCACCAGAGTCTAAATAATGTGGCTGTTGGCAGTTATAAGTCACTTTACATCATTATAGCCTCATTTTTTTAAAATGACCTAGCTAGACCTTTTTTCTTAGGCAAGGTGTATTATATAACTCTGAAAGCAATACAATCCAGTGTTCTCCCCAGGATTTTTTATAGCTCTGTGGTATTAGCGCCCGATTTAAGATTGATTCACCTTAAGTTTCATGTTTGTGACTTGGTGTTACATTTATTTATAACTACCATGTTAGTTTTATTATATTGAATAGACAAATACCTGGATTTTTTATACATGTGCCATGTGCATTAACTGAAATGCAAATAAGTGACATTTCAATTATTAATTAAACTTTAAAAATTAAAATGCCTAGATAACTTGAAATTATTAATTTGATTTTATTACCACCCGTCCCCAAATGTAGCACAGTAGGTATATCTTTTTTTCTCACATTTTCGGTTGTTTGACTTATAAACTAGTTATATATCCTTTACAGCTTCATAATTTACTTACACATATTTAAGAAGGTTTACAATGACAAAATTGGAATTTCTGCATTAATTTTTATTTACATTTATCAAATTTCAATTTTGCAATTAAAATTGGTATATCCTTTAATACTTAGGAAGAAATGGAATAACTCTTTCCATAAGTACTGAAATGTTGTTAAAGGCATGTTTAAAATATGCTAACATATTTGATCATATTCCAAGATGAATATGATAGAAATCTTTTTAAAGAAGTTTTTTTATTATTAAAGGTGGATTATCAATAAATAAATGTTTACCAATTGAAACATTATAACCACCTTTAAAAGTTGTGTTTGGTTATTTTATGAATATGTGAATTTGCCACCAGAAATATTTTACAAGATTTGACAATACTTGTTTTAGCACTTTAAATTTTGTCCAATGAAATTGTCTCCTTCACAACTTCCTGTTTACACATTTTGTTGTATCTGTAGGAATCATTAAATGCCATTCCTTATCCAAGTCATCCACAGTTAACATTGATTTTAAATTAATATTTAATTAATAGTTATTGAAAAGTGGATGGCAAATCTCAATATTTTTTTTATTTTCAAGAAATTTTCGTATCCGATTTTGAAAATAGCGAGCAAGTAAATCGTAAAATACGGGCTTGTAATGAACACCTGGACAACGGGAATGCCTTTCTCAAAACAATACAGGTTCAAGGAATGCTTTTCTCAAAACAATACAGGTTCAACAGTTTAGTTGTTAACTCGAAAAAGTAATGAAATAATCGTAATGTTTCAAAAATGGACGAGACCACGTTGTCAGAGAGAGGGGTCAAACTTTCCTTAAATACTTTTGGGATGATTCATTGAGCACCACTGCCTATTCCTTTCATAAAGTTTCTGCATCTTATAATTCTTTTTAAAGTGAAGAAATCCAGAAAGAAATAAAGTCTTTTGACAGAAAAACTTATGCAATTATCGCCATTTTATTCTTTAATAGAACTGGCCCCTGCGATATTTTGCCTATTTTATGTCTGCAGCAGTAACTTTTAAACAAATCCATACGCACCGCGTGGATATAATCGTATCATTCTTAAAAACTTCTGAAATCTTAATAAAGACTAATATCTTTCATATGATTTCAAGATGATTCCGACTATTATTTTTGAATGGTTTCAAAGTTCAGCTGACAAGAAAGGTAATCATTCTTTCAAGAACTATTTTCTAGCGATAGCGCTTTGTTATCATTGGTATGTAAAAAGTCCAAAACCATAACATTACGGATCTATTTATATTCTGATTTTTTTACGGATTGTAAAGTCATGCACATAAAAGCGAAAGCTCATATAAATATGAAAAAATACCAAAGGGATAGCTCAAAATACCATTTAATAACAATAAACATATGGAAAGGTTAGAATGGAATTCTGTACAGGACATGGGTATGTAAAATACGGAACCGAGTTCAGAAGGCGGCTTGGAAGCGACTGGAAGCAATAAAATGAAATCTGGTCAATGGTATAGTAAAATTGACGCTTTGACAGCGTCATTTTCCAAAAATACCCTCAAGGCATGCTTAGGTAACTTATCTACCAATACAGAATCATGCTGTACTTCCTATGAAATGTTAAACTACATCGTAATGGACTATATTAAGACAATTACGACATGAATTTGCTCGAAACAGCTCTAAATATTCACTTTTTAAACATGTTCAGAGTAGTTTCTATGCCGACCCGTGTTAATGTGGATATGGTTTTGCGTTCATATTATGTCTATAGAGTAGGCCGTTAGTTTTCTTGTTTGAATTGTTTCACATTTTCATGTCGGGCTTTTAAAACTGACTGACTGTGGCTTTTTGTTGTTGAAGGCCGTGCGGTGACCTTTAGTTGCATTTATCTTCGTAATTTGAACTATAATAATGGTTGATAGTTGTCTCTATGACAATCATACCAACTGTCCTTATTTTTATACTATCCCACTTACTTTATAATTGTTTCATATTTTGTCATGTCGGGGCCTTTTGGATAATTAAAATTATGCTCAAGCTGTGTTGTCTACATGAATTGTAGGAATAATGTCGGACAGAGATGCAAATTAAATTTTTTTATCAAATTAATATTTTTGTTTCCGAACATTTCTTTTCTAAAAGTAATTTACCAGAATACTTTTTGTTCCAAGTTTCGTAACAATTCATAGAGGTTTGGCAAATATTTTATGCTATTTTAGGAGTAACCAGCTTTAAAAATTTTGATGATTAATATCATCGCTTTCGAAAAAAAAACCTTGGCTATACCACTGAACTTGACAGCGTAATCGTGAACGGCGGGAATGATTTCTCGACGTTGTTGCGATTAAAACTTATTTCAACGTAGTTTAGCACCTTATTGGCAAACTTCCCTTTGCCATTAAATCAACGATTGATTTTTCTGCACTTCTGAATAGACGCAAAATATTGTCAATTTCTTTATTTCTTTTATAGTAATATAAATTCAGAAAATAACAGTTTGGTTTAACCTTAAACGTTTTACAGCATGGTGATGCCATGGATCAAGGGAACATTGTACAAAAAACCCGGTTAAGTTATGACTGTTCGTTCAAAAGTATTGTTACTTTCCTTAAAAGTCCTTATTTATGAAATTTCAGCATTTTCCCTTCAAATATGCAAATTTCGAACCAAATTATCTCAAAAAGTAAGTCATGGAGGTATATTTTTTTTAACATATTTCAAAAGAACACATCGAAATTGACCTTCTCCCAAAATTTCAAGAAAAAATCAACGAGGGATCTCTACTGTATCTCTACTGTATCATATGCCCTTAAACCATTATTTGCATGATGAATCAAAACTGCCAAATGGTTGCCTTGAACAAAGTTACTTTAATAGATGTGAACAGTAAGGGTATCTCAAGTGTTATCAATACTTTCAACTTTAGTCGTATAGGTGTCATGTCAAGGTCCATAGTAATTCTGAAATATAAGCACACTGGTATTATGTAATGAATACATTTTGCAGTTACATTGGAATTCCTTCAATGGTTTAAGAGGAATTGCAGATGTGGGACGTCTACATTACCTTCTAAAAATGCCAAATAAGATTTGGACAGTTCCATAGGTACTGACAATTTAAAAGTTTCTGATTGTTGATTGTAAGGGTATCAAATTGGCTATAATAGCCAGTCAACACTAAGGCTGTGAGTGCAAATCCTGCAAAGAGCAGGTGCACTTGACATCAACCTTAATTGACTAGGATTGTCAGTTTTCCTACTGAAGGTCTGTGGTTCTCTCGGCTTCCTCCACCAAAAAACTGACTGCCACGAAATAACACAATAGTGTTTAAAGTGGCAATAAACCCTAATCAATCAATCATAATGAACATAAGTTTCAAAGTAGCGAGACCATCTTTGGTAAATTACGTTGAACAAAAACTCTAACCTGGTATGGGTCGACTGACAGATGGATGAACAAAGAGATGCATTGACTTGAAAACATATTGCACCCTACTATAGTAGTAAGGGCTAAAAAAAATAATTCTGACTACAGACAGGTGCATAAGCCATGAAATATAATTTAATTACTTTGGCAAGTGGAATAACTTAAGGTTCTAGGCTATTAAATCAGTCTGGAGAACTTATTTAGCCTAATAATGTCAGTACATTTATTACAGACAACAATTATGCATCTACATGAAAAACAAATTTATGTAAATCCATATCTGACTGCTAGCAGTTCATACAATTAACACTTAAACTATTATAAATTGATAGGCAATATTACCCAACATCGAGAGGAAATTTACTGAATGAGATCTCTCCTCTGGTTGGAAATTTCAGATCCATAATATGTCCCTCAAGTCTTAGTTTGGCATACAACATGGCAATTCCAATTCCTACTTCTCCGTAAACCAATATCCCAGTATATGGTGCAATCTCAGCAACTCCATTCATTCCCAAAACATTGATTCCTACTCGAATTTCACACCATAATATATACCAACACCAACTCCTAAAACAAATAAAATGGTACATCCATGAACAATTCACTTGTATCTGAACTTTTGCATTTAAAGTTTATGCAAACCAAGTCCCATATTAAACATTAATCTAATATGACAACCTATATATTGTCAACCAGTATTGGAATTGCAGTATATCTACTTTTAGTGCAAACGCAATAATGCACAAAATGGCTGTTCTTCGTTACGCCAACCTTATTTATATAACCAGGTAAACTCAACTTAGGACAGAAAACCCATGTCTTACGTAGAACAAGCTTCAAATACAATATGGTTATCTCATTTTACAATGCAAAATGAAAAAATAGTCCATTTCATTTTTATTTCAGTGTAAAATTTCATCAAAAAAAATTCCACAAAAGATGTTATTGTCTTTGGCAACTAAATAAGGTGATGTCATATGTATGCTTCCATCATCAAATGTAAACACTGAACATTTTCAGGATTCTTGTATGCCTCAGAATGTAATTAAATTAGATAATAAGAACATTTTAGATGAAAATGTGAGGTTTGTTTTATTTATTATTAAATAATATAACTCATTATATGGTGGGTGAAACAGAACAGGTAAAACGAAACAGCCAAGACAGTATTGTGTGTATTAGGAGTTTCAAGATTGACAAAATTACAGTATTTGTCATATTAGAATCGAAATGATAAATGGTAATAGTAGATTTTTTCATAAAACCATGGGTTGTGCATTAATATTCTTGGGATAAAATAATCGAATATTAATGCACAACCAATGGATAAATGAAACAAATCTATGGTTGCCATCAATTATTTCTTAAATTTAACGCTGCATTCACATATGTTTAAGAAGAATAAACAAAGATTGTCATACTTATTTTGCCATGATACCAGTTTCAATCTTAAATACTGGTATTATGCTATTTGTCCTGTTAGGTTGCTGTCATATTGACATTTACAATATTAGCACTCCATAGAATTCTATCATTAGAATAAATAAACATAAACAACATTACAATAGAAGGTTTTGCAGAAGGTTCGACATGAAACATGCCAACCATGACTGCAGTAGAGCAATTTTGTGTGCGAAATTTATGGGAAAGACAATTTTAATCTGACACAAAACATCACTGAAAACTGGAAATCATTTTTCTTATTTATAGAGATAGAGATTACATGTAAGGGGTAATTATGTTATTGAAAATATAGAAAATGAAACAAAATTGCTACAGTGTAGCAAAAGGTCCCTATCTCTGTGTAAATGAAGAATAAAATTGTGTGTTCAGTTATAGAGTCGTACAACAGGAACATGGATTACATTATTAAGTACATTTTAAGCTTTTGTTTTGTTGCTGTAATTCAATAGGCAAAATATGGTGTCATTGTGGTACAATAGTGTCGCTCACCTTAGTCAACAATAGGAAATAAAATTGTGGAAGTCCCTTAACTCTTGTAAAATAGGTCAAATCAATAGTTTGAGAAATGTGTGACAAAAATTTTAAGTTCATTCAATATTTTGAATATCAGTTTCTTCAAACAGTAAGTGACTTCTGATAGATCCAAACAAGAATGTGTCCCCAGTACACGGATGCCCCATCCGCACTATCATTTTCTATGTTCAGTGGACCGTGAAAATGGGGAAAATCTCTAATTTGGCATTAAAATTAGAAAGATCATATCATAGGGAACATGTATTCTAAGTTTCAAGTTGATTGATTTCAACTTCATCAAAAACTACCTCGACCAAAAACTTTAACCTGAAGCGCGACGAACGGACAGACGAACAGACGAACGAACGGACGGACGGACGGACGGACGCACAGACCAGAAATCATAATGCCCATAAATGGGGCATAATAAAAGTGCACACATGTAACAACTCATCACTGCTTACAAAATATAAAATCAGTCTCAATTTCATTACTACCTGAGAAAATGTGACTAAATATTTGTTGGATTAATAATGGACATACAAAGTGGATGCAATACAGCCCCTATGCCTTTAGTGGGGGTGGGGTATTATAGTATAAGTGCTGTGTAATTATATCTATCTACATGAAATGAACTTATATTTGTACAAAAGAAATTTTTATCCTTTTTTTTAATAGAATAACAAAAAACATACTAAATCTCAAAACAATAATTCCAGCAATTGGTATCTGCCCAGCACCTCCAGGAGGATATTGAAACTTTTTGAACGCCTAGGTAATGGAACTTCTCCCACATTACAAGATCTTCTGATTTGAAAAATCTGATTCTCCGCCTACTATTTCTGTCAAAATTCTGATAACTGAAAGAAAAGTCATATAACATTTCTAAAAATACCAAATTGGTGTTTGAGACATGAAATACTTACAATTTTCAGGATTTGAAAGCCAAGTGTAATGCAAAAGTATTAAACCTCATTTCAGAATCTTAAAACATCAGTTGGTGACCATATGTAATGATTCAGTAGTATTATTGTCAAGATTTTATCTAAGTGGGGACTTAAAATGTTAAACAGTTATTTTTTCAATAAATCATGATTGGGGATAGTAATCAATTTTCAATGAAACAAAACACTGCACTGATCATAAACTATTGTCTTTTCATACAATTTGACAATTACTCATTTAAAGGGCACTAGCTATCAAATCCATGTTCACCGATTTGACTCAAATTCTCACATTTGATTTATAACATACTAAACGTATATCCAAATTACAATACGTCTGAAATAAACAGTTAACAATGCATGTACAAGATAATATATAAAAGAATTTCGTGTGTATTTTAGTCTAGACGCCATCTAATTAACTATCGAGATGACCTCATAATACTGCCGATGGTCACATAACACATATAAACATAAACACAGATATAAATAGCCTAACGACCTCGTGCATTTGGATTTTATAGGTCTGTTTGATTTCATGTTATAGGTTAAAAATAAGTTGATTAACGTTTTACCTGTATAAGAATGATTTTTTGTGGATCGAATCAGTCAACGAAATGATTCACCTTTGTTTCACTATCAATGTTGACATCCTTTTCCTTTTAATGGCTGAACACGACTTATGCATGCGTAACCAATCTCTATCTAATGGGTTAAATTGAAGGTCACATGAATACGAATTGAATGAGGTCGAATTATTCACTTGCAAGTGAATAATTCATCAGCGATATTTCTTTGCTTATTTTGACAAAATTGAACCAAATTGGCTGCTAAAAACGAATAATTATTTCATTATTTCACTTTTATTAGTGATTGAACCAAAAAAATCATATTTTAATTTTATTCATATCTCGTAGATGGTGCCCCTTTAAAGAAAGTTGTCTTTTTATAGATCTTACCAAAGCTTTAAATAAATCTCTCAGCTGATCAATCAGTTTTAATACTTCAATTGGATCTACATTTTTATATCTAGCAGATTTTCTATATCTCCAATAGTCATGTTAGCCAGCTTCTGTCCAAGAAGTCTAACTCCTGCATTTGTCAAACCATGTCCAACAACAAATGTTTGTTTAGTCCTCCTGGAATGTCTGATGTGGTCCCTAATATGCCTTGAATGACATCACCTGAAAGATGGTAATAATAAATCATCAAGTATTGTTATAGTTTTTATCTTTTGAAACTTTTGAAAATGTGAAGCATCAATCCTCTGTGGAACAAAAGATTTGTTTTGCCAAAAGGAAAATTTATTTCCTGAGAAGGATAAATCTTTTTGAAAATCTAGGATCCACATTCTGTATGTGCCCGTAATTCAGGAGCCTATAATTCAGTGGTTGTCGTTTGTTGCTGTGTTACATATTTGTTTTTGTTCATTATTTTGTACATAAATTAGGCCGTTAGTTTTCTCGTATAAATTGTTTTACATTTGTCATTTCAGGGACTTCTTAGCTGACTATGCAGTATGGGCTTTGCTTATTGTTGAAGGCCATACGGTGACCTACAAGTGTTAATTTCTGTGTCATTTGGGCTGTTGTGGAGAGTTATCTCATTGGCAATCATACCACATCTTCTTATTTTTAGCTCACCTGGCCCAATGGGCCAAGTGAGCTTTCTCATCACTTGGCGTAAGTGAGCTTTCTCATCACTTGACGTCCGTTGTCCATTGTCATTGTCCATTAACTTTTACAAAATCTTCTCCTCTGAAACTACTGGGCCAAATTTAACCAAACTTGGCCACAATCATTATTGGGGTATCTAGTCTAAAAATGTGTCCAATGACCCGCTTGCCAACCAACATGGCCACCATGGCTAAAAATAGAACATAGGGTAAAACTTTTGTCTACTATTTCGAAAACAGTTATAAAGAGAAAATCTGATACGGGCAGAAATGTTCATAATGTTGAGCTCTACCAATTGTCCATATAAAACTGTCAGATGACTTCTTATAGGAGTTATTGCCCTTAAAGACAAATTTTACCTTTTTTTCATTTTGCATATTATTTTGAATACTATAATAGATAGAGAGAAACTTTAAATTGCAAATATGATCAGCAAGACATTTTCTACAAATAAGTCTGCATGGTCGAAATCGTCAGTTGACTCCTTATTAGAGTAATTGCCTTTTAATGACGATTTTACCAATTTTTGCGTTTTGCCTTATATCTTAAAAATTATAATAGATAGATAGAAACTTAAATAAGCAAAATGACCAGCAAGACAAGAACTACAATTAAGACAATTTGGAGGAACTTTCGACGACTCCTTATTGGAGATATTGCCCATAAATGACGAATTTCACCATTTTTTGCATTTTGTCTCATTTTAGAGCCTCTAGTTATATTATCCTTTGCATAAAAGTACAAAGACACTAAGTTGTGACCAGACCATACTAGTTCTATAATATTTTAGTATTGGGAGTGAAATTCCTCTGACCATCACAACTATGATTATTGGATGTTTGATTTAAAAGATGTCATCTTGAACTGAAGTTTATAAAATTTTTGTCTACTAAAAGCCTTGTGATCATGACCTTTCACCAAGCAACTTAAGAATCAAGGAGTTCATCATCTATTTAGCAGTGTCTGACATAGCAGAACTTGGCTCTATCATAATTCATGTAGCATAACAAATTTGCTTAACAGAAAGAGTAAGTAATTCATCTACAAATATGGAAGTTGAAAACAAACTCATTCCTTTTAGAGGCAAATAAAGATGGAGAATCTTTAACATCTAAGAATACCTCTGTGACTACAGAAGCTGCAACATTTGGGAACATTTCTGTGGCTTTATATCTAAGAACAACACTGTGGAAGCCTTTTGTATTGCCACTTTAGTGTAAAAGGAATTTCAGGAAATGAATGACAGTTGAGGATTATGAAGTATAACCCTTCTTCTTTGTAAACTAATACAGGTAAATATCAGCCACCATATTTGTAATATATGCATTGAATGAAGTAAATTTACCTCCTGTAACTGATTCATTTGCTTGTGAGTCAATGGCTATAGGAATTGTAGCAGGATTGTTCCATCCAAGAGCCTTCATAGCAGACTTCATGCCTGTTTTGTGTCAGTGTCAGGCAGCACAGCTCCTTTAAGATTTTCTTGCATCATGCTCAGCTAAATGATAAAAGAAACTTTTAACTTTACTACTAGTTATCTTACATAAAACAAATTTTGTGTTGCTTCTGCCTCAAACTTCTGTGCTGTATTTTATGCTATCTTATTTTCATTGTCTGCAGTTTCTTATATCTTTTTTTGTTTGTTCTTTATGCAAAAACTTCAAAGTTTTATTTTAAAGTTTCTTTATTCAAATAATTTACATGAAACATGCCAACATTTAATAAATTTGGAAGCATCTTTTGGTTAGACAACACAAATAAACCAATCCACTACTATATGATGCCTTATCACCAATTATGATTGCCTCATCCAAAAGAATTACAATATCTGAATTTCTATACATATCCGTATTAAATTATAATCCTGGTACCTTTGACAACTATTTACACCACTGGGTCGATGCCACTGCTGGTGGACGTTTCGTCCCGAGTATCACCAGCCCAGTAGTCAGCACTTCGGTGTTGACATGAATATCAATTATATGGTCATTTCTATAAATTTCCTGTTACTAAGCTTTGAATTTTTCGAAAAACTAAGGATTTTCTTATCCCAGGAATAGATTACCTTAGCCGTTTTGGCACAACTTTTGGAATTTTGGGTCCTCAATGCTCTTCAACTTTGTACTTGTTTGGCTTTATAACTATTTTGATCTGAGCGTCACTGATGAGTCTTATGTAGACGAAACGCACGTCTGGCGTATTAACCCTTACCATGCTAAGCCCGTCATATGACGGGATGACCCAGACCACCGTTATTTGGCTTTAATGGCTCTCCATACTTTTAGAGGTCAACTTTATGATACTTATTTCGAAATTGATTCATGTTCCCTCAACCTGAGGCTATCTATTGTCATGTTTCTCATGTTTAAGTAGCATTTTGAGCTCAAATACGAACTTGGAAAATTGAAATCGGATAAAACTGGTTTTTCTGGAGGGGTGGGCTTCCCTTCTGTGTCTTACACAGGAAGTTCAGAGGCCGAAAACTTTCAAAAATAGTGTAAACCCGCAGGCATATATCTACTGATCATAATTATTATTGAAATACGCAGAGGAAACGACTACTTCCGGTTTCAGGTCCAGTTGAAGTCCAAAATCGGAAAAAATCGTGAAATTCCGTATTTTTTGTCCAAATGACCTTCTTTAGACTGGTGTTCCCAGATCAGTTTCACTCCAACCTAAGAAATGTTGGGGTTAATTTGTTTACTGGGGTCCACTGTACATGCAGACTACAGCTGGATACCTATATCAGCATCCCTCGGTCTTTGGGGTCAAGAAATAGGACGAAAAATCGTCAAAAATGACGCTTTTTGCACCTGTTGACCAACTTTGGGGCAAATTCCCGCCCACCCACCCCCACCTCATCACCCCAACCATCCCGCCCCGTGATCCCATACCTTAGATTTAAAGAAATCAATATGCTTCAGCAGCAGGGTAAAGCTCATTTGCATATAATTTGCATATTTTTGCAAATAAACGAAAATTAGACTTTTTCTGAAAACAATTCAGCATGGTAAGTGTTAAATTATAATCCTGGTACCTTTGACAACTACTTATGCAAGTTTTACCATAAATGGTGACTAAAGATACTTTTAAAATGCATGAAAATAGTGAATTGAACTGAAAATTAAAGTTATGTCATCTTTGTGTACCTAGCAACCCTGTCTGAAGCATTGAAAATATTTATTCAAATTTCATATTTTAGAATTTATGATTATCTTTACAATGTTATATTAAGATTTAAAATTTAGGAATTGGCCCTCCTACTTCTGTTTGAATTGATTTTTTTTATGTACAGCACAGTCTTATATTTGATAATTATTTATACCTCATATTTTTCACTTCTTCAAGATATTCTTTTATTTCGGTTGAAGAAGCCTGCCTTTGCATTAGAATTCTCATACCCTGTTTGAAATCTGAAACCTGGGGCCTGAAAATGTCAGTGACATAAAACGAAATTATTATACATTTACATTATATATCATTAAATACTATATTTATAGTAAAAAATGCCTTCAAATTTTATAGAAATTCATAGAAAATCATTTCATACATCGTATGTTTGCTGCACATCATTACTTCTAACTACCTGATAAATTACCTGTAATAGTAAAGAGGCACTTGTATGCATAATTATTCAGTTGTATATGAAATCAAACGTTTGATGAGTAAAATACTTTTTTCTACATGTGAGTAAAGGTAAACAAACATTTTGCATGACTAAATTTTTGATCGAGTGAAAAGTAAGTTAATAATCACTATATTTTATCACATACTCTGTAGTAGATCTTTTACGTCTCTTCTTCCTTGTTGATGAACATGCAATATTAGTAGCATCCAATAATCTGAAGGTCCTACAAAATTCATCAGCCAGATAACAAACTTGTAGATCTACTGTAACTGCATATTTTGATGGATCAAATCCTGATGATAAGCTGTAGTTATACTGGAAAGTGTCACCTATATTCTCTGTCACTACTTTATCTGAAAGAAAATGCAAAATTAACATTCTTCTATAAAATATACAAATTTTAAATTTTATCTGTCCCTCTCAAACAATCCTTTTCCTGTTGCAGATAAAATACAAGAATGTGTCCATAGTACACAGATGCCCCACTCACACTATCATTTTCTATGTTCATTGGACCGTGAAATTGGGGTCAAAACTCTAATTTGGCAATAAGATTAGAAAGATCATATCATAGGAATATGTGTACTAAGTTTCAAGTTGATTGGACTTCAACTTCATCAAAACTACCTTGACCAAAAACTTTAACCTGAAGCGGGACAGATGGACAGACATATGAACAGACAGACGAGCGAAGGGACGCACAGACCAGAAAACATAATGCCCTACTTCTATCGTAGATGGGGCATAAAAACCCACCCTTCATTCTGGTCAATCCACTTTGCCAAACTTATATAACGGATTATGGTCAATTTGTTCTATATATTTGTAATATTTGCCACTGGATGTTAAAAGCAAGCAACAATCAATCAATCATATTCAAAAACTCTTTCAGAAGATGTTGGTAACTCATATATTACATTTTAATGTTTTTTATCAATACAAAATATTATCTGAAATTTCTGTTTTAGTTTCAAACAGAAAATTTCTGAATAAGGTATATTAAAGTCAGAGAATTCTTCACCTCAACTTTCTACAACTTTGCATTAATGATTTAATCCAAGTTATCAATTCTTATTTATGACACAAAGAGAATGGCTTAATTTAACTGTCTAATTATAAAAACTATTTAAAAAAAACATGAAATAAACTGTTATCACAGAGATATGTCTCGCCTTTTGTAATTTTGATAATGCAAATGTTGAAATTAAAATAGCAATACTTTAACATGTAAGTTATGCAAATATTCAAAGTCGATGAGCCATGTCTGAAGGTACATGGCTAAACAATCTCCATGGAATGAGATGTGCCAATGCTAATACAACTCCATACCAAATCCCATTGACTTATTATAAGTCATTCCTTTTAACAAACCTAAACACAAACATTAACTTGTAAACTATGTAAAAGTTTCAAAGTCAATGAACCATGATCAGGGTGGGGCTATATAATCTCCATGGAAACGATACTTGCAAATGCCAATAAATTTGCATACCAAATATCATTGACTTAATATTAGCAGTTCATCTTTAACTGATCTAATCACAAACTAATACATGTAAACCAAGCAAAAGTTTCAAAGTAAATAGACCATGACTGAGGGCGGGCCAAATATTCTCCATGGAAATAAGATGTGCTAATGCTTATACAACTGAACACCAATTAACATTGGCCTACCACTAATTGTTCCCCTTGAACTGACCTAATCACAAACTAATACATGTAAACTTAGCAAAATTTTCAAAGTCTATAGACCATGACTAAGGGGCGCCAAATAATCTCCATGGAAATGAGATATGCCAATGCTTATACAACTGCATACCAAATATCATTGACCTAAAACTAGTGGTTCCCCATAAATTGACCTAATCACAAACTAATACATGTAAACTATGAAAAGTTTCAAAGTCAATAGACCTTGACTGAGGGGCTGGGCCAAATAATCTCCATGGTAATGAGATGTGCCAATGCTAAATACAACTGCATACCAAATATCATTGACCTACCACTAGTGGTTCACCATGAACTAGACCTAATCACAAACTAAAACATTGTTGACGCCGCCACCGCCGCCGGAAACAGCACCCATGTCTCGATTTTGACTCCGTCAAGGCGAGACAATAAAATGTAAAACAGTGTTAAATATGTTTGTATTCCTTTTTGTCAAAGTATTTTTGGATTTTCCTCACTTTTATATACACTTCCATTTCAATACTGTTTTGTACACATGTCATGTATCCAATGATCTTATGATTTTATTCCCAAGGGTAATAGTTCTATTTTGGCACAGTGGATCAATGTAAGCATTTAATATGGCCTAAACCATATAAACATAGCTAATCTGAATAATGATTGATTCGGCTATGGTCTAAAAGTTAAAATTCTGCTCATTGGAACTAAATTTAAATAATTCAACAAACCTGCTTCAAGACTTTTCTGCCAAACTTTTCTTTCAATGCTGTATTCTGATTTGTTGCAAGAAATGAAGTGAAATGTAACGTTGGTCATCCGTTGTCCATTGATAAATTTGAATGGAAGGCAACATGTAATACCCTGACAGTCAGGAGTAACTGAACATACATCTAACACACTACTAGATAAATTTACACTGCAGCCTAGGAAAATAGAAAAAGAATAAATTTCTGGAGTGTTAATCAAATATTTTAACTGAAAATTTTCCTGTTTCATGAGACCATAAATGTATTCTATATTTCTGCGGAATCATTTATTTTCACAGGTACAAATTTTCGTGGATTGGACAAAATGTATTTTCCTGGATATATTTGATTTCATGGTTTTGCGAAAGTCTGCATATAATACAAGGCTATATAAAATTAGAACTTCGTTGAACATCTACATTTGTGGTTTACCTATACCCATGAATTCCACGAAAATTGGTATCTTACAAATATTAATGAATCCACAGTATGTATCAGTAACTTTTGATTGAAACAATTTAGAGCTTGCACGGGGTTGAAAGATTTTGTATCAAAGCAATGACAATCAGATGTTGAACACCAGTTTAGAGCTTTTATTTTCAATTTCATGAATTATATCCTGGTAGTTTATTTGTCCAGTATTGTAAGGGCACAACTCCTGTAAAATTAGTTGGTCTGCATTCTTCAAAGACCTTCTGATATATGCATCATTCAAAACATTGCTGATATAAATCTATGATATCAATTTCATAAATATCTGGCAAGAATTGTACACTTGAAAGTGCATATAATGAAATTTTCTAGAGAATTCACCAAGGGACATAACTCCTGTTTAAATAAATTGTAACATAAAATAATGTCCCGCATGATATATTGTCCGTCGGACAGAATTTCATATAAAATATTGCCCGTGGACACCATTTTAATGAAATACTGTCCAGGACAATATTTCGTTATGAAAAGTGTCCTTGTCCATGAAATTTTGTCACCTCCTTCTGGACAATACTTCACTACCAAATACTGTCCATGACAACATTTCACTATGAAATACTGTACATGACAATATTTCACTGTGAAATTCTGTACATGACAATATTTCACAGTGAAAAACTGTCCAAGAACATATTTGGTAATCTTATATCTTCACTGAGAAATCCTTTGCCATGAAATGTGAGCATTTCTGGAATTTTTTTAAATATTTTTCATGAAAAGTATGTGTATAACCATAAATTGCTGCATAAACTTATCATGCAGGTTTTTTTTGTTATTATCAACCAAATAAAACACTTTGATGATACTATTATCAAAAATACTAAAAGTTATAACCTCCCTTTCATGAGACCAAATTTCATGACAATCCATCTATGAAATATTGTCTCAATATTCACAATCTATAACCTTGGATAATCTCCCTTTAACAAGACAAAATTTCATACAACTTTTTTATGAAATAATGTCTGTATATGGACAAAATTTTATATTGAAATTTGTCCTTTCCTGGACATTTATTATTTCATAGATGGGGACAAAATTTCATGATACAGTCATGAAATATTGTCTTGGGGGACAATATTTCATAGGCCAATATTTTGCTTTACAACTTGATCATTGCTGACAGTCATTCAAATATAAACTTGTATCAAACTTTATATTCTCATCCATACTATACTTACCACTTGGTGGTTTTGTAATGAACATTCTGTCTGCTGCCACAGATCAAAAGAAATTCCTAAATTTAAAAGAAACATTTTAAAATAAAATAATTTCCTGATGTCAACCACTTCAACAGAATTTGCACGAACTAACCTAAGTGTGGATTTTGTCTCTAATTAGTGAAAACTTTATATAATAGCAAGAAACTCGAAGGAGCGAATGGATCAATTGTGTTCCTGTAAATTCAGAAATTATTGCGAAAAATGCGACAGGGTTATAATCGCAATAATTTAAACTTGCATCTTTATAGGAATTAAACAGGATTTTTCTCAATATCGCAAAATTAAAATCGCATTTTAGTCTAAAATGACAAAATCGCAATAATAAATGCACACAATAATTTCTGAATTTACAGTAGTAAAATATCACTGGTTAGGGATCTCCCAATCATCAATACTATAAAGTTTCTAAACATTTTGCCAAATGAACATAGTTTGTAGAGTTCCTCCTATACATCATTTCTGGTTTCACAACAGAAGGTGACAAGGTTCAGTGGGAACTGTGCCACCAATGCCAAACCATTAAAAGTTTGTAAAAGGAGTATTTTAAATTCATACCTTTGAATGGAGCTCTTTCTACATTCAGATCACACTGTGAGTACAGCAGCTTGGAATTCTCCATAACTGTGTAGTCAAACAAGCAAACAGTCCCATTCTCTTCAAAACATGCCTTGATTTTCACATCCAATGAGAATAACTTTTCAGAAGGAATATGATGGATAGCATATCTAAAATAAAGTATGTAGTCATACACAAGTTTATCAGAAAACAGTAATCATAACAATGCTCATTTATCTATGATGAGTTTATTTAACCATGTTATTTGAAAGGAATTCTGTGATAATTATGGTAGTTTTTATTTTATTATTTTTGCCTATAAAGGTAAATCAATCTACTTACACAAGCTGTAACACTCCATGAATCTGTACACTCTCTTGTTTACCTAAAATATATTCATTAATGGGAAAACACAAAACTATCTTCAAAATTAAACTGAGCAAAGAAGCTTATAAATGAATTAATCTAAACATTAGATAGTTGCTACCTTCTACATCATATCACATCTTCTTATTTTTATATTATTCAGTTTCTAACTCAATATCTTGGGTTATACAATATATCTACAGCATGAAATGTAAAATTATAATTTTCAGCAACTGGTATAGGTATTGAGTTTGCCTAAATTGAACCATAATTATATTTGTCCAATATATTCTAGAAATTCAGGACAAAATATGATTCATGTCTATTTCATATTTGCAAAATGGTGAATCATTTTGAAACAAGAAATTAGTTGTTAAATTGACAGCAAACAAGGTCTTATGTATTTTGAAGGTAAGCATTGTTGAACTTAAAAGGGCAGCTAGTGTAATTGAAATTGAGGTATTCTAATGTATGGTGCTCTCAGGCTTGTTTGAACTGCCACGTTCTGTGCCTATTTTCCAATCTATCAAGGATCATATGTCCTGAAAGCTAAAAGTAAAATGCCATAATCCAACTTGATCTCCATTTTGTCATCAGTAGAAACATATCAAAATTTGAACCACATTGGGTGAACAGTTCATAAGCTATAGCAAGGAAGCAACATAAAGTGCTATTTTCCAATCTATCAAGAACTCCTGAATGGTAAAAGTGAAAATTGTCAATATTGATCTTGACCTCTATTTTGTCATCAGTAACAACATATAAAAATTTTAAAAGCATTTATTGAAAGGTTCATAAGTTATTGCACAAACACTGTTGGAAGCCTCCCACCTCAGTTCTTCACTATTTTAAGAGTTGAATTTTCTTTTGGAAAACCAGTTTAAAAGGGATAACAATTGTAAGTTTCAAATTTTAGAACTACAACTTAAAATCGTCTAAAATCAGAATAAGAGATCTAAATGTTAAAACCATAATGTACCGTTATCAGTTATTAGTTTTAATAGAACTTTGACATTCTCTGTTGATACAATTTTCTAGATTCAATTTAAAGATAGACACTGGTCTACTGTTGATTATGTCGACTGACCTAGAACTTGTTTTTATTGTTGTGTTGATGTCTCATTGAAGTATATCTCACATCTCTTTTAGTAATAACTACAGAGTATTACTTGAAGAAACTTAATTAAAACCAACCCCATTTATAATTAATCAAGCTGAATTCAAAGTGATTTTCCTCAAGGTCTACGTCAAGTATATAATCACAAGTTCTGAGATTGACAGATGCATAGATGTATCTTTTAAGAACAGGAATTTCAGCACAACAGGTAACTTTATCACAAGTCTCAGTAATGTGGCAAGCAACACTATGATTTAGCTTGATAGATGGTGCTGTTATATTAGTACATTCTGAAAAAAGAACATGTCATGTAACAATTAAAAGAATAATAAGTGTCGGTTCAAATTGAGTCTATAAAATTTTCTAGGCAGCTTAGCAATCACTCTTCTTGTAATTTGAACCTTCAGTGACTGTGGACAAAAGTAATTTCAATTTAAGCTATTGAAAAAATAAACAGATTCTGTTTTGAGTTAAGGTAAGGATTCTGCTAAATAAATAGGGTAAACAGTAGAATTCATCAATATTTGATTTGAGAAAAGATTTGTATTTTTTACTGTCTAATTGAATGTGGACAAAAGTATTTCCAATTTAAACAATTGAAAAAAGACATACAGAAGAATCAATATTGTTTTTATTTAAGGTAAGGAATCCTGCTAAATAAATTGGGGTCAACAGGAGAAAACATCAATATTTTAGAAGGTTTAAGTATTTGTTTCAGTCTAAGGAAAAATTATTTATCGAACATATCACTTCTGGTGTAATGTCAGTTAAGATTTGAGATAAAGTAACCACACAAATTTACCATTCTTCCATCCATTCACAGATCCATTATAAGGCATCATGTTGACATCACAAATATTTGACCACCCAATGTAATCAGAGAGACCAAGTTCTGTCATTAAATCATTGGCTGTAATATCTGTTGTATTCTCCACGGTCATATTTCTACTTGCTAACCAGTCCTCTAGTGAAAATGCTACAAAAAAAAACCAAAAAATAAAACATAAAATGACCAACTATATATTCCAAACAAAATATTCAATATGAAAACCCAAACAATTTGTACTATAAATAAATCCATGCTTATAAGATGCTTTAATTTCACAATATTGGTGATGTGTCACTATGTAAACAGATGATTGCATGACTGATGCCAAGATGATTTCTATGACCCTATTATTCTATTAGGTCTTGTAAGCAAATAAGAAAACCAAATCATTTATAAAAGCTGGTGGTTTTAATATATCATGTCCTGTAAAAATATTTTCCTTAGTCTGACAATAAATTTCTTATAAAGTGTACAGCTTGAATGGGTAATAGAAGAGTGAAATACTTGCAGTCACAGTAAAATTCTGTTTCCACAAACAGATGCTAAAAAGGCATTCACCTAAAATACTCTTTTTACTGCATTTTGATTGTAAACTAATTTTGAAATTTTGGAAGTTACAAGCCAAATACTTTATAAGAGGTTGTATTCTTACATGAAAACTACTACTTACATGGGTTCAAGAATCCAGGAGCTTGGTCACAATTTTGCCGATTAACAACTGTATCATTGAACATCTCAATCTCAAACTCACAATCATTATTTGGTTCCATGCAAACAGATATATTTAGGTTGAGGCTAAATGTATCAGGAGAGGTGTATCTATAATGTAACTGAAATAAAGAGATTTGTTTTATCGTACATTAAAATATGCTGAATAAATGTGTCTTACAAAATGAAATCAAAAGATTCTAGAATTTGAATACAGATGCCAAGTGAAGAAGAAGGCATTTGCTACGGAAGTGATCTAATTAAATGGCATTGCATTAGGATGACAAAGTCAACATGATACAACCATTATAAAATGCAACAAAACTATTTAAATATATTTTCTGACATGAAGACATGGAAATGACTCTACTTACTCTAGTTTTACTATTCCCAGTAATCCAAAGGTGTAATGGTTATCTGAAAATATAAGTAATAAGCCTATTTTTATTACCAAAATTAGATATCTTTGAGATATACATACAAAAGATTTTCAAAATAAAAAATAAGTTGTATAACTTAGTCTATCGTATGTTTCTCTCAAGAATATTCATTTGAAGAAACATGAACAGACACAAAGCTTTCAAATGATATAAACGTTATACAAGGATTTTACGTATTTTGTCTCTGGTCCAAGCTTTAAAGCTGTCAAGTCAGCATCCAGTATAACGCAAACATGTGCCAGTGAACTTTCTAGTCAGAATGTTATTGCATTAATAGAGTAAAGCACTCAGTTAAGTTCTGAGAGGATTTGAACTCCAACGGTATCACCGTACCTAAACCCAACTCATATAAATGTTCGATTTACTGTCAGTAAAGGAACGAACATCAAAATATGTAGTAACTGTTTTCAGGTGTTGTGTGTGCATAAATGCCTTTCCGTTATCCTTTTTGTGATTGCCTTAATTGACCTGAATACCTTAGATATGAAAGCAAAAGACATAAAACAGGATGAAAAAAATGTTCATTTGGCACAAATTTGTTTTAAGCCCTAATCCCACCCCAGCCTAATATACAACTCAAGTGTGATACAATTTTCAAACTTAAACAATACATATCTCCCTATTTGCACAAAATACAAAAATCAGGGCATTTGTGCATAAAACATAAGAAATGAAACTGATAAACTTGCTGCACTAAAATAACCCTTTTATACTCTGGAAAATCATCATCTTATTTGGAAAATTATCATCTTATTAGACTTCTTTCCTTACAAACTTACCATATAAAATTTCTGACAATTTAAAATTATGAATTAAATTGTCAATTTTAGTCTTAAGTTGTTTCTACATTCATCAATACTGAACACGGGTGTTACTGATGTGTTTAAGACAGGAAGATTGACACAACATTCCACACTCTTGCAATCCATTGATACAATGCACGAAAAACTACTATTCTTGTCCACTGGTAGTACTTTCATATCTGTAGACTGACATTCTGTAATAGAATAAGGAAAGCAGTCAAAATAATAATTTCAAAGAGAGTAAAATACATGCCAATATAGCATTATTTGACATGATATTACATGACTAAATTTTCTCTCTTACTTCTTTCCACCAATAATTCATTTCATTGGTAGAAATTGAAAGGAGTTGAAATAATGCATAGCTAACAGCAAGATAATTAAATTTTACAACAGGTGTAATACCACTATTGTTTTCTCCTATTTGTCTTTGTTAACTTTGCACTTTTCAAAATTTGTGCAGCATTAATCTTTGTTTCAAATAAAGAAATAATTGGCATGAGTAAAGTTTTATCCTGTCCATTACTACAGACAAAATTTCACATAATTTTTCATTGCATATAAGATAATAGCCATCCTGGAATTTAACCAATCAAATTTCCACCCTTTCTTTCCTGTTTACAAGCTTTAGTAACTATGTAACCTCAAGATTCCAAAATATTTGATAGAAACACCAAATAAAAAGAAGGGTGCTTTGAAACACCCAAGATATATGTTTATGACTCAGAATTTTTTACTGCAATGAAATGTAGGATTAATTTCTTACAATTGTCAAATTCAAGGAATATTTTTTCAACCCTTTTCGTATGCAACTGGAAGTGACGTACTATGATTTGGTGGTATTACACCTAAAGATTAAAAAAATAAAAATTTTAAATTTGAGCTGTAACAGTCATATTGTCTTCAAACAACACAAATAATGTATTCTCTATAAAATTGTTTTAAAAATTCTTTAAAATAACTTTAACTGGATTGTCATAATCTGTAAACCACCATGAACATGTTAAAATTAAATAGTATTGTAAAAGTTATGTATAACCATATTTATATATAATCTGTACAACCTTTTTTACAGGAATTCAGGAAAAGATACATGACAAAACTCAGTAATATTAACTATATTTCTGATTATGAATTGACACTAGAATTTCAGATAACTCCTGGTGACCTGTAAAATCTTGGTGGTTAGAAAATAATTAACAAATACATTAGTCTTACAAACCATTCTCATTGTAACTTTTAAGACTGCAAGGGTTTTCTTTGAGAAACTGATCTATTTTCAGATCCTGTTTTAGTTGAAATTTTGCCCACACAGGCAAGCTCTCTGAAGATTTTGGTAAGCTCTTCCTTCAAGCCAAGCAGCCAGAGAAACTTCTAAAACAAATTAAAGATTAAATCAGAGTGGTTGCCAAAAACAGCAATCATATATAAAGAAGACAAGTAGTATTTTGCCAAAGACGACCAAAGTTTTATCTCCAATTGTTACATTAATTTTGCAAAAAGTTAGTAATTAGCATTTGTATCCTGTTCTGCTCAGGTTTCAAATAAAATGCATATCATAGAAAATTTATGGTTGTTCATTGTGTTATGTACAAATAAAGTTCAAGCCTAAGAAACCAAGGCAATACAATGAACGATTAAATTAACTTTCTAGGTTACTGAAACCACCCATAGTATTTTTAGGTTTCGGATGCAGACATTTAAGCAACATTCTTCCTTACAAAGACTTATCACACATAACAATATATAAACAATGGAAAATTTAAATGAACATGCAAAGACAAGAGAAGAGCAATTTAGATATTGCACTTCAGATAGGAACCCTAAATTTGACAAATATTCAAATCTTCTCAGAGGAACCTTAAAAGATTTAACTTTTGAACATTGTTTTGTGATTGAAGAAATGTCACCTCATGTGGCTCATCAGACACTGTATTGAAACACATGATGCAATTTCTTGTAAAATCATACAACATGGTCACCTATTTTTAAGTTGCCCAACTGGCAAAGCATCGAAACCACAACTTTTACACAAATGAAGAACTGAGAACAACTAAATCCAGTTAGTAATCAGTTATTCAGAAAAATATAATACATCAGTGAATTAGGAAAGAAACAAACTTTTCACTGAAATGTACTTTACTAAAAAACTTGGTCATTTCTGAAATTGGTATGTCACTTTATTCCTAACTTATTTTATAAATGTCTATTAAGGATTGCTTTACCATTTTCCTTTGATCTGTCACAGACTTCTTTGATTATTTTCTCCCATCTAGGATGACTTCATTTACAGAGCAGGTACCATTTGCTTCCAGACACACCAAAATGTTAAAGTACACCATATAACTGTTTTCTGCTGCCAAGTTGTAAATGACAATTCTAAAAATATTACAGTATTGACATAGCAATTACCTTGACATAATTTATTGTATAATTTCAATGGGCTGTAAAAGCTGTGAAATTAACAAACTTTTTATGAATTGAAAATATATTTATGCAATTTCCACAGTAAAATAATATATGGCTCTCATACAAAAGAGATATGCACAAGTTTTCAAACACACTGATGACTGTTCATTTTTATGTAAATGAACATTTGTTTATATTACTTTTCTTATAATTGATGCCAGTGCTAAATCTTATTTATTTTCAACTCAAAAGAAGTATGTCATAAAAAATAGTAATAACATTTACAAAAGAAAATCACTCTAAATCTAAATTACCTGTTATAATCTTAAACTAAAAAAACTTACTCAGTTCTCAACACACCAACAAGTCCATGCTTTATCAAAGTACCTAAAATTACAAATGAAGTTATTTTCAAACCGAACTTTACAGTTTGTTTTATGTTGTGCTGTTACACCACTCTCCCAGGTTCGAGCAGAGTTGTCAAAATATTTTTTCCCTGTTGGTCCTCACTATTATTTCTATTGCAAAATACCAAAATTGTGTTGGTCTGTTGCAAAATGTTGGAGGTCAATACCTTCAGACCACCACTTTTGAGAACTCTGGTTTGAGGAAGAGTTCAGAGCTCACAAACCTGTTTAACCCCACCACATTCTATATATACCTGTCCCAAGTCCTTGTTCTGAACATGCATGAAATATAGGCCACTGGATGTAAAGCATACAACAATCAACCCAAGTCAGGAGCCTGTAATTCAGTGCCTTTTGTTGGTTTCTGTTTGTAATATTTTTTGGTTTGTTGTTTTGTCAAATATCAGGGTTTCGTTTGTTTGCTTGAATTGTTTCACATCTAGTTATGTTGGGGCCTTTTAAAGCTGACTATACATATTGGTTTTGATAAGTTTGGAGTGCCGTGTGTTTACCTACAGTTGCTAATTTCCACTTCATTAGAACTCTGTTGGATAATTGTCTTATTGGCAATCATACCTCATCTCCTTATTTTATATTCAAACCCAAGTAAGACAAAATAGATCAGACCATTTATCCTTTTTAAATTTGTGTCCTTTCAAAATGTGACTGTACACTAGAATAAGAATATTTCAAAATTAAATTACTCTTTACTTTAGCGGCAATAATTATGGCAATTTTATACCACATCAACTTAGCGAGTTTATTAATGTCATTTCTCATGGTATTCTTAATTTATATATTACTAAATATTGATTTATTCAACAAAATTCAACTGAAAACAAAATCTTGAGCACAAATGTGCACATCACATAATATTTTCTTTATTTCAGACTTACCCCATTTGTAATCGACCAATGATATTTCCTCTGACAATCTTTCAAGTTGTAAAGTTAGTTTCCTGTTGCAGTGGTCTATTGATAATGATACTTCCATTGTTCTACCCAGATCTTCTATATCAACACAACAGCTGACTGTGTCACAAGTATAACCCATGTTACACCTCACTTCTCCAGACATAGATGGCAGCTCTTCATTTTCTGTACATACTATATCATGTATATTAAATGGCCTTGTTAATATTTAATAAATGAATTTGCATCAATTTATATTCACATCATTATTAAAATATCTATTGGTATCATGTAGTTGTAAATCACTGTAAAGGTAGCATTCCTAAACTAACTGCAGCCATGCACTTCAAACAAAGTATTCCAATTTATTTATGTGCATATCTTCTATAATTAATAGTTCGGTCGCATCAAAAATAACATGTAAGTTGAACGTTCTGGAAAAACTTTTTAAGTCGAACTCAGTTGAACTGAAAAATAAGGCGTAGATACTTTAATTCAGTCACGGACCCGCGATGTCACGGGTGTGTTCTAGTATATTTATGAAATTCCTTTCTGTAAAACCCAAAATAAATTCCAGCTAAAATTGAAATAAATACAGTTCAAATGAATCAGCATGCAAATACTGATTATGTTGTTCTGCTTTCTAATACAATACACTGTATTGGATCAATTGCCCATAAGCTGGCTGTTTCTGTATTGGCTCTTGATCAGATGTATTAGGCCATTATGTTCCTAGCCTTTTGAGTCCTGGGGCCAATACAGCTGACCTTGAACCCAGATAAGGGCCAATAATTAAGAAACAGCCAGTTAATAATTCAATATTGTGTATGTTTGTACTTACATGACTTCCATCCATTGGTAGATGGACTGTACGAATCACTGAAGTGGTTACATCTCATAGAAAGAAGATAGTAAGACAAACCAAGATGTTCAAACAACTCAGACACTGCAATATTGGTCAAATTCTCATTCTTGGCAAATCCTCGTTCATTTCTCCAATATGATAGTGAAAATCTATATAAAAATAGTTTATGAATTCTGTTAAAGATAAATCCTTCAAAATCCTACAAACTGTGAAAAGCATAAACGAATGTTTAATTATCTTCTGAAATTCTTCTAACATGAGTTGTTCTATTGTGCTTCCTTATTAAACAAATATTCCAGGGCAAAGAGAACTTATAACAGAATATCTTTTTATCAAAATACCTTCTTTGACAAATCCACCATCATTACTACACTGCATGATTGGTAGCATCATATTCTCAAGTATCACATAGTTCTGTTCACATGTATCTTGACTCTCTGTACATATACTTATATTCTTTGATACAAGATATGAATTTTCCTTTCTAGGTAGTAGATGACCAATCTAAAAGTATTTACAAAGAATATTGAAGAAGCTTTGCCTTTTCACACAAGCAAGGCAGATAACTAGGAGTTTGACAATCCAAACTTATCATGAAACAGGAAGTCAATCACTGGAATTGGACAGGAGAATATTTTCATTAAACTGTACTTGCTTCATACTTATAATCTGTCTCTAGCAATTGATATTAAATAAGCAGTAAAATGTACCACATTCAGCAATCACAACAGGGTCTCATCTTTCTCTCTCGTATATGTAGCAATGTGTACTAAACTAAAGGAATTTATAAAATACTGAAATCAATTTAATGTGAAAAACTTAATTCAGATTTTAAAACTGGCTGAAATCTAGACACCAAATCTATGTTAATGTATACATACTCTATATTCACAATTCCTGCTAATGAGAACTTCTTTACAACACCTAAAATTTATAAAGTAACTATAAAAATCAATTTGTACAAATTCTAAAACATACTGTAAGGTTTTATGTTTTTGTGAAAGTAGCTAAATTATCCAAAAGACAGTTATATTCTCCATTGATTTGAAAAATGAAAAGACTACAACCAAAAATCAAAAGTTGTAAAACCAATTTACCAAATAAAATCTACAAATCATAAATAAGCTATAAACACAGAATTCTTTTTAACTTGTTTGCTGTAATTACTCTCAAAGAAAAGTTTGATATTGTGACTCACAACTATATATATTACAAGAAATGATAAAATTAGTAAAATTTGATCTCACCAAAAGAAAACTCTGTTATTGAAGTGTTATATACAAAATCTTCAATGCCAACAGTAACGACATAAGGACATGGATCAACCAGAACTATGGTATGGAAATCTCTGTTTAACTTGTTGGCATGGATACAACACTCTATACCAGTGCATAATGCTGATAGATGACATGGAATCCCTATGGAAAGCATTGCTGGTGTTACCAATGGACATGCTGCAAAATAGTCATAAAACAATATTAAAATAAGAAGATGTAGCATGATTATCTAAGAGACAACATCCATCAAAACCAAAATGACAAAAATCCAGGATTATAAAAAAGACAAATACAATGCAGTCCTGTAAATCCGCCCACATAAGGCTTTGAAAGTATGTATTTCTGCTTAACTGTATACAAATTGTATCAAATTTAATATAAATCAATTCACTGACAAATCAACTTTGAGTAGTTTATCTCATTTCCCCAAAAATATCTGAAATAAATTTTAAAACCAACAAAACAAGTGGGTCACCTGTGTTTTTATCGAAATGTGTTTGTCTGGTAAATTCGCCCATCCGCAGTATTAATATGTATGAGGGTCAGTTTATCACATATTTATGAAAGGAAAATGGTGATTTATTTATAGACCACTTATAAAGGGTTCCAGACAATAAAAAAAAATTTCAAGTCAGAAATGAGTTTTGTAAGCAATAATATGATTATTGTTAGCTTTAGGAACTGTATTATATATATCACTAGATATTTTCGTAATAAAGGATTTTTCTTTAAAATTTGACATGGAGTGATGATAAGTACAGTTTCTTAGAATAAAATAGCAGACAAAATATTCACGGAAGTGACAATTACGGAAGTAAATGGGAGTGGGTGGAATTACGGACACTACTGAAAAACCTCTTAACTGTAAATAGTCAGTTGTTTCTTGAAACTTTGTTATTAGAAATTAGAGGTAAAACCATCTCTTATTCAAGCTATAAGAAAAACAAAGGGATAAAAAGAAAAAGATTTATTATGCGATATTGAAATATTAGAAGCTACTCTAGAAGAAAATTTAGTACATAGCTTAGAAATTAAAAACAAGAATTAGAAAGTATAAGAAAAGAAAGATTAGGGTAAATTTATACGCTCTAGAGTTCAGTGGATTGAAGAAGGTGAAAAACCTACAAAGTATTTTTGTGGTCTTGAATCAAAAAATTTTACAAGCAAAATAATTCCCAAAGTAGAAAAGGATGATGGGAAAATTATTACAGACCAATTTGATATTTTAAAAGAGACTAAAGACTTTTATGAAAATTTATACAAAAATAGAGATAAATATGGCAATGGGTGTAAACTGAGTGATTTAGAAAGAGATTTGAAAGATTTAAATTTTAATAAATTATCAGTGGATGAACAGTTGAATTTAGAAGGGGAGATAACTATAAATGAAGCCAGCATTATTTTACAGAAAATGAATAATAATAAATCACCAGGGTCAGATGGTTTTCAACAGAAATTTTTCTGGAAGGATTTGAAATCTTTTGTTGTTAAATCTTTAAATTATGGGTCAAATTTAGGACACTTATTGGTAACTCAACGGCAGGGAATCATTACATGCTTACATAAAGACAATAAGCCAAGACATTTACTCAAAATTGGAGACCCATCTCCTTGTTGAATACTGTATACAAAATTGGTTCAGGGTTATTGCTAGTAGATTTAAAAAGTTTTAGACAAACTGATTGATTTAGATCAAACTGGCTTTATTAGTGGACGTTTTATTGGGGATAACATCAGATTGATTTATGATCTTTTACAGTATACAGAAGAACATAACATTCCAGGTTTATTGCTTTTAATTGATTTTGAAAAGCATTTGATTCTTTATCTTGGGACTTTCTGGTGTCAGTTTTGCAATTTTTCAATTTTGGTGAATCTATTATTAACTGGGTTAAAGTATTTTATAATAATATTTCATCTGCAGTCATTCAGGGGAAATCTTTCAGACTTTTTCAAATAGGACGTGGCTGTAGACAAGGGATCTCTTATCGCCCTACCTTTTTATACTTTGTGCAGAAATTTTGGCAATTAGAATACGGGGAATAGAAAATTACTTGTATAACTGTGACAAGGACAGAACATAAGTTATCACAGTTTGCAGATGATACTTCACTTATTTTAGATGGAAGTGAACAGTCGTTAAATGAAACTTTAAACGAATTAGATTGGTATGCAAAACTTTCAGGGCTAAACATAAACTTTTCTAAAACACAGGTAGTTTGGATTGGGAGTAAAAATATTGTAGCGATAAACTTTGTCCAAACAGAAATTTATCCTGGGGTACAACATCTTTTAAGTTATTGGGTATTAATTTTGATGTTGATCTTGATAAAATTATTAACATTAATTATAATGAGAGGGTTTTGCAGATAAAAATCTAATTAAGATATGGTCAAAAGAAATCTTACAGTAATAGGTAAAATGAAAGAACCTTAGTGAGCGCTCACATACCCCACGTCCCACATTGTCATTGGAGAAATAAAATAAGTGTAAGAAAAAAAATTGTATCAGAAAAAATTGAATCATAATTTCCTGTCAATATGCACATCTACATAGTATGTCCTTATTATCTACACAGTTTCATGAAATTCTGTTGTGTGGTTTGAGAGGAGTTGTGATGACAAAAGGTTGCAGTAGTATATTGGGCAAATAAGTTCAAAGGCGTAATTCCTGGAAAAAATTGAATCGTAATTTCCTGTCGATATGCACATCAACATAGTATGTCCTTATTATCTGAAAAGGTTTCATGAAATTCTGTTGTGTGGTTTGAGAGGAGTTGCGATGACAAAAGGTTGCAGTAGTATATTGGGCAAATAAGTTCAAAGGGGCACAACTCCTGGAAAAAAAATTGAATCGTAATTTCCTGTCGATATGCACATCTACATAGTATGTCCTTATTATCTGAAAAGGTTTCATGAAATTCTGTTGTGTGGTTTGAGAGGAGTTGCGATGACAAAAGGTTGCAGTAGTATATTGGGCAAATAAGTTCAAAGGGGCACAACTCCTGGAAAAAAAAATTGAATCGTAATTTCCTGTCGATATGCACATCTACGTAGTATGTCCTTATTATCTGAAAAGGTTTCATGAAATTCTGTTGTGTGGTTTGAGAGGAGTTGCGATGACAAACTGTTGCAGTAGTACATTAAAGTAAATAAGTTCAAAGGGATGTAACTCCTAGGAAAAGAATTGAATCCTAATTTCCTGTCGATATGCACAACTACATAGTATGTCCTTCTTATCTAAAAGGTTTCGTGAAATTCTGTTGTGTGGTTTGAGAGGAGTTGCGATGACAAGAAACAGGACTGACGGACGGACGGACGGACGGGTCAAAAACATTATACCCTCCGCAACTCGTTGCGTGGGGTATAATTACAGTTGTGAAAATTCTGATTTTACCTGTCCTTAATCACCTTATAATTACATTGCCAAATCCAAATCAAGAACTTGTGAAAAGATCAATGAGCTTATTTTACATTTATTTGGAATTCACCTGTTCATAGAGTCAAGAAAGAACTGTTGCAAAAGGATTACAGTGAAGGTGGATTGAAAATGATCAACCTTAGCTTCTTCATCATGGCCCTCAAATCTACATGGGTTAGAAAACTTTTCCTGTCTGACAATAAATGGAAAATGTTTTATTTCACATAATAAATCAAGAATAATTATTAAATTTGGTAAATCTGTCAAACATCAAAGAAAATATGAAAAATAAATTTTAGCATGATGTATTCCATGCATGGGACATGATTATTGATAAAGAAGAAAACAATACGTGGGAATATTTTTGTCAAGCCCACTGTGGATGAATAATTGTATAAAATAGAAAATAAACCTGTATTTTATAAAACTGGTTTAATAAAGGTATATTTTCATTAATGACATTGTATCAGATGCTGGAAAAATTCTCAGTTTGGAACAGTTAAACATTTAAAATTGACAGAAATGTTATGAAATATAACAGCATAATTTCTGCTGTAAAGAATGCAAGAAAGGGCTATGTTTTGATAATTATAAACTAGTCACTCCATTTATTCCTTCATTTGCCAAGATTTTTTAAAAGCTCAAGGGAACTAAAGACATGTATTCACTATTAATTAGAAATAATATACTTTCAACGGGTCAGAAAAATGGGATCAAATTTTAATGTAGATGAAAATGAATGGAGATTAATTTTCAAATTACCTTTATAGTCACAAAAATACCAAACTGCAGTGGTTACAATATATAATAAATCAGCATATTTTAGATACTAATAAATTTTTGAATAAAATTAATGTCACTGACAATCCAAGCTGTACTTTTGCCAAGAAGTAGAAACTATTGAACATTTATTTTGGAATTGTGAGATTGTTCAAACATTCATTGATGAAATTGACTCATGGTTTTGTCAAATGGTATAAGTGTTCCGTTTACCATAAAACTTTTTCTGTTTGGGGATATTACAAAATCATTTAGGGGAATGCTGCAAATTTGATTTATCTGCAAATAAAACAATATATTTTCAACTGCAAATATTTTAAGAAAGCTTTAACATTGCAGGCAGTGCAAAGTAAAATAAAATCTTTAAACAGCACTGAAAAATTAATTGCTGTTAAAAATAAAAGAGTAGATATTTTGGATAAGAGTTGGAGTGCTTTTGCCATTCTCTTCAGTGAATGATCAGCTATTTTTACATTGTATATGTGTACATAAATTAGTAGAAATAGAATTGTCATGGATATTTTCTCTTTTATGAGAAAGAACTACATAATTCATCTGTGCAAATAATTACCTAAGACAAACAATACAAAACAACTTTTAATTTCTTTGAAATTCATCTGATTATTTATCTTTCAATTATTCTTTTTCTTGTTTCGTTTGTTTTGTTTGTTTTGTTTTTTTCATTATTTGAATTAAAAATATCTACAGACATACTTAAAATATATATCTTATCTTTATATTTTACTACTAAAACAACACAAATTATATATTTTCATAACCTGTGCATTTGTTATATTATATAATTATATGTTTGATAATCTTAATGGTAAGCTTTTTTCGATATTACTGACATGGTATATAATTTTTTTTTTTTTAAATATGGAAAATTGTATGTATAATACTAACAAAACTAACAGCTGTATAAATATGTTTTTACTAATGTTAACGAGGCCGGGATAAGGTACCGGTACTTGATGTTTTCAACTAACAAATGTACATATTTCAATAAAATATGATAAATTAAAAAAAAAAAAAACCTCTTGAACATATAGTTAAAGAAAACCAGCTGCTGGGAAAAATTTTTTCACAGGTATATTTGTTGCTTCATTGGATGGTAGACAATATGTATATGATCATTGCCTAATGGTTGAAGCAAAATGATGAAACTGCCTCTAAATCATAATTTTACCAACCATTGGTAAAGAATAATTTGTTGAACTTGGAAATATCTTCCCACATTGGTCACCATGTAAATATGGAGCTATGCCAGTATCTTCAAACAATAAGAGCTGTCCATAATCTGGCAGTGGTAGTGACATCTCTTTTTCTGTAGCCAGTCTGCCAAGGAAAAATCTGAAAAGGAGGAAACTGTATTTGTAAAATGAATAGTGTGCTACAGTGCAACTGTCATTTATCATTTAAATATATTTATATTGTATATAAATGACCCAAAAAACGTATTCCTAACACATTTTAAGGACATATAAACAAATATTGCATCGTAAGCTCTAACCACATCAAAACATTGAAATATGTGATTGACAAGTGCAGTACACTGTGCCTACCCCACATTCTTTATGAGCCTGTTTCAAGACAGGAGGTTTTGAGCCTGTATGAAGAACAGTGGTTGTTGGTTATTGGTTGTTGTCTGCCATAATTGTTTTTCATTTAATGTTATTTGTTTAGGGAACTACCATTTGATTTTTATGGGGGCTAGAATGAAAATTTTGTCCTGCCTTTTTATTCTTCCCTCTATTCGGTCCTGCTTTTTATTTTTCACTCTATTCGGTCCTGCCTTTTTTTAGTTTATCCTGACTTTGTTTTACATAAATTATCATCCTGCCTTTTTTTTTTGCAAATAATCTCATCCTGCCTTTTTTTTACTCAAAACTCCTGTCCTGCCTATTTTTTCAAATTTCATCCTAGTCCCCATAAAAATCAAATGGTAGCTCCTTAAATCAGGCAATGGTAATAGTTTTGAATTGTTTGAAATCTTGTTTCTCTTTGCATTTTCTAGCTTACTGTGTATGGGTTTAGCTCATGGTTGAAGGTCATACTGTGTGTGTTGTTTACATTCTTGTCCTTTAGGAATAGTTGTCCCTTAAATCTAGCAAGATGAGCCAAAGTATCACTATCTTCTGTTGATTCTTTCTTAAGGCTGAGAATTAAAAGAATTGAGCATCTTTATATGCTGTAGCATAACCAGAGCGTCAGGCGTTTTTGTTTGTTTCGATAATGGAACCTTATTAAGGATATACCTGTGTTATAATCTAACAGTCAACTTGGACCTATCATTAGGTCTGAGCCAATATTTACATCACATCACCTCTTTTCAATTATAGCCAATTTTGTTCCTTTGTCATATCCATACTTATCTTTTAATTAAAATAGCTAGTAAAATGAACTTAAGATAAATCTACTTTAATAGAAGAACATGATGAAACTAATGATTTGAGAGTAAATGAAGGTTCCACCCTTACAATTGTGTCAAGTGGAGAGATGCAAAACTTTTGTACTTGTTTTATGCCAAAAGTTATATTTTCAAGTATTCTTCAAATCAGAGCAATGAATGTTTCAGAACAGAGCAATGGATGTTTTGTTTGACTATACATGATAAGTAATACATTACTTGACTGATAATAGTGGGTATCCCATGCACACAAGGCCTTGGTCAGCCAGGTGTGACTGAGTATCTGGGCAGACATGTGACAAGGCTTGAAACTGTCAAAGCAAACACTTATATTCAGGCTAACTAAGTACAGGCTTTCACCACTAAAATCCTCTATGCTGTAAGACAAACGCAATACACCAGCAAGCCAAAAACTTTCCTGTTCTCCTTCAAAAGCAAGAAAAACGACATTCAGATTTACATCATACAAGTATATTGTTACAGCAATTGTATTTACAATGCAGGAATGATTTTAAAATCATTTGGTTGCAAAAGCAAGAATGAAACTACAAAACACAGATTTTCATTTAAAAAGTTCAATATGTAATAAAACATTTCATTTGTTAAGGCTGTAACAAAACCTTTGACCTTGAATATTGATAAGCTAAACATTTTTAGACATAAAAAACTTATAGAAAATATACCCCATTGGTAGTTTGTAAGTGAAATGTTTCTGTGGAATCTTTCAATGCCAACAGTTATCATCTGTTTACATGGATCTATATTCAGGTAAGTATGGAAGGAGTATGGAATAAATTCTACGTCTACACAGCATTCTACTTTGGTACAACTGGTATCTATATAGCAGGTTGTTGGTTCTAATATCTGTGGAAGGTTGAGTGTTTTCATGCAACCTGGAAATCAGAAGAAAAAATATAATCAAAGAAATTATACCAGATATTGATAATGGTGACTGTTTGCTGGGATCTCAAATTTCTATCTAATTGTTCTTTTTATGTTAAGAAATTCATAATAACATGTGCAATGGGAAAAAAGTTAATAAATATCTAACTATTGTTTCTTACCTTTATTCCAACCAAGAAAACCTGGGTAGAAAGGTGATGAATGTCTTGAGCATTGTTCAACATGTAGGTATGAAGATATCCCAAGATCATTGAGTAGTTCAGAAATCATCCAATCTTCCAACTTTGAGCCAGATGACAATGAATGCTGATTATACCAAGTGTCCAAGGAGAATCCTGTAAAGTAGGTAAAATAAAATGCTCCATGAGGCGCAGCTTGATACGACCACAGAGGTCGAACCCTGAACAGTTGGGGCAAGTATGGACACAACATTCAAGCTAGATACAGCTATGAATTTGGATTGTGATTAAATAGTTGACACAGCATAGGTTTCTGACACAGAATGAATGTGGTCTAAGAACTTAAAATTTTAAATTGGACATTCACCTATTATGGTCCAATATCCAAAATATAAATACATGGTTAGATTCAGCATATCAAAGAACCCCATATATTCAATTTTGTTGAAATCAAACAAAGTTTAATTTTGGACCCGATTTGGACCAACTTGAAAACTGGGCCCATAATCAAAATCTAAATACATGTTTAGATTCAGCATATCAAAGAACCCAAAGAATTCAATTTTGTTAAAATCAAACTAAGTTTAATTTTGGACCCCGATTTGGACCAACTTGAAAACTGGGCCCATAATCAAAATCTAAATACATGTTTAGATTCAGCATATCAAAGAACCCTAAGAATTCAATTTTGTTAAAATCAAATTAAGTTTAATTTTGGACCCTTTGGACATTAATGTAGACCAATTTGAAAACGGAACCAAAATTAGGAATCTAAATACACGTTAGTTTGGCATATCAAAGAACCCCAATAATTCAATTTTGATGAAATCAAACAAAGTTTAATTTTGGACCCTTTGGACCTCAATGTGGACCAATTTAAAACGGGGCCCAAAATCCAAAAAAATAATACACGGTTAGATTCAGCATATTAAAGAACCCCAAGAATTCAAGAATAAAACCCCATTGAAATTGGTCAAGAAATAAGCAATTTATATGAAGTATCTTCTTTGCACAATACTGTGCAATTGAATATTTCTTGCTATTAGCAATACTGTACAATTGACAATTTCTTGCTATTGCGCAATATTGTGCTATTGGATATTTCTTGCTATTGCGCAATACTGTGCAATTGAAGATTTCTTGCTATTGCGCAATACTGTGCAATTGAAGATTTCTTGCTATTGTGCAATACTGTGCAATTGAAAATTTCTTGCTATTGCACAATACTTATTATATAATAATTTACACATCCTGTTTGGTGTGTATCTCCTACCATATCATTATTATTTGCTTTTAAATATAAATCAGAAATAACCAACTTAAAATGGAAAATTTTAAAATAAAAAAAAAAGGAAAAAAAAAAAAAAAACCCCCCTCCAAATTTTTTGAACCCCCTTATGATTCATCACCCCCAAACTCAATCCCAGCCTTCCCTTTGTGGTATGATACCTTGCAGTACAATTTCAGAGAGATCCATACACTTGAACACAATTTATTGTCTGGAAACTAGAAAATGCTTATTATTGGCCCCTTTTGGCCCCAATTCCTAAACGTTTGGCAATTACCCCAAACTCAATTCCAGCTTTCCTTTGTGATATGGAACCTTGTAGTACAATTTCAGAAATATCCAAACACTTACACACAAGTTATTGTCATGAAACTAGAAAATGCTTGTTTTTGCCCTTTTTGGCCCCTAATTCCTAAAATTTTGAGGCAATTACCCCAAAATCAATTCCAGCCTTCCCTTTGTGATATGGAACCTTGTGGTACAATGTCAGAGAGATCCATACACTTACACACAAGTTATTGTCTGGAAGTTACAAAATGCTTTTTTGGCCCCTTTTGCCCCTAATTCCTTAACTGTTGGTACCATAACTCCCAAAATCAATCCCAACCTTCCTTTTGTGGTATTGAACCTTATGGTAAAATTTCATAGAGATCCATTCACTTTAACTAAAGTTAGAGTGCGAAAACCAATGTTTCTTCGACGACGACGATGACGCCAACGTCATACCAATATCGACCGCAAAATTTTTTGCGGTCGTATAAAATCAATAAGTAGCATTCTTTCTTTCAAAAAAAAGAGAAAGTTTAAGATAAATAAAGCTGCATTCCAACTAGATGTATCTGCAGCTTTTTCAAAATGAAATTTAGCTGAATGTAAGTAAGCAGATGAGATGAAACAAGATCTTATTACCAAAAGTCAAAATTTCAAAGCTAAAAAGGTTTGACAATTTAAAAATTAAGAGCAGTTCATTGTTTCACAAACCCTTTGTCCATTCAAGTTACTGGTACATTTACTCTGGACATAATATTTTGAATTTCAGCCAAGCAAAATTCTACCTACAACCATATCTATACATCATCAAATAATTTGAAAACAAGCATTCTGTGAGTATTGCCTGGCAATACATAGTCCCCTTCCAGTTAAAAATTAAATTGATTGATTGACTGATTGGTGTTTAACGCCACTTTCAACACTATTGTGCTATGTCATGGCGGTCAGTTTTTATTGGTGGAGGAAGCCAAAAAATTAAATGTATTGGAACAAAATGCTAACTTGATCTATAACTTGTCATGGTGTAAACTAGATAACAGATATCAAGTCAATATCTTCAAGCATGACAAAAACAATTTGGAAAATTGATTATTTGAGTGAATTTTTAAGCCCAAGGACCATAAATCTGCACAAAAACATTAGACGGGGACCAAAATTCGAACTTGATCTGTAACTTGTCATGATAAAACTAGATACCAATCATCAAATCAATATCTTCAAGCATGACAAAAAAGTAAGGAAAACTGATTATTTGAGTTAATTTTCTAAGTTCAAGGACCATAACTCTGCACAAAATCATTAGACCAGAACAACATTCGAACTTGATCTGTAACTTTACATGATAAAACAATACACCAAATATCAAATCAATATCGTCAAGCACAAAGAAAAAGTGTAGAAAACTGATTTGCTGGACTGACTGACGGATGGACAGACAGACAGACAGACAGACAGACAGACAGACAGAGTGCAAACCCTAAAGTCCCTTCGACTTCGTCCGTAGGGGACTAATAAATTGGTATTCAGTTGATTTTTCCAATTAGCTATGACTACTTTAGTGCTAGTAAAATCCTAAAATTGATTTACCTGGAGTACTGAATCCACTATTCCAATCACACTGTCTTTTGGGAAGTTTTATATTTTGTAGAATGGTGAACTGATGATCACATTGAGGCTCTGTACTTTCATAGCAAAACATAATTTTCATATTTACTAAGTAATATCTCTCAGTAGACAAATCTTCTACACTGTATCTGAAATAGTGTTGTTATGAAAGTTTAAATTTTGCATCATTTTTTCAAAATATATACTTTTCTAATTTCTGTCTTTAAATTAATAGATGCTCATTTTTATCCAATAGGTGTGCAGGGCCAGAGGTAAGTAGGTACTGCTTTAACATTGACAATAAAATAATAACAGTCAATTAATTTCAAATGCAGATGGTTTAACATATCACTTTAACTCAAGTTTAAAACGTATTGAATATACACCCTTATTGATACATTTTTTCCTCAACCGACTAAAAGACTCAAATAAATATGTCTTGGAATTTACTTACTGAACTTGAATTATTCCTGTAAGCTGAAGGAGTAGTAAGTCCCTAAAATAAACAAAACAAAAGACTTGAACAGCAAATAGTTTACAGATGTTTACAAACAGATTTGTTTTAACTTTTACTACACAAATACAACAGCACACTTCCTATGATATCTTTTAGTTTGTTGTAAAATTGGTTAATTTCTACTTTTCCTCATTTGCAAAGAAATGTATGCAGCAGTTTAAGTAATTCTCATTTGAATATACTGTATTCCTCATTAGTTATCTTTCTTACTGCTTGTGTCCAGTTAGAATTCTTAAACTCTTGGGTGGATAGATGGACGGGGAGGAATTGATGGAGGTAGGAATGGAAGAATGAATGACTGATTAAATTCCAGTGGCAATTATTACAACATACTCAGAACATGTTAGCTAGTAATTATGAATATTAATTTTGTACAAGACTGACAGGATAGATTGATTTTCACCATATTAGTTTTAAAATTTTCTACATGCATTGAGGGTACAGTTGGTAAGTTTGACTAGTTAGTGGATATTTTTATAAGGGAAGTAACTCGTGAATTTATATTAAAGATTAATACTTTTACACATACTATTTACATCTTACCAAATTTAAAATCCAATAAAGTGTTATTGTACTGTATTTTCTCTATACTGATACTTATTCTCTTTGAACAACTGTCCAACAGAAATGAGACTTTAAATGTCTGTTGTAGTAAATTGTTCATAACACAACACTGAATGCCTGTGCAGGTGTCTTTGACAAAGCAGGATACTTCTGATGGTAACATTGGCAAAGACATGTTCATTGCACAATCTACAACAAATAACAATATAAATTTTATAAACAAATAATTTTATTACAGATTAAATATTAGATTTCATGTAACTAATGCCCAAATTTGTGTTTTGTTTTGTTTTTAGAATGAAAATGAAAGGTTGGTCTCAAGTTTTGAATAAGTTCTCTGTGTGCTCACTAGAATAAATTTGAAAAAATTAAAAGTAAAACATTTTAATTAAACTCAAGTTTATGTATGCATATTTGATGGGATTAATTTAACTTTCTATACATTAATGTAATTTTTTGGTCAAGAAAATGAGGAAACCATCGATAACTATCCATTATCAAATGTTTACTGACAAATTATGCCAAATAATAGTAGATCGAGTTAATCTTGCAAAACTCACATTGAGCCAATATTGTTAATATTTTGAGGTCAGCAAAATCACTCTATTATCTCATGGTTGTGATATTTGAAATCATATATCTGTCTAAAAATAACTGTACCTTTAGTCCAACTATTACCAAAAGGATAGAACAGTCTAGAACACTTGTTATCCAGAAAGTAATGGCGTATGTTTGTTTCCTCGTACAACTGGTATAAAATATTATTTGGTATCGAATCCCCAATCCTTAAGTTTTTCTTTTGCAGCCAGTTTGTCAATGAAAAATCTAAAAGTAAAAGATATAACTGTATGCACTGGTTGTATGATAGTAGAAACAAAATTATACCATACTACTTGTACTTTATACTCCACTGCTGGTGGAGTTTTAATTCCGAGGGTATCACCAGCCCAGTAGTCAGCACTTCTGTGCTGACATGAATTATCATTGATATAGTCCTATTTATAAATTTACTGTTTACAAAACTTTTGAATTTTGAAATACTAAGGCTTTTCTACCTCAGGAATAGATTACCTTAGCTGTATTTGGCAAAACTTTTAGGATTTTGGTACTCAATGCTCTTCAACTTTGTACAATATTTGGCTTTTTAACTTTTTGGATTCGAGCGTCACTGATGAGTCTTTTGTAGACGAACGGGCGTCTGGCGTAAATACAAAATTTAGTCCTGGTATCTATGATGAGTTTATTTACAGTGCAAGAAAGCTCTGTATCATTTTGTTTCCATAATAGTCTGCAATTTGTTAATATTACCCATATCTGTGTTCTGCATTTCACTTGTTCTTTGGTGTATAGTTGTCTCATTTGCAATCATATCACATGTCATCTTTTATACAAACGTAGAGTGATTGACATATAGCAAAAATTATTCTAGAAAAGGTGATAGGAATTGTCTTTAACTTGCACTGAAATTGTCACTCCGAGTTAAATAACAACTATAACAGCACATTCCTTTGATTTTTGCAGATTTTTGCCATGAATTCATTCATTATCCCTTTTCATTTCATTAGCAAAGGAAGAGTCGTCATTTAACAGCATTCTGTTAAAATATTATAACCAAAATCACAAATTCAACAAATTTTCCTGCAACTGGTCAGTTTAAATTTTTCAGAGGCTGTCTATAAATAGTTAGATATCAAAATCATTATTGCTCAGGTGAAAAACTTGTTTCAAGTTATTCTATCAATTTGTCAGCGTATATTTGTTCCGCCTAACAGAAGTTCCACTGGAAACTTTGTTATAAACAATGTCATAATATCTGTTCCTGTTGGAACAAAATTCTATACCATTTATTCCGTTAGAAACATATACTGTAATATTTATTCCAGTGGAAATAATATTTCAGAATATTTATTCCATTTGGAACTTATATTATGAAGAAACTTCTATTTCATGACAAATTAACCTGTAATGAATTTGAGCAATATTGATTTCATCAGCTGATATTTTTCAATAGCTCTTGCTAAAATTGAGAGTTATTCACTTGCACCATGAAAATGGTGAAAATAGGGTTTTATGCTATTACAGTACAAATGTACACCATGTAGGTGTATACAATTATAAAAGTTCTGTACACATACCTGGAATATAGAAATCGGATGACCAATCACAGACTGTTTTTGGTAGTAGGTTGTTCTCCATTATAATGTTGTATTCTGCTTCACTTTTAGCATCAAAATTAACTGATGCATTTAGGCTTATTAAATATAATTTTTCTTCGTACAAGTTTTTAATTATGAATCTGAAAAAAGATAAAAACTTAAATCTGTTTTGACAGTTAATGTATCACAGGTACACATTAGTCCACTGCATATTAAAAACAAAGGATTTTTGAAACTTGTATTCACCATTTTGTAGTAAGAATTTGTACTGAGTTAGCACTCAAACCTTTTGTACCAAATTAGGATCTCTTTTGTAAACTTATGATTGTGGTCACAATTTATAAACACATTACAGTAAAATCATACCACATTTTTTATTCTATATAATAAAAGAAAGTCTTGATAAATTTCAAAAGGGATATCATTACCTTTTTAGTCTATAAAAGGTTTAGCTAGCAGAATAGGATATTTTTATCTCTCTGACTTCCAGATTTTTCCATTAAAAGGCTTGTATAGTCCACGGTTTTATTCTCCAAAATTGAACCTGCCAGACAGGGGTGCGGACTATAGAGTACGATAAGCAAGAAGTAAGAGAAAAATGTGATTTCATGAGGTGGTTTGTTTATGTTCCGCCATGTTTGTTATTGATATTGTAGAGGCGCTCTTATCATTTTCAAAACTAATAATTTTACCTAATTAATATTAATAAATTATTTTTATTCAATATCAAATTAATACTGATAAATTTAAAATTAAATGCTTCATTACAAATTTCTCATTTCTTTTCACTGCATTGCTTAAAATAAACTGGAGTCTGCTTGAATGAAACGGAACGAAAAAGTATAAAAGTCAACCGTAAACCAGCTTACGATGTATAAACTACAAAACGTTATCGGCTATTATTCGTTCTGTTTTGGTGTTTCATACTGACGAATATGTTTTGTATTAGCTTAAGACCCTTCAAACCTTAATGTAATAGATATATTAAACATTTTTACACAAGGATGATCTGTTTTACTTTCAAAATCGTATTATAGTGATATCTATTAAGCACGGATTTCGACTCTCACCGTTTTAATTTTCTTTTACACCTGCTATTCAAACTTCCGGTTTAAACATACACAAGTTTCTAAATTTTTTTTTGCGTGATTTTGACTGATTTTAACAATTGTGAAGTGTTCTAGAATCATTTACAAGCAGTTACAACTTCTGTTTGAAGATGGAAAACGGATTATTCCATGAAAATACCGCAAACTACCACACTCGATTTGAAATTACCGGAGTTTCATTAGACATTTTCTAAAAGTTACAAAAGTTTTCTTACCTGAAATTTCGTGGGAAGAATGGGGTGCGGACAATGTACCAGTGAGAACTATACAAGCCCGATTACAGTATGTATATTAAATTACTTCAAACTTTCTACCCTTTTGCTTTTATAATATCAAATTAAAAGAAAACAAACTTACGAAATCTGAATGACTCCATACAGATCTAAATATTCTTGTTTTCCTGAAAAAGGTCATATTACAAATTATTTACAGTGTGTGCTTTCACTTGTTCACCAATTCTGTTACAAGGGGTTAATTTTATTCAGATTGCTACATAAGTAATTTTGACAAGAAAGGCTGAAATTATTTTTTTAGGCAAACATGAAAAAAATCAGTCCAGTTACCTGATCTTAGTTGTTACAAATAAGTTAATTTGATTTCAAAAGCTATCAATTTCTAAAAAGTAATTCTATAACAGTTAAATTTAATCTGTCATTATTTGGTTAACAGGTCAATTGTTTTGGGTGTAAACCATATCTTTATCGTGTACTGTATGTATATTGTTTTATATGCTTTGTTACAATGTTCAACTCATTGCTTTCAAATAATGCATCAAGTGCTAGGTATTGATTAATTGAAGCTTTCGTCCAAATTTGAAAAGGATCAGACAAAACAGAGGTTAAAACAACAGACTGACAGACAGGTCAAAACAGTATATCCTCCTGAACACTGTTGCTAGTGGAATAATAAATTGAAAATTTACTTAAATATTTCAGGGCCACGATATGTAATAGTGACAAAATGATAAAAAAGATTGGCCAAACCTTTCAGCTGATAGTCATTCAATTTGTACAAATAAATCTTACCCCATACATAGTCATACAATGTAACATCAAAGCTCAGTTTCTCTATCCGGACTGTCAACCTGAAGTCACATGGATTAATCAGACTTACCCCACACAAAGTCATACAAGGTAATATCAAAGCTCAGTTTCTCTATCCTGACTGTCAACCTGAAGTCACATGGATCAATCAGACTTACCCCATACATAATCATACAATGTAACATCAAAGCTCAGTTTCTCTATTCTGACTGTCAACCTGAAGTCACATGGATCAATCAGACTTACCCCATACATAATCATACAATGTAACATCAAAGCTCAATTTCTCTATCCTCACTGTCAACCTGAAGTCACATGGATCAATCTTGACTCCTATCTCTAAAGACTTTCCAAGTTCATTGACATCAATACAACACTGTACAGCTGTGCAGGACTGATCAATGTAACAGTTCATATTACTCAGGAGTGATGGTAGATTTCTGATTTCTTGTGGACAATCTATAAAATAATCATAAAGAATATGATATTATACCCCAAAAGGTTGGTACCTTATAGCAAAACCATTAATTTACTGATTACTTTACCTATTGTTTGACATAAAGGCTTATAAGAGATACTGAAAAGATTTTACATCCTGCACATAAAGTGGTTCTAAGTGATTAACCTGACCATCTACAAGCAAAAATCTGTGCTATCCTTTTCTGTCAAAGATGAAAAAATCAGATATTTAAGTTGGTCAACAAACTGAAAGCAGTCACTTTATGGCCTTTATCTATAAACAAATTCCTCATATGTTTAAGACATTTCTTCACATCTCACTTGTAAACAATAATATTTCCTGGCAGCCTGAAATTTTCAATCTTTCAGCCATAAAAATCTGTAGAATACCACTGGAAATAACCTAGACTTCTTGAAATTAAAACTAGAAAAGCTTAAAGGTGCTCAACTATACTGCATGTTCTCACAAAAATAGAGTACAATTACTAACAGTAAAATTAATTTATTTGCATTATGTATAAGCTTATTGATTTTAACTGCAATCATGGATTACTCATTCAAGAGAAATTATCACTGAACAATAACTTAACTATACTTAAGCAATGCAGCCTGATGAAATAACTTTACACTAAGAAATGAGCAAGTGTAATGAAATAAGTATGTAGCAAACCTGTTCTCCATCCATTGTTTTGGGGAACATATGGAGAGCTAAATCTTTGACAAGCATTGTCCAACAAGAATGGAGCTATTCCAAGAGTTTCTTCAAGCTTTCTTATCTCCAACTGCCTCAATGGTTGAGAAGGATCAACCCCAGATGAATTTTTCCATGAGGATAGACTAAAACCTATAAAAAATTTTCATCAATTTTTTACATTCAAATTCATACTGGTATTAACATGTAAACTATGCAAAACATTCAAATATAAAAAGAAGATGTGGTATGATTGCCAATGAGACAACTGTCCACAAGAGACCAAATGACACAGAAATTAACAACTATAGGTCACCGTCGGCCTTCAACAATGAGCAAAGCCCATACCGCATAGTCAGCTATAAAAGGCCCAGAAATGACAATGTAAAACAATTCAAACGAGAAAACTAATGACCTTATTTATGAACAAAAATGAACGAAAACAAATATGTAACACATAAACAAACGACAACCACTGAATTACAGGCTCCTGACTTGGGACAGGCACATACATACATAATGTGGCGGGGTTAAACATGTTAGCGGGATCCCAACCTCCCCTAACCTGGGACAGTGATATAACAGAACAACATAAGAACGAACTATAAAAATCAGTAGAAAAAGGCTTAACTCATCAGATGGACAAAAATACAAGTGGACGTGGCAGGGTACTTGTACATCCCAACAACAAAAAGACATTAGGAACAGATCTGAGAGTACTGCAGTTATCTGACAGCTAGTTCAAAGCCACTAACAACTAATAAAAAAAATCATGCATCTAAGACTAAATTATCAATCCGTACACATCCAACATCCAATGGATTTAGTGTAAAGACGTCATAAACAGTCAGAGAAAACATGACCTTGTGCAATGCCAAGATACAGGTATCGACAGATTGTAGATCCATGAATGTATATGTATATAACATACTAGTAATATTTAGTTTGCTTTTAATTTACTGATAACAAAATCAATATTTATACCAATAAAACAATATTCAATGATCTTATTACAGTGTTGAGTTGTTAACCTTTTAGAATAAGTTTATTTAAAGGAGCGATAAGTTTACAAGGATCATTTCTAAATTTCCGGCACGGTAACAACATTTCCGTAAAATGAGGATGTGCAATCCCGTTTGAAATAAGTTTTCTACAGGTACAACCAAACTTGAAACCAAATCTTTATATCTATGGAAAAATTTAGTAAAGGTTTTAAGTAATTTATGGTAACGATATCCCTGGTTTAATAATTTACCAGTAATACATAGATTACGTTCGTTAAAATCAAAACGTCACAACAGACACGGGCATAGCGAACGAGCTGTGAAATATAAACACCGTAAGATAGTGCCAAAGGAACATCACCATCTAAAATGGAAAATTAACAATAGGGAACGAAAAATCATCCCTTTTGTCGTAAATTTTAGTGTGGAGTTTCCGTTTAAAACCGAAATATATAAATCTAGGAAAGGACAGTTATTACCGTTTAAATTTGATTTATTTAAAGTAAGTTCCTTGGGGTAAATTTCAGCAGTATATTGAGAAAATTCTTGATTATTTAACGAAAAATATCATCAAGATAACGGTAAGTGTTGTTGAATTTATCAATTAAATGCAATTTCGACGGGTCTTTACTGATTTTAGTCATAAGTCAATGAACCATGACTGAATGTGAAGGGCTAAACAGCCTCAGTGAAAATAAGAAACGCCAATGCTCATACAATTGCATACCAAATACCATTGACTTATCATAAGTGGTTAAGCTATCCTCAACAAAAACTTTAACATGTAAACAATGCAAAATTTTCAAAGTCAATGAACAATGAGGAGGGTCAGAGCTATATAATATCCATGAAGATGAAAAGAGCAAAACTAAGCAAAATTTTCGAAGTCAATAGACAATGACTGAGGGCTGGGCCTAATAATCTTCCTGAAAATAACCTGTGCATCTGTTCTGAGAGATCTTATTTTGATAAAGGTGTCTAAAACTTCTGAGTGTACTACTTATAGTTCGATATAGACTTTGTGGGATTGCTATATCAATTTCCATAGAAATGACTTTGAAAATAACAGAAGAAATGGGCATTTGAAATTTGTTAGTTCTGGTCACAGTTGAACAAATATATATTAACATAAGTACCTACTAAAATTAATTAACATACAGTGGAATGCACTAGCTTGCACTACCAGATTCAATTACTGTAAATTCAGAAATTATTGTATGCATTTATTATTGTGATTTTTGAAGAATGTAAAATCTTGCAAGATTCATTATTGCAATTTCAAGCAAATCTGCATACAGACATATGTATCAATGATAATTGTGCCCAATTTTGGTTAAATTTGGCCCAATAGTTTCAGAGGAGAAGATTTTTAAAAGTTAACAGACTACGACGTACGACAACAACGGAAGACGACGGACGCCAAGTGATGAGAAACGAGCTAAAAAGAAAGGTAGAAATGAAACCAACTTACTTGAATTTTTAAACCCTGTCTGCCATTTGCATGGTTTCTTTGCCAGTTTAGTTTTATTCAGAACTGCTTGATCAATTAAACATGGTTTGGAAGATTCAAAGCAAACACTGACATTCATATCTACCAAGTAACTCCAATCACTCGTAAGGTCATATATGGAATAACTAAAAATAAGACAAGATTCAAGTCAGTTCACCTCACTTCATAACTGACTTGCATTCAAGTTATATACAGCTGTGGCTAAAGCTGAATGGAAACATGGGTATCTGCGTGTAAGCTTGTGATTTGTAACCAATTGCAATTGGGAAACTGTCACATTTGAAATACTTCATCTTCTTTACAACATTCTTTTATGTCGAATTCTATTTAATGCAATTTTCATTGAAAGAGATATTGTGACTTAATTTTAGATTTATTAGCTCCCAATTTGGTAGTTTTGATTTACTGTGAGATATTTGTTAAAGCTACTCTTGATTAAGGATGTTCGCTCCTCTTGTTTTGAATTTTGCCAGATATTCAGAATCCTCTGGTTTTATCCATGTAGTGCCATTACAAATTTTGCTAACTAACCCTAATTTTCTTTTCATAATTTGATTTAATATAGTTTAAAATACCATGTTTGAAAATCTTATTAAATCCTTGTTATTTTTTTATACTTTTAGACAGAAAAAGGTGTCAATGTTAAATGTATGAAAATCTAGAGAGAATCATTTCCCGCCAAATTTTCAATAGCTTATATCTCGAAAACAAGCACACGGACCCTTCATTTTTATCTGCTTTTTTAGTTCCTTTATTTATATACTATCAATTTATAACAGTCTTTTAAAAAGCTTATTATTTTGAAACAGAGTAGCGAACATCCTTAAATAAAAAACATCAATCATATGTTAGAAAATTGGTAAATTTTAACTTCAGCTTTTAAATTTAAGCCATGAATAAATAGAAGGAAATTGAGCTTTGTTATTTATTGTTAATGTTGCAAAGACAAGAAAATGCCATCAAAAATATATCATAATGTCATGAAAAATTTTATACTTACTCCATACGAATAACACTATTCAAATAAAGTTTCTTTCTGACTCCTAGAATAAAAATCTAAATAAGAAACTCAATGAACAAAAGAATTTTAACACCAAATTTCAAAGTGTATGTAGACATGTACATAAACTTATCATTATACTGGTTGTAGCACATGGTTTTTGTTTTCTAAAATGTTCATAACATATTTATAAATGACATGCAATCCATTTACAAGTTCTTGGGTTGATATTCCATTTATATAAGAAAGCATTATCTTTTATTACATCTTTATATTTTTTGTCATTGTTATTGGTGAAAATCTTTGAGTGTCTGCTAAATTTAATTACTGTAAATTTTTTCAAACCCAGGGCGATTAAGAGTGTCCATATTGTATTGGCACTGTTGAAAACATATTTAGACCTCTACATGTATTTTAGGTGTTTGTGCCATTAAATTTCTGTCATACTGACATATACCCTACATCTCATTTCAATGTATGACTACTTTAAGCTTAATTTTCCTAAAATACATTCTTAGGTCACAATAAACCAGTTTAAGTTATGATCAATTTTACTGGTAAATTTGACTAAACAAAAGCTACAGATTATTATATTTACAAGGTCTTAATTCAAAAACTCATATCGGTTGATTGTGCATCAAATTTAAAACCAATTTTTATGACCTTCATAGCTGACTTACCCCAATCGAACTCATAAAGAGATATTGAAAAATAAAGTTCTCAATGCCAACAATGAGATTTTCATCACAGGGATCCAGTTTTAGGACAACATTTAAGGAATGAGGAAATATGTCAACATCTATACAACAGTCAACCTCAGTACAGGAAGATAACAAGGCACATGTCATTTCAACCTTAAGTTCAGGAAGGTCTGTTGTTACAGGGCAATCTGAAATGAAGATACAAAATAATCAACTTTGACAATAAACATTATTCAATCCTGTACTTTATAAAAATTATAGGCAGGACAGAACTATCAAAATTTCTGGCAAAATTAAGTTCATTAGGCCAAAACCAAATTAATACCTTGTTTGTTGGTTTCCGCGTGTTGTGAAAGGTTGACAAGAAAAAGTACTTTTTAAAACCTGCATCCAGTACGGAGTCGCAGAAAGTGCGTTTCTAAATTTATGAAACAATAATTTGAATCAGTTGTGCGTTTGAAAGTAACGCAATACAGACACAGAAATTGACATTAAAAACATTTACAACGTTGTTGTTATCCTCGTCTCATGGGTTTTCGTGCTATTAAGAATGCATTGTGACGTCATAATTTCCATTGAAAAGCATGCACAGTACGAATTCAAATGACGTACAAAAACATATGATCTGATGATACAAATATTATGGACAAATTGAGTATGAAAAACATTCTTAACGTAAAACATGAGTGGAATATTTGTAGTTACAGTGGTACATAGGCAAACACATGAGTAGAATATGATTTGGGCAATTCTTTTACCGATTTGTTAGAAGTGCTCCGTGCAAGACCACAAACGTTCATAACATCAAACTACAATTACGACTTAGGAAATATGACAGCAATTTTTAGACCAGCTGCAACTACCATCCCTTAAAGATCGTCGAACCCAAAACAGACTTATCCTCTTCTGCAAAGGCATACACGGTCAAGCCAACTTACCATCTGATCAACTGAAAAAAAACCATCTAGGACAACCAAGAACATGAATATGGCCAACATTTCCTGAGACTGCAAACAAAGCCAGACACATTAAATTCTGCTTCATACCAAACACAATTACAGATTGGAACCTATTACCACTGGATATTTTCACCAAGACTCAAACAGCAGAAGAACCAGCTAAAACGTTCAGTGATATTGCAAGGGATAACTGGAGTGAATTACTTGAGTCACACACGGTGTAGTAATATCCGTGAATGATTCACCGTATACCTATCAAGATCAAACGACAAAGCAAAGACGCCGACGAATTGAAAGATTTAAATAATGACAATATAACATGCAAAACAACAAGCATCTGAGAGTATTGCATGGCAATACATAGTTCCCTACCGGTTAAAAATTAGTTGTACTGGAACAAAATGCTAACTTGATCTATAACATGTCATGGTGTAAACTATATAACAAATATCAAGTCAATATCTTCAAGCATGACGAAAAAAGTGCGGAAATCTGATAATTTAAGTGAATTTTCTAGGTCCAAGGACCATAACTCTGCAAAAATCATCAAACCTAAACAAAATTCGAACTCGATCTGTAGCTTGTCATGATAAAACTATATAACAATTATCAAATCAATATCTTCAAGCATGACGAAAAAAGTGCAGAAAACTGATTATTTGAGTGAATTTTCTAAGTCCAAGGACCATAACTCTGCACAAAATTATCAGACCGAACAAAATTCGAACTTGATCTGTAACTTGTCATGATTAAACATATACCAAATATCAAATCAATATCTTCAAGCATGAAGAAAAAAGTGTGGAAAACTGATTTGCGGACTGACAGAAGGACAGACGGACACACAGACGGATGGAGTGCAAACCTAAAGTCCCCTTTGACTTCGTCGGTAGGGGACTAATAAAAGAGAATCCCAAAGCTGATGATACATGAATTATAATAGCACCGCAAATGAAATGTATTATATTGTTTACTTTTTTATCTGTTTTAGAATAAAGGTTTTCCTTGAAATTTTGAATCTTTTATTTATATTTGCTAGTATCATGAGTATCATTATAAAGTTATATTAAAATAAAATTGAGAATGGAAATGGGAAATGAGTTAAAGAGACAACAACCCGACTAAAAGCAGAAAACAGCCAAAGGCCACCAATTGGTCTTCAACACAGTGAGAAAATCCTGAACCCAGAGGCTGGCTTCAGCTGACCCCTAAACAATAATGTATACTAGTTAAAAGCATTGAATTTGACAAGAATGTGCATGTGGTAATTGAATTTAACACATTAATCCATCTAAAGTTACAATTACAAAATCTTCTAAAATTAAGAATTTGTATGATTGTCAATGAGACAACCTTCCACCACAGACCAAATTTGTTGAGATTTACAACTAGTTCACTATATGGCCTTCAACACAAAGCAATATCCACATGCATATATATATATATATATATATATATATATATATATTGATTGTTATTAAATTCTACAGGAAAGCAATGACTTATGTGGAATGTATTCACATAACTAAACAAAATGTTCCTTTTGTTTAGTTAGTATATATATAGCATCTGACGGGTTCATTTGAATGGTATTAATTGGTGTGGTTTTGAAGGACAGTCCTTTATTAATTTTCAGCTTGTTGTATACAAACATATTTATGGCTGTATATATTAAAAGCTTTAACATGCATTTATGCTTTGCAAAGTTTATTTAAAACAACAAACAATGCATCAATTATAACTTGCATGACACATGCATGATTGCCTGTTCGAAGCTGTTTTATGCACTCTTTCATGTTCAGTAGGATCATATTCATTTTATCAGACTACACAAAGTTGTAGGTTTTGCTACAAGTTAACCATTTTATACTTGGAAATGTTGTGAAAAGATTAAACAGAGTGTTAGAGAACAAATTGGGAAGCAATGTAGGGTAATATAAGAACTAGGACATGAGATATATAAAATATCAAGCACCAAAACTATGAAAATTTCTAATCGCTTGCTTGCTTAAAATTCTTTTCATAGATTTTTTTTTAAATATTTCAAAACTAGATGTGTCGGAACGACACGAATGGCCCGTCTCAAAAGTTGAAAAATCTGCAATTTCAACAACACATGTGGACACAAGCATGCATGGATAGTATCAAGCTCTCAAGACCAATACTAGTTTGAAGAAAATTTCCTTGATCAAAGAGTAATTAAATTTCAAACTATCAGCAAACAGGAAGTGGATGTACTGCAGATCTAACAAGATGTGTTGAAACGACATGAAAATCAGCACAGCGGACGAAACATAAACTTGATCTGTAACTCATCATGGTAGTCTCACATATCAAAAATCAGCGCAAAATATGAAGGCGTATAATTTTAGAAAAAAGTCTGTATAACTGTGATTTTCAACAATTTTCAAAGTTCTAAACCCTTAATTTCGCAAAAATTAGCGGAGCAAAACGAAACTTAAAATTGATCTGTAACTCATCATTGTTAACTCACATACCAAAAATCAGCCCAATATCTGAAGGCGTTTAGAAAAAAGTCTGTATAACTGTGATTTTCAACAATTTATCAAAGTCCAAAGCCCGTAATTTCGCAAAAATTAGCGGAGCGCAACAAAACTTAAACTTGATCTGTAACTCATCATGGTTAACTCACATACCAAAAATCAGCCAAATATCTGAAGGCGTTAAGAAAAAGTCTGTATAACTGTGATTTTCAACAATTTTCAAAGTTCTAAACCCTTAATTTCGGTAAAAATTAGCAGAGCAGAATGAAACTTAAACTTGATCTGTAACTCATTATGGTTAACTCACATACCGAAAATCAGCCCAATATCTGAAGGCGTTTAGAAAAAAGTCTGTATAACTGTGATTTTCAACAATTTATCAAAGTCCAAAGCCCGTGATTTCAGCAAAAATTAGCGGAGCGAAAACTTAAACTTAAACTTGATCTGTAACTCATCATGGTTTACTTACATACCAAAAATCAGCCCAATATCTGAAGGCGTTTAGAAAAAAGTCTGTATAACTGTTATTTTCAACAATTTATCAAAGTCCAAAGCCCGTAATTTCGGCAAAAATTAGCTGAGCGGAAGGAAACTTAAACTTGATCTGTAACTTATCATGGTTAACTCACATACCAAAATTAGCCCACCATCTGAAGGCGTTAAGAAAAAAGTCTGTATAACTGATTTTCAACAATTTTCAAAGTTCTAAACCCTTAATTTCAGTAAAATTAGCGAAGCGGAATGAAACTTAAACTTGATCTGTAACTCATTATGGTTAACTCACATACCGAAAATCAGCCCAATATCTGAAGGCGTTTAGAAAAAAGTCTGTATAACTGTGATTTTCAACAATTTATCAAAGTCCAAAGCCCGTGATTTCGCAAAATTAGCGGAGCGAAAGGAAACTTAAACTTGATCTGTAACTCATCATGGTTAACTCACATACCAAAAATCAGCCCAATATCTGAAGGCGTTTAGAAAAAAGTCCATATAACTGTGATTTTCAACAATTTATCAAAGTCCAAAGCCCGTAATTTCGCAAAAATTAGCGGAACGCAACAAAACTTAAACTTGATCTGTAACTCAACATGGTTAACTTACATACCAAAAATCAGCCAAATATCTGAAGGCGTTTAGAAACAAGATGTGTTGAAAGGACATGAAAATCAGCATAGCAGAATTAAACATAAACTTGATCTGTAACTCATCATGGTAGTCTCACATATCAAACTCAGCGCAAAATCTGATGGCGTATAGAAAAAAGTCCGTATAACTGTGATTTTCAACAATTTATCAAAGTCCAAAGCCCGTGATTTCGCAAAATTAGCGGAGCGAAAGGAAACTTAAACTTGATCTGTAACTCATCATGGTTAACTCACATACCAAAAATCAGCCCAATATCTGAAGGCGTTTAGAAAAAAGTCCATATAACTGTGATTTTCAACAATTTATCAAAGTCCAAAGCCCGCAATTTCGCAAAAATTAGCGGAGCGCAACAAAACTTAAACTTGATCTGTAACTCATCATGGTTAACTCACATACCAAAAATCAGCCAAATATCTGAAGGCGTTTAGAAACAAGATGTGTTGAAAGGACATGAAAATCAGCATAGCAGAATTAAACATAAAGTTGATCTGTAACTTATCATGGTAGTCTCACATATCAAACTCAGCGCAAAATCTGATGGCGTATAGAAAAAAGTCTGTATAACTGTGATTTTCAACAATTTATCAAAGTCCAAAGCCCGTGATTTCGCAAAAATTAGCGGAGCGAAAGGATACTAAACTTGATCTGTAACTCATCATGGTTAACTCACATACCAAAATCAGCCAAATATCTGAAGGCGTTTAGAAAAAAGTCTGTATAACTGTGATTTTCAACAATTTATCAAAGTCCAAAGCCCGTAATTTCGGCAAAAATTAGCGGAGCGCAACAAAACTTAAACTTGATCTGTAACTCATCATTGTTAACTCACATACCAAAAATCAGCCAAATATCTGAAGGCGTTTAGAAACAAGATGTGTTGAAAGGACATGAAAATCAGCATAGCAGAACGAAACATAAACTTGATCTGTAACTCATCATGGTAGTCTCACATATCAAACTCAGCGCAAAATCTGAAGGCGTATAGAAAAAAGTCTGTATAACTGTGATTTTCAACAATTTTCAAAGTTCTAAACCCTTATTTTCGGAAAAAATTAGCAGAGCGGAATGAAACTTAAACTTGATCAGTAACTCATTATGGTTAACTCACATACCAAAAATTAGCTATCTGAAGGTGTTTAGAAAAAAAGTCTGTATAACTGTGATTTTCAACAATTTATCAAAGTCCAAAGCCCTTGATTTCGCAAAAATTAGCGGAGCGCAACAAAACTTAAACTTGATCTGTAACTCATCATGGTTAACTCACATACCAAAAATCAGCCCAATATCTGAAGGCGTTTAGAAAAAAGTCCGTATAACTGTTATTTTCAACAATTTATCAAAGTCCAAAGCCCGTAATTTCGCAAAAATTAGCTGAGCGGAAGAAAACTTAAACTTGATCTGTAACTTATCATGGTTAACTCACATACCAAGAATTAGCCTAATATCTGAAGGCGTTTAGAAAAAAGTCCGTATAACTGTGATTTTCAACAATTTATCAAAGTCCAAAGCCCGTATTTTCGGCAAAAATTAGCAGAGCAGAACGAAACTTAAACTTGATCTGTAACTCATCATGGTTAACTCACATACCAAAATTAGCCCAACATCTGAAGGCGTTAAGAAAAAAGTCCGTATAACTGTGATTTTCAACAATTTTCAAAGTTCTAAACCCTTAATTTCGGTAAAAATTAGCGGAGCGGAATGAAACTTAAACTTGATCTGTAACTCATTATGGTTAACTCACATACCAAAAATCAGCCCAATATCTGAAGGCGTTTAGAAAAAAGTCTGTATAACTGTGATTTTCAACAATTTATCAAAGTCCAAAGCCGTGATTTCGCAAAAATTAGCGGAGCGAAGGAAACTTAAACTTGATCTGTAACTCATCATGGTTAACTCACATACCAAAAATCAGCCCAATATCTGAAGGCGTCTAGAAAAAGTCCGTATAACTGTGATTTTCAACAATTTATCAAAGTCCAAAGCCCGTAATTTCGGCAAAATTAGCTGAGCGGAAGGAAACTTAAACTTGATCTGTAACTCATCATGGTTAACTCACATACCAAGAATTAGCCTAATATCTGAAGGCGTTTAGAAAAGTCCGTATAACTGTGATTTTCAACAATTTATCAGTCCAAAGCCCGTAATGCCGTATAATGGTTTGTTGCGGAATGACGGAATGACGGAATGACGGAATGACAGAATGACAGAATGACAGACAAGGGTAAACTATATGGCCCGGACAACTTTGTTGCAGGGCCATAATAATGTCGCTCGCTAGTAAAAATTCTTTCGCCTGCCAAAATTCAAACTTGAAAAAAAAATGAAAAATTTCGCTCTCGCTACCCTTTTTCAAAGGAAAGAGTCCAAGAACTAGAAATTAATTTGGTGTGGCCTTAAGATAATTATTCTGATAATTTGTTCTTTTAAAAACAATTTATGCACTAAAAATAACAAACTATAACAAAAATAACAAAAAAAACACTTATATTTTTCATTGTGTAAGTACTTTTATACATTGAGTACCCATTTTCAAGGATTTCCATGTTCCCCAAAACCACAAATTCTAATACCCAACAAAAGTGCATACTGTGAACTAAACTACTTTTGTGGTATTTTCCCCAGTTTTGTCTTTTCTTGCCAACTTCAATAATTTCTCCTCAAAGTCATAAAATGAATAAAAGTAATTCTACAGTAATCTTTTACCTTTTTCCAACCAAGATTTTCTGGTCGATAAAATATTCCAGTTCTGACACATGAAGGTGTCTTGAAAACTTAGATATCCCAAGGTCACTAGAAACTTGTAAAACTGCTAGCTCTGTGAGATTTGTAAAATCTTCTCCTCTTGTCATTGTCCAATCTTTTAAGGAAAAGTCTGCAGTAAAAATCAAAATATTTCCTAAAATTATCATCTACAGGCTTCAAAATGCCTAAATTACTCATTTTTACATATTTGAGATTCATATCAACAAAATCTGAAACTGAAATTATCAAAAAAAAATGTGTCTGAGGACACGAATGCCCCTGCTAAAGCTTTCCTATTTTCCAAGTTAAAAGGGTCATAACTTTAGCATGGTAAATGATTTACTGCCAAATTTCGAGATCATCTGTGTGTTGTGGTTCTTAGCATTGTGTATGAGTTTCTTAAAAAATTAGGATGAGACAAATTTCAGGTGGAGTAAGGAAACTAAAAATTTGCAATTTTCCAAGTTATAAAGGGCATAACTCTAGAACAGTTAATGACATACTGCCAAAGTTTAAACTCTGTGTGTTTTGTTCTTAGCACTGTGTATGAGCTCCATACAAATTAAATTAGGCAAACTTAAGTTAGAGTGTGGAAATCGAAAAATTTGCCATTTTCCAAGTTATAAAGGAGCATATTTCTAGAACGGTAAGTGACTCATGCCCAAATTTGTTTTGGTTTTAGCATTGTGCACAAGTTTCATAACCTTTGGTTGAGTAAAACTTAAATTAAAGTGTGGAAACAAAAATGGGACGGACAGAAGGATGGACGGAAAGAGGGACAGAAAGATGGACGGTTGAGGGCAACACTTAATGCCCCGTTGCCTCACGGCAGGGACATAAAATGCATCCAACAGTTGTAAGATGATTTTGATTGTTTAACAGCACTTATATGCACAACATAAGATTAAATCTGTTGAGAACTTTCCAGGATGATGCAGTTCAAATTCATTTCCAGAAACAGAAATATTTTAACATTTAGGCATGAAATAAACTCTGTAAATCAGCTTCTAGGAAGATGAAACTAATTTGCTGAAAAATTGGAATAATCATCAAAGTAATACAATCATGGATGCATATATATAGAATGTAAAGCAATTAAAGGAAAATTTATTTTGAGGTCTAAAGTAAGACTACTTTCCAGTCGAGTCATGGTAATTCTTGACCACATTTTTGTTAAGTTCAATCCAAAAACCATTCACACTAATACAGTTTTAAAGTGCTACGTGTTTTCAACATGAACTTGAAGTTTTGTCCAAGAAAAGCATAACAACCTTGGCAGCGAAACTGAATTTTAAATAAAAATAATGACTATATTTTTCCAATCCTACCAACAAACATTCCTTCTAAATATAAAATTATTCAAATAGGGTTCAACAAAAGAAAATCAAAGATAATTGCTCTTGAACAGACTATGGACTGAAAGATGCAAGGTGATGGCAATGACACAAATGGAAAATCTAACCAGGTGAATGAAATCTACTCTAGAATAGTATAGTATCTAGTACATGGACAAGAAATGATATGAATATGATTTTTTCTTCAAATTCTACATAAAATTCATATTGCTATTGTCAGAAGAATAATATATGTGTGAATGCAAACATTGTAATCATAACACATTAACCTCTTGCAAGATCACTTACTTTTACTCATATTATCTGCAAGTTTACTGTATGTCATCATAACAACAAAGATGTTTACATATCATATTTGACAATGTGTATAACTTACTTTGAATTCTATATCCTTGATTCCAGTCACAAGATGGCTTGGGTAGACTGACTTTGTCTGCTACAAGTTGTTTGATCATACAATGGGGTTCTGTTGATTCTACACATACACCAAGGCTTACAGACAATATATATTCTGAAGATGATAACTCATCAACAGTGTACCTGCAATACATGACCATATTAAATAGGCTAAAAACATACACTTACTAAATAACTTGAAAAATAGATAACATATATGTATACAACAAAAGTTTAAAAAAAAAAGAAAGTAAAATGAAAGACCATTAAAGTGAAAAGGTCCTTGAAAACAGCTTAGGCAGCAATAATGACTTTAGATAGCAGCCTGTAATGTAACCTACATGTATCTCCCAAGTTTAATATTGGTAGGTTACTGAATATCTAAGAACTGAATTGAAACGTAAAACTTAATCTTAGTCTATGAAACTTTTGGATTATGGTCTGACTATCCCAGAGGCATCTGCACCACAAACTATATGACTGTATATAAATGCGAGTTTCGAGAAGGGCGAGACATGCACATGGAAATGGATGTTGATGAGCATAAGAGGAAATCGTAGTTTGGATCATAATATATCAATATATTTGATCAAACTTCTATTTGGTGTAAGTACACTATGTGAAAGAAAATAAATTCTACAATATGCTGGTTCATTGTATATATCATTATTAGAATTGGTCATAAGCATGAGTATTTTGCTTAAATAGTCCTTTGTCCGTGAATAGTAACATCCCGCCATTTTATCTGTATTTTCAACACCTGTTAGTCACTACAAGTGTCTTAGCAACCACCTAGACCTACATATATTTAATTTTGTACAGCCAAGTTTTGATTTATAATTAAATATACCAACTCACTCAATTAAGAAGATTCCTTTCAAATACAATTGATGATGAGTCCCTGAAAATAGAAAATATGAATACCAACTAATCAACTTTGCATACACCATTCTAAAATCACATTTTATTTTTCCTGGAATTTGAATAACCTTGTATTTTTTAAATTACATCATACCATAAAATAATAACTTCCACTACTTTATTTATATATCAGGTCATTAAACACCCAAAACGCAAACCAGGCATATTAATTCCTGAACTTCTAGTGTTCCATGCACAATTGTTATCAAGTTTCAAAGCTTATAACTTAATGTAATCTGAGTCATATACACAATATAAACAAGTGAAACTGCGAGCTACTGCTCACTGATGATACCCCCGCCCAAATATTTCGGTAAACAGGAAGTTGTTGAGTGATGAATCTGAAAACACATCACACGGTATAGCTGACTTATATAAACCCTGAAACCAAATTTCAGAAATCCTTGTATTGTAGTTCCTGAGAAAAATGTGACGAAAATTTTCAACTTGGCTATCATGTGTAAAATGATACAAGTGTTCGGTAAACAGGAAGTTGTTAAGTGATGAATCTGAAAACGCATCACACGGTATAGCTGACTTATATAAACCCTGAAACCAAATTTCAGAAATCCTTGTATTGTAGTTCCTGAGAAAGATGCGACGAAAAATATTCATGGGACAGAAGGACGGACTGACGGACTGACAGACAGAGGTAAAACAGTATACCCCACTTTTTTTAAAGCGGGGTATAATTATAATTTATTTCATGTAAACTCAAAGTTTAGAATTTTCTGCTGTGTTTCTTACCATAGACATAATTCACAAGTGATTCATTGAAGACAAACTTCTCAATATGAATGGTTAATTGGAAGTTGCATGCATCAAGTTCAAAAGAGAAGTCAAATGATCTTCCAAGAGATAGTGCTTCCACACAACACTTTATACCTGTACATGTATCCATGATAATACATGTAGTCTCTCCACCATTCAAGTATGGAAGTGTTATATATCTAGAACATTCTGTAAATAAAATGGAATCTTGAAAGAGCATTTTCATTTGGAAATACTAACATGTTTAGTTTGATTAAGGAATGAAGAAATTTTGAAATACATATACATATATCTTTTCTTTTTAACTGATTATTTTTATTGTTATACTGCACTCCTTTTATGCTGTTTTCACTATATGTTTAAGTGAATGAATTTTAATATACTATGGGCCACCATTTAAGGATAGCATACTGACATTTGTGTGAAAAATGGTCAGCCAATGAAAATATTCTTAAATGGTCATTCTAAAAATATATAACTAGCTTTGTGATAATGTTTGCTTGTAAATGATCTTTCCCAGTTGGACATGCAAACTTGAAACATAGCAGCACTTTTGATTCATTTAATATCATTGCAATTGTTGATGGTTATATTTGTTATTTGTGATTTTTAAACAAAAATCTTGAGATAAAAGAAATGATAAAACAGCTATTACTCGTGATTAATTTACCTCTTATCCAACCATCATTGGAGGGACCCCACGGTTCTCTTGATCTATCACACGAATAGTCATCCAAGAAAGATGATGCATCTAGCTCCTCAAAAACTTGGTACAGCATGTACTCTTTTAAGCCATCAATATCTCTATTTGACATCCACTTGGTCAAAGAAAATTCTTGTAAATAAGAAAAAGAAACTTAAGATTTATTAGTAAATTTGTATATCCTATGTCCTTTCATTTGACTAAAATACATTAAAGCTAAACCTTATTACTAATAAAAACAAAATTGCTCATGTAAATCTAAGGTAGTCACCAGCATCAAGCTGTTTGACCAGATCATTTTGATTTCGATACCTAACAATCAAAAGATCTTGAAATATTTAAATTAGACTGAAAATTTGCAATGTAATTTATGTTAAGATACTTTTTAAACTGTACTACTATTGGAGGAAGGGCATAACATATTTACATGAAATATTCAGTTATTCATCCAGTGAGCAATGATATAAAACTTACCTTCTACAGCAAAATCTTCTGAGTATTTACACTGTTGTTTTGGCAGAAGGGCATTGTCCAGAATATTCAGAATTTTATCATCACAAGTACTGTTAGCTTCAAAACAAACTGACACATTCATACTGACAATATACTTCTTGTCATCAGGCAAATCATCTATGGCAAAACTTTAAAAGAAAGATATTTAGATTAACCTATGATCATTAAAATTTGTAAAATGCCATTTTAATTCTACATGTAATAAATAACTTCAACCAGGACGTCATGCAACTTTTTTAAGAGTCTCAGATGTTTAGCGGAAAAGATAATTGCAAAATAAATGTATTCTGGCTTAAAATGGCCAACATTAAAGATGTAGTTGCAGCATTCAGTATCCTAGATCAATTTTTTCATTTTAAATCACAGAAGACTGATCTCCTGTCAAATTGTGTCTCATTGAGATCTATCCCACTATCAGTAAATCTTCATTTTATAGAAACCATGTTTTCCACTGGCTATGTCAAATTGTGTCTCATTGAGATCTATCCCACTATCAGTAAATCTTCATTTTATAGAAACCATGTTTTCCATTTGCTAAAGCATACCCCACATGTTACAAACTTTCATATCGTATGAAGACAAGCTATCATTCTGAAGTACATTTCATTATTGACCTGCTATAAACAACTAAATATAAATATTTCATATATCATATAAAATATAGTCAATACTACATAATTATTTTATTCTATTTAGATGTTACTCCAATTCAAATATACTCTAAATATAAAGACTGAATGTAGATTTTGCAAGTGTTAAAAGATTAGAAAGCATGTGAAACGTCACATTGTAAAGCTAGATGCACTTCCATTCTACATACAAAATGTGCTTTTGTCACTTGTATGCATATTGTTTTATCTTACCAAATCTGCATACAATTTTCAAACATTTCCATCATATTTCCTTTCATGTAAAACAGATCTTTCCTGCCAATTGGCAGTATTAAGTTAATACACTGGTATGTACCCAACAAGAAATACAACCCATGGATCTTGTGACAATTGACCAAGACGTTCATCAGAACTTCTGAAAACGAAGAGGCTTTTTAATACTGTGGTATGAAAGATATGCCATATGAAGTGTAAACAGAAGCAAGACAAACATTGTTTATAAAAAGTATATCTGCCTATTTCATCTATCTTGTTGTTTAATGTTTAATGTTTAATGTTAACAATGACTTGACAATAGCTGTTTAAGCAAGTGGAAATAGAAGCAACCACCATCTTCAAAAGGCTTCATACGTGATAAGTATTCTAACCGAATACCTACTTCATGTTTATAACTCCAAGTAAAGATACTGCTAAGACTGTACCTGCAAAAATTTAAATAAGAGATTTTATATATATCATTACATATGCTTTGTTCATAAAATAAGAAATTAAAACAATTATTATATATAATACATTTTAGAAAGAAATGTTTCTGTTATTTTTAAGGATTCATCAAACAATATCTGCAGACTTTTCTGAAAATATTTCAAAACAAGTCAGGAAATAATTGCTATTCATATACTTACAGTTTACTATATGAATGGCTAAGAATTCATGGAAGGATCAAAGTTTTGATTAGTTTATGATAAAATTAGTGTAAGGGTTCTCGTACATATTAGGGGTTTGTGATATATGTTAAAACATCACAGTCATCTATAAACATAAATAGAGAATAATTACAAAATTACATTCTTTTATAAGGAATACAAATCAAAGTGCTGGATAGCACCTGTGGAAAGTTTGCAACGGTAGATTGTAATATTTCGAATAGGTTGTAAATGTGTAGATTGCGTGGTTAGCTGTTTTCCGACTTTAAAAAAATTACTTAATACAAGAAATAATTGGATACTGTTACGAAGTCTCCCAAACAAAGCTCCAATAATTAGTCATTCCACGGTTGCCTGACATTGGGCAAAGTCCAGTACAAATTGGTTTGGTCTAGTAAAGTGATATGCATAAGTGACGCCTAGGGACTACCCTGTATGTCATTCAAATCTGTTTGAAATCATGAACAGGAATATTTATGATTTCGGGTGGGGATCTCGACCGTTTACAAGTTCTCAAACAGGAAGGGGTGGGGTGAGAGTGACCCTAGGGACTCGCCTTTTATTTCATCTGATTTGTTTTATTGATCCGTACAAGAATATTTATGGTTTTGGGGTGGGGATCTCGACCGTTTACAAGTTCTCAAACAGGAAGGGGTGGGAGTGACCCCAGGGACTCACCTTTCATTTCATTTGATTTGTTTTATTGTCCCGCACAAGAATATATATGGTTTCAGGGTGGGGATCTTGACTGTTTACAAGTTCTCAAAACAGGATGGGGTGGGGTGACACCCAGGGACTCCCTCTCATTTCATTTGATTTGTTTTATTGTCCCATACAAGAATATATATGGTTTAGGGTGGGGATCTCTACTGTTTACAAGTTCTCAAACAGGAGGGTGGGCTGACTGAGAGGGACTCCCACTATATTTCATTTGATTTGTTTTGTTGCCCCATACAAGAATATATATGGTTTAGGGTGGGGATCTTGACCGTTTACAAGTTCTCAAACAGAATGGGGTGGGTGGGGTCAACCTATATTTGATTTGATTTGTTTTATGGTCCTGTGATCATTCCTGAAAACCAGGTGTGTCTGTCACTTACTGTTTTCAAGCTATAGTCATTTGAAAATTAAAAAAAAAAATCCAATAGGGTTCTATAGTAAATCCCTCCTCTCTGTTGGCTCCTCAAAATACCCTTAAATAGACCCCAAGAAGAAAAATATTAAGAACTGAGCAAAAACAATGTCTCCAAACTTTGTTTGGGAGACTTAATAGCAAGTAGTATAATTACGAATTTTTGTTATAGTCCGATTTTCTGATGCCGATTATGTAATAGGCCGAGTTTATTATAGTCCGAGTTTGTTGTGGGCCGAGATGAGATACCAGGATACTTTCGATACTCTTGGGCTTTTACGTCATTAATAAACATTTGTAAAAATCGTAGTAAGTGTCGAAAATGTTCATTCATGAAATATTTTAAACACGGTATTAATTTTCTTCAACCGGAGGACGGAGGAAACCCTGAAACCGGGATTATAGTTCTCCGTTTGAGGCACACATATATGGATCTCACGCATGTCTGGAGAATACCGATAAAAGCATAACGTAGAAACTGCTGTCTCGTGTCTGTATTGATTTTACTTTCCGCAGCACAGATCCGCAGTAGTGTTTGTGATAGCCATTTTCAAAATGACGTTGAATTATTTGAATTATTGATGAACATTCAGTACATTTTAATTCAAGCTGTAAGCTAATCAAAATATAAGTAACTTAAAATTTCAAAAGCATCTTCCTAGAATTAGTTTTCAAACACCAGTACTACATTATCTAGGAGTAAAACACACATCCTAAAGTAAGATAGTCTGTCACTTCCGGTTTGAGGTCGATGCCTTAGGAAAGTTTATTGCTATAGCAAGCTATAGCAAACTTTCCAAAATGTGATTTCTTAGTCGTTATCAATATAGTTACATACCCCAATTATAGTCTTGCAGACTTCTGTTAAACTGCATCCTTTCAATACCCACTGTCAGTCTATGGTAACAAGGATCAATGTCCAAGTATATATGGAATGATTTGTCCAGCAGCTCCACATCCATACAACAATCCACCATGGTACATGTATCTGATAGACTGCAAACAATGTTGTATGGCAGATGTAAGACTGAGCTAATCTGATGACATGCTGAAAAAATTGTTGGAAAAATAACATAACTTTAGTAGTTCCACCTTTGACAGATAAACCATCTTATAACAGCCTTGTCTATTTGTTATTTGTTTAAAATAAAGTATATTGTGTAAAATTATAAATGGAAAGGGATATCAGTGGTTTGTAACATTAAACTTTAAGCTTTACTCAAAATATTCAAATCCTTTTCATATACTGGTATACCTTCTGGTACAGGTGAACATTCATACTTAGAATCATCCATTAATTGCAAGAATTACACAACATAAAGTGGATAAGATTTGTTGGAAGCACATACACACAAACCCAGCGAGGTACATACATGATGCCACAGTGAGTGGGGTATACAAAAACTTAATATAATGGATGCACTGCACAGATAAAACAATCCTTACCAATTCTCCATCCATCTGCTGTTAGTGGAACATCAAAAGGCTGCTTTTATTACACTGTTTACTCTCATAATATTTGGAAACACCTATTTCTTCCAGTAAATCGGTCAATGCTTGTCTGTGTAAAGGTGAATTTTCTAAATATCCATTTTCAGTTTCCCATTTTGTCAAAGAGAAATCTTTAAGTAAATGAAATGTAGATGAAGATAATCATTCTTACTTAGGTTTGGTGAATTAGATATATTTCAAGAGTAGGGCTATTTTCAATTTTTAAAAGTCATCAGTATACTTTCAGATTAGGGTTTCTTTAACTTGTACAAGTCATATGTAAACTTCCATGTAAGGGCTATCTTTACCTGGTATAACGTTATAAGTAAGTTATTAGATAAAGGCTATCTTTAACTTGTACAGGTAATAAACACTTCTACATTAGGATTATCTTTAACTTCCACAAATCATAAACACTTCCATATTATGATGAATATAGTTAACTTGTACAAGTCATAATAACAACTCCAGATTAGAGCTATTTATAACCTGAACAAGCCATGGGTAAACTTCCACAAAATTAGGGATATCATTAACTTGTACAAGTCATAAGTAAACTTTCAGATTTGGGCAATCTTTAACTTGTACAAGTCACAATTACAACTCTAGATTAGCGCTATCATCAACATATACAAGTCATAAGTAAACTTCCAGATTAGGGCAATCTTGAACTTGGGCATCTCATAAGAAAAATTAGATTAGAGTTATTAGAAATAAGAAGATGTGGTATGAGTGCCAATGAGACAACTCTCCATCCAAGTCACAATGTGTAAAAGTAAACAATTATAGGTCAAAGTACGGCCTTCAACATGGAGCCTTGACTCACACCGAACAGCAAGTTATAAAGGGCCCCAAAATGACTAGTGTAAATCAGTTCAAACAGGAAAACCAACGGTCTAATCTATATAAAAACGAGAAACGAGAAACACTTAAGAACCACATCAACAAAGAAAACCACTGAAACAGGTTCATGACTTAGGACAGGTGCAAACAAATGCAGCAGGTTTAAACATTTTAACAGGTGCCAACCTTCACCCTAACCTGAAATATAGTGTAACATTACAACATAGATAGACACACTATAAAATATCAATTGAAATGGCTTAACTCAATCAAAAGACATATTAACTAAAACAAGTAAACATACACTGAACGAATAAATTTGATCTAAGACACAATGTCAAAAGACAACTATAACCTTGGACAAAATGTATTTTTAGAATTGTACAAGTCACAATTACAACTATTGATTGTGAGCCATATTGAACTCTTCTCTTTCATACAGTCTTTAGAAGAAGAAAAAACACATAAATCAGGTAGTGTGCTATCTATTTTGAATGGTTTCACATTTATATCATGTCCAGGCCTTTTAAAGCTGACTAAATGGTATAGATTTTCTCACTGTCAATGGCCATACTATCCCTATAGATGCATACAACCACATCATTCACATCTTTGAAAGAAACCTTCAAATACCTGGTTTTAGGAATGGCCTTTTCCAGTTACAAACTTCTTTTGCTAAAATATTGTTTTCAAAGACTGTAATCCTATAATCACATGCTGCTTCATAATACCAACATATGCTAATGTCCATACTGATAATATAGTTGTTACTTCCAGGTAATGCTTCTAGTTGAAAACTACAAAACAATATAAAGTAAAATAAATTGATGCCTTTAAAATATTGTGTTGTTAAATAAATGCATTTTAATAAGAGAGTAATACCTACATAGTTGCCAACTGACATGATATTCGCGTGTAATACACGCTTTTCAACGGTTTACACGCGAGATTTTGTCACATGGCGTGTACACGCGTTCGCCACTTTACACGCAATTACACGCTTTTTCGTTGTTTTGATATTTTGGTCGTTAGTGATATCGCGATTCTCGGGTTTTCATTATTAGACAAAAACGTTATGACACTCTTTCAAAGCTTGATCAAGCTATTTAAGTTCAGCCAAATATCAATTCTGACTGTGAGAGAACATTTTAAATTATAAAGAAATCTACACTGAATTCTGATCAGAACTCGACAAATGATATATTGTGTGTCTTGTTATCAAGTAAATGTAATCAAACTGGCAGTTGTTTTGAATATGTGCCTAAGCCTAGGGTGTTGCTTTAAAAGCAGCAAAACAGACCACTGTTGAATACAATAAAAGTTTGCTCTAGAATATTGTTTTGATTATATAGTAACAAATTTGTACAATCATGATAATGTGTAATTATGAACATTGTTCATATAAAAGTCTGCATCTTCGTCGCTGCGTTTCACACGCTTTTGACATGTCATGTCATGTCATGACATGATTTCTCATTGTCAGAGGTTGGCAAGTATGAATACCTAGGAAGATAGAACATGTATCTGTATTAACAACACAATTTTAAGCAATTCATAATTTTTGCTATATCTCTTAAGTTTACTGCTGTGAGAAATAACTTAGGTAGAAAGGCCTTATTTCCAAAAAAACTATACAAAGAATTGTAAATTTAAACAGTATTCTTCTAAAGGTCAACTTACTGAAGTCGATATATTCCTCCAAGATAAATTTCATGCTGTGTTTCTATAAAGAAATAAGTATAAATCATTAACAAATTTCAAAAATCATTTTAGTGGCATTTAATATAATTCTGATGGTGTAAGTTGAAAAATTAAAGCTTTTTTTCTTAAAAGTTTTTATAATTTGCAAGAATATATATAATTACATGAACAGTAACTTGTTATAAGCAGTCAGTTTAGTTCAGTTAAAATAAGCCCACAACTTTGTCCCTACATTATTGGCCCACAAAACAAAATCAGTTTACAGGTAAAACTATAACGTACATCATTTCTTTTATATATGATATGAAATCAAACATAAAATTGTCAGTACACTATTGCACGTGCCGTTTATGTCTATGTTTACATTGATCTAATTAATATTTATACCAGTTTTAAAACTTAATTTCATGTTAATGTGGCAGTGAAGGCCTCCAGTGATCTTTAAAGTCTTTAATGACCACCAGCTAATAAAAGTCTTCCAGTTAGCAGGACTTATACATTAAAAATACTTACTCCAATCAAATTCAAGAAGTGATTTTGAAAATTTATAATTTTCAATTCCAACTTCTATAACATCATAGCAGGAATCAATATTGATGAATACATTGAGGCTTGTCAGTATCTTCTCATCGTAGACACAACAGTCTATGGCACTGCAATGACCGTTGATATAGCATCTTACAGGTCCATCCAATTGGTCTATGTTCATAATCTTTGGGCAATCTGTAACACATATGCATGGTCATGATCAAAGAAATATATAGTCATATTCTAAAAGTAAAATTAAAATAAATAATATAGAAATACTGCAAATAATCATTTTATCTAAGTTTTGTTTTCATCTTAGATACGACTTGTATTTTATTTCCTTGTAGTCTAAGTTGGAGACATCTCATGATCTTTTCTGTTGCATTCAGATATATGGTCTTGAGAATACAGTTTGTCTAAAATGGCAATATTGGCAATTCACAATACTTATTGCTTGCAAAACATTTTTGTCGATTTTGCCAATATGATGATCTGGATGTTTGATATGAAGTCATTTCCTGGTCAAAATATTGGTTTATACTGAACATGTGCCAATTTAATGGGACTTCCCATTTCACATGTCTGTGGGTTGTAATTGTTCCTCTGATGATATGATAGTTTATTTCTAAGATCTGTTTTAGAATTTTCAACATTCCTTTGTTTTCTATACAACTTAGCATTTAGCAATATCTATTTGCATATTTTAGACAAATCATCTTGAACATGTATATTAAGTGTCAAGTTGAAGTGACCACAAACAATCTATTGCAGAAACTGTAAAACATAATTGCCCCTATTTTTGTAGATGAGGCATCCAATACTTGCTAAATCTGTTATTGACCAAACCTTCTATATTGATTATACAGTTGCATACCTGACAGTAAAATGTTATCTTCAAAGTGTTTTGGACATGAACTCTCTTTCATGTAAAGTCCTATTTTGTTTCCTCAATAAGGTGTAATGCAAGCTCTTGTTCAGAAATATCATGATGATTAAGCTTGGAGTTTCTCCAGTCATTGTATGAAAACCTAAAATCGAGAAAACTTGTATAAGTTTGTACATAGTAAACACATAAGATAAGGTTTAGGATGAAGAACAGCAATAAATTGGGGTATAAAAGCAACATGTCCTCATCATGGATAAATTTTGTTTAAAAGTCATCATAAGTGTGTTCCTTTAATTTGAGGGATATGAACCCACATATGACATATATCTTTCTACTGTTTTAAGTTTATATCTAAGCATAAGAGAGTTTTTACTTCACTAAACCAATTCATGTAAATGAAGGAAAAGAAAAAATAAGTGTATTAATTGATAAATCAAAGTCACTATGGGCACATAAAAATCAAAGGAACAACACTTTTATTGCTGTTCTTCATCTTAAAGTCACACTGAGCTCTTTCATAGAGCAAACACTCTCACCTTGATGCAATTTTGAGATGGCCCTAGTACCTGTTTGAAAGATGGGTTTTGCTAGATGTTGATCAGGATCATGCTACATCTGTGCATAGAAGAACAGATTTATAAGTTATAATCAATGTTTGTTAGTAAAGCATGAGATTTTGAAAGAATTCTACTAATAATTATACTCACTATAAATGAAATCTTGTTTCTTCCTTATGGTCGTAATAAATTTGAATCATTCTATAGTACACGAATGTATACTTACCAGGTAATGTGAAGTTTTGTCGCCAATCACATTCTTCCTTGGGCATGTCAATATTGTTCAGTACTTCTATATGCTGTAAACATGGTTCTTTTGATGACATACATACTTCAAGTGTTACAGACAATCTATACTGCTTGGCATAATGTAAATTATGTATTTGATAGCTGCAAATAAACTTCAATATATATATATCATGTTCAATTAAGGAGTTCTATAAATCATTTAACTTTTAATGACAAAATGTAATGACTTGGCTCCTATGTATTTATATTAGAAAAGAAAAGTGATGTTTAAAACATTAAAACTAAAAAATATGCTACAACAGTAATTTAGAAGAATAAAAAGTTGTCAGCAATTAAATAAGTTCATGAAATACATAATGCAAAATTAGATAATTTTTTTGCAAATCCAAATTAAATGAAAGTGTAATGAAGATAAGTTATATAGGTATACAGTTATTTTAATCTAGTGTATTACTTACTTTAGTCTTAAGATTCCATTTAGCCAAAAGACTTTTTGTTCCCCACTGATAGTCAAAAAGCATCTGGACAAAGTGTAGTTTTCTATTCCAACAGTCAACTTTAGGTTACAAGCATCCAGATCCAGAAACAAGTTAAATGATCTCTGAAGGACAGGAACTTCAATGCAACAGTTGATGATACTGCATGTGTCAACCATATGACATTTTGTTGTTGATGGTAGTACTGGTAAACTTATAGATGCCAGACATTCTGAAAATCATGTTTATTTTATTACAGGCATTTCAGTTGCAAGTATCTTACCACAGACCATAATATGGTATTATTAAATATCAAATCTTATGCCTCCTATTACAAATCTTATTTTTACTACAGAATAAATCAGACTGCTATGGTTTCAATGAATAAAAATACTTTATAATTAAAAAACAACAAACTCAATGCAATAAAAGAAATAGAATATTCTTATACATACCAGATTTCCAGCTGTCTGAGTGTACTGTGATGTTTTACATTCATTTGAGAAATACCTGGCAATGTCCAAATCATTGTTTAATCTCAGAAGTTCAAGACTACTTAAATTTCTAGAATTAATACTTTTTCAGACTCCCAATCTGAGAAGTCAAAATCTGCAATAGAAATAATGTATCTCTAAACAACAGCAGAAATGTCTCAATGTGTGCTCAATGGCGTTCTCAGTCACCAATCATTCCATGGTTATTCAAAGGTTCATTTATACAACAATTGAATTGTAAAAGATCACAAATCAGCTTCATAATGTCAGACAGATTTGAAAGTAGTATATAGACTTATCAAAAGGAAAACAAATGAACTAACTACAAATCCATACTATGATATAAATTCTCATAAAAAAATTTTTAGCGTTAGGTGGCTTCACAAGGGCTATACATACATGTATCAAATTATTTAATTCTTTTCGTTAAAGAAACATATTCTAATATACTCATATTGTTAAATTTTTGAAATTTTACTTTCTACCACATATTTTTAATCAACAAGTTGTTACCTATTAGAAATGAATTGACTGAAGTGCCTACCTACAATTTTGAAATTATTCTGCAGATGTCTTAGTTGTTTAGGTAGTCTTGTACTCTTTAGTATAAAAGTAGTCCAGGCACATGGTTTGTAACTTTCCCAACAAACAGACAATTCTAATGTTACCAAGTATTCAGTCGAACTTAGTAAGTCATATATGTTATATCTAGATTTAAAAAATACAATTTACACATGAATAATATTAATTAAATATCAAATGTCTAAAAAACAAACAGAAAAAAAAAAAGGAAATATCATTTCAGAAACTGTCCAAATATCCTACAACCTTTACTTGTAATAAAGGAACTATAGCAAAATGGAAACTGGCATTTTACAAGCAACATATAAATGATATGAAAAAGGGAACGTTGTTTCATATGTAGTAACTGTTTACCCTTATTTACTATATTACTTTAGGTATAAAAACATTGTTAAATACAAATTTTAACACTATTATTTTTAAGACCTGCAATTCTGATGAAAATAATGTTCAACATACTTCAATCTGAACACATTGAACAATCTCAATTCATGATCAGCACCTGAAAAGATAAATATTATTTAAGACTCTTTAATATTTTGAAAAAGTTGTTAATATAAATTTGTTTTCAATAGCTAAAACAAGCTTTCAATACATTTTAATTTACAAAAGAATAAAATATGACAGAAGGCCCTATGCCAACATAGCTTATAGTTTGTTTTTTATCTAGTGATATTGTCATAATAAAAGAGACAATATTCTAAATGTCTTTTAAACTGTTAAGTTACTGTCTCACTGCCATTTCACTTTTTTGAAGGAATTCATGTAGTACCTAAAAACATTCAATCAGAATTTCAATCCAGTTCTCTTTTCCTAGAATTGTGGTATCACTGAATTATCAATTGATTCTTATTTGCCATGAGTATCAGATTATTTTTCTGTTTGCCTTTCTTATTTTTGGCCATGGTTTTATCTATATATATTCAATAGACTTTTGGTCCTTGATTGCCCTTTCTATAGATTTTATCGCCCCTTTTAATATACCAAAGTCAAATCCTAGCAAAGAATCCAAAAGGCATGCTTTCCAATTCTAATCTCAAGTAGCTGTAAATCCTGGTTAAGTCCTAGATACACCTCAATGGTTTTCCCTAAGGACTCCAGATTCAAACAGCAAGATATTTCTGTGCAACTGCTTTTCAGGTGGCAAACAAGTGGATATAATGTTATATTTGGTAAAACTGTATCTTCAATACAATCTACAAAATATAAAATTGTTCAAAAATTATTAAGTTAATCACATAATAACTTTTTCAATTTACAAAGTTCCATCAATGTTTTCCTGTAAGAATATTAAAACAGGTTGGGTATAGTTTTTTTTTCTCTCACTAAAATCTATATGGTGATATTCTACTTAGTACATTCTTAGATAGTTTCTACAGCAAAGGTGAAAAAATCTGTTTTATGTATACTTTTGACACAGATATGACTGAACCAAGGTGTAATAAAATTCCTATTTAAAAAGTGTTCTACCTTTTTCCAACCATTGCCATCCACTACATGCATGTTAATATTACAAGTATCATTAGTTATGTATCTTGCCAACCCTGTTTGTTCAAGAAGTTCAGATACATAGTGTTCAGGCAAAATGGTATCTGATTTAAGTTTCCTTTCTCTATACCACTGTTCTAAAGAGAAATCTGAAAACAAATAGATAAAGATTAGGTCTTTGTCCTCTGAATTTTGCTGGAGGATGATGCTTAACATCAAGAGGCTAATATTACATGCATACTCAGGACGATCTGAAAATTGTTTTCTCAGTTTTTGGTTTTCTATCTTATGTTTTGTGTACTGTTGTTTGTCTGTTTGTCTTTTCTTTTTAGCTATGGCGTTGTCAGTTTATTTTATGACTTAGAATTAGGAATAACAGTACTGTAGTTGAAGAGTTGCCACCGTCAATTGTCGATTTGACGGTCGCAAATGCAGTTTTACTGGCGGCGTGTAGCGGAGACAGTAAACGGAATTTGCGACCGTCAAATCAAAATTGACGGTGGCAACTCTTCAACTACAGTACTGTTATTCCGATTCTAATGCATAACAAAAGAAAAATACGTTAAAGCTTGAAAAATGTATAAATTTGACATACAAAAAATTCATGAAACTTCATAAATCATTTTGGCGCAAAGACGTCATGGCTAAACGTGACGTCATACAAATGAAAACTTACAAATTGAGGTTATCACTTTACCTCTACGATTCAAAATTCAGATAAAATTACATTAAACGGCAAATTGGAGGTAGGTGTTGTTTTATTTTCGATAATATTGTAGTAATCGAGCATTTGTTGGTCCAATCAATTCAAAATGGCGGGTTCCTCCTTGTTTACGCCTGGTCAACTGTGGATTTGACGGTAACTTTTAGCCAATGAAAAAATTGTTACATACTAATGGCATTAGAATGTCCGTTGGTATCCTTTGCCTCTTTTTTCTGTAATAATTTCAATATATAAATACATTTAACCTTTTTTTTTTTTAAAGGACAACAATTATTAGTTCCTAAACAAGATTATATATATGTATTCCAGCACCATTGATGAGTCTTTTGTAGACAAAACGTGTGTATGGCATACAACATTATAAGCTGGTATCTTGGGTGAGGTTTTTTTATATAATATACTCATTATTTTACCTTTGCTCTGAAAAACTCTGTCCATCTGGCACAGAGGTTTTGGAAACACCATGCCTACCAGGATAGGTGTTACAAATTCACATGAACTACTTGATTCTATACAAAAGCTGAATGTAACATTCAGAACAATTCTTTCAGATTAGGAAAATCTTCTATGGCATACCTGTAATAAATCAAACATTTTAAGCTGAATTGACCAGCTGCACAGCTTTGAAAAGGTATGTTGTGTTATCTTCTGACTAAATCAACTTCCATTAAAATATGTTTTGCCTCTCCTTTCTTTTTAGTTCAGTACTCTAATGACCTAAATGGTTAATGCATTATTCAACTTTTTAGGGGGCATAAAATTGCTAGTTAAATTTTAATTTAATACTACTAAATAGGACTTCTGGTCTCCTCTTTAATACAGTTGTAGTTGGCCAAATGTAAATTTTAATGTGCTGTGTCATGACAAACAAGTACACCTTACAATCATTACATGCTTTAAATATAGTTTACCTATTGCATATAGTATCTAAGAAACAAACTTAACCAGGAAAACTTAAGATTGACCAATGAACCATGAAAATGAGGACATAGTCAGATGATAATTTCAGACAGACATATACACCTTACAATCATTAAATACACCAAAATAGCTGACCTATTGCTTATAGTATTAGAAAAACAGACCAAAAACAGAAACTTAACATTAAACAATGAACCGTAAAATGAGGTCAAGGTCAAATAAAACATGCCAGATTGACATGTACATCTTAAAATATTTTCATACACCAAATATAGTTGACCTATTAAAGATAACCATGAAAATGAGATCAAGGTCAGATGATACCTGCCAGTTGGACATGTACACCTTACAATCTTTCCATACACCAAATTTAGTAGACCTATTGCTTATAGTATCTGAGATATGGACTTGACCATGAAAACTTAACCTGGTTCACTGATCCTTGAAATGAGGTTGAGGTTAAGTGAAAACTGTCTGACAAACATGAGGACCTTGCAAGGTACGCACATAACAAATATAGTTATCCTATTACTCATAATAAGAGAGAATTAAAATTTTAACTTTTTTTCAAGTAGTCACTGAACCATGAAAATGAGGTCAAGGACAATGGACATATGACGGACAGAAACTTCATAACATAAGGCATCTATATACAAAGTACGAAGGATCCAGGTCTTCTACCTTCTGAAATATTAAGCTTTTAAGAAGATTGTTAACACCGCCGCCGGATCACTATCCATATGTCGAGCTTTCTGTGACAGAAGTCGCAGGCTTGACAAAACCCTAATGTTGCATAAATAGACACAAATACGTGTACTAATTTTCAAGTTGATGTGCCACATCTTCATGGTTAACTACCTTAATCCAACATTTAAACCTAATACTGGAAAGACAATTTGAATCCACAGACCAAAAACATAATGCCCCTTATCATAGGCAGAATATAAAATATGATTAGCATTTCTGAGTATTGAGTGTTTTGAATATAACGAGTGGGAAATGTGAAGTTTACAAACCTTATGAATTCAGTACTGTTTTAATGAAGTATACATATGAGTATCAGTGAGAGACAATTAACATAAAGAGGTCTTTAAACACATTAGCTATATTAAGTGGACCTTTTTGTAAGTTGAAGCCATATTAATTACTTGTATCAGTGGAAATTAATTATGACAAATATAAAGTATCAGGCAATGTTAATTAAGTGTTTTGGTAATATTTTTTTGTGTTTTTTTTTATGAAGCATACATACTTTAGTCTTGCCATCCCAAGCAAATTGAAATGTTCTGTTTCTCCATAGGTATAATCCAGCAAGCTATACTTGTGGTAAATCTTTTCTATTCCAACAGTTACACTTGAATGACAAGTATCTATGTCTAGATAAAAGCTAAATGTTGTGTTAAGTAGTGGTATCTCAGCACAACACTCTATTCTTGTACAAGACTCCAAAAGTTTGCAAATAGTATTGTCTGGCAATGTTGGTAAGGTTATGTCATGTGGACATTCTGTAATAAAAAGTTCATATATCTCATAGAAAACAAAAGTTATTCTAATCATAGCAAAAAAACACATGAGAGTGATCATAATTATACCATTGATATTCAAACACACAAAGTATGCAACAGGATTTTGAAGGTTCAAATACAGAGGATAAATAAAAGAAAATTAATAAAATACTAGCTACGAGATATCGAAAAAATTAAATATGATTTTTTTTTTTGTTATATATAAGTGAAATAGTGAAATAAAATTTGCTTTTAGACATGTTAGAAGCCAGTTTGGTTCAGTTTTGTCAAAATAATTTGCAAGTGAATAATTCGACCTCATTAAATCAGTATTCATGTGAACTTCAATTGAACCTCTTAGCTAGAGATGGGTTACGCATGAACTAGGCGTGTTCAGCTAGTAAAAGAAAAAGAATGTCAACATTGAAAGTGAAACAAGGGTAAATCATTTGGTTGACTGATTCGATCTACAAAACTCATTCTTATACAGGTAAAAACGATTATTAACATATTGTTTTAACCTATAATATGAAATCAAACAGACCTAGAAAAATCCAATAGCACTGTTCGCTATCTACTTATATCTATGTTTATGTTTATATCGGGTTATATGACTGACGTCAGTCTTGGAAGGTCACCTCGATGGCTAATAAGATGGCGTCTAGACTAAAATACACACAAAATGCTGATACATAATTTTGAGTTTATGCACCGTAAATTGTTTATTTTAGACTTTTTATTTTGGATATATGTTTTAGTATGTTATAAGTTGAATATGAGAATTTGAGTCAAATCAGTGAATATGAATTTGACAGCTAGTGCCCTTTAAATCACATAATATAATACAGAATTATAAATATCTAAAAAAATTACAACTTACCATTTTCCATTCATTCTGATATGATGTTTTATCCATCTGACATGGAGGATCTATTTGGTAAGCAGCTACATTTAGGTCAGACAATAACTGTTTTACTGTGTACGCATGCAAAGGAGAGACGTTAGGAAAACCTTTCTCAATCAACCAATTTTGTAAAGAAAATCTGAGGAACAAGAAATTATAATCTGAATTTAAAACGAGAACCTACTATATATATATATTACTTTGGTAATGCATGATGTTTGCAGTAGGCTCTTAGAATGTGAATGGGAAAATACTTTTTAAGTTGCAAAATAGATTGATTCCTTTGAACTGAGCAACTGGTAAAAAAATGTCATGTCCTTGTCTATAGGGTCAGAAACCTAGTCGGTGGTTATTTTTTGTCTTTTGTCTTTTGGGAATTTGGTGTAGATGCAAAACTTTTATTTAAACATAATAACATTTTCTTATTTGGAAATTAAGAACTTTGCATATTGTAATGACACAGGTCTATTATTAAGACTGTATATATGTTGACTTCTTGATCACTGTCTTACATGCTTTTGTTGTTGTTTTCACTCATTTTTCCCGATTTTGGATTTTGTGTGTTTTATATTTTCATTAAATTTGTATTCTTATTTGTATCAGTTCAGCTTAGAAGATCTTAAATGGATGAAATACTAAAACAATGCTGAAGACTTGGATTACAGATTAATTCTTTTTATGATAAAAATCAGGTTTTGACCAGTTTAAGGACCCAAAGTTACACATAAATTTTTGTAAAGTAATATCTCAATATTCTTATTTTGCAAAACTTTTATGAAAATCAGTTCTCCAGTTCATATGAAAGATGATTGACAGTATTAGCAAATAAAAAAAAAATCTGCAACATCAAATACAAAATCATCTAAATACGTTATACTTACTGCTAATATAGAAATCTGTATTCCAGTTACATTTTGTTTTGGCAGTTTATATTGGTTGAAAATCTGGATTGATAATTCACAAGGCATAGAACTATCAGCCTCCAAACACACACTTAGCTTTAAATCTATTAGATACTGTTCCTCTGATGTAAAATCCACTATTCTAAACCTGCAATGATCATTAAGATGAAAAATGAAATTGTGAAATGAAATACAGGTAATTATATAAATTTAATCAAATTTCATAATATTAAATTAAACTCCGTTTGGTGAACCAACGCCTGTGTGAATCCTTTCGGTAGAGCCCATGAAGTGGATACCTTGGTATGCCAGGTTGCCAAATAATGCAAATAATGAATGCAACACTTAAGTAATAATCAAAATTGACAACAACACTTCAAATGGTCTGCAACTTTATTTACTATGGTCTACATGTTTCGCCTGCAAGGCAGGCGTCATCAGGACAATTTACATACAGAAATTATTTACTGAAGTACCCAAACTGGTATCTTGAATTTGACATCACAATGTGTGTTGTCAAGGTAAGAGAAACAATGAAAAGTGAAAGTAGCAATAAAAGAGTTATAAACAGATAAGATAAATATAGAAAAATAAAGTTTGTTTACAATGTAAATTGAGTTCGTTTTACTGTTATATGATACATGACATTGTTCTAAAGGCTTGGTATCTAAATGGACGAACTTCCCATGGTTCCTACCACTTCTCTTCCAACCTGGCCATTGTTGGTTGTTACTACTTCATTTTAAATTTCATAATAATTCAATTGAGTCTTTTGTTTGATGAGAGTTAAAGTTTTTTTAAGATATAAGACATATTGAGATCACCCTGTTTTCGGTAGGGTTCATGTTGCTAAGTCTTAAGTTTTCTGTTGTGTTTTTAGGACTATGGTTTGTCTTTTTTGTTTTGCCATGGCATTATATAATGTCAGTTCCTTTTCAATGATGAGTTTGACTGTCCCTTTGGTATCTTCCGCCTCAGTTAATTCTTTTGAAACTGATTAATATGGAAGCTTAAGATGACAATTTCACAGCAATTAAACAGTTTATACTTCTCATATCTTTCACAAAACAAATTTGCACCTGCACTTCTAACAGTATTCACAAAGACATACCAATAACAGTTTGTATTGTTAAAATGTAGGGTCCTACTTAGGAGATGTGGTATGATTGCCAATGAGACAACTATCTACGGAGACCAAAGGAAATGATCTCCATTACATATTAGTGGTTACTATGTATAATACAGATTCACCCTTTACTCTTCTTTTATTAAAAAATACCTATTCTTAAGAATAACATGTGGTCTCATGTACTATAATTTGTTAAACATACTCCATTCTAATAAATCCAAACAGCCAGATATGGTCATGATATCCCCATTCATAGTCAAACAACCATTTACTGAACTGCAGCTGTTCAATGGCAACAGTCAGCTTGAAGAGACATGGCTCTATGTTGATGGAAGTTTTAAATGATCTGCCAATTTTATCCAGAGTTATACAACATTCTATGGCATCACAAGAATCACTGATGTGACATCCTACTGGTTGTGTGTTATTGGGTAAAGGTGCCATGGATTGATTACACTCTGCAAATACATAGTACATTAAATGAATGCTTAAATAAAAGAAAGGAAACATGTATTTACATTTTCCTGATACAAATTTTACAAATAAATCATAGCTTGACTAATCTTATGCTATCTTTAAAATTTAGTGTGTTACATACATTTTTTCTTATACTCAAAGTTAGTTCAGATGAAACAAACTTTGATTTAATAATCAATACCTTCCAATTGGTGTGCTACAGTTTTCCTCACACCAATTTTTCCTGTTTTTGACAGTTTTAGTTGTGACTATTTTCATAGAAACATTTTTCAATTAAGATAATATCAGACTATCATATCTGAAAGGTGTTGAAAGCAATTTTATTAAGTGACTATTTGGTTCATAAGTTTGTAACAAATACAATTTACAATGGACCAACAAATGAAGTACATTCTAAAAAGTTATCATTGCATTCAAATATCAAGACATATATAGCAACTAGAACTACAAAACTACTCACGGACAAACAACCTTGCTTACTCTCCCACCTTTTATATCCTTACATAATTATACTTATATATTCATATTATATTTTGTACTTAACCATTTATCCATCCAACTAAACTGCAGGACTCTTTTAGTAAAAAGTCTGTTAGACCAAGTGTTTCCATCAGGTCTGTCATATCATTTACACTAAGTGTATTTTCTGTGGATAAACCTTTTCCGCCAAAAACATCATATATGAAAAATCTATACAGGAAATAAAATAACATCACATAATTAAAATACTTGATGTGAAATAATAGAAATAATTAAATAACTAGCATTTCTCTATTAGCAAAATCCTTTGTTTTCTTTATAGCAATGCACTATGTATTTTTGCTTAACTTGTATGCATTATAGTCAAATGATATTGAAATTGTATAGACTTGTCATTTCCTCATGATTCAAATCTCTGTCAACTTTTACATTAGCACAAATACGCCTGCTTCATGTGTGCATATAATCAAAACTCATCCTTGTTTTCACATTAATATTAATTTGATAAATATAGATTCTGCCACTGCATCGAGTGTGATAAGATATTTCTCCAATTGAAAGAGTTAAATTTTCAAATTTAAAATGTGTGGCTTGCCGAGCGTTTAAATATTTAAAATTTAACTGTTGAGACTGGATAAATATTGTACTGCACAAGATTTGGTGGTGGAATCTGTTTCTCTAATGATTTTAGACAATGCAGCCAAATTTAATAAAATTGAGAATGGAAATGGGGAATGTGTCAAAGAGACAACAACCCGACCACAGAACAGACAACAACAGAAGGTCACCAATAGGTCTTCAATACAGCGAGAAATTCCGCACCGGAGGCGCCCTTAAGCTGGCCCCTAAACAAATATATATACTAGTTCAGTGATAATGGACGTCATACTAAACTCCAAATTATACACAAGAAACTAAAAGTAAAAATAATACAAGACTAACAAAGGCCAGAGGCTCCTGACTTGGGACAGGCGCAAAAATGCTGCGGGTTAAACATGTTTATGAGATCTCAACCTCCCCTATACCTCTAGCCAATGTAGAAAAGTAAACGATAACAATACGCACATTAAAAGTCAGTTAAAGAGAAGTCCGAGTCCGATGTCAGAAGATGTAACAAAAGAAAATAAACAAAATGACAATAATACATAAATAACAACAGACTACTAGCAGTTAACTGACATGCCAGCTCCAGACCTCAATTAAACTGATTGAAAGATTGTCTTCATCATATGAATATCAGGCACAATCCCTCCGGTTAGGGTTTAGTATCATACCATCATAAAATATATGAGAAGAGCATAACCCGTGTCATGCCAACAACTGGTTTTAAATAAATGTGTTTAGTTCCGATGCAAAGACCCTATAAGTGAATCAATATTAAAGCCAAAATATGCAATCTTTAATGACCTGACAACAGTATCGTAATCCTACTTTTAGAATGATCTGCAAAATGATGTGGTCTTTCTATGTGATGTCATGAGGCATGATCGCCTTTTTCATAACGTCACAATGGGAATTTCAGAGGAAAGCAAGAAAATTTGATGTCATAATCAAAATTTTGACCAATGAAGAACTGAGATCAAACAAAACACACACGTTGATTAAATAAAAATAACCAACAGGTCAGGAAAAGGATAAATAGGGTAAGAATTAGAGAAACAAGAATATGTGTCCATAGTACAGCATGCCAACTAGCACGATCGATTATCTTATTTCGATGTTCAGTGAACTGCAAAATCTGGGTCAAAATTCTTATTTGGCATATATTTTCAAAAGTTAATATCATTATGAGCATGTTTATTTAGTTTCAAGTTACCACAACTTTATGATAAAACTATTTTATACCAAAACTTTAAAGCACTTACTTGGATCAATGAAATCACTTTTCCACTCACATATGGACTTAGGAAGGATGGTATTCTTCAAAATCGGTACTGATATTTCACAAGGAGAATTTGACTCAAAGCAAATACTCAGATCAAGTGTTACTTCAAACTGCCTTTCTCCAGGAAAATCTTTCATCATAAAGCTAAAACAAAAAATTTACAAAGTAATTTATATTTCAATGAATAGGAAACATCAATCAATGTAAGACGACAAAGCTATGAATTTTAAAAGTACAATTTATGGATACATTTAATTTAAATATCAAAATAAGAAGATGTGGCACGATTGCCAAAGAGACAACAGTTACTCTCTACCAGAGACCAAATAATGTAGAAGTTGGCAACTATAGGTCATTGCTTGGCCTTCATCAATGAGCAAACCCATACCACATAGTAAGCAATGGTATGTTTTCCTAGATTTACATTCTAGTGTATCCAGTGCATACTGTATCAGGGCAGATAATAATATACCCCAATTTAACATTTTATTTTCATCATGTTGCTTACAGGAGGACCTTCATGAAAAATACACTGATACCAATCCAGTCTTATCTCAGTAGTATACTTGTACACTTGAGAAGTATAAAATGCAAAACTATATTTCTAATGTTTGATAAAAATTATGAACCAAAAATATGATAAAAAAATAACGATGTTTTATCAATGTATCTTCAGACCTGACAAATTTCCGATTTATGGGGATATCCCCATGAGAGGTGTTGACCTGAAATTTGAAATTCTTTATTTTATAAACTAAAGACCTCAAAACAGGCATTGGAATGAGTTAAAAATGTTTTTTTAGCACAAAGTACACTTTTTCATTCGGGAATCGTACTAGCGTTTAGCGTTTCGTTTATCGTATGGTATGTGATATCGTTTAGCGTTTCATCAATCGTATGGTATATCGTTTTGTTAAGCGTCTGATATATGTTAGGTTTCATTTCAGAAAGTTATTTCAATTATTATTTTGAGTTGAAATAATTTAATATAAAAGATGCGGATAAAAAAACAATTATTAGTTTGGATTGGATTAAATCTCCAACTAATATCATTATGGAATATATATAAAACGAAGGGGAAACGTTTCCTCCCATCACATTTTGACTTGAATAACATGAGACCAAATACCGCGATATAAGTCTCTCTTTCTCTCTCTCTCCTCCACCAACTATTTCTCTGATCCAAATATTTCCTTGACACAATCAATTATATATAATGTTCTATAAATGAGGCTTTTATGAGATACACGTTTTATATCTAAACGTATTGAAAAAAAGACAAGACATATCCATGGTATTTGTTCCCTCAATGTCAGAGTCTGATATAAACCGAAAATTGCCAGGATATATAAAATTCGCTGAAGACATCTATGGAACCAGCGCCGCTTGTGATTCCTGCTGTCGGTGTTAAAACTGTTATGTTGACTGTAAAAGTGCTTAAGTCCATGTATGAGTAAAATACAGAGTTAAAAATAACTCTACCTTTTTATATTTCTTTATTTTAGAGGTAAGCTTCTGGCCAAGTTTCACCTATTCTAACGCAAATCATTTACCTTAAATAACCAATCAATTGTATTTTAATTCTTTGTACGAATACATGAAATATTTGTCACTGGACGTTATGCATGCAATCGATGATCAAATACAAATCTACAGTATTTATAAACATACTACAATTGTATGTATGAAAGAGACTAAAAATATAAATTTTAATTATTTTACACATATTTGAAGGATCGAAATAATCAGTTTTACAAATGGTTGTTATTGAAAGACTTGAAATTTTACAAATATCACATGCCTCTATGAAATTTCTTATCGACGCACCAAACTTTTTCCTTTCATCGTGCATAGCTCATTTTCCGATTCACTTAAGGTTTCTAACGATCTTCTTATTTGTTCATTACATTCTAAAATTAAAATCCTACACAAATTGCCAAAACTTTTATTCTCAGGCTAGACTGCGTAAAGATGAATACTGTTTTGTTTGTGTACACACGGTGTTTTGAAGGCCGATATCCAGTTCTGAAAACCAATAAATTCTTCGCCGGGATATGCATTTGACATTAATCTCCTTCAGTAACTTTACAATACCCAGTCGTGTCATTTCTGTATATTGTACATGTAGATAGCACGTGTGATACATGTATATACACCAGAAATACCCATTCAAGTGAATTTTATCTTTAGAAGAACTCCATATCGGGTAACATTAAATATACATAAACATAAAATTACAATTAAAAAAATGGTAATAATAAGTTCAAATGTTGCTTTATTAAATGCACCTAGGTACGTATTTGTAAACTTATGTTATTATTTTATTTCATGTATCTTTTTATTTTTTTTTTTTTTTTGGCTTCAATTATTTATTTATTTTATCTTATTGACTTATTCGTAAATCGAAAAACGCACAAACCTAAATAGAATCATATGGCATTGAATGATTTCTCTAACTCAAAACTAGTTATAGATGCCTCTTAAATTTTATTTTTCTCGTTGGGTTGCTTGACCATTAATTGACGTTACGCCATATTCTTTTGTTCGGTATTTGTGAAAAGCCGCTCATCGATCAATTTCAAAAGAAATCTAATACTCGTAAGTCATGAACATTGAAGTTCAACTTGCTTTCAATTTTTTGTATACGCACAAAGATAAAATAAATGAAACACTTTTAAGCTGTTTAAATCATGCAGTGAATTTTGAAAATATAGTTTTGAAAAACGGTTATTTCTGTTTAATACTTTTCTGTCCCTTTTCTTAATAATTAGGACACGTGTCACTGGTTAATATAGAACTAGTCAACCATGAATAATCCCAAACAATAAATTTTTGATTGGTTTGTCATACTTGCTTATATTTTCAATTACGTATTGCTTTCGGCTGAGACTACTACACGTATAACAGTTATAGTAGTCTCAGTTTTCGCAATATTGTAACAATATCCTTAGAATTTTAAATTGCTTCAGTCATTTAATACATATATTATTTTTTTGTGTTCATGATTTATATTTTTAGATTGATAATATAATTGCATCATTTTTAAGCATTATTTATATGACATTTTAATATTTATTTAACGTGCATACCGATTTGATTGGCAAATAACTGTTTAAACACTTGACGCCATATTAATATTATATATGAACATTTCGGAAAAATTAGGATATTTAATCATCGGCTCTCAGGAAGTTTACTTGTAGGTTAAAAGAAAGGGAAAATATACCTCTAAGTAGTAAAACTTTAAGATTGGTATTCTTTAAATTGTATAACTTTCATATTCTGGCTTTCTCTTCAATTTTTAAATTATATGGAGAATCACGTTTTAATGCCAGATCTTTTATTATTTGTTCTGTTAAACCAAAGACATGTAGTTCATGTATTCTATTTTCCGGAAAAATTTATTCACAATGATAAAGAAATTAGGGATGTTGTGTATACACCTTTCTATTGGTGAACACTATATATGTTGCCCACTAGCTGTCCTTATGTGTTTTTTGTTGTTTGATTGCTGTCTCGTTGTCGTTAAACCCACTATGATCTCCTACAGTTCAGTTCCGTTTGATGTACGCTTAATTCGGTTTAAAACAAACCATATTTGATAGAGTTATTCAATATATATTTCCTTAAGACTTTGCTCAGAGGAAAGTAATAGAATAGGTTTGAATATACATTTTAGTGCAAAGTTAACAATGAAAGAAAAGTTTCACTTTACAATTTTAACTCCCAAAATTTTAAACTATTAATTTTGAAAACGTGTTTCATCTAAACGAAGTCTAAATGGTCACCAACTTACCAGTTTATTGTTTCCTATTTGGCACACACCTAAATATAAACCTCGTTGAAAATACTATTTAATTGGTCGTAGTAAATTCTATTGAGCACAAAACAAATCCATTTTTTTAAATATGAAGAAAAACACTATTGTTTTTTTTTTACTTTGAAACACGGAGTTAATACTTTAAATTACATTGTGCACAAAAAAATCCTTAAATCTTCCTAGGAATGAGAAACTCTTTTCTTCATAGAAATTTTTGAAATAGTTTACACTGGACATTAAACAACTTACAATCAATCAACTAAAATATATCCAAGGATTTTTATAATGCATGTACATGTATATAAATGCCGGATACCATATACATATATTGAATAATCAATAAAATATAGTGCTGTCAAAAGAAACATTATCATTAGGATATCAAAATAATTCAGTTTTTCTTTCAAAATGATTTGCAAACAGTCCTCTTTCCAGAGAATTTTTCTGTCTGTGCTATCGCTCTGTGTGGGTTAATTATTTTAAGCATAAAGTTTATAAATCGATCTCTGAAAGACATTATATATATAGAAGTCAAAGTAAACTTATGCATGGCGGAAAAGAAATATATGAAAACGATAGGTGCAATGTGCATGCAGCCTTGCAAATGATATTTAAAAAATATATTTAATCTATAAAACTTAGGACTTTAATTTAAATATTGTTGATGGGATGTTGAAGTTTCCAGAACATAGAAAATACACAAGAAAATCTATCAGTACACTTGTCTATCAAAATGTGCTTGGTGTCCATTTTACAATATATTGTTTAAGAATTTAGTGTTTTCTTATTCATTCTGACATCTGTGTCCCTGGATCTGAACAAGAAATTGCGAAGACGTTATGCTTATCAGTTTACCTTTAAAAGATTTTCAACAGAATATTATATATATAATTTTTTAATTTTAGTTTTCTTTGCGAAAACAAATGGCCCTAAAGCTAAATGTCATCGTCAGATGTAAAATGGAAGGCGATAAACACTTTAGAATATACACCACCTGCTGGATCTTTTACCTGGACACAGATCTTGTTACGTAACAAGTACGAATGTAAAATTATCGATATGGTATATTCAGTCGAATATACACAGTATCTCTGGACTGGGGTATTTAAGATATTTTGATCTGATAATGTATGTAAATTTATTTGTGCTTTATGTAAAAAAAATGCATTTAACCATTTTATTTTCAAAACTTCTTTAAAATGAGTTGACTTTCAGTTTGAGCATATATTTATTTTCAAAACCGGATTTCCAATTATAAACCAATCTCATTATTATCAGCAGTGGGCAAAGTATTTGAAAAAATTGTATTTAAAATGTATTTAATCACTTAATTAGTTGCAAAAGCGTTTTGTTTCAAGCTCATATTCGCTTTTGAGAATACTAATGCAGGAGTTCCACAAGGCTCTTTATTAGGTTCCCTACTATTCCTTATTCATGTATATGACATAGCTGGTAATTTGATAAGTCTAACTCGATTGTGTGCTGATGAAACATCCCTTTCTTATTCAAGAAATAGTCCTTACACAATAGAGGATGTCTTAAATAGCGATTTAGAACAAATTTCAGCATGGTCTCAGGATTGGTTTATTGATTTTAATCCTAACAAGACAATTACTATGCTATTCTCCTGTAATTCTTCTCCAGATGAAATTAAATGGAACTTCAAAATCAAGTAGTAGAATTGTCTCCTGTCATACACTTAGGTATTACTTTTGATTCCAATGGTAAATTCTATACAATATAGAAAACGTTTTAAAGTGTGCAAGCACAAGATTAAATTTCTAAAACAAGAATGTGTCCAAAGTACACGGATGCCCCACTCAGACTATATTTCCATGTTCAATGGACCATGAAATTGGGTAAAAATCTAATTTGGCATTTAAATTAGAAAGATCATACCATAGGGAACATGTGTACTAAGTTTCAAGTTGATTGGACTTCAACTTCATCAAAAACAACCTTGACCAAAAACTTTAACCTAAAACTCCCACTTTCATTTTCTATGTTCATTTGACCGTGAAATTGGGGTCAAAAGTCTAATTTGGCTTTCAAATTAGAAAGATCATATCATAAGCAACAAGTGTACTAAGTTTCAAGTTGATTGGACTTCAGCTTCATCAAAAACTACCTTGACCAACAACTTTAACCTGAAACTCCCACTTTCATTTTCTATAGAAAATGAAAGGATATGAAGTAAATGTACATGGAATAAAATCGCACACAATACATAGAAAACATAGAAAATTATCAATGAACAGGGCTTTTATTCCTGTTCTTCATCTTGACAGTTGATGTAAGGCTATGTTCAGTGGACCGTGAAATTGGGGTCAAAAGTCTAATTTGGCTTTAAAATTAGAAAGATCATATCATAAGCAACAAGTGTACCAAGTTTGAAGTTGATTTGACTTCAGCTTCATCAAAAACTACCTTGACCAAAAACTTTAACCTGAAACGGGACAGACGGACGCACAGACGGACGGACGAACGAACGAACGAACAGACGGACGCACAGACCAGAAAACATAATGCCCCTCTACTATCGTAGGTGGGGCATAAAAATGAAATATGTATTGACTAGGAATTATCTTATTCGCATAAACTTAACACCAATTATGTAATATGCACGTGAGTCATTGAATGGTTGTACTCAACAAGATTCCGACAATCTAGAACATGACGTTTAGTTGGAAGCAGGAATATTAGTAACTGGGTTGCCCGTGTTTGCTAGTCCGGAAGTTATATATTTTCAGTGGTACAGGCTGACATTTGGTAGTGAACAGAAGAAAATCCAAAATGTTCTATTCTTCACATAAAGTGGGACTGCCTCTACGATTTAATGCCACTTTTTTCAGTTATAGATAGAATAACAGAAAATCCTTTTTTTTTTCATCTACTACTATCGAATGAAATAGCCTAAACCCCGACATATGTACGTTCAGAAATATGAATATATTTATCTAACTTGACACAGACACAACTGCACGCCAATCTTTATTATTAAGGACAGTTGATTGGATAAAAGTGATGGATTGCCACGCCTATATTAAAACTGAGATCCTATGAACAGACTTCAGATAGCTCCCAGTATTCGAATTTGATAAAAAAAACATATTTATATCTCGATAGTTTCAATATTCAAAGTGTTGAGTAATGTAGTTGAATTTTAGATTAAATTTGGGAAGTCGTATATCCCCATTTTTAAGTTATTCAACTTGAAGAAATAAAAAAAAATCAGCTGGTTTTGAAATTTTCAAGAGTTGCAAATATTTACAAATTAAATTTATGATACAGAATTATTTTTTATTTGTGTTCATCAACAATGTTTGCTAAATATTTTTTCCTCGAATCCCGAAAAGTGAAGAGTTTAATACGTGTAAATCCCAAGTTCAAACAAATAATAAAGTCCCAACCGACGTTCGTAAAAGGTCTGTTCTATATAGAGTTTAGTTTCATTTAAAAATTTCAGACACGTAAATAATATAGGTTATTAGTGCTAGCTTCACACTAGTTATTAGCTGGCCTGGATTATGATAGAAAATATCCAATGACATGCAAAAATATATCTAATGCCATGGGTCACGCATGGACTGTCTTATTTTATAGGGATGCCCATGTGGCACATCAAAGATAAGATTGATTTAACCATTGTACTTTAGAATTGCAACAAATCTTAAATTCACTTAAATACATTAACCTGTTATCTTGTCGACTTTAAAGCCAACATACAGATAGCCGTAATATCCTGAGAAGAGACCTCGATGAAATTTGAAAGTTAAACAAATCTTAGTTTTCACGGAACGAATATTTTGTAAAACGTTGTAGTGATCAGATAATCTATGACGTAATTTTAAAAATAAGATGACAAGGTCGAAATAGTTCTAGCCGTCTTATAGCAAGAAAGTCTCCTCAATCAGCTTGTGGTTATGTGTTCGTGGTGGATTGAGTCACACCGACTCACAATTGACTTTTATCTCTGCGGTTACAAAGCTCGTTGTTGAGATCAACACCAGGAGATACCATTAAATTTTTATGGAGTTTGGGGGTGGCTAGGATGATAAATGTTGTCCTGCATTTTTCTTTAAATGTAATCTCAATGTAAATGTAGTCCTGCTTTTTTTTAATTTTACACTCTATTCTGTCCTGCCTTTCTTAGTTATTAATTTATTCTGACTTGTTTTACATGGTCATCATGCTTTTCTTTTTGGCAAAATGCCCATACTGCCTTTTTTTCTAAACTCCTGTCATGCCTTTTTCACTTTTCATCGTCAGACAAACTTCTTCGTGCATGTGACTTCATATTTCAAAAGGGATAAGAAATGTCTTAATTGATAAGTTCTACATTGCATTTAAAAAATCCATTGAAAGAATATTGTATAATTAGAAATCATTGTCCGCTGTTGGAAGTTCAGTTTCGCCATTTTTCGTGCTTGTCATAAGACGATATTTCAGGGGTTTCGATTGTTAAACTCGTTAAATCAAATAACGAACATATTCCATCTCAACATGAGAAAGAGTGGCTCATTTACCTCTATCAATGTTTATCGTTTATAAGATGTTGTACTTTCAATGCTATTTATAAACGCAGAGTAAAATTTTAAATGTTTGGTATACAAATTTTGAATTATTCAACTTATTTTCAGAAGACAATGGGAAATATCGAAGAATCATTATTTATTTATTATATTGTAACAATTTTTCTTCACAAAAGCTTATAATGATAAATGAAATCAATGTTTTGCTGTCAATATTACAATTTATGTATTGCTCTCTGGTGAAGAGTCTTTGAGTTCTGACGAAAATGATAGTGTTTTTCTATTTGTCCACAAAGTATATAAAAGTACAAAGCGTTTTCTCAACTTTGACAGCCTTATTCTGTAACAGATCTTACTAGAACATGATCAATTTATGCTCTTAAGGATATAATAATCGAATGATCTTTATGATTGACTATTGTATTCTGAAACGTTTCAATGGTTTTAATTAAAAACAAAATTGATACTTACAATTACGTTTTCCTATTAATCCGTAACTAGAAAAGCGACTTAATATGTATCACATCATAAACTATGAGTGTATAATTTACATTTAAACAAATTCACACATGACTTGTCATGTACACTAACATATTTTATTTTACACAGCTCGGTGTGTTTGTATTTATTTCTGCTGAAAATAGGCGCACTCGATTAGTTATATTAAGTGGAAAATATCCATTGATTCGATTCTTAAAATTTATATGTAATTTATTTTTATATCTTCATGCTAAATTGTATATTTATGTATGTATTGGAGAAGACGTCACTAAGTTGAAAAACTTGTGTCTAATCCATTTGTCATTTTTTGAACAATAAAATATGTTCAAACTAAAGAATCATGATTTGCATTTGAAGAAAAGAAGAAAACCAAACACATTTTTTTTATTAAAATTGAAAATCCAACTGATTAAAAGTCGTATTGACCTCTGAAATTCTATCACAGAAAACAAGTACTTATAGTATCTCAAAATGTCCAAATATAGCTCGTTTTATAATCGCGCAGTGGACATAATTGTTATATTTCTATTCAGACATTCCACATTTTATCATCCGTTTCAGAACTATTTTTGAAGATTACGACGATCCGTGGCTTCATTGCACATTTGACGCAAAATACATTTTTCAATTCTTTATTTACACTCAAACACAAATGTGTTACATGAGGACAAATTACAAATCAAATGCAATAAATGACAGAATAGACAGGAAAATAATAACTAATAATAATAGGACGTACGCCAATTCATGAGGGCGTGCCAAATTGTCACGAATGTCCAATCAGGTTTTTCTGCTGTTCAAAGTTTGACGTGCGGTGATGTTTGAACAGTGTTGAGTGTATTTTACATTTGTCATTTCGGAGCCTTTAATATCTTACTATGCTGTATGAATTTTGCTTATTGTTGAAGGCCGTACAGTGACCTTTGATTGGTCATTTCTACGTTATCCAGTCTCTGGTTAAATTCTCTCAGTAGACATTATCCCATCATTGATGATCAGGTGTGATATGAAAAAGAAAAACTACATTATCGTATCTCGGATATATATCTATTAAATATAATAAAGAAAACTTTAGTAAGATTGAGTACAACAAAAGCTTTATTTGCCTTATTAAATCCTTGATGCTGTCTCCTTCAGACTATCAAACACTGTCACCCTAATTGTTAACGTGGTATTATACGTGATAACTTGCTGTAAATAATAGTAAACTGAGTATTTATTCACAGCACGCACTTCCTATTTTAGTTGTGGTGATAGAAATCTTAATATCATTGATACACAGTTGAGAAATATGGTGCAGTTATTCAAATGCAGATTTAAATCTTATTAATATTAAACCCAATCCCGCATGCAGCTGTGGTCATCCTGATGAGGATAGTATTCACTATTTTTAAGTGCCCTTTATCAACGAAACAAGAGAAATATTGTTTTCAAAATTAGAAAGATCTACTAATATTCATTTTGCTTTTATTGGCTGGCGACGGTGACCTTTCATTTCAGCAAAACAAAGAAATTTTTGAGTCTGTACAATCATATATCAGAAATACACTAAGATTTAGAACATTCAATTAAAATTGAATTCCTACTTCCCAACTCTTCACTCTAGTCCAGTTTTGTATATTACTCTATATTATGTTATACTTTTGTTTTGAGACAAGGCCATATTTTGTCAAAAGGCAAGCACAATAACCCCAAAGCGAATTAGAGAAGTGGTTTCGTATTTCGTTATAGAAAAAATACTAATATTTTATGTAAAATAACGACTCTCACGGTGTGGCGTTTATATCTTTTCAATACATTGGTGCAATTGGATGCAAAAATAATGACCATAAAATGCCAGGTTTGCGAGATCAGACAGTAACCTAACAACTAAACAATTGAAAATCTAGGGATCAATGTTTAACATTCGTCAGCAATGAGCAATTTTCATCAATAAAACATGATTTAGTCGAATACTTTCGAGTAAAGAAAAGAGACTACCATAGATTTGTCATTAACCACAAATGCTTAAGGGTACAAATCAGTATTCAGGAGTTACCTTTTTGCATTACACCACATTACAACAGAAATTAGAAAATAGGGCCTGGAAGTATTTCTAAGACATTGTTGTTTTCCTGTTCTATGTAGCTTTCTTTCTGGCAAACACGGTGTTAGATTTTATAAATGCTGACAGGTACCGACCATTGAAAACAATCGATCTGTTTAAAATAAGAAATGAAAATAATTGGTTTTTTGGTTTTTTTTTATGGCAAATAGAAAATGACCGTTTGATTTAAAATTGTTTAAAATTATTTAGAAATAGGTTTATGAAAATAATGTATTTTAATGTGAAAAGACTAGACTTTAATTTGTGGCGTAGGGATGTGATTGAGTGGTTTTGTTTACAATTATTTCCCATTATTTCCGTAGTGAAAATCTGCAATAATTATTGTTTCATCATGTTATTTGATTTTCACATTATAACAAAACTTAGAATATGACGGATAAATTTATAGTTAGCTGTTTAATGTCCAGTGGTAACTATTAGATGTATCATTAGGAGGACATTTACAATGTTATAAATATGAACAAGGACATCCTTTGTTATGCAAACATGTGTATCACGGCACAAGCGATGACCTATAGACCGCGTGTATCATATGTATATTTAGGGTGGGTTGCTCTGAATAAAGGAGGTATAGATACAGGAAAATAAAGAAAAAATATAAAATTAGAATAGAGTATAACAGGCAAAATAAAGAACAGAGGAAAATGGTATAAGAAAATTAAAGAATAGAGGAAAAGGTCTAGTTTTTGCGGACAATTGTTGATGATTGTTTAAAGTCAAGTGCATTTATAGTTAAAATAGTACACAATCGTTTGTACATTGGTAAGGATTTATGTTTGGGGTTGATGAGGCACATAATGAGTAATTGTTTTATTTGAAATTTCTCGAATATTTGTTTTTTTTGTCTGATTTGAAAATGAATAAAAAAATCTATAATCTAAACAAAATGGTTTAATTACGACATATAGATAAAACTGCTACTCAGTCGATTTTAGAATAATGCTATAAAAGAGAATACATAAAAATATTTAACAACACTTTTGAACAAAAGGTCAACCTTAAGACTCGAATATACTTTTGTAAGAACATTAGGTTAATTCGAATTCCATCTAAAATAAATTGTTCATTTGGAAAAAATGGGGATACCTTAGGCTATTTTCAAAAATGTTGACTGAATACTCTGCAGACTGTAGTTTACTCGCACATTCACCAAGTACGTATTTCTCGGCTAAAAAAATCATAATTGTATCTTTTAATTTGTTTAAATTTATTTCAGTGTTTATTTTTCAAACTTTTATGTAAATAATGTTGGATCAACATCGAGTCAGATTAAATTATAATTTATTAAACTATTAATTAAAACTGAAACATGCATCCAATCTAAATTTTACGCATATTATCACATATATAAAAATTTAACAGAACACAATTCATGTTTTATATTTAAAAAAACATATACGCTAAACGAAACTATGCATGACAAGAAACGACGTCGCTAAACGATACGATATCGCTAACGAAGCGATGTCGCTAAACGATACGGTATACGCTAAATGAACGATGTACGCAAAACCATACGATGTACGACAAAAGGCGCTTATGTTATCGTTTATGGTATGGTTTATGGTACATGGTTTCGTTCGTACATCATCGTTCAGCGTCCGTACAACGCTCGGTCAGCGTTTCGTTTGCATTCGTACACCATTCGGAAGCGTCGTACATCGTGCGGGCATCGTCCGTACATGGTTCGGGCATCGTTCGTATTGTTAACTTTACGTTACACGGACTGTACTCACTCAAACAATATAGTTGTAGATTAAGAACACTTATGACAATATAAGAGGAGCATTAGGACCTCTTGCGCTTAAAATCCCCATGGAGATTTTGAAAAGTTGGCAGGTATGGTATCTTTATAAATAACATATTGTCAACTATATTCAATAAAACCCACATTTTGTATCCACATATTACTGTACACAAATTAAACATATCATATAGTTCATCTAATTGAAGATTTAATTGTACTAATCAGTCCATATTATTATTATATATACTTACTCTAGACCAACAAATCCATAGAGTTGTATATGCTCTTGTTTGCCATAGTTGTAGTTTAAGAGACTGATGTTAACAGTAAACTTTTCTATCCCTATACTCATCCTTTTGTTACAGGGATCCAGTGTAAGATATGTATTTATAGATCTGCCAATCATTTCTACAGTTGTGCAACAAGTTATTCCAGTACAGTAATCATAAAGGTGACAGGCAGTGGATTCCTCCAATGTAATCAAAGGCACTTCCTTTTGACAGTCTGCAAAAATATCATAATTCATTTTCTTCAAAAATCTAATAAAGGAAGGTTGCCATGCATTTCTAAACTTGAGGCTCTACAAAGACTTGGATCTATGCCAAATGCCAATCATGACCAACCCAATAAATGGTGCTTAGCATGATTGAGATAAAGACTGATTTCAATTGGCCTAGTGGTTTTAGACGGGAAGAATTTTTAAAAGTGTTAACAGACAAATTAACAGTGAATACATCTACATCCTTTGTCTCTGGTGGATAGTTGTCTCACTGGCAATTATACAGCATCTTCCTATTTTATAAAGATGTCAGACGATTGACAGCTTGTGATGACATTAGCTAACAGTGACTTTTGGGCCAGGGCACTCAACTTCACAAAATTTCTTACCTTTATTCCACCCCTTTTTCTTGGGTAGTAAGGTAAATTACTGGGATCACACTGCCTTTTCAGGAGGAATGGAGCTACACCAAGATCTTGGAGAAGCAATGATGTTGTGTAAGAAGATAGTTGTAATCCATCAAAATCCAGTCCATTCTCTGATAAGAATTCTGTTAGTGTAAAATCTATAAACAATAAAATATCAGTGTTCAGCAATTAATGATTCAACTTTACTTCGAGAAAAGAGTGAAAATACTACCAGAGTAAACTGGTAAATGAGTGTAAAACTTTAAACAACAAAAGTCATATTAAAGCAAAACAATAGCAAAGGATACCAGTAAAGATATTACAATTTTGTAGTAGCAAAGTGGTAAACATGGAACCTTTAAATATACATATAGGATATCTTTAATACATGCAAAACATTTATCTTGAATATAAAAGTACCTGGTATACAGTATTACTTACTTGGGTTCTTGAATCCAAAATTCATGTGACAGTTAGGTTTAGGAAGTTGAACATCTTTCATCAAAGTTTGCTCAAACTGACAAATACCAGTTGATTCTAAACATGCAGAAATATTCACACTGAACACAACAACATTATCACTGGTCAGATCTTTTATTATAAAGCTGAAAGAAAAAATGTCAATATTTGAACAAATACATATGGGAGTATTAATGAGGAACTGCACTATAATTGTTGTTTTCCATCTTGACAGTTCTAGGAAAGTGTTCAACCTCTTACTTTACAACAAAATCAAAACAGGCACTTGTGTGGACTTCAGCTACACTAGCTATATTGCTATAAAATTAAATCATTAATGTCTCTGAAGAAATATGTTGAAGTAATCAAATAGTTGTATATAATATACAACATATATCTTTTCTTCATACTAACAATATATTGAATTAATTTTGTTTGTATTTTTTAAAGTTTGCTTGCTTATTTATTTCACAAATTAAGAGTTGTAGTCTATATATTTGATTGCCTCTTTCTATAATTCATCCTAAATATATATACCTGAGATTTAATAACCCAAATAGAGAAAATTTCTTCTTGGATCCATATTCATAATCAACCAATGAATATTCAAGGGTCACTTCTTCAAGCGAAACAATCAGTCGAAAGTCACAAATATCCAGATCAATACCAGCGTTTACTGTGATGTTTAGCAGTGGTACAACAGTGCAGCAGTATATCGCTGTACATTTTTAGAATATAGCAAGAAGAATGACCAGAAATTGCTTCATTTAAACCAATGGTTGATGTGCAATCTGTAAAAATATATTTATGACCTAGAAAAAGTTATCTCTGTTTCTTGGTCACTTTTGATAATATAGCTGAATGTATTAGGTGTTTATATATACTTGGCTTTCTAATTTTGGTTTGACTGTTCCTAATGAAAGTCAACCCAGAAGATATCTTTGGATGCACCAAATTTACAGTGGCGGATCCAGAACTTTTGTAAGGGGGCTCCAGTCACGTTTCAGTGATTCCTATATAATCAACCAAATTTTTCCCACGAAAGGCCAACCCCTGGATCTGCCTATGATTTATAAAGTGTTATTTTCATTTTCTACAATCTGTTACTAAGTAAAACAGAATTAAGCTGAGAACAAAATAACAAACTTCAGTTCCTGTCAGTTTTCACATATTATAAAGATATGTAATGAGTGCAAAGTTATTTACTTTATATTTAAAATTGAAAATTGAAAGCACAGCATCAATACAAGAAAAATCTTTTTTTCCATCTGGTACTTCTAGTTTGCTTCTTTTCTACTAATATGTTTACTTGGCATTTGATTTTTAAATAAATGAATAAGATTTATTAAATATTTTAGTTTTAAAACAGCTGAGTAAAGATTGGATAATTTAATTTTCATGAAAAAGTTTGTTTTCTGACATGTTTAAGAAAACAACAATAAATACCATTTGACCATCCATTATTGTGAACAGTAAAGGTGCTGCATTTCTGTCACAAGATAGAGACTTCAAATAAGATGATACTCCAAGAGTTTCAAGTACATCAGAGGTTGCCATTTGGTTAAGATGAGTCAGTCCCTTTTCTGACAAGTATTGAGATACAGAAAATCTACAATAAATCAATTAAACATCAACATCATGAGAATTGCAAACACCCAAGGAGCTATAGTGGTTTTCTCAGAGAATATCTGTCAGAAAGTTTTAAAATAATACTGTTATATTTATTCCACAGACATTAGAACAATCAAAACCTTGATAATTTCGGTTTTGGGAACCATATATCCAATAAAATGCTTTGCTGAGCACAGCCTGATATGACCGCAGAGGTTGAACCCTGAACAGTTGGGGCAAATTTGGATATAATATTCAAGCTTGATACTGTCTGAATTTTGATTGTGATCAAATTTTGACATAATATAGGTTTCTGACACAAAATAAATGTGGTAAAAGATCTTACAAATCTATGTGCAATACTGTGCAATTGAAGATTACTTGAAACTTTTAGAAAATTTGAAATTTGAAAATTTTGAAAAAATATGAATCCTTAAAAAATTTAAACCCCCACGCGACTTTTGGAATTCCCCTTAGAGCAATTATCCCAAGACTCAATCCAATTCTTTCCTTTGTAGTATGAAACCTTGTAGTACAATTTCAGAGAGATCCATACACATCTAACACAAGTTATTGTTTGGAAACTAGAATAATGCATGTTTTGGCCCTTTTTGGCCCCTAATTCCTACATGTTTGAGGCAATTACCCCAAACTCAATCCCAGCCTTCCCTTTGTGATATGGAACCTTATGGTACAATATCAGAGAGATCCATACAGTCCCTGTAACGTAAAGTTAACACTTTTTCATTCGGGAATCGTACGTACAGCGCTCGGGAATCGTTCGTATAGAGTTCGGTCATCGTCGTACATCATTCGTATAGCGTCCGCACAACGCTCGGTCAGCGTTCGCTCATCGCTCGCTCATCGTATGGTAAATGTCACCGCTTAGGGTTTTGTATATCGTATGGTTCATGGTATCGTTAAGCGTTTTATTTGTCGTATGGTACATGGTATGGTTTAGCGTTTAGCGTTTCGTTTATCGTATGGTATGTGATATCGCTTTAGCGTTTCATCAATCGTATGGTATATCGTTTTGTTCAGCGTCTGATATATGTTATGGTTTTATTTCAGAAAGTTATTTCAATTATTATTTTGAGTTAAAATAATTTAATATAAAAGATGCGGATAAAAAACAATTATTAGTTTGGATTGGATTAAATCTCCAACTAATATCATTATGGAATATATATAAAACGAAGGGGAAACGTTTCCTCCCATCACATTTTGACTTGAATAACATGAGACCAAATACCGCAATATAAGTCTCTTTCTTTCTCTCTCTCTCTCCTCTAACAAATATTTCTCTGATCCAAATATTTCCTTGACAAAATAAATTATATATTATGTTCTATAAATGAGGCTTTATATGAGATACACGTTTATATCTAAATGTATTAAAAAAAAAAGACAAGACATCCATGGTATTTGTTCCCTCAATGTCAGAGTCTGATATAAACCGAAAATTGCCAGGATAGATACAAATTCGTTGAAGACATCTATGGAAACAGCGTCGCTTGATTCCTGCTGTCGGTGTTAAAACTGTTATTTTGACTGTAAAAGTGCGTAAGTCCATGTATGAGTACAGAATTAAAAAATAACTCTACCTGTTTTCTATTTCTTTATTTTAGAGGTAAGCTTCTGGCCAAGTTTCACCTATTCTAACGCAAATCATTTACCTTAAATAACCAATCAATTTTATTCTAATTCTTTTAACGAATACATGAAATATTTGTCACTGGATGTTATGCATGCAATCGATGATCAAATACAAATCTACAGTATTTATAAACATACTACAATTGTATATATGAAAGAGAGTAAATAATATCAATTTTAATTATTTTACACATATTTGAAGGATCGAAATAATCAGTTCTACAAATGGTTGTTATTGAAAGACTTGAAATTTTACAAATATCACATGCCTCTATGAAATTTCTTATCGACGCACCAAACTTTTCCGTTTCATCGTGCATAGCTCATTTTCCGATTCACTTAAGGTTTCTAACGATCTTCTTACTTGTTCATTACATTCTAAAATTAAAATCCTAACGTTACACAAATTGCCAAAACTTTTATTCTCAGGCTAGACTGCGTAAAGATGAATACTGTTTTGTTTGTGTACACACGGTGTTTTGAAGGCCGATATCCAGTTTCGCTGAAAAGAATTAATTTGCGCCACAACTAAATTACGCCAATTCTTTTTTGCATCACTTTATTTTAAAACTGCAGCATTCATTTGCGCCAATAAAACAATCATTTAATTGCGCAAATGTTATAGACTTGTTTGCAAATGTTTGTTCTTAGTGCACTGAGGAGGTCCTTTCCGGTATTTACAGGTACAAGTAGAAATACAAAAGGGCCTCCTTAGTGCATTAAGAACAAAATATTGCACTAAGGACCTGATGGAATGATAGAATTGACACAAAAACATGGCATATAGAAGGAGACTTTCTAACAGTACATATTTTCAAATTTTATAATCATATCTTTAGTAATTATAAAGTTATTTAACAGTTGAAGTCAGTATTCTAATGTTACATGTACGTGTAAATAGGTTAATCATTTCGAGGTAAATATGGCACAATTAAGTTCCATTTATTGGCGCAATTCATATTATGAGAAAAGAAGAGATGGCATGATTCAAACCTTTTCAATATGATGGTAGTTGGCACAAATTACACCTAACCGTTCTGACAAACTAGTAAATTCTTCGCCGGGATATGCATTTGACATTAATCTTCCTTCAGTAACTTTACAATACCCAGCCGTGTCATTTCTGTATATTGTACATGTAGATAGCACGTGATACATGTACATGTATATACACCAGAAATACCCATTCAAGTGAATTTTATCTTTAGAAGAACTCCATATCGGGTAACATTAAATATACATAAACATTAAATTACAATTAAGAAAAGGTAATAATAAGTTCAAATGTTGCTTTAATAAGTATTTGTAAACTTATGTTATTACTTTATTTCATGTATCTTTTGTATTCTTTTTTTTTTTTTTTTTGGCTTCAATTACCTTTTTTTTTATCTTATTGACTTATTCGTAATTCGAAAACGCACAAACCTAAATAGAATCATATGGCATTGAATGATTTCTCTAACTCAAAACTAGTCATAGATGCCTCTTAAATTTTATTTTTCTCGTTGGGTTGCTTGTCCATTAATTGACGCTTACGCCATATTCTTTTTTTCGGTATTTGTGAAAAGCCGCTCATCGATCAATTTCAAAAGAAATCTAATAATCGTAAGTCGTGAAAATTGAGGTTCAACTTGCTATCAATTTTTCGTATACGCACAAAGATAAAATAAATGAAACACTTTTAAGCTGTTTAAATCATGCAGTGGATTTTGAAAATATAGTTTTGAAAACCGGTTATTTCTGTTTAATACTTTTCTGTCCCTTTTCTTAATAATTAGGACACGTGTCACTGGTTAATATAGAACTAGTCAACCATGAATAATCCCAAACAACAAATGTTTGATTGGTTTGTCATACTTGCTTATATTTTTCAATTACGTATTGTTTTGGCTGAGACTACTATATGTATAACAGTTATAGTAGTCTCAGTTTTCGCAATATTGTAACAATATCCTTTAGAATTTTAAATTGCTTCAGTCATTTAATATATATATATATATATATTTTTCATGATTAATATTTTAGATTGATAATATAATTGAATCATTTTTAAGCATTATTTATATGACATTTAAATATTTATTTAACGTGCATACCGATTTGATTGGCAAATAAACACTTGACGCCATATTAATATTATATATTAACATTTCGGAAAAATTAGGTGGATATTAAATCATCGGCTCTCATAAAGTTTTCTTGTAGGTTAAAAGAAGGGGAAAATATACCTCTAAGTAGTAAAACTTTAAGATTGGTATTCTTTAAATTGTATAACTTTCATATTCTGGCTTTCTTCAATTTTAAATTATATGGAGAATCACGTTTAATGCCAGATCTTTTATTATTTGTTCTGTTAAATCAAAGACATGTAGTACATGTATTCTATTTTCCGGGAAAATTTATTCACAATGATAAAGAAATTAGGGATGTTGTGTATACACCTTTCTATTGGTGAACACTATATATGTTGCCCATTAGCTGTCCTTATGTGTTTTTGTTGTTTGATTGCTGTCTCGTTGTCGTTAAACCCACTATGATCTCCTACAGTTTCAGTTCCGTTTGATGTACGTTTAATTCGGTTTAAAACAAACCATATTTGATAGGGTTATTCAATATATAATTCCTCAAGATTTTGGTCAGAGGAAAGTAATAGAATAGGTTTGAATATACATTTTAGTGCAAAGTTAACAATAAAAGAAAAGTTTCACTTTCAATTTTCAACTACCCAAAATTTTAAACTATTAATTTTGAAGACGTGTTTCATCGCGATTTGTCCTGCTATTCATGTTATAACTGTCGTGATGAAAGTAATTCCTGTACTAGCTAAGTCGGAATTTTTCGTCAATATAAACTTGTGCATGAAATGGAGGTAATTGAAAGACTAATCCCAAACAGCGGCGAAAACCGTTTCATTGAATTAATAAAACCGGGATTATATTAGCCGTTTTACGGACGATCCAGGAGTAGATTACTATATTTAAAATGTATATCAGAAGTTAAACAATTTAAGCAAGAAACTTTAGATAACTTGGGAAACAATTCTCAAGTCAAGGTTCAAGTTATTGAAGAGGTGTATTTCGACAAATAATGTGCCAGGAAAATACAATTCTATTCAAATTAATCAAGGATAAAATGTTTCGATTTACTTGCAGAGTGTCAGATATATTTGTATTGGGGTTGAATTAAGATATAGAAATTTTACAATGACAGATGATATGCATCATGAAAGTTAAACATCCTATGATAAAAGTTTTGTACATCTAAAAAAATATTTTATTTATGGAAAACCGTATTCATGTACTTCCGTCCCATTTTCCTTCCTACATTACAGTACTGCATTTTAGGTGAAATAACTAAAGGGTAAACATTATTAAATCGTTTCCACAACTTGAGGTCATTTATGATAAAATGACATCACAAAAGAACAGAACCAGAATCAACCAACAACATATAAAAAAACGAATAAAACTTGCAAAACTAATCAAAGTCAAAACACTCTGTAACGTCGTGTTGTAGGAACATCGTGCACAACGTTAAAGTGAACATTAAACTTATGCATGGCGGAAAAGAAATATACGAAACGATAGGTGCAATGTGCATGCAGCCTTGCAAATGATATTTAAAGAAATATATTTAATTTATAAAACTTAGGACTTTAATTTAAATATTGTTGATGGGATGTTGAAGTTTCCAGAACATAGAAAATACACAAGAAAATCTATCAGTACACTAGTCTATCAAAATGTGATTTGTGTCCATTTTACAACATATTGTTTAAGAATTTAGTGCTTTCCTATTCATTCTGACATCTGTGTCCCTGGATCTGAACAAGAAATTACGAAGACGTTATGCTTATCAGTTTACCTTTAAAAGATTTTTCAACAGAATATTATATATATAATTTTTTTATTTTTGTTTTTCTTTGCGAAAACAAAATGGCCCTAAAGCTAAATGTCATCGTCAGATGTATATTGAAGGCTATAAACACTTTAGAATATACACCACCTGCTGGATCTTTTACCTGGACACATATCTTGTTACGTAACACGACGAATGTAAAATTATCGATATGGTGTATTCAGTCGAATATACACGGTATCTCTGGACTGGGGTATTTAAGATATTTTGATCTGATAATGTATGTAAATTTATGTGTGCTTTATGTAAAAAAAATGCATTTAACCATTTTATTTTCAAAACTTCTTTAAAATGAGTTGACTTTGAGCATATATTTGTTTTCAAAACCGGAGACAAATAACTAATTTCCAATTATAAACCAATCTCATTATTATCAGCAGTGGGAAAAGTATTTGAAATTTTTATAATTTAAAATGTATTTAATCACTTAATTAGTTACAAAAGCGTTTTGTTTCAAGTTCATATTCGCCTTTTGAGAATACTAATGCAGGAGTTCCACAAGGCTCTATATTAGGTTCCCTACTATTCCTTATTCATGTATATGACATAGCTGGTAATTTGATAAGTCTAACTCGATTGTGTGCTGATGAAACATCCCTTTCTTATTCAAGCAATAGTCCTTACACAATAGAGGATGTCTTAAATAACGATTTAGAACAAATTTCAGCATGGTCTAGGGATTGGTTTATTGATTTTAACAAGATTCCGACAATCTAGAACATGACGTTTAGTTGGAAGCAGGAAGATTAGTAACTGGGTTGCCCGTGTTTGCTAGTCCGGAAGTTATATATGTTCAGTGGTACAGGCTGACATTTGGTAGTGGACAGAAGAAAATCCAAAAAGCTCAATATGTTATATTCATCACATAAAGTGGGACTGCCTCTACGATTTAATGCCACTTTTTCAGTTATAGATAGAATATTAGAAAATCCTTTTTTTCATCTACTTCTATCGAATGAAATAGCCTAAATCCCGACATATGTATTATTCTTATTCTTAATAAAAAATAAAGTATTCTTGTACGTCCAGAAATATGAATATATTGATCGAACTTGACACAGACACATTTGCACGTCAATCTTTTTATTAATGACAGTTGATTGGATAAAAGTGATGGATTGCCACGCCTATATTAAAACTGAGATCCTATGAACAGACTTCAGATAGCTCCCAGTTTTCGAATTTGATAAAAAACATATTTATATCTCGTATTGTTTCAATATTCAAAGTGTTGAGTAACGTAGTTGAATTTTAGATTAAATTTGGGAAGTCGTGTATATCCTCATTTTTAAATTATTCAACATGAAGAAATAAAAAAATCAGCTGGTTTTGAAATTTTCAAGAGTTGCAATTAAATTTATGATACAGAATTATTTTTTATTTGTGTTCCTCAACAATGTTTGCTAAATCATTTTTCATCGAATCCCGAATGAAGATGTAAATCCCAAATTCACACAAATAATAAAGTCCCAACCCAATGTTCTTAAAAGGTCTGTTCTAGAGTTTAGTTTCATTTTCAAAAATTTCAGACACGTAAATAATATAGGTTATTAGCGCTAGCTTCACACTAGTTATTAGCTGGCCTAAATTATGATAGAAAACATCCAATGACATGCATAAAATATCTAATGCCATGGGTAACGATAGACTGTCTTATTTTATAGGGATGCCCATGTGGCACATCAATGATACGATTGATTTAACCATTGTACTTTAGAATTGCAACAAATTTTAAATTCACTTAAATACATGAACCTGTTATCTTGTCGACTTTAAAGCCAACATACAGATAGCCGTTATATCCAGAGAAGAGACCTCGATGAAATTTGAAAGTTAAACAAATCTTGTAGTGATCAGATAATCTATGACGTAATTTTAAAAATAAGACGACAAGGTCGAAAATAGTTCTAGCCGTCTTATAGCAAGAACGTCTCCTCACTCAGCTTGTGGTTATGTGTTGGTGGTTGATAGAGTCACACCGACTCACAATTGACTTTTTCTCTGCGGTTACAAAGCTCGTTGTCGAGATCAACATTAGGAAGATACCATTAAATTTTTACGGGGTGGGGGGGAGGGTGGCTAGGATGAAAAATGTTGTCCTGCATTTTTCTTTAAATGTAATCTCAATGTAAATGTAGTCCTGCTTTTTTTTTATTTTACACTCTATTCTGTCCTGCCTTTCTTAGTTATTAATTTATTCTGACTTGTTTTACATAAAGTCATCATGCCTTTTCTTTTTGGCAAGATGCCCATACTGTCTTTTTTCTCTAAACTCCTGTCATGCCTTTTTTTTCAATTTTCATACGTCAGACAAACTTCTTCGTGCATGTGACTTCATATTTCAAAAGGGATAAGAAATGTCTTAATTGATAAGTTCTACATTGCATTTAAAAAATCCATTGAAAGAATATTGTATAATTAGAAATCATTGTCCGCTGTTGGAAGTTCAGATTCGCCATTTTTCGTGCTTGTCATGAGACGATATTTCAGGGGTTTCGATTGTTAAACTCGTTAAATCAAATAACGAACATATTCCATCTCAACATGAGAAAGAGTGGCTCATTTACCTCTATCAATGTTTATCGTTTATAGATGTTGTACTTTCAATGCTATTTATAACGCAGAGTAAAATTTTAAATGTTTGGTGTACAAATTTAAAATCATTCAACTTAAAAATATTCAGAAGACACTGGGAAATATCGACGAATCATTATTTATTTATTATATTGTAACAATTTTTCTTCACAAAGGCTTATAATGATAAATGAAATCAATGTTTTGCTGTCAATATTACAATTTATGTATTGCTCTCTGGTGATGAGTCTTTGAGTTCTGACGAAAATGATAGTGTTTTTCTATCTGTACAAAAGTATATAAAAACTTTGACAACCTTATTCTGTAACAGATCTTACTAGAACATGATCAATTTATGCTCTTAAGGATACGATGATCTTTATGATTGACTATTGTATTCTGAAACGTTTCAATGGTTTTAATTAAAAAACAAAATTGATACTTACAATTACGTGTAGATTTATTCCGTTTTCCTATTAATCCGTAACTAGAAAAGCGACTTAATATGTATCACATCATAAACTATGCGTGTATAATTTACATTTAAACAAATTCACACACATGACTTGTCATGTACACTAACATATTTTAATTTACACAGCTCGGTGTGTTTGTATTTATTTCTTTTGACAATAGGCGCACTCGATTAGTTATATTAATTGGAAAATATCCATTGATTCGATTCTTAAAATTTATATATGTAATTTATTTTATATCTTCATGTTAAATTGTATATTTATGTATGCATTGGAGAAGACGTTACTAAGTTGAAAAACTTGTGTCTAATCCATTTGTCATTTTTGAACAATAAAATATGTTCAAACTAAAGAATTATGATATGAATATAAAGAAAAGAAGAAAACCAAACACATTTTTTTTATTAAAATTGAAAATCCAACTGATTAAAAGTCGTATTGACCTCTAAAATTCTATCACAGAAAACAAGTACTTATAGTATCTCAAAATGTCCAAATATAGCCCGCTTTATAATCGCACAGTGGACATAATTGTTATATTTCTATTCAGACATTCCACATTTTATCAACCGTTTCAGAACTATTTTTGAAGATTACTAATTACTTCATTGCATATTTAACGCAAAATACATTTTCAATTCTTTATTTACACTCAAACACAAATATGTGTTACATGAGAACAAATTACAAATCAAATGCAATAAATGACAGAATAGACAGGAAACTAATAACTCATAATAATAGGACGTACGCCAATTCATGAGGGCATGCCAAATTGTCACGAATGTCCAATCAGATTTTTCTGCTGTTCAAAGTTTGACGTGCGGTGATGTTTGAACAGTGTTGAGTGTATTTTACATTTTCATTTCGGAGCCTTTAATAGCTTACTATGCTGTATGGATTTTGCTCATTGTTGAAGGCCGTACAGTGACCTTTGATTGGTCATTTCTACGTTATCCAGTCTCTGGTTAAATTCTCTCAGTAGACATTATCCCATCATTGATGATCAAGTGTGATATAAAAAAGAAAACTACATTATCGTATCTCGGATATATATCTATTAAATATAATAAAGAATACTTTAGTAATATTGAATACAACAAAAGCTTTTCCATGTTAAATCCTTGATGCTGTCTCTTTCAGACTATCAAACACTGTCAACCTAATTGTTAACGTGGTATTATATGTGATAACTTGCTTTAAATAATAGTAAACCGAGTATTTATTCACAGTACGCACTTCCTATTTTAGTTGTGATGATAGAGATCTTAATATTATTGATACACAGTTGAAAAATATGGTGCAGTAATTCAAATGCAGATTTAAACCTTATTAATATTAAACCCAATCCCGCATGCAGCTGTGGTCATCCTGTTGAGGATAGTATTCACTATTTTTAAGTGCCCTTTATCAACGAAGCAAGAGAAATATTGTTTTCAAAATTAGAAAGATCTGCTATATCCATTTTGCTTTTATTTGCTGGTGACGGTGACCTTTCATTTCAGCAAAACAAAGAAATGTCCGAGTCTGTACAATCATATATCAGAAATACACTAAGATTTAGAACATTCAATTAAAATTGAATTCCTACTTCCCAACTCTCCACTCTAGTCCAGTTTTATATATTACTCTATATCATATTATACTTTTGTTTTTGAGACAAGGCCATATTTTGTCAAAAGACAAGCACAATAACCCCAGAGCGAATTATAGAAGTGGTTTCGATTTCGTTATAGAAAAAAAAATGCTAATAGTTTATGTAAAATAACGACTCTCGACGGTGTCGCGTTTATATCTTTTAACACATTGGTGCAATTGGATGCAAAAATAATGACCATAAAATGTCAGGTTTGCGAGATCAGACAGTAACCTAACAACTAAACAATTGAAAATCTAGGGATCAATGTTTAACATTCGTTAGCAATGAGCAATTTTCATAAATAAAACATGATTTAGTCGAATACTTTGCGAGTAAAGAAAAGAGACTACCATAGATTTGCTATTAACCACAAATGCTTAAGGGTACAAATCAGTATTCAGGAGTTACCTCTTTGCATTACACCACATTACAACAGAAATTAGAAAATAGGGCCTAGAAGTATTTCTAAGACATTGTTGTTTTCCTTTTCTATGTAGCTTTCTTTCTGGCAAACACGGTGTTAGATTTTATAAATGCTGACAGGCACCGACCATTGAAAAAAATCTATCTGTTTAAAATAAGAAATGAAAATAATTGTTTGTTTGTTGTTTTTTTTTTTTTTATGGCAAATAGAAAATGACCGTTTGATTTAAAATTGTTTAAAATTATTTAGAAATAGATTTATGAAAATAATGTATTTTAATGTGAAAAGGCTAGACTTTAATTTGTGGCGTAGGGATGTGATTGAGTGGTTTTGTTTACAATTATTTCCCATTATTTCCGTAGTGAAAATCTGCAATAATTATTGTTTCATCATGTTATTTGATTTTCACATTATAACAAAACTAAGAATATGACGAATGAATTTATAGTTAGCTGTTTAATGTCCAGTGGTAACTATTAGATGTATCATTAGGAGGACATTTTAAATGTTATAAATATAAAATAGATAAAACTGCTATTCAGTCGATTTTAAAATACATGCTATAAAAGAGAATACATAACAATATTTAACAAACCTTTTGAACAAAAGGTCAACCTTAAGACTCCGAATATACTTTTGTAAGAACATTAGATTAATTCAATTCCATCTAAAATAAATTGTTCGGGCGTATGACAATTGTCCCGATTTTGAAAATTTTCATTCTTTCATTTGCGCCGATTTCATTTTTTCATTTGCGCCGATTTTATATTTGCTCCTAATTAGATTTACAGGTAAGTTAATCCGTAAGTTAATACTTGTACATGTACTGTACTATACCATTGGTAAAACCTGGTTATAAATGTTGTTCATTTATGTTTAAGTTAATTTTGATTCATATTGTTCTGGAACTTCGTTGTAACATGATGGACATATTGCACACTGAAACGAGCCGAGGAGTCAATTCTTTAATCATCGAGGGCCATACATATTGGAAGGTTAGTGTCCTGAAACATAACAACATATCTTACAAATGTACCATAAAATCGTGTAAAGCCAGAGTCACCACGGATTCTATTGTCAAAACACAGATCGAGCATAACCATGTGGTTGATGTCCGAAAGACAGAGGCTAAATAACTACGGGTACTGTCAAGGAAAAAGTCTGGAGGTGTAGGCCTTCTTCCGTCTCCCGTGGTGAGCAGAGGACAACAGCTATGTACATGTTATGATTGACAATTCATTACATTTGTACAAGTGGCTAATGGAAGAGGTCTATAATGATAAATGAAAAATAACATGACTTGGATGGAGAGTTCTCTCATTGGTACTCATACCACATCTTCTTATATCTATTCACCTGTAATTTACCTGTAAAAAAATCGGCGCAAATGAAAAAAAAAAATGCAAAATGCAAAGCGCCGAATTGTTCATTTGGAAAAAAATGTTAATACCTTAGTCTATTTTCAAAAAATGTTGACTGAATACTCTGCAGACTGTAGTTTACCCGCACATTCACCAAGTACGTATTTCTACGGCTAAAAAAATCATAATTGTATCTTTTAATTTGTTTAAATTTATTTCAGTGTTTATTTTTCAAACTTTTATGTAAATAATGTTGGATCAACATCGAGTCAGATTAAATTATAATTTATTAAATTATATTATTAATTAAAACTGAAACATGCATCCAATCTAAATTTTACGCATATTATCACCTACATAAAAGATTTAACAGAACACAATTCATGTTTTATATTAAAAAAACATAAACGCTCAACGAAACTATGCACGCTAAGAAACGATGTACGCTAAACGATACGATATACGCTAAACGAAGCGATGTACGCTAAACGATACGGTATACGCTAAATGAACGATGTATGCAAAACCATACGATGTACGATAAAAGGCGCTTATGTTATCGTTTATGGTATGGTTTATGGTACATGGTTTCGTTCGTACATCATTCGCTCAGCGTCCGTACAACGCTCGGTCAGCGTTTCGTTTGCATTCGTACACCGTTCGGGAAGCGACGTACATCGTTCGGGCATCGTCCGTACATGGTTCGGGCATCGTTCGTATTGTTAACTTTACGTTACACGGACTGTACACTTACACACAAGTTATTGTCTGGAAACTACAAAAATTGTTGTTTTTGGCCCCTTTTAGGCCCTTAATTCCTAAACTGTTTGCCCCATAACCCCTAATATGAATCCCAACCTTCTACTTGTGGTATTAAACATTGTTGTACAATTTCAGAGCAATCGAAATACTTATACACAAGTTATTATCCTGAAACTAGAAAAATGTTTGTTTTGGGCCCCTTTTGGGCCCCTAATTCCTAAACGGTTGGGACCATCATCCCCAAAATCAATCCCAACTTTCCTTTTGTGGTATTGAACCTTTTAAAAATTTCATAGAGATCCATTAACTTAAACTAAAGTTATTGTCCGAAACCAATGTGTCTTGGACAACGACGCAGACGACGCGACATCATACCATTATACTATACGATCCCAAAAATTTTTTGCGGTCGATAAAAATGTTGCAAATACTCAATATTTGTAACAAGAAAACATCACTGAGAAATTTTAATGTGCCTTTTCCAAAAGAAGCAAATACTAGCAACAAGAAATACCTCTTCCGACAATAAATTAGTGAATCCCTGATAAATAGTTACCATTACATATATGACTAACCTGGTATTTTTAAACCTTTATCCCAGTTACACAATGGTTTTGGTACTCTATTTCTGTCCAGGATGAGAAATTCTTGACAAGTTCCGTCAGATTGTAAGCACAAACTTATAATCATTGAAATAACATATTCTTGTTCAGCAGAAAAATCATTGATTAAGTACCTACAAAAACAACAAAAGAAATATTTCCTGCATATACCACTTCAGAATCTTTTGAAATCCACCTGCATACTGCAACTGTTTAATAGTAAAATGCTTTGTACCTCATATCAGAATATACATTTGTGTCAGTGCTTGGAAAAATAAGCTATGTATTGGGAAAATTTTACATTGCTTGTTTACATTCCATTCTGAAGAGTAGGTGATGGAACTCAGCAAAGAGGATACTGCCTGCAAAAGAGCCCTTTTGTTGTTTGGACTTATTGTCCAGTATACAACCTTACTTTATGACCATTCTAATATTATTCCTGATCATGCTGTACATTCTAAAGTCTTTATTTTCAAGGATTAAAAGAGTGCATTGAATATGACTTGCCTAATTATTGAACATATGGATCACTTTCACATTCATATAGAAAGCAAATAACATCTGAGGTTACTTTCCTGTATTACTTGTTTGATTTAAAGTCATATCCTCAAAAGACTTTAAAATTACATATTATAGTATAAGAATTTAAAATGTAAAACCTACAAGTGTTTCAAACTTACTTTAGCCTGAGTACTCCATACAGGTCCATTTCTTCCCATTCACCCCAGTGATAACTACTCAGCAAAATATCCATCTCTAATCTCTCAATCCCAAACTTTAAAACATAGTTACAGGGATCAAAGTTCACAAAGAAATATAAAGATCTGTCAATCAAACTAACATCCAGACAACACTGGACATTGTTACAACTCTCATCTAAGTAGCATGTTATTACAGATGTATCAAGATGAGGCAATGTTGTGGAGCTTGAGCTGCAATCTGTAAAGGATAAAAGATAATTAACTATCCGTAAGCTATGAGGTAGTGGTGGGTAAAAGCATCATATTTTCAATGATGCACCAAACTATATAAATTAATCATAATAGCGATCCTCAATTGGTCTTACGTATCTGTATGAAGAAGGAACATGACACAGAACTATCAAAACTATCAAAGATTCATGAAAATGTAAACTTTAAGGCAATTCACATATCAATCAATACAAAGTCTACAATAAGTGTAAGTAAACTTTCTGATCAGTTTAATACTACAATAATAAAATATTTTAATTTCAAGTTTTGTAAAAAATTCTGTCTTTTGACTCTTTGTTGTTGTTCTGATTTGATTAAGTGCCTACAATACAAAAGTTAGAGGTTGAAAAGGAGATTGAAAACTATCCAGCTGACTCAAATCTAATTTTGGAATCCATGTTTGAGGGATTAAAAGACTTTACTGAAACACATGAAAACAGAAATGCATTTAATTTAGTGAATTTATATTAGATAAATATATTAATTTTATCTGACTGTGATATATTCAACAAAACAACATAGAAACTATTTATCTTATTTTTTGTTTTTAAAGAATTGTATTTATAAGGGAGATAATAACTCTAGATATATTTTTTCTAAATTATATATTGTGCAGTAAATCAATTTTAGTAGAATAACATATATTGTGAATCATTCTGATGGTCCCCACTTTTATTTTTTCATGAAATAATTCAAACTTCATGTTCAGCTTTCTCCATAAATATCTTTCTTAAGACATACTGTGAATTCATCCAGTAAGGTAAACATTTTGATAGTTTTGAGGATAAAGATAACCACAAAATTGTGTGTTGTTATCTCAAGGGCTTGCATGCAGAATTGTCAAAATCATGAAATCAATTTTCCTTCAATCAAATAAAACTTGTACACCTGAAAATTAATAAATCCTCAGTAATCATATTCTCTATTGTATAATCCTTGCAAAATAATAGAATGTTACACTACCTGAATCTAAAATACAAGTTCAGTATTACATATTTGTTATCATTATTTTCAAAATACTTTGATAAAATGCATTTTAGCAGAATATTTCAGGTATTAATGTTTTAAGTTAATAAACAAATAATATGCCTAACCTGTACTCCATCCCTGGTACTGAGCAGCAAATAAAGATCTTGGATCTTGTCTACTGCATTCCTTCTTTTTAAGAAAAGGTTCTATTCCAAGGGTATCCAAAAGCATCAAAATTGCATTTTCAGATAGTTTTTCAGATGAGTCTATATTCATATCAATGTACCATTTTGAAATAGACCAGTCTGAAAATTGAATACATAAGGTACAATACAGTTGATATAAAAGGCCTTTCAGTTTCTGTTTAACCGAATATCAAAGGCTTTACTTCAACTTTAAATTAATCTAATCTTTAAATAAAATTATCAACACTAAGTTACTTGCAATACATCTTCACCTTGTCCTCTTCAGTATATGAAGGGTTGTACATTAAAATTAAAAGAAAGGAGTAGGTCCGTAAGGGCCGATTTTGGCCTCAAAATTCAGGTTCATCTTATGAAAGATTTTGGACACTTTTGAAACACTTAAGTGTCTACTTCAGTCGATTCAATTAGTTTATGTGAAAGATTTGAACTGACTTAGTCATTAAAGACGCTCAAATTCAAGCTTAAATATGAAAAATCTATCAAATATGCCATAATATGTCACTTTTCAGATGGTTTTGTCAAAATGAAAGTGGACGATCCGTGTTCATTCTCAACCTTTATATATGTTATGTATTTTCATCAAATACAACTTACATTTAAATATTAAGAATGAACACAAATGCGCCACTTCCATTTCAGACGGAAACCGTCTAAAATTAACAAAATGCTAAAATCTGAAGATTTCAGTAATTTAGCATGACTTAATGATGCCAGTATCTGATACATGTGCATTGTATTGTCAAAAACAGCCCATATTTTTGTAACAAAGTATTCTTCTTTCCAATAAATAGGTAAAATTTACATTTTAACAATTTTGTAAAACTGCTATATTTTGGGGCCAAAAGGGTCTTACTCGGCTTACTCCTTTGTTCTGAGAATGCTATACTTTATTTCTTTAATTTAAATAAAAATATTCCAAGAACAAAATAATAAATCAGAAGTCATAGGACAACAAAACCATAGCCACGTTTTCAATTTTCATATGCATTTCCATACTCATTATGCTTGCAAAATTTTATAAAATCTATGAGATGGCCCATTCTAATACACAGCTTTAACAATCATTTGTAAAATAATAAACAGTATTGATTGATTGTTGGTTGCTTAACATCCAGTAGCAAATATTTCATACATGTTCATGACGAACAATAACCTTAACTCTTTTTCCAGCCATCATCATACTGTGTATAAATTTATAAGTTGACCTACTGAATAAGACTTATCACCAAGTTTGTATTTACATGAGCAACATGATGGGTGCCACATGTGGAGCAGGATCTGTTTTACACTTCTGGTGCAACCGAGATTACCCCGGTTTTGGTTGGGTTCATGTTGCGTAGTCTTTAGTTTTCCGTGTTGTATCTTGCGTACAGCTGTTTGTCTTTTGTCATTTTTTCAATTTTGACATGGCATTGTTAGTTTTTTTTTCAACTTATGAGTTTAAATACCCTTTGGTATCTTGTGTCTCTTTTTGTTAACTATTTCAACTCATCTAAGTAATCCCCAAAAATACAAGACAAAATAAGTAAGTTCTGGGCTTAGAAAATCTTGTTGAATCATTCTTACTTGTATTTAAAACCCTTTGGTGAAGCCACAATGGACCTTTGGTAATTCAGTCTGTGAAAATATTGTAGCCTCAAAAGCACATAGACCTCCATCATTGAAACAAACTTTAAATTCCAAATCTATATAGTATACTGACAATCCTTGAAGTCTGTAATTTTGTAACTGCAAAAAAACAACCTACAGTTTCAACTAAGTAAAGAAAACTCTGAATATTAACAGGATCTATGAAACAATTCACTGATTGGATAGAAATGTATTGAATGTGTTGCATGTACTATATCATTGTGAATGATTTTTTCGAAAAAGAAAAATGACATAAAGTCTTCGGTAATTCAATTTTCAGGTTGCATTAAATACATAAATTATACATTTCTGATTATACATCTTCAAATTATTAACTTACATACCTGATTTCAATTACGTTTCCAATATGAAAATGTTTCTGAATCCCAAACTCAAAATCCATAAGGAAAACTTCAAATTGATATTTTCAATACCAATGTTCAGTTTATAATTACAAGGGTCTATCATGAGAAAAAGTTCACATTTCTTTTATGAACTCAATGTCAGCACAACAACTAAATCCTGTACAAGTGTTGTCTAAGTGGCATGTTATTGAATCAGGAAGGTTAGGAAGTTCTATATCAGCTGAACATTCTGAAAGATGAAAATTTAAACAGTCAGTAGAACATACAGTAGAAGTTATCAGAAAATAGATCAGCTTCATTCAAGCAAAAGAACCCAAACACAATTAAAAGTTTCACATGACCAATTCAAAATTGAGTGAATATAACCCCACATCATCTTCTATCTATCTAAAGTCAGGGGCTTGTAGTCAAGTGGGTGGTGCAGGTTGCCATCTGCCATAATGTTTTGTTTAATGTTTTAGCTTAAATGAGTCCTTTTGATAATAGACGATTTACACTTGTATGCAAATTTGTCCGCCATTACGTAAAATCACACAGGTTCCCGTAAACTTTGACATCATAATTCAAAACATTTGACGTCACAATTAAAAGTGATTGTTGCCTGACGTCAAAAGGTGATTCGAGTAGATCTAAGGTCATTCGGAGGCAAAATATAGCTAAATACCAAAAGTCTAAATACGTTTATTTTCTCTTTGCAGTTATTTCACACTTTGTTATCCAAGATCCTTAATATAGCTTTCTAAAGTGTATGAGTTTTTCTCATTGTTGGAGGCCATAAAGTGTATGAGTTTTTCTCATTGTTGGAAGCCATAAAGTGCCCCCAGTTGTAAATCCTTGTTCTTAGGTCTTAAGTAGATAACTGTCTCATTTGCAATCATACAAGATTTTGTTCTTCTTACACCTATGATTGATTAATTGAAATGATTGGTAAGGATGACTGTTTTAAATCAACATAATTTACAAGGATGTCACTAGGTTTTGAAGTAGCAGGATAAAAAATTAAAGTAGGAGGCAACGATTGCGGACGTCATAGACGTCCGGTGCGACGAGCTTGCTCGTCGCCCATCACGGCGAGGGGTTTGGGGCGCTTAAGGCCCCCAGAATTTTTTTCTAAAATGGTGCAAAATCCTGCATTCTGGGGGGCTCCTGAACTCTTATTTAGTCCTAATCAAACACCATTTTTTTAATGATGATAAGGTAAATGAGCAGCAAGATGGTCATATTTTCTATAAAGTTGATCACATAAATATTATTATCACTATATCAAGATTTTCAGCTAACAAGTAGTTTAAGTTGTTTGAGGAAACTGAAGAAGGCATGACTCTGTAAGACATGGTGATCATTCAGGAAAAGATTCAAATTTGATCTTATTAGTTGAAAATATTTTTAATTTAACTGTAGACATGCAATTATTCAAATAATTCTAACCCATAGACAACATTTTTTGTATTTCTCAGTATTAATAATTTCACATACTTATTACAATAAATCAAATGATGAATTGGACTGTTGCAGGCAAAAGGTGAGTCTTTAAGGATGTACTTTGGTGAAATTAGAAAATGTAGAATTAAAATTGATACTACATGTATAAGTCAGAAGACTTCAAGAGTCCAAAATCTGACAGAAATTCCAAAACCTGACCTAAGTTCATCCTTAAATGCATAATGCAGGGCTCACACTACTTCAGAATCATAGGAGAAGTGACTTCTTTTCGAAACTGATAGGAGAAGTGGTGAGATTTGAACGAGTTTAAAGTTTGGTTTTACTACCTATAGCACAAAGGGTCATATGTAAATAATGTTCTTTTATATTGTTCAATTCATATCTGAGTATACAATTAAAGTAAAAGTTCAAATTCAAAGTTGTTTAAGTTTAGGTTCTTGTGAGAAACTGACAACCAAATATCTAGCACTAAAATGATTTTTAAGACAAAAGATAAAGAAATTATAATATATAAATTACAATTCAATTAAAAACTATCTTGTTTATCATGTTAATGAAATTCAGTGTTTCTCATCAAAAGATATACAAAGTTAAGCTGGGCCATATATATTGATATTAGTATTATAGTCCCAGAGTTAATTAAGCAAGTTTAATCAATATTTTAAACAATCCATATATATATGGAATTATATACATTAAGCAAGTAAATCTAACAAAAGTCTGTTAATGTGTGTGGAATGCGTAATTTTCCGTTTGGGACCAATTTCCTTGTAAGCTATTCCATTCATGCGTCTGTAGTTATTATTGTAAAATACGGATTTCGGTCATAGCTGGTCCGTTTCCGATTCGTAGTTAGTAAACAGTTAATGGCGGACGAAGAAAATTTACAAAATAACGATGTTTGACAAGCTATTTTGAAAGGAATATAACGTTTTAATGCAATAAATGGATTAAACATTTACTGGAGGCAATTTTATCACGTTCAAATGAAGTAACAAACTTATTTTGTCGCGAAAGTTAGATTGATGTACGATCTCGTGTAACAAGTACCGGAAGTGCTTCACACTGTAAAGTCAATGCTTAAATCTCTGTTCTTCAGAAAATGAATCGTTTATGTCTGAATTTCTTTAATTATCAATGTTTCATCGACTTGGTAAAAATGAAAACTTTGTGAAAATATTAATTTTGACAATTTTGAAGTAGCCGGCGCCAAAGCAGAAGTAACCGGCGGAATTCGCGGTTGCCGGCTTCTAATGACATCCCTGATTTAACGTACAACCCTAATAATTTATTTTAAATGTTTTAAAACAATCAAAGACATTCTTACATAAATGTAACTTTTCGCTATGTTATTACCGTACCTGAATTCCATCCATGGTTGTGTTCAGTTTTGTATTTATCAGCAGACTGGTCACATGTTGGATTCAAAGATAATCGGCCAGGTCCAGATCTTCTAATAGCTGTGATATGAGGATTGCAGGCAACTGCTTCAAGGAACTACTCAGTCCTTTATCACTTAACCAGTTACCAATTTTAAAACCTGAAATACATTTTATCTCAATTCTTTTAGTACAAATGTTTTCAAAATTTGGCTATCTTGTAAAAAATTTGCAATATTTTGGCACTTTAGTGACTCTCACAACTGCTTTATTACTGGAATAACACACATGCTTGCAAAAACTAAGATGATACCAAGTTGGAAAGAAAACAATGCATGTCATAGACAAAACACCATGTTCAAATAAAAAGATGAAAGGACAAACAAGAGTTCACAAAAACTACATAGAAAACTAAAGATTAAGTATCATGAACTCCAGCAAATTGGGTTGAACTCAGGTGTCCTGGAAGAGTAAACAGTTCCTGCTCAACCAGTCAGTCGTGTTGCACATGACAAATAACATTCAAATGATAAGTCACATTTGATGATATCATAAACCAGGAAATGAAGAGGAGATTGTGGTACAGGCAATTGAAAAAATATGTTGTCAACTAAGTCAAAAGGTATCTACAAATCTTTCCATTAGGCAACTTTAACTTTACTATTGAGTCTAGGTGCTACAGCTTGTCAGCAGCAACAAGGATCAAGGATGTCATTACAGGAAATGCAACCCTCAAATACAGTATCGACTTGCAGATATGTTTTACATATTTAGGGCAGCTGTAATATTGCTACATAAAATAGAAAGTTTGCAATGGGAAATTTGAAGTCAAGAATGTAGTTCTCAATATACTCTCAATGTCCATTTCTAGATGTTTGTAAAGATAACTATGTGGTATCCTTCATTTCAAATTCAGTGGAAAAGGTGTGATCAACATATAAAGTCACCAAGCTTTATAAATTATCCAATGAGAGGACTTCAACTTTATACCGTAGTTGAATTTCAAGATAAAAATAATGCTATCTTTTTTAATTCATTTTGAGAAGACAAAGTATGGGGTTAGTCTCTTTCTATCAACGGAAAGCAAACTGTCTGATAAAATCAACCAAACATCACAGAAATTGTTTATAAAAATCAAGAATCCCTTCAGTTTTGCGAGCTTAGTTAGAGTCTAAGTGGTTGTTTTCACATAGTATGATTTGTCCCCTCTTAAACAGGAAATTAGTATCTTCCTTGGTCATTCCTTCACATGAAATAAAGTAGGACTATTTTTAAATCTGTTTTAAGATATTAACTGACCTGGAATTACAAAGTCATCAGACCATGAACATGGTTGTTTTGGTATCCTTACACCATCCAAAATGTCAAATGTGTATCTACAGTCACCATAGGTCTCAAAACAAACACTGATCTTGGCATCAAACAGATAGATCTTCTCAACTCTAATTTCTTCTATCCTAAACCTATTTCAACACAGAAAATAACTTTAGAATTACATTTATACACCTTGCATTTTATTATTAAAATTTTAATGTCTTATTGAAAGTTAACATATTTTTAAAACATCATTTGCAGTTGAAAAGTATTTTTCAGAAGAATTCAAAGTTAATCGTTTATCCATACAAGAATAAATTTTCAAATCTAAGTGGGGCCTCAATGGCCATGTGGTCTAAGTAGTTCAACTACTGTATCACTAGCTTGTCAACATTGAGGTTGTGAGTTTGAATCCTGCATGTGGCAGGTGTGCTCAACTCAATCTTAATTGACTAGGATTTTCCTGTCGATGGTCGTGATTCTTCCCAGGCACTCTGGCTTCCTCCACCAATAAAAACTGACTGCCAAGAAATAGCCAATAGTGCTGATAGTGGCGAAAAACACCAATCAATCAATCAATTAAATCTAAGTTTAAGTGTCAACTTCTGCATGTAAAATTTAGTATCATTTATAAGTTTTAAAATTTACACGAACTCAAGTGGAACCAATGTTTTCAAGAGAAATAGTTTTCAATGCATTGCAAGTATATTCAACCACAGATCTATTTTTATTCAGTCTAAATCTTATTGATTTGTCATAATTTCATCTATTGTATATACTTACTCAAGTCTAACCATATTTCCTAATGAAATAGTTTTCCATGTATTGAAAGTGTAGTCAAACAAAGATTCATTGATGACAAGTTTTCAATTCCAATACTCAGTTTGTAGGCACATGCATCTAACAAGACATGTGTTTCAAAATTTCTTTGGAGAAGAGGTACCTCCATACAACATTGAAATCCTGTACAGTAGCTTGGTAGACAACAGTTCAAATAAACAGGAAGGTGAGGAAGGATATATTATCTGAACAAGCTAAAATAATATTATTTAAATATTCAGAAAATTTGAAATACTGAAATAAACTAGATCACACATTTTATAAACCATCATAAATAATTTGTTCATGTTTTACACTTTGTCTTGTTAAAGAAAGAGAGAAAGTTCAATATTTATAGTTTGTTCCCAGTTTTCAGCATAAATATAAGTATATGTTGGTCATATGTCAATGAGACAGCAAACCAACAACATAAAACAAATGTTTTCTATTTAAAAGCGTACATATGTATGGTGATTATTCAAGGATTTTTGGGCAAAGATTAACACAAAATACAAACCTTGCTTAGGCTTGTACAGTATGCATAATTTGTTAAAACCAGGAAATCAATATCTGCAGATTAGGACATTTTGATTTTCCATGTAAAGCAGTTGCTTTTGGGTTTTTCAATCTCTTATTAGTATTATACCTGAAGTATTCCATCCAAGATGGTTAGTACTGTATGTTGAGTGAACACATCCAGGATCTTTCAGGTAACCAGATAATCCTAACTGATGGAATAATAGGTCAACTGTGAACTTTGGTAGTGTTTTGAAATGATCACACCTTGCTTTTCTAACCAGTGTGTCAAAGAAAATCTGAAATCAAAAGTACTTAACATTAGTTTTGATTTACAAATTACATTGATGCCTTAGTGTCCATGTGGTCTTTGTAGTTCATCTACAGTTATCAACAAGCTTTAAACATTGAGGTTAAGAGTTCAAACATAGTGTGTGGTAAGATGCTTTTGACTATAATCTTGATTGACTAGGATTGCCAGTTTTCCTGTGGAAAGTTGTTGGCCCTCTCCAGGTACTCAAGCTTCCTATATCAATAAAACTGGCCACAGTATATCTAAGTGTGTGAATATGACATTAAATACCAACAACTGATTACAATATTTGCCCTTCATGAGCAAACTAGAGGCTCTAAAGAGCCTGTGTCGCTCACCTTGGTCTATGTACATATTCAACAAAGGACACTCTCCAACATTGAAGACAAGAATAGAATTCATAAGAAAAATCTCTGTTTTTTTATCTTGTATTGCTGATTTAAGGGACTGGGCAATCACTCCTATATAATAAACAAACTGTGACTTGTCTTAATTGTAGATCTTGTCTTGCTGATCATTTTTCCTATTTAAGTTTCTATCTATCTATTATAATTTTTAAGAAATAAGGCAAAACATAAAATATTGTAAAATCATCATTAAAGGGCAATAACTCTCATAAGGAGTAGGCTTAGGATGATTGTGGCCAAGTTTGGTTAAATTTGTCTCAGTAGTTTCAGGAGAAGATTTTGTAAAAGATTACAAAAATTGAAAAAATTGTGAAAAATTTACTTTAAAGGGTAATAACTCCTTTTGAGGTCAATTGACAATTTTGGTCATGTGTACTTATTTGTAGCTCTTACTTTGCTGAACAATTTTGCTGTTTACAGTTTATCTCTATCTATTATAATGTTCAAGATAATAACCAAAAACTGCAAAATTTCCTTAAAATTACCAATTCAGGGGCAGCAACCCAACAACGGGTTGTCTGATGCGTCTGAAAATTTCAGCACAGATAGATCTTCACCTGATGAACATTTTAACCCATGTCAGATTTGCTCTAAATGCTTTAGTTTCAGAGATATAAGCCAAAAACTGCATTTTACCCCATGTTCTATTTTTAGCCATGGCGGCCATCTTGGTTGATGGGCAGGGTCATCGGATACATTTTTTAAACTAGATACCCTAAGGATGATTTAGGCCATGTTTGGATTAATTTGGCCCAGCAGTTTCAGAGGAGAAGATTTTGTAAAGATTACAAAAATTACGAAAATTGTGAAAATTGACTTTAAAGGGTAATAACTCCTTATGAGGTCAATTGACAATTTTGATCATGTTGACTTATTTGTAGCTCTTACTTTGCTGAACAATTTTGCTGTTTACAGTTTATCGCTATCTATTATAATGTTCAATATAATAACCAAAACTGCAAAATTTCCTTTAAATTACCAATTCAGGGCAGCAACCCTACAACGGGTTATCTGATGCATCTGAAAATTTCAGCACAGATAGATCTTCACCTGATGAACATTTTACCCCATGTCAGATTTGCTCTAAATGCTTTAGTTTCAGAGATATAAGCCAAAACTGCATTTTACCCCGTTCTATTTTTAGCCATGGCGGCCATCTTGGTTGATGGGCAGGGTCATCTGATATATTTTTAAACAAGATACCCTAAGGATGATTTAGGCCAAATTTGGTTTTATTTGGCCCAGTAGTTTCAGAGGAGAAGAGTTTTGTAAAGTTAACGGACCTATTGGGCCAGGTGAGCTAAATAATGGGAGAAAACATTTTTTGAAAGATATAAACATAAATTACCTTTAAAGAAAATCCTCATTAAAGTCACAAAGAGGTTTTGGTAGTTTAGCGTCCCTGAAAACTGTTTGTTGAAGGATGCATCCAGTTGACTCAAAACATAAACTCATGTTGACATTAAAACAAATACTCCTTCACTTGGGAAATCATAAATCTGGTAACTAAAATAACAAAAATTGTTTTTGAACTATAGCAATGAGAGTTGAGAATATAACTAATGCAATATAATCATTTTAGTATATCAAATTAAATAACATCACAAACGTTCTTGTTATTCAAATAGTTACTCATAATAGATAATAGTATTTGATTCATAAACAGTACTTTGGAAAATTTGGTGTTGATGGAATATATTTGATAATAGCTGTTAAAATTATTCCTTCTTCTGTAGTATGATCTTGACGCATGTATATAAAACATTAATGACTAGTGTTCAGGAGTGTATGTTGACTACTTAATGAAAAACTGTGCTTTAGAAGTAATAAATATATCTGTTTATACTTATTAAAATTCTAGTAACTAAGTAAAGAATAAATCTCATTAGGTCTGAATTTAAAGGTCATAGACTTCAACTGTACTGCTCCTCTCCTTTATTTCTAGTGCTGACTTCATAAGAACAAAGCTTTCTTCACCAAAAAGGGGTGATAGTAATAAAAAATCATTAGTCAAGGAAGAAGACAAAAACATGGCCAAAAAGAAATACAAGCTAACAATAGTATAAAAACAACACAGAAAACTAAACATTGAGTAACAAGAATTCCAGGTGCTACGAAAGCATCCACGTTGCTTGTGTCCATTTAAAGATGATAGTTCTTGATAAATTTCTATTTCTAGTAACAGTATGCCATACATTTTTTGTGTTACTGGTCATTTTAAGCTGAATACCCTGTCCTTCATACATTAAAATGTCAGATTTAACTTCCTTCAAAAATCATTTTACTCATGCATATACTTATATCTTTAAAACAAACATTAACCAAAATTACTCACTTAATTTTAAGGAGACCCATAAAGAGAAGGTTTGAATAGTCCCAAATTCAATGTGCAACATTGATATAGTTTTGTTCAGGTTTTCAACTCCAACTGTGAATCTGTTATTGCATATATCCATGTTGAAATAAAAACTCAGAGAGAGACCAAGTTTTGTACATCCATGCAACAATCAACTGCCATACAGCTGTTCCTAATATGACATGAAAGGCCTGACTGAAGTTTTGGCAAATCCATATTTGTTTCTTCACATCCTGAAATATAAGTTATCATACAAAAGACAGAAAAAGCAAAGAGGAATGAGTAACAAGCATAAATTTTGTTTGCTTCAAAAAATATAGTGAAAAGTAAATGGATAAGTTACAATAAAACTGAAATCATATCATGCACAAACATCACTATGCTATCTATGTATCTCATGCAGAACAAATGGATCAGACCAAAAGACATCTTTGTTAAAGAGTATCTTAAAAGTTTCAAAAGAAATTCAAAAGGGACAAATAAGAATCAAGAATTGCATGTGGTTGCCAAGTTTTTTCAAATTTTAAAGAGAGCCTACATTTTCTTTCAAAGACATTAAACTGGTTTAGGTAGATAAGGTGTCTTCTGCCATCTTGGATTATTAAATATCAGAAAATAATCAGTCCAGATCTTTAATGAAATGTGCAAATTTTGAGAGAGGAATCTAATACATTTGTAATAATTTCATCTGAATGAAGAAAATTGTGTGTTTAACCTTATTTTGATAACTTTTATTTACAAATACTAAATCATTTTGTTTGATTTAATTTTTTCAACTGTGCCATATAAAGGAAGTTAACTTAGATAATGTAACTTTTATAAAGGAATGTGTTAGGAATTTACCTGTTTTGTTTTGTAGCAAAAATAACTAGGCCCATGACTCCAATTTTTACTTTTATTTTCCTCAGAAAGCACATTATACGAGATATCTTCTCAAATTTTATCTAAGAATTCCATCTTTTAGTTTTCTTTCTATCACACAAAATTGTTTTTTCATGCATAATTCATACAAAATCTGACAATTTTGCACAACCTGTAGCTTGAAAAAGCCCTGTGTCCCATACTTTTATTATATTTTGAAAAAGCATGATATGAACTACATTTTGGCAATTATCAAAATGTTTTATGGATTTTAATTTAGATCCCCATCTACCTTTAGTAGTTTCCAAAGAAAAGATTACAATACAAAAGTTAACAACTCATGAAAACAGGAGTGCACACATTGAAATGTCTCGCCTGCTTTACTGACCATTGATTTTATGTTGATAATCATAAATATAAAGCTTTACTACAAGTATCACATAAACGATTCAAGAAAAAGAGGTCAAGGTCAGATAAACCAAACCTGAAATAAATGTATACCTTACAATCATTCCATACACCAAATATAGTTTACCTATTACTTATAGTTTCTAAGAAACAAACTTGACTATGAAAACTTAACATTAACCAATGAACCATGAAAATGGGGTCAACGTCAGATGAACCATGCCTGACAGACATGCAGGGGTGTGGAAATATTTGTTGTGACCACTTGTCCCGGCAAGTGAAATTGTAAATTTTACTTGTCCAGAAGAAAAATTACTTGCCCTGATTTCTTAATGAATTTGGAATGAAGATGTATTTTACTGTAAACGTGTATGTTTCTCAAACAGTTTTGAAACACAATGGAAATGGTATTCATGGTCTTTGTTTGTATATTAGAATGATAAAAGATAAGTGGAGTATAGACCACTATGAGATAGAAACCAACCAAATAAACAGCTCCAAATTAAAGAATCTAGAGGCCAATATTGCAATGTTTTCAATGCTAGCTTACATGAACCTGGGAGATTATATCATGGCTTATATTTTTTCACTGTGAGCCAGTGCGAAGTTTTAAAGTTAATGAAGGGATGAAAACCAAATTATTGCTTAATTATTGAATTGCTGTTTGCACCCCTCCTTTTACCCCAAAAAGCTTTGAGATTTATTTTAGATACCTAAGCGAAATCAAAATTTTATAGAACTTAAAATCCTCTATTCCGTTTTTTTTTTTTTTTTTTCATGATATTTGCGCTTTGCCGCCTCTGATTTCCATTTCTTGTAAAACCAAGTTCTTTGCTCAACAATTTTATTTTTATGAGGGCCTCTTTCCGTTGGTCAACTTCCGGCGATGACCTATCTTAAGATGCTTATCCAACTTGACCGGTCATTTAGTTTTCATTCTTGAGAAATCAGTCCTCGAAATTAATAATGACCATTTCCGGTGTACCGTTGCTATAACCTGATAAACGATCCCGGATCAATGGGAAAAATCACAGAATATGAATGAAACCGGGTCCGCATCCCTATTTTTTTGTTTGATAATCAATCTATTTCTTGATCATTGATGGTGTTTTACTAAAACATGGTGTTTTCGTCTTCTTATTTGATATTTTTTCTACTTTTGTGAATGGATTTTGGGGACTTTTCTATATGATTATATAAATCAACAATGTCAAGCATCATTTTTTTAACTTGTCCACGGGCAACAAAGACACCAAAAATTGCTTGTCCGGTCAGTCAAATGTACGAGTCGGGCGAGTCGGGCATAGCATTTCCACACCCTGGACATGTACACCTTACAATCAATCTATGCATTAAATATAGTTGACCTATTGCTTATAGTATCTAAGAAACAAACTTAACCATGAAAACTTAACATTGACCAATGAACCATGAAAATGAGGTCAAGGTCAGATGAACCATGCCAGACAGACATGTACACCTTACAATCAATCTATGCATTAAATATAGTTGACCTATTGCTTATAGTATCTAAGAAACAAACTTAACCATGAAAACTTAACATTGACCAATGAACCATTAAAATGAGGTCAAGGTCAGATGATAACTGCTAGACAGACATATACACTTTACAATCATTCCCTACACCAAATATAGTTGACCTATTGCTTATAGTTTAAGAAAAACAGACCAAAACACAAAAACTTCACACTAAGCAATGAACCGTGAAAATGAAGTCAAGGTCAGATAAAACCTGCCAGACTGAAATGTTCATCATAAAATATTTCCATACACAAAATATAGTTGACCTATTGCATATAGTATTAGAAAAAAGACCAAAACACGAAACTTAACTTTAACCACAGAACCATGAAAATGAGGTCAGACGGAAACTTCATAACATAAGGCATCTATATACAAAATATGAAGCATCTATGTCTTCCACCTTCAAAATATAAAGCTTTTAAGTAGTTAGTTAATGCCGCCGCTGCCGCTGCGGATCACTATCCCTATGTCGAGCTTTCTCGACAGAAGTCGCAGGCTCGACAACAACAAGTGAGTGCAAATTGTTGATAAATGCTCTTATACTGGTACTATGGACCAGACACAAAATAAAACTACTGATGTAAGTTAATTTTAATATAAATTTAAATTTTACATACTATCACTGATATTCCATCCACTGTGGTTGATGTTAAAATATGATGCTTCATCAATGTTACATTGTGGGTCCTTTAAATATGGCCTTAGTCTCATTTCTTCCATTAACTGTGCTACTACAAATGCATCTAGGGTTGTGTTGTCATCGAATTTGTTATCCGTTAGCCATTTACTCAAGGAAAATCCTAAGATAAAATAAATAAATTGATTAGAGTGGATTTTTTCTGACAAAGCCAACAATGGATCCTTTCTAGTTAAAATAATTAAATTTTCTATAGGCAAGTATTTGGTACACATTAAGAGCAATCATGATGGTATGTGAACTAACAACACTAAATCAACATTGCCCCATTTTTTTAAAGGACTTTCGTCATCAGAGTGCAGTTTCTGAGTGTGTTTGTGTTTGGTCAAGAAAAAGCCACTTTGTTAAACAAGACAAAAATAAAATACACCAGTTAATTAGCTGCTCTGCACTTTGCAAATAATTGGAGGCAATTCGATATAATTGCTAAAGCTTAACACAAAACATGTTTTCAACTAATTGTATTTTTACTTTTCTATAAATGTTATCCTTTATCCATATCCATATGTAATTGCTGCATACAGTTATAGCTGCTACTTTCGTAATATCTTTTGGTCATGAACAAAAGACCCCAAAATATTCTGTTATAATTACTTAAAGCACAAATTTTGCTCTGAATGTGAATCAAATATACTTAAAAGAATATATCAAATCAAATCTACACCTGGAATATAAAATCCTTCATCCCAGTTGCACAATGGCTTTGGAAATTTCTGTTTGTTAAGAATGTTTAGATTCACAATACAGTCATTTGGATGTGAATATTCCAAACACAGCTGAAACTTCAAGTCAACCATATACATCCGTCCTCTGCTAGATCAAAACTGTGTACCTTCAAGAAAATGACATAATTATAAAACAACCATTTACAAAACTATAATAAAAGCAGTGGTTTTCATTGGCTGTTGTAAGAAATATTTGTTTTTGTTAATTGTCTTATCATAAATCAGGCTGTTGTTTTTCCGTTTAAATAGTTTCACATTTTGTGATGTCATCCTTTTATGGCTAGCTATATGGTATGGGTTTTGCTCATTGCTGAAGGTCATACAGTGACCTTTAGTTCCTTAAATCTGCTTGATTTGAACTTGATTGGATAGTTGTGCCATTGGCAATCATATCATTAGATTCTAAGTCTTTGCTGGTAAAGTTTAATCATTCTAAATACATGAACTAAATGATCCATATAATTAAACTTACTTAAGTTTGATTCCTCCTTGTAGAGAAAACGTCTCCTCTTCTCCCCATACATATGTCAAAGGATTTCTTGACATGCAATGCCTCTATTGCAATTTCCATTTCATAAACACATGGATCAAGTGAAATGTTTACGCTAATGGTTTTATCAATTAGTGTAACATAAACACAACACTGTACTGCCATGCAGGATTCAGGTATATAACAAGATACATCTAATGGTAAAGTTGGCAAGTCAACTGACTTAGAACAACCTATAACAAATATTTTTACAAAATGAAAAACTTAAATCATGGCACTGGAAGTAAGCAGCTAGGTCTGACTTGTTGTATTCTGGTACATCAAAATATATACAAAATTATTTAGGAATCTGTTATGCTCTGCTTTGCTATTTCAATCTGTCCCTGAGAGCAAGAAGAATGACGATATCATGCAAAATGCATTAGTTGATATTTTCATAATAAAATTGAAGGCTTTTCAACAGCACACTCAAAAGTATAGATTTTGTGTGGTTTCCAATCTAGATAATTGCTATTGAGGAAAGATATACAACTGAAAAGTGGATTTGCAGATAATTAAATTTCACTTACTGCTTGTCAAGGAATTGTGTTTAGAAAATGGGAATGAGGATCTAGAGCAAGATGGTGAAAGCAAAATTCTCTGATTCCAAGTTTGGTCATGGTGTTTTCAATGATTACTGCTGGTAACACATCTGTTACTATCTCTGGTGTCTGCTTTAACAACGATGTCAGTGAAAAATCTATTAAAAAATATATTAATAATAAGAGTAAGACATCATCTACCATTATGTAGTCTGTAAGTTTTAAACATTTATTTTGGCAAAAGTATCAATTAACAATATGCAACATAAATGTTGTACTTTAGCTCAAACTTTCACCAAATCCTTAAATATTTATCAACTTTGACAGAACAAAACTTTCTGATATAATTTAAAAAAAAAATAATTTATTTCCTATTTTCATAAAATTTATTGTAAATTGTAGCCAGTTTAACTCAAGTACATAGACAATGAGATTTTACCTTGTGGATAACCAGTTCCCCAGTCACAAAACACTTTTGGCAATTTGGTATTCTTTAAAACATGAATAGTTGTCAAACAGTCTTTGAAAGTTTCAAGCAGAGACTGATATTCAAATTGATCTGGAATTTTTCTCAGGGACAAGATCTTCTACCATATACCTTAAAAGAAAACATATCATTCTCTCAAATAAAAAGTTCCTTTACAGTATCATGAAGGCTTCTAAATAAAAAATGTTAAACATTAAAAATGCCCATCTTGACTGCACTCTTATACACAAAAAGTGTGCATCTGAAATAGGAACTAGTAGGCAATACAAATACAATCTTGGTACATATGAACAAGAATTGGTATATCAATGAGCAAGAAAATACACTATAAGAATATCTTTGATAAAATTAATCAGAAAATTTTGGAATTTCAGGGTATTGAACCATAGTTTAACTTCAGTTCATATGCCCAAAAAATCATAACAGGAACTTGTATTCTGCATTAAACAACTTACTCTATTCTAACAACATTCATGAAGCTTAATTTCTGTATGGATCCTGAAAATAAAAAAATAAAATTAACAGGATAAATGCTGTGCCAGATTTACAAGTAAGAATTTTTCTGAAATCATTTGCCTAAAGAAGTACACTGTTACAATATTTAGAAGGAGTTTGAAAAATATGTTCACCACTTATTCAGTTATTAACCTTAAAATTGTTTGAATTTATCAGATTAATTGGTCGTTAACAGTTAACAAATTGTTGAAAATAAAACCCAGTCTTCACATATGTGATATAAATATTAAGCCTGCTTTAAACTGGACCGACATGCTTAGCGAGCATAGAAAAAAGTTTGGAAGAAAACATGTCTACCTACCCAAACTCTTTACTTGGAAGAAAACCACCCTTTGTTTTTACATTTAAGGTTTTGTCAGATGGATTGCAAAGAAAGCAACAAATATCAAATCAAATGTTCTTGTTCTGATCCGGTTAGGAATAGAAAAGACAACATCTCCTGCTCAACATTAGCATGCTGCTAGCAAATGACCACCAAGGCAGGGCTTAGTCTAAATAGCATCATATTTCTTTATATGCAAATGTTGCAAAACAGTGGCGGATTTACCAGGGGCACAGGGGCACGTGCCCCCAGTCGGGTCACCAAAAAATTCTTACATAGTTTTATTGCTTCTGTATCTGCTTATCTAGATATCTTGATCGAAAATCAAGACACAGCTTATTTGACTTCCTAAACTGGTCGTTAATTAACCCCAATTTCAACATGCATGATTTATGACAACTTATCGATGTGTGTAAATATTGACACCTTTGTGTAATTTCTATATCCCGAAAAGCATTAATTTAAACTACTTGTATATGTACAAGCTGATTGGAATTAATATGAATATATTTATTGGTTTCTAATACAATATTACAGGATCAAGATCGACTGATTAACAAGTGAAATCTTCTGATCAGGAAAGAAATTATCAACTAAAATCGGTCTTAAAAGAATATGTAAAATAGATGTTTAGTGTCAAGAATGTTAGTATTGATATGAGATACGTCTTTATTACCAAACAATTACATTGCATACGGTTTCTGGGGAATGTGTCTTTCTCAGAACAGTCTTTTCTGACTTTATTGAACAACAAACGATTTTTCAATGCATACAGCATTTTTTAAACTGAATGTTGTGTTTCTTTCCCTTATTTTTTATGGAAACCAACGATTTGTCTTTAACAACACCACCCCAAAACAAACTGTTGTTCATATATAATCATTAATAAAATGATATTGTATTTTTAGAAAACCTACTTATAGTACAGTAATATGTGTATATTTTGTTTTGTTTCAATTACCATGTATGAGGGTATGAATAGGTTACCGTGAATGAGGGTATGAATGGTTTACCGTGAATGAGGGTATGAATGGGGTTTACAGATTAGAGAATAATGGTCAAAAAGTAGACTAAAAAAATGTGCCCAAAAATATTGAAATCAGATTAAAGGTGTGATGAACTATAAAGAATAGAGGACCATTGTCACTAAGTTAAATAAAAGTGTAGAAAGAAATGGACCCAAAAATAATGAAAAGATATAGAAATGAAGATCTCCCCAAACACCACCACCACCCACACTCGCATATATGCATATCTAAACAAGTCTTTTGGTAACATGGTGCCCCAAAATCGAGGTTCTAGATCCGCCCCTGCAATATAAGCAATTTACTTATGCTTAAAACTACAAATCAATTAAAATAAAATTACCATATGTATAATCTGTTAAATTCAGTGTCTTCTGATATCTGTCTATCTGTAAATGTAACTGATGACTGCATGTATCAAGTTCAAATGAGGCCTTAAATTTGTGCTGCAAGAAATGTACATCTAAACAACAATCAAAGCCTAAACAAGATGGAAGAAATTTGCATCTGGCATCAGCCGGCAAGTCTGGTAATACAACATCCTCAAAACAACCTGCAAATAAAATCAAATGTTAACACCATGTTTATTATTTCATTTAAAATAAGACACTAGGTACATCATGTTTCATAATAGAATTGATCATTAATGATGATGACAAAAGATGATGAATAATGGAACAGTACACTGATTTTCAAGACATTCTAACCATAAGGGGTTACCCGTATCCTAAGTGTAAAGTTTCATGATCCTTAAATTAGCATAATAGAAAAAATGGATATGGGGTATAATCCATCCATGACACAAAATCAGTACATGCACAGCATAAAACACACAAAAGCAAAGGAACAGCGCTTTGATTGCTGTTCTTCATCTTAAAGTCACAGTGAGGCCTTCAACACTGAGTAAAAACTCTCACCTCACTGCAAGTTTAAGACAGCCCCTAGCACCGACTTGAGCAGAATTCTTTTGAAAAATTTGGATAGACTTTGTAAGATGTGACACCACCAAAACCGCCTGGTCAAAAAGAACATACTGGAAAGTAGTACAGATTTAAAACAAAATAGTTCCTACGCATCGGTGTAAATATAAAACTATGTAGAATATATTTTAGTAATTAAGGTATCAGATGAAAGGTGAAAGACTGGTGATACTTGTAGAATACATACATGTATACAAAATGTATGAATGGATTCTAAAATTGAGGGTATATAGTTCATTTAATAGGTAAGTATACACTAATAATTAGGTTACACAATATCTTATGTAGCAAAGTCTTTTATGGATTTGAGAGGATTTATGATACTATTGATTGATTGATTGGTGAATGCTTTAAGCCACATCAGCACAAAAAGGCTATATCACAGTGATTAATGATACTAAACAAATACCTTCTGAAGTGTTTACAATCTAACATTAATGCTTCTTATGTATATTTTTATCTGTCCAAATACAATTCTCCAAAAGTTAAATATTATCCAATGCTAAAGCTTCTTTGTTCTTTGTCAAGAATAAATATATTTTATTCTAAATTCTGGCACATGTATATTTTCTATTTTTTGTTAGGATATACATTTTATACCTGCACAATAGATAATATTACATTCTAACACTGTAAAACAGAGCTGCAAAATTTGCCAGAGAAAACTGTATAAAATGATTAAATCTAGTAATGTAGCAATGTTCAAAACGTTGCAAACTAAGAAAAAAAATTTTCTAAGCATGTCACATGCCTATCCAGCCTAAATCTAATTTTGTTCAAGAAAATATCCTAATATATGTCTCATACTTTTAATCCAACCATCTTTATCACTTTCATATTCAAAGCTGCAAGAGTCACTGTTAAGATAAGATAATAATCCTAACTGTTCCATTATCTTCCCAGCAATGTCTTTTGGCAAGACTTCATTTGCATTTAATCCTCTTCAACTAGAAACTTCTCCAAAGAGAAATCTGAAATGATAGTAATGAATTGACTTGCTAATTGAAAAGTTTTATAGAAACATAGCAATATCTAATGTACCTAAAAGAAGATGTGGGTACATGTCAATGATACAACAACCCAACAGCACAGACAAACAAAACATGTCATCATACAGTGTTCAACAATAGATAGGTGTCCATTTAGTAATTTTAATTGCAACAAAACCAAGGTCAACTAACTTTAGACAGGAAATTTTACAGTTTTACAATCTCTATTAATTTTGAAATATTATCAACCTTTTGAAAAAGATTCAAACCTTTATAGAATGCAAGCAAAACCAAAACAAAAGTCCTCAATGTCATCATTAAATTTTCATTTCTCCAAAACCAAGCATAGATTTTCCTTAAAATTGATATGTCGTTGCCACTCTCAGTATTTTCTGAATAATACTCAAGATAAAAGAAAAACTGAATGAAGTGTACATTTTCCATTACAAAATTAATTTTACTGTACACCATTAATGCTAGAAAATACCAATACTTTTATTATAATATAACAATGTATAATAATTTACTTTTGTAAAGTATGAATCTGCTTCCCAGTCACAGAGAGGTTTAGGAATAACAGTATCATGGAACACAGTAACATCATACAAACAGGAACCAGACCACTCAAAGCATACACTGAGATTCATGTTAACCACAAGCTTCCTTTCCTCTTGTAGATCATCAATCCTGTATCTAAAATATTTAAGTAGACTTCTGAATTAATCTTGCACCAACAACAGGAACCAATAAACTGTTAACACAGAGATATGTCTCACCTATTTGTTATTTTGATAATGCAAATGTTGAAATTAAAATAGCAATACTTTAACATGTAAGTTATGCAAATATTCAAAGTCAATGAACCATGACTGAAGGTACAGGGCTAAACAATCTCCATGGAAATGAGATGTGCCAATGCTAATACAACTGCAAACCAAATACCATTGATTTTTCATAAGTCGTTCCCTTTAAACAAACCTAAACACAAACATTAACTTGTAAACTATGTAAAAGTTTCAAAGTCAATGAACCATAATTAGGGAGTGGGGTTATATAATCTCCATGGAAATGAAACTTGCAAATGCCAATACATTTGTATACCGAATATCATTGACTTAACATTAGTGGTTCATCTTAAACTGAACTAATCACAAACTAATACATGTAAACTAAGCAAAAGTTTCAAAGTCAATAGACCATGACTGAGGGGTAGGGACCAAATATTCTCCATGGAAATGAGATGTGCTAATGCTTATACAACTGCATACCAATTATCATTGACCTACCACTAAAGGTTCCCCTTAAACTGACCTAATCACAAACTAATACATGAAAACTAAGCAAAAGTTTCAAAGTCAATAGACCATGAATGAGGGGCGCCAAATAATCTCCATGGAAATGAGATATGTCAATGCTTATACAACTGCATACCAAATATCATTGACCTACCACTAGTGGCTTCCCATAAACTGACCTAATCACAAACTAATACATGTAAACTAAGCAAAGTTTCAAAGTCAATAGACCTTGACTGAGGGGTGGGGCCAAATAATCTCCATGGTAATGAGATGTGCCAATGCTAATACAACTGAATACCAAATATCATAGACCTACCACTAGTGGTTCACCATGACCTAGACCTAATCACAAACTAATACATTGTTGACGCCGCCGCCGCTGGAAACAGCATACCTATGTCTCGCTTTTTGACTCCGTCAAGGTGAGACAAAAATGCATTAACAATTTTGATAGACCAATTTTATTATGACTTCAGCAGTTTCAAAAGATTTTTATGTTTTGTATCTGGTTATTACTTGACTTAACACTTAGATGTATATCATCCTGAATCTATACCTAGCTAATAAGACAGCAGTTCAACATTTACATAAACAGCTGACTTTAGCCTCCTACCATTTGAGAAGAAGGATTACAATCTAATAACAGAAGTTGGTCTTAAGATATACTGAATAATAATGGTCCAAAAAATAATAGAAATTATAAATGTAAGAAATAAAATTGAAATTAAAGCATAGTATATATTTTGCATGTAACTACAGACTGCATCTGAAAGCAGTTTTAAAATTGCCATATACAGGTCACACACTTTTTAAAGAAGAAATATCTAAGGATTTTACAAAACTACAGTTCTTTGATTTCATTTTGTTAATAAGATATTTTCATAACAATACATACGTTATTCTCAACACTCCTTTCAAATTGAAATGCTCTGTTTTACCTGATGAATAAAAATAAATAAAAATACATTGTATATTACAGTGGGTGAAGGAAAACAAAAGTTTACATTAATAAACATTGAAAACTCGAACATTATTTACATGCTTATATGACAAGAATTGTTTCACATTTTCCTAGCCTATTTACATGCTTATATGACAAGAATTGTTTCACATTTTCCTAGCCTATTTACATGCTTATATGACAAGAATTGTTTCACATTTTTCCTAGCCTATTTACATGCTTATATGACAAGAATTGTTTCACATTTTCCTAGCCTATTTACATGCTTATATGACAAGAATTGTTTCACATTTTTCCTAACCTATTTACATGCTTATATGACAAGAATTGTTTCACATTTTCCTAGCCAACTATACAGTTTTTTTTCTCATTGTTGAAGGCTGTACAGTGGCCTATTATTACTTACTACCACTGCATTTTAACTATAGTTGATAGCTGTTTCATTGGCAATCATACCACATCTCCTCATTTTTATATTATAGTCTTTTATTTTGCATTGAATAAAAGTTACTAACTGAAAGCTACCCTTAATTTCATTTCAGAAAATGTAAAATTGAAAATTAAGAATTAGGTATGAATAAATTTTATCATACAAGTTATGTAATTGTACTTAAAATTCAGGCACAGTTATGGTTCATCTGCTTAGGAAAACTAAGTATTGATACACACAAATGTCTTTATGCATTTATCTTCTCAAACTTTCGTTCTCAAGGAATACTTGCTAAAGGTTATCAAAAACATGTTTTGTGACTAAAATAAAAGTAATAGCTAGAATAATTACCAAATTCATAGTCCAACAAGCTAATAGGATCTAAAACAAGTTTTTCTATGCCTACTGTCATGACATTGGTACACATGTTTACATCCAGGAAGGCATTAAATGATCTGTCCAGAAAATCTATGTCAATACAACAATCTATTGCTGTACAGTGTGAAGGCATCAAACAGGACACAGGACTAGGCAGTGGTGTCAAAGATACATCAAGAGGGCATACTAAAATCAAAACAGAAATCATTAATTAACCCGTAAAATTCAAAGCTTTTTCATTCAATCAAGTTTTATCTTATGTAAACGCATCTTTACTTGGGACTACAAAGGTGTACGAACAATTGGTCATCTGAAGTGAAAAACATTATGGCATTTATAGGATTGGAGAACAACTTTTTACAAAAGACACATGTGATTTACTTGTGTGCAAGACAGTACTAAAGACTAATGCTCTGCAGATTGGGCGAATTTTTGGGAACTTTCCGAAACTTTGTACAGACAGACTCATAAAATCAGAATACAACTGTGAACTTAATCTAAACCGTAGCAAAAGAGCTCAGATGTGGCATTTTCCACTCAGGTTATAAACTGGTCGTTTAGTAGGTGAATCAGAAGATGACCAATGGTTTTAAATGTGTGATGATAACTGTGTAGAAAACGAATTCCATTTCCTCATAAACTGTAATTTTACAATAATTTAAGAGTTCAACATTTCTCAAAATTGAAATTTTATATATTCTGTCAAAAGATTAACAGTTTAAATATTTACTATATCAGCATCCGAGAAAACTGCTAAATACGGTATCTATAGTAAGCTTGAAGTAAGAGAAAAACTTTTATGTGAAAAGTTTCAAAATTGATTTATTTTGTTCTTCATACTTATTGACACTTATATTTAAAGTGACTTATAGGCCCAAAGGGTCGGGTGTTCTAATAATTATATTTATTTACACTGTATTTATACCTTTTGTCAAAACACATGTCACTATAATAAATAATTTAGTTAGTTAGTTTAGTCAAAGCTTTGTCACTAAAATGATTTTCAATACATACAATTCTTCCAACCATTTAAAGCAGGACTGTATTTTGCACTTGATCTCTGGCAGGATTCTTCATTCACAAGCCTGCCAATACCAAGCTCTTGAAATAACTGAAGGATTATCATTTTGACAAATGTTTTCTGATGGAACATTAACTTCCTGAAGCCAGGTCTGTAATGAAAATCCTGGAAACAAATGTAATGCTTATCAAAGAAACATTTCAGGTAATGAATAATATCCCTAAGATCAACTTTTAAACATCTGTAAGAAAAGAAGGGATATGAGTGAATGTACATCGAGACAAAATCCATGAAAGACAAGGATATCAATATATCAAAGGAACAGGACCTTGACAGTTGCTGGTTTGGATCAAAAGAAAATTAAAACAAATATTATAGCATTTGAACAGACAACTAAATTGGAAATCAAAATGACTACATGTTCCAGTCTACTATTTTTATAGGAGTAATATTTGCCTAGTTAACAATGGCTGTACACAACAAGTAATAACAATTGTTGATTAGAAGCACTGAATTTGATTAAATAAAAGTTATCAATTGTTGAATGCTATAACGAATAGTGACAGTCTTTTCAACATAAAATTTCCTTGTTCTAGAGGTGAATTAAACACAAAAGGTAGCATTATGCCTGGTGTGTACCACTCATCACTGACAGTACAGATTAAAGTTCCCAGAAACTAGGGATACTTTTTACTTTTGAGCATGAAAAGTGACTGCCTTTCTGATTAACAATCCTTATTTCGTTTAACATATAAAGTAAAGATCCTATCAGGAGATACTGTATGTAAATGCATCTTGTACCTGTAGTTTCAAAATCTGTGTTAAAATCACATGGTATCTTTGGAAGAGGTGTATTTGTAAGTACTATCCAATGGAACATTGTCTCCCTGGATTGAACTGTACACTAACATTTAGACTGACTCTAAACTCATTTGCATCTTCGGCATTATCCAAACTGTAACTGAAAATAAAGAAACATAACTCTCTATTTGTATCACATACTTGTATGTTAATGAAAGCCTTAACAATTTTCTTCCATAAGTGCATCATATTCTTGTACAGAATCTGAATCTGATCTTATGTGACACATGATCAACATTGACCCAGTCAATATGAAGGGTGTCATATGAAAAGCTGGATTTGCTTTCCTTCTAGAGCACCTGGTTATAAACATTACTCTTGGTTTTGATGAGAGTTTAGTCCACAGTTTTAGTTGTTTGTTTTGCTGTTTTATTTATGATTCATACCTTCTAAGCCATACATAATGACCCATCAAAACAGGGGTTGAAAGGCAAATCTATAACAGGGCCAATACAGAAAGAGCCAGTTCAAAAATAATAACACTTATAGAACCGATCTGAGTGACATTAATATAATATATTTATTTTTGAACTTATGATGTAATAAGGATTATTCATTATTTGAGGGTAACAAATTTTATAAATTTCATCTGAACCTGAATTTAAAAGTTCAACAAAATATTAAATTCCTCATTGAGTTGTATACTTGTTTTGTCAAAATCACAAAATCAAGTATCTTAAAAACATTTTTCTTTAATCCACAAATCAATTGGTACCCATGAAAACAAAGAAATCTACAGAAAATAATACTTACTCTAAATATAAAGCTGTACCTAGTTTTAATTCCTCTTTTACACCTGTTAAAGAAAAATTGCATCTAAAATATTCTTCAAATTACAACTTTATTCTTATACTTTCATTTATAATTTACATAATAGACTTGACATTTAATTATTCAAATGAAATTCTCATCTTTCTGATCTACCAGAATATGTCTTGTCTTTTCAATCTGATACATATAAATATACATCATTTTAAAGATATTATAATTCATATTATTTTCTGACAAAAATATTTACAGAGTCAAACAAAACAACCAATTCCCCAATTACATTGTGGTGATGGTGACCTGCAATGTCAACATTGGTAAACAGTCAAATTATTTTCTATTTGATTATTTTCATTTATGTTGGAAGATGTTTTAAATCAAATCAAAGCCACAACCGAGTAGAAAAATACTTACCCCATTGAAAGTTAAGTAATGAATATTCAAACTTCAGCTTTTCAATCATAAATATAATGTTTCTTTTGCAATAACCAATATCCAACTGAACATGAAAATTTCTCTTCAGAAAGTCCACATTAAAGCAGCAATCTACAGCTGTACAACTCTGCATCAGTTTGCAAGAAATTAATCCTGGTAATGATGGCAACTGTACAGAATGGGGACATTCTAAAACAAAAGAACATTAATCTTCAAATATTAGTATCATTAACTGTATTTAACCCTTACTCTTTAGACAAGGCATTAACATGAAAGCTAAAATGGATAAATGTTCAGGAGTTTAATGACCTCTAATAAAAAAAAACTGTTTGGTCCATAGCACATGTATTTGGATTATTTACAAGCTCCTTTATAAAATAAGCAGCTGCATGAGCGCATGATACGCCTGTCGTCTTGTGTGTGAATTTTATGCAATAATCATAAATAGTTTCTGACATACTGCCTGACATGCGAAAACCCCTTTTTTACAAAAACTCAATATCTCTAAAATAAAATTTTGAATCAAAACCAAAAGTATACAGATCTGTAGATTAATATAACTAAGAAGTGTAAAATTTTAAGCAATAATCATAAATAGTTTTGAGATATGGCACGACATGTGAAAACCCCTTTTAAAAAAAAAAAATCAATATCTCAACAATAAAATTTTGAATCAAAACCAAAAGTATACAGATCTTTAGATTAATATAACTAAGAAGTGTGTAAAGTTTTAAGCAATAATCATAAACTGTTTTTGAGATATGGTTCGACATGTGAAAACCCTCCCCTTTTTAACAAAATACTCAATATCTCTAAGATAAAATTTTGAATCATCACCAAAAGTATACAGATCTTAAGATTAATATAACTAAGAAGTGTGTAAAGTTTTAAACAATAATCATAAATTGTTTTTGAGATACGGTAGCGACATGTGAAAAAACACACACCTGTTTTAGTTACTAAGTCCCGTAACTCAAAAGTTTTAATCTTATTTTCACCAAAAGTATACAGATCGTTTGACCATCATAAGAAACAACTATGTTAAGTTTCATGAAATTAGGATAAGTTGTTTTCAAGTTACGGTACAACATGTTTACGCCGGACAGACAGACGAACAGACTTTTGTAAATGTAAATACCCAATGATGTTGCTCAAAAGGCAATATTTGAAAAAAAGACATACTGATAACATGTGCATTTATGATACAAAACCTACTTGACAAGATGCCACTCAGCTTATATTTTAACTGCATCCAAAATTATCATGATTTAATATTTACCATTCACCCAGGTGCTTCCTTCCACAACACATTGTGGACTTTGTAGATTATCAGCTATACCCAAATGGTTCATGATCTGAGTAATGACAATGTCTTCCAGATTGTCATTGATAGATAGTCCTTTGTTACCAAGGAAATTACCCACAGAAAACCCTGCAACATAATATGTAGCAAGTTTAGACTTACACAAAACCAGTATACCTGGCACATCATGTGAATACTATTTTATCTTGTGAGAAAACTCTGAGGATTTCTTTTTCTTAAACTTTCTGATAAAATAGCATAGCAAATGCACTCTCATACAAGATTTCATTTTAGTGTGATTGCTAACAGCCAGACAACCTTCAGTTATTTTCCTTTATAACTTTCAATTGCTGTTATTTTAACTTGGTATATTTTACATCTTGCAAATCAGAATTTACAGCTTTCCTTAAGATAATTTGTACAACAAAACTGGCAATGAGAACCAGGATATTTAGGCAATAATAATATGTATAAATTAAGGCAAAATGAAATCATAGTTCAATTAACATTTAGCAAATAAAATTTAATCTCTGAATATGACATATATAATTACAATGAATCATTTTAAACTAGAATTCCTCGAAAAGGATCAGGATTAACTTTTTATTCAGGTATCAAAAGGGTTTATTAAGAGCAGATGTAATTAAATCTGCTACAATCATACCTGATAACATTGAACTCCATTTACAGAAGGTCTTTGGTAGATACACGTCCTGAAGAACAACTTGCTGTATCAAACATTCATCTCTTTCCAGACATACACTCACATTCATGTTCACAAGGAACACATCTTCATCAACAACATTGAAGATTGAATAGCTGTAAGGATAGAACTTTATTTGAAAAAATTAAAACATTTTTCCATGAAATCATATATCTTGAAGCTGTCTCAATCTAATCTACTGAATCATACATAAATTATCTTAGTTATCTCCCTAAAACACGTCTCTTTTAAACCAACTTTATATCAAAACTTTATAGAAACATTTTACTCATTATAAGATTATATAGTTTGGACGTCTTCATTGGAAATTGATGAGGTTTGATTGCATAAATTTTTGCTTTTAGAAAAGAATAATAAATCCTTCAAAATTCTTGATTGACAGACAAATATATATATACTATCTTTATAGGTTTCCTAAAATTGTTTTATTTCTAAATAATGGTTCTAGACATATGGTTTGAGAGTAAAGCACAAGACATAAAAAGCAGAAACTTATGATTAAAAGTAGAATATGACACATTACTTACTTGATAGTGAATAGTGATGTTAACTTGATCTGGTCTACAATGCCTAAAAATAAAAATATATATATATATATATATATATATTTCCATCTTTGATCAAAGGCATATAGAAAATAATAATAAATATGAGTTAAATCTTAGTAGAATATGTCAGCTTAAATAAAAATTCTTCTACAGGAAACAATATCTAGCAATAGACATAAATAATTACCAAATTTATAATCAAACAAGGAAATATCTATTTCATATTTTCAATTCCTATTCTCAATCTGTAAGAACAGGCATCAAGGAATATGAACACATGAAAAGATCGTCTTATAGGATTCACGTCAATGCAACATTCTACTCCTGTACATATATCTGGTATATGACAAGTCACTGGTCCTGGAAGTGGCTGAAGATCAATAGGTTTCTCACAAGCTGAAAAAAATACAATGACATTAATAGGCTGATATAAATTTATAAGATTTGTCACAGTGTAGTTAACTATTATCTCATTTCATTTTACTTTAAAATAGTGAAATTTGATATTTTAAGTGCTCAAGGCTTCTTGTTTGCCACACTAAAACTGACAAAAAATTGTGTTTGCAAGGTCATCCATTTCAAGGGACATCATTACACAGGAATAAACAAACAAATTCTTCTTCTGAAATGATGGACTCTAAATAGAATACAAACAATAGTAACAGAACACCTTCTGTAGAAACCTAAATTTGACCAATTCTACCTTATGGCTGTTCCACTGAACCTACATTGGACCCGGAGGGCATTTTGAAATATCAACTGCATGTATTTGTGGGTTTCAAATACTCTTTTGTACAGTAAAATTGATAGAGGATTCTAAAATGTCTCTAGGTATTTACCCCATTCTGTAAGTGGCTTTCACAAACAGGCAAATTTCTACCTTGAAAACTTAAAAAAGACAGATTTATTTATCTCCCTATTTTTATAAGTTGTACATGAATAAAATGAATGATTGCAGCAGATTTTAGGAAGCATAAGTAACAGATGCTGATAATGTTTAATATTTAAACTCTCACTTATATTCCATTCATCATTACTAGGACTATAAGGAACATCTGTCCTGCTGCACATTGGATAAGACAAGAACTTTGCTATACCAAGCTCCTCTAGAAGTAAATCTACTGCATAATCTGTCACTGAATCCATATCTATTCCGTTGAACAAAGTCCAATTTTTCCATGAAAATCCTGTAAAACAGAAAATATAATAATGTTTGAAATACCCATAAATGTAAGTCTTCTTACAGTGTTATAATGATAATGGTAAAATTAAAGAGCATGAAAATCAAAGTGCTGGATAGCACCTGTGGAAAGTTTGCAACGGTAGATGTGTATTATTTCAAATAGGATGTAGATGTGTATTATTTCAAATAGGTTGTAGATGTGTATTACTTCAAATAGGTTGTAGATTGTATTATTTCTAACAGGTTGTAAATGTGTATTATTTCAAATATGTATTTAATCACAGCTTTGGTGTTTTTCCTAAACTATTGTCTCATCAGCAATTATCAAAATCACTTTTTCAAATGTATGTCATGTAAAATTTTGATAAACTCTATTGCACCCTTAAACTGTAGATTTAAAATAATCAAATATACAGAAAGCTCTGTTAATTTTTTTCTGTGCCCATCCCATGTAACATGTGTAAAGGGCCTGTGATTAAGTATTTTCTATTGATTAAGGTCCTTCATATTTGTTTTAAGTAAATTGTATTATTACTAATTAAGCAGTTAGTTTTCTTGTTTGAATTGTTCCACATTTTTAAATCAGGGCCTTTTTTAGCTTACTATATGGTATGAGTTTTCTCATTATTGATGACCGTATTGTGACCTATAATTGTTTATATATCTTCCTCCTTTGAACTCTTTTGGATAGCTGGTTCACTCGCAAAAAAAAACCATCTCTTAATTCAAATATTACAGCAAACTTACATCAATACAACTGTAATGAAAGTGAATTTATATGAAAGGCTTTAATCAACAATGGCAAAATGTAGACAGGAATAAAAAGATAATATACACTAGATTCGTAGAGGTACTTAATTTTATAACCATGTAATACATTTTAGTTAACGTTGCTGCTGTGAAATTCTGCATTGAGGCAATGACATTTCGAGATTTTTGGTTTTCAGCCATTCATTTGATATAATCTTTGCCTCTGTGTTGAGTTGACACATTGTTAATTATAGGTTTTAAGAATCATACTGACCCAGGAACAAAGTGTGAGGTTCATACTGTAAATTCTGAAATTGAATGTCAAGGTCAGTATGATGCTTCTGCTTACAAAGTTTTGTCAATTAAAGTGCTACAGTTCAAAACGTATGCACCAAAACAAACCAGACACTGTTTAATTATCATAAAGGTCAGATGAGAAAGGTCAGTGGTATAAAATACACCCCAAGCCCAAAATGCAACGGCATTTTAAAGTACAAAAGATATGACCCAGACACGAATTGTACAAGATTTTACTATAGGTATCAAAGGACAAAGTCAAGGTCGAATTGATCTGACTTTGGGATATGACATGTCAACGCCGGCCTAGTCAAAATATAAACATGTTGCTTATTCAGTAATGTACGCTTCTGAATAACTCGACTAAAACAAAATCGGACTATCAGAAACTCGGCTGGGACTATAACAAACTCGGACTAGAACAAACTTACTCTGCCTACCATTATTTATATGCAGAAATATATTGAACAAACTCGGACTACGATTAGTAGATTGTGTGCCATGTGGTTAACGTTTTTTTCTGACTTTTAAAATTTTTACTTAATACAAGAAATAATTGCAACAGGATGCTGTTACGAAGTCTCCCAAACAAAGCTCTCATAATTAGTCATTCCCATGGTCGCCTGACATTGGGCAAAGTCCAGTACAAATTGGTTTGGTCTAGTAAAGTGATATGCATAAGTGACACCTAGGGATTAACGCCTTTATTTCATTTGATTTCTATTTTGTCCCATACCAGAATATATATGGTTTAGGGTTGGGGATCTCGACCGTTTACAAGTTCTCAAACAGGAAGGGGTGGGAGTGACCGCATTGGACTCGCCTTTTATTTCATTTGATTTGTTTGATTGTCCCGTTCAAGAATAAATATGGTTTCGGGATGGGATCTCGACCGTTTACAAGTTTTCAAAAAGAAGGGGGTGGGGGTCACCCACGTGGACTTCCCTATATTTCATTTGATTTGTTTTATTGTCCCATACAAGAATATAACGGGTTAAGGGTGGGGATCTCGACCATTTACAAGTTCTCAAACAGGAGGGGTGGGGTGACTCCCAGGGACTCCCTATATTTCATTTGATTTGTTTTATTGTCCCATACAAGAATATATATGGTTTAGGGGTGGGGATCTCGACCGTTTACAAGTTCTCAAACAGGAGGGGGTAGGGGTGACCCCCAGGGACTCCGCTATATTTCATTTGATTTGTTTTATTGTCCCATATAAGAATATATATGGTTTAGGGTGGGGATCTCGATCGTTTACAAGTACTAATACAGGAGGGGTGGGTGACCCCAGGACTCCCCATATTTCATTTGATTTGTTTTATTGTTCCATACAAGAATATATATGGTTTCGGGTGGGATCTCGATTGTTCACAAGTTCTCAAACGTGAGGGGTGGGGTGACCCAAAGGACTCCCCTATATATAATTTGATTTGATTTATTGTCCCATACATGAATATATATGGTTTAGGGGTTGGGAAATCGACCGTTTACAAGTTCTAAAACAGAAGGGGGTGGGGGATGACCCCAGAGACTCATTACTGAAGACCGCGTGTGTCTATCACTTACTGTTTTCAAGTCATAGTCATTTGAAAATTTAAAAAAAATTTAAAATCCCATAGGGTTCTATAGTAAACCCTCCTTCTGTAGGCCCCTCAAAATACCCCTAAAAGATCCCAAGAAGAAAAATAATAAGAACTGAGCAAAACAATAAGTCTCCAAACTTTGTTTGGGAGACTCAATAACAAATAGTATAAACGAAATTTGTTATAGTCCGATTTTGTGAGGCTGATTATGTAATAGGCAGAGTTTGTTATAGTCCGAGTCTTTTATGGGCCGAGATGAGATACCAGGATACTTCGATACACTTGGGCTTTTACGTCTTTAATAAACATTTTTAAAATCGTAGTAAATATAGGGTCGAAAAATTTTCATCCATGAATTATTTTAAACATGGTATTTATTTCCTCTTCAACCGGAGGACGGAGGAAACCCTGAAACCTGGATTATTGTACTCCCGTCGGAGGCACACATATATGGATATCACACATGTCTGGGGAATACCGATAAAAGCATAACGTAGAAACTGCTGTCTCATATGCGTGTAGATGTGTATTGATTTTATTTTCCGCGCAGCGCAGATCCGCGTAGTGTTTGTGATAGCCATTTTCAAAATGAAGTTGAATTCATTTGAATTGTCGATGAACATTCAGTACATTTTAATTCAAGCTGTAAGCTAATCAAAATAGAAGTAACTCAAAATTTTAAAAGCATCTTCCTAGAATTAGTATTCAAACACTAGTACTACATTATCCAGGAGTAAACACACATCCTATAGCAAGCTATAGCAAACTTTCCAAAAATCTTCAGGATTATTTACATTGATTCTAAAAGTGCAACATTAAATCATCTTTTTAAAACATGTTGATTAGAGAAACCTGGACACAGCCAGATGCTATTAAAACACAAGCACTTTGGTTTAAAAAGTAATTATAGGTGAGTCAATTACCCTTAAACATTGAAATTTTACAAGTTATATTTTCAGTGTGTTACTATCAAGGTCCATCAAAGACATGCAAATATACAAATAAGCAATATACAATGGTTCCTGCAACTGCTGCATTTGTAAGACCAATTAAAAGACTAAAGAATGAATGTCATTAATTTTGTACTGTCAGATGGTACAACAATGAGCAATATGTTGATGGAAAATGAATCATGTAGAACAGATATCAAATAGTCCAGTGATAACAAAGATAGTTCATACCTAGGCCAAATGAGCCAGCTTGCCAATTACACAAAGGTTTAGGTAGAGAAACATCTTTTAATATACTGATTTTAAATTCACAGCTTCCATGGGATTCAAAACATACACTGACATTGAGGTTGACAAACAGTAAACCTTGGGACTTCATGTCATCTATAGAATAACTGCAACAAAACAAATAGTAATATTTTATATATACTATCATATAAATGAAAGTTCTGGAACCATTTAAACCTGGTTTTCACCATGACACTTTTTCTTTGCCATGAAAGAACTTGTACAGGTCTGTGCAGTCTAATAATGAGCATTCTGGTGAATTTTCCATTTCTGATATTGCTTTTGAAATTAGTACATTTGTTGTCACTATTTTGTGCTCTTCATTATTTTAACACAAATTGTAGGTAAAATATTGCTGCTTTTGACAAGATCTTAATCAAAAACTATAATAAAAGTCTTAGTTTTTTTATTTTGAAAAGATTTCAATGTTCTCCGAAGAATTATCATAGAAAGATTCATCATTCATTGAGATGGTAAAAAATAAACTATTAAAGCTCTTTCTTTTATTTTGTTTGCAAAATAAACCAGTTATCCTGTGGACCTGTTAAATAATGAACAATTATACTTACTCTATATTTAAGATACTGAAAAGACTAAAGCTTTGCTTTTGGTCAAATTCAAATTCCAAAAGAGACTTTTTAAAGGTGAGCTTCTCTATTCCAATTTCAAAACTATAACTACAAGTATCCAGAACCAGATATGCATTGAGAGACCTGCTCAGCTGTTCTACATCAATACAGCACTGTATACTTGTACAGGTATCCATCAAATGACAGGAGACAGGACCAGTCAAAGGTGGCAGACTGGGCATAGATGCAGAACTACAATCTGTAATCAATGAGAACAAATATTTCAATGTTTATGTCATTGCTTCATTCAATTATCAAAGCTAATAAAAACAAACTGAAAGGTAATTCTAGAAGTCAAATGATTGAAACTTATAACGGATCTGTTACTAATCCTTGAATAATTAAAAGCCAAATATCAGTTCATCTACATATACAAGGAAGGCAATACAGGAGGAAACTCTCAATTTCATGAAAGTCACAAGGCTGTGAGGCATACTTTAAGAAACTGCACCTAAACTCATATGGCTGGAATCTGTGAATTTCAGTTAGAGCCATAAATTAAAGTAAGTCAACAAAATGAAAATGTACCAATTCATTACTCAATAATACAAGAGAGTGTTCATCTGTTAATTCACAGGACATTTTACTTTCCTTGAGTAGCAATCAGAATATCGAATTTAATAAACCTACTGTTAGTCCAGCCACCTGTGGATGACAGATATGGTGGCAGTGATCTACTACATTGTACTTCTTCAAGATAGGCAGATATTCCAAGTCCTTCTAGTAATTTTGTTAAGAGTAAACCTGTCACTTCTCCAAGTATACTGTTTTCAGCTTTATACTTTGTCAAAGAAAAGTCTACAGAATAAAATTAAACATATAACCTTACATGAAGTAAATGTTCATGCTTTCTGGCCTGCAATATCAGTAACTGATACCATTTCAATAATATATTTCCTCCTTAAATACTTAACTAAAGATATGTACTAAGCTTTTTTCTTCTAAAATCTTTCAACAAATAATTTTAAATGCATTTTTAAAAGTATTAAAACATCAAGGTTCGTGCAATTCTGTCCTGCAATTCATTTATTTTGGATGATAGCAAGTTTTCATATATCATCTACTAGACAGTTTTAATGGTTCAACACACAATTTTATCTATTAGGTAAAACAAAATATGAATCACCAAAATCTGCTTGACTGATAGCAATAACATTCTAGACAACAATAATTCATATGGGACATTATTTTCTGATTTTTGATCAATGAATTCAACCGTGTATTTTGTTTATAAAATGGCATATCAATTCTATGCAGTTGCCATATTTAACTAAAAGATTTTTCTTCTTTTTGACTCTTTAAGAAAAGCCTTTTCTCTCCATCAGATAACTTATTTTGATACATGCAATTTTCACCTGGAATTTTGAATCCTGCATCAGACCAGTCACAACCTAGTTTTGGCAGTTTAAAGTTTTCCAAAACTGATGTAGATATCAGACAGGCACCATCAGGTTCCAAACATACACTTAGTTTCAAGTTCAACAGATATTTCTTTTCTCCTTGCAGATCATGGATAGAAAACCTGAAAAGAGTCAATGGACCACAGTTCATTACTGTGAATTTATTATATCTTGTGGGTACTCATTTACTTGGAAGTCTTGGATAATTATATTTTTTTACTTCAATAAAATAGAAACTTTGCAAAGGTGTCTATGGAGATATTGTCAAAACTTAAATATCAAGTACGCACATCTTAAATTTTTCCTCGACTTATAAATTTGGTACCCATAAAAATTAATCTACTGTATTGAACGATATTATAAAACAATGCACATTTTATACTAAATTTCTGAACATTCATCAGGATCGGTCGAATTTCATTAAATAACATCTACCCAATATAGCATTTCGTCTTCATTTTACCTTAATTTAATAACATTCAGAAGACTAATGTTTCTTCAGTTCCTAAAAAGAGAAGTAAAATATCATTATATGAAAATGTTTTGTTTAAAAGAGATTAATTTTCTAAGTTCATTGGCTACAAGTAAATGGAATCCTGTCATATCATTGTCCTTCATACTTAACAAATATTAAATATGTTTTCATGACAATTATGCATTTAAAGTTAAAGTATCTTTTCAGCAAATCTCTCAATTAAACTGCAGGAACATATTCAAACACCTTCCATCTAATTTTCCAGTTAAAAGTTTGACCTTTAAAACAATCTCATGTCTACATTTGCACATACTAGTATATTTTAAAATTGATAGAAATAAATTTTATTTGGAATGTAAAATTATTACAATGAACTGATCGTTTTGCAGTTATTTTGAAGTTATCTATGAGTGTTGGTATTTTTGTTCTTACTGAATTAGTCCTCATTGCCAGAACTCAGCTCAGATTCATCAATGTTAACGAGCAATAATTTAATTTTGGATGTAACATGTTTTATGATTGGCTGAAAGTTTTTTTTTTTTGTCTATCAGCTCATAGACATAATTTTGTCATGTGACCGTGACGTCATCAACGTTTTTCATGACTTACTCCTTATAAATGGAATTTACAATTTGATTATAAGGAATGACTGTAATATTTTTCTGTCTCTTCGTAATAACTTCAAAATGTGGTGCACAGTTTTAAATAACCTGTTTCGCGGGTTATTCAGTGTGCACCACATTTTGATGTCATTTTTCATAGACAGAAAAATATCAGTCATTCTTAAATATTATGGTATTTGTCCTTCAGTATTTCATTATATTTTCTTAGGCAAATGTTCTTTGCCAACTCATGTGTTATAAAAGCTAGGATATATTTATATCCATCAAACATTACTTACCCCATTTGTAATTAATTAGTGGGATTTCAAAATGCCTTTTCTCAATCCCAAAAGACAACTTCAAATTACAGCCATCAATATCTGCATATACTGTGAATGATTTCCTAATTTTTCCAACCTCTACACAGCAAGTAACTCCTGTACAGTGAGCAGACAGAACACAGCTTATTGTACTGTGTATCTTAGGTAAAGATAAAGTCAGTGGACATGCTGAAATTTAGTAGAAAGAAGAGAAGTAAATGATTTTCAAATATAGCTGAGAATACCATCTATAAACTCATTTAAACTACCTGTAAACAAATGTGCCCAATGAAATCTGAGCTAATATTTAAGTTCATAATACCATATCCTTTGTTTTTCTAATGTATTGCCCTGGCAAAATGTTAATGTTTCTTTTCAGATTTCAAATAAAGCATAATGTTGCCAAATATAGATCTGGTGGTTTTAATTCTGTAAATCTGATAAACAAAACAAGTCAAAGACTCAGATGACCTGGTTGCAAATATGAGCATTAAAACATGGGAAAAAAATCTCCAAACAATTTCATAAAAGCAGGTGCACAATTTCAATATGTGAGCAATATTTCTTTGAAGTTTCAGGGATCTGGATTGAAATCTCTTGTAAGAAGAGTTGATTACACAAAACTGGTTTCATCTTTTTAAATTTTTGAAAATGACCAAGTTCCAAAGTGTGGAAAATAGAAAACATACCTCAAATACTTTTTTACATATGTTATTTGGTTTTTATCTCATTGACAATAAGCTTTTATTTCTTTTAAAACATGTACATAAATTATTATGACTGATAGAGGAAAATATTACACCTTTCCCCACTGTCTGTGTTAAAGATATGACTAAATGCATTCATATACAAGCGAGGAATATATAAATTTAAGACTAGAGTTCTTGATTATTGAAAAATGTTACCTGTAGCATTCCATCCATTAGCAGCACCTTTATAAGGCATTTCCTCCCTGTCACATGGTTTTTCATTTAGGAAGGATTTTACACCAACATACTCCATTAGTTCATCTGCAAGTGCTGATGTTAAACTTTGACCAATTTGAAGACCTTTATTTTCCATCCATTCAAACAAAGAAGTATCTTCAAAATATTAATATATTCTTGCTGAATTCTTTTATACTGACTTCTGTTAAATTCTTTACTATATGGTTTCGATTTTAAAACAATCCGTTGTCAGGAAATCTTTCTGACTTTCTGTCAACATCTTAACTAAATTCACTAAATTTATACAATACAACACATAAACAAAATATTTTTTACTCTATAGAATATTCAGAATGAGGCCTTTATTAAAACACGAAAGCATACTTGCTGAGTTGAAGTCCATTTCAGATTACACAAAGGCTGAGGAATCAGCTGATCTTTAAACATTGTCAGCGTCGGATTACACACATTTTTCTCAAGACAAACACTGAATTCCAAGTCTACAATGAACTTCTTTTGGTCTGAAAGCTTCTGTATTTTGAATCTGTAAAAATAAAATATGATGAATAGTTTCATGTCATGTATATTGTAAAAGCATAAATTAACATTGGGGTTTGATTGATGGATATTATAAACATTTTTTTAAACACACCACAATATTTACCTTTAAAAACATAAATTTCCAAAACTCGATTAGATTAGTGCTTGTATAGTAGAACATGTTTATGAAAAAACAAACTATAGAATGTGTCTAAAAGGAATGGATGCAGTGGTCTTGAGAACAAAAGTTTTGGTTTTTTTCAAATTAAATGAAAAGTATGTTTGCAAATCTAGAAATTTTCACCAACTACACAAGTCTCAGGATTCATAACCTGTGAGTTTATCTATAATTATGCCTCTATATTCAAGGTTATCAGTATCTGGCCAAAGCTTAAAACATAATAATTCAATGTCTTACTTTATTCTGAATATTTCCTGTAATCTTTCTTCCTCTACTTCACCTTTTAAAAACAAGAACAATTAAAAGCATTCTAATTACCATTCACTGAAAACAATGTTTCCACTAAACCAAAAGTTTTAGAGTCATAGAATATAGACATAAGATCAAACTTAAAAAATCATGATTCAAGTATGTATCATAAGCATTCATTCTCTAGTTAAAATGTGGTATTTTTATATAAAAAAAATTGAGTATTAATACACAGTACATGTATAGTGAAATGCAATTCATCCTTGTGATTGCATTGCCGCTTATCAACAACATATTAAGTTACTTCATATCAGGATACAGTCATTTATGGAAATGAGTGTATCCTTAGCTTTGTATGTCATTGTAAACTTTTAACCAATGAGAAGATTGGGTTTTCCTAGTTGCTGCTGTTGAAATCTCGTTCCCTAATTGTGTAGTGAGATTAAGTTAGAGAACCAATCAGAATAGGGCGCTCATTTTAAAATGTCCAATCAGATAGTTAATTAATTACTGTTGGTTCTTTGTTCTAACAATTGCGCGTCTTCATAGGCATTCAAGCTAATTCAGTTGCAATAAGCAGAAGCATTATATTTTGCAGTTGGAAATTTTAAATTACGAATTATATATGTAAAATTTCGTTTATGGATAGATCGTTTTACCATGGATAGTGAAAATTTTGTAAGAACATTTTTACTTATCCCAGAATGGTATTTGTTAACCCCAGAAGAAGTGGAAACAATTAAAACGTACATCGTGGAATCGTCAGCAGATCGTGCTCACCTTTACTGGAGCATTACTTCAGACTGTGCAGCGTGTTGTAATGGATGCTATTTTTGTGGTTTCACAAAGAATTTGTGTAGTGGAAGCGTCAAGGCAGAAAGCAGGTCCGATTAGTCGGGATTTAATGTGAATTTTAGATCTATCTTTGGAACAATACCACGTTTGCTTAAATTCATTTAAAGACTTGCGAAAATGGCGGAAAACGGCGACAGCGACCGTGAAGTGGAGATCTTTAATGACAGTGATCGGGTCAAGTTGTGGGCAGCAACTATGAAATTAAACGATAACACCTCATCGGAGTTATTGAGACATGGATTTGACACTATGGAGGCAATTTCGATGATTGAGTCAGAAGATATGCCAACTTTCAACATCCAATTAGGCCAGCAAAAGTTTTGCTTAGAGCGTTGCAGAAAACTTTCAAGACCGGTCGAGACGAAAATGGTGGAAATATTAATGGGCGTCAATGCGCAACACAAGTGAGATCGGAGGCGGAGTCACCACAAGAGAGATTGGAGGCAGGGTTTACAATAAAGATGGCGACAGTAGTACTTCCGTAAATATCCAAGATGGCAGCAGAAGCACTTCCGTAAATATTCAAGATGGCGGCGTCCATGCAAACATTCCTCCTAGAGCGGACGATACATATATCCAGGAAATTATGAAAATGATGGCAGTGCAAAAGGACAATAATGGACATCCAATCAATGATTTTAATGCTAAATCCTCTCATTCTCAAGGTAGAGACAATAATTTGCTTATCAATGACTTTTTCTTGGAAAGATCAGCAAATATTTTAAAATCTGCTAGCTTTGATCCTAATGTAAATTATTTTGATATCACTGATTTTTACCTAATACGTTAGGGATCTGACAGAGTCGGAAGAAAAATTAGTTTCAGAAGCATCAGGTGGCAAACTTGTGTTTAAGTCAGGGCCAGCCAAGCCCAAATTAGAAACTTTAACTGCAACACAATGGTCCATGGCAAATTTGTCCATTATGCATAAGTTGTTAGCTGTAGGGACCTTGCCTCATCACAAGTTATGGACTATTTGTCATACACCATGCGTCTTTACCTCTTCCTTTCTAGCTGCGAGTTGGTGTCTGTCTTGTTTTTAATCGGAATATCGGCGTCTGCAAAACAACACCAGTTCAGATGGGGTACTGACATTCCACATCTCCATTCTGTGTTTTTGAGGCCAAAGTTTTTGCTGGGTCAGTATTCCCGCACTACACCTCAAACTCAAGGCTCGAAAAGAGTGAGCAATAAGCAACATTTAATCACATATGCTTCTCATGCACCAGGTGGTAAGATGATTTGTAAGAAATTTAATAGTCGCAAGGGCTGCTTTATGTCTCACTGTAAATTTGAACATGTATGTGCTATTCCTGCATGTGCTGATAAACATCCAGCTTTTCAGCATACAAAAAACTAAGAACAATGGTGAAGCCTTCGCGTGTACTTGATCTGTCTGCATGGACGGAAGAACTGGTTGATGACTTTGATAAAGAATTTTTGTTGTTTGGCATTGAACATGGGTTCGACATTGTCATGAATGTTCCCATACCAAAAATATCACTCAAAAATCACCCTTCAGCAAAACCGGTAGCCCTTCTATTAACAGGCTCATCAGCAGATCCTAACAGAAATTGAAAATGGAAACTATATTTTGTAAATACCCTCCTAAAATAATTAGTCCGCTTGGAGTGATTCCAAACCTGACGGTGGAGTTTGAATCATTCATGACTGTAGTAGACCAATGGGTTCTGCAGTGAATGATTTTGCAGGTGAATTTGACAAACAAAGATTTCAAACAGTAGATGATGCTTGCAAATTAGTATTAAAACATTTTATATGGCTAAAGTGGACCTAAAGGCTGCATATAGGTCTGTTAGAATAAGTAAAAACTCCTTTTCGGTCAAAATTGGCACCAGGCATTTTCATAAATTGTCCCAAGCTGTTCGAAGAATGATGTCACGCAGAGGTTTCACCATTGTAGCATATTTAGACGATTTCTTTATTTGCGAGAGGACAAAAAGCGTTGTGCTCAGGCATTAGCAGTATTAATTGCATTGTTGCGAAAATTAGGTTTTGTATAAGCTGGTCTAAAGTTACAGACCCATGTCAAAAATTGTATTTTTGGGGTTGAGATAGATTCTACCACTTTAGAGACTAGGCTGCCTATATCAAAATTAACTGATTTGAAATCAGAACTTGCTGAATTTTTATTGCGTAAGCATGCTTCAAAAGCAATTGCAATCCCTGGCGGGAAGCTTAATTGGGCGCCTGCAGTGGTTAGAGGCGGAGAGTTTTCTCCGTAGAATCATAAATGGCATAATGCGCTTAAAGCAGGATTGGCATAAATTGCGTATGCCAGGTGAAATATTACAAGATATAAAATGGTGGCATGACTTTATGTCGACTTTTAATGGGAAGTCCTTTTTCTTGGCAAAGGTTCCTATCACTTCAGTAGTGACTGATGCTTGTAAATCAGGTGCAGGGGGTTTCTACCACAGTGATTGGTTTTATGTTAACTGGGTTGAAGATTACCCTTTGCAACACAGCTACACATTAATGAGTTAGAGGTGTTTTCAGTGGCGTTGGCAGTAAAGCGATGGGCCCAAAATTGGCGTGGCAGCGTATTATAGTTTACTGTGATAAAGCGGCTACAGTAAGCTGCATGATTCAATAAATGTACATCAAAAATGCAATTTTGATGTCATTTTCTTGCGAGTTGTTTTGGTTGTCAGCAACATACAACTTTCATATAATAGCTAAGCATGTGCCAGGCAAAGAAAATATACTTGCAGATCACATTTCGCGGTTACATGATTTAACTTACTGTGAAAATTTTTTGCGGTTTTATGTTCAACCACCATTGCTTGTACGCGATCTGGTTAAGCACATGTCTAGTAATGCCCTTCGTTTTCTTTTATTTAGGCTCACTGGCATCCAAAGAGATGACAACACTGGATAGTATTGTGGCAAAATTTAGAAATCATACTTATGCGGAGTCTACCAAAAGACGTATCAGAACTATTTAAAATCCTATATGGAATTCTGTAGAAGAATTAACATTGCCCTTGTTCCTTTGAGTCCTTTGAACTTAGCAAGATATGTAGCCTATTTGTCTGCTAGACAACAGTTTAACTCCATAAATAATTACTTGTCAATTATCCGGTTGTTACATTTAGAAGCAGGGATTACGCTCCATTGGAGTCATTTTTATGGATTCGGTACTAAAAGGTGCTAAGCGTGTATTAGGATGCACAGTTCATAGCAAGTTGCCTTTAACGCAGAAGATTTTAAATGAAATATTCACTTTGTTGTCATTAAGCAGTAGTAAGGACTTATGCTTTTGGGCAGCCTGCTTAGTTGCCTTCTTTTCCTTTTAAGAAAGTCAAATTTATTTGCTCAATCTCTTTCAGCTTTTGATCCTGTGCAACAGTTATCTCGAGAAGATATCACTTTTCATGCAGAGGGTGTCCGATTAAGAGAGGAAAACCAAAACCATACAATTTTCAGAGCGTGTGTTAGAAATCCCACTTCCAAGAGTGAACAACTCTCATTTATGTCCCTCTAAGGCTCTCCTTCTTAATTTCAAGCAGGTACCAGCCATAAGCTCCCCATCACCGGTCTTCTTGTACTTAGTGCAGGGCAAGGTAACACCTCTTACCTATGCCACCTTTGTAAAAATGCTAAAACATTACTTATCATTGTTAAATTATGACAGCACCAAATATTCGGGACATAGTTTTCGTAGAGGGGGAGCCTCCTTTGCCTTAGAATGTGGGATACCAGCTGATCATATTCAGTCTCAGGGTGATTGGAAATCAGATGCATATAAGTTATACTTGGATCCTTCCTTTGCTCATCGACAGAAAGTCATGAATAAATTTGCTGCGGCCCTTGGGAAATGATAAACTATACTTACCTACCCCTACTGGTTCCACTTTACATGTTTGGGAAGTTTGGAATACCACAGATTGTTCATTAATTAATTTGTGTATTGTTTGAAAACTGTACTGTTGTTTGTGGTTTTATTAATATGAAAAACTAAGCATTAAACTGTGGTTCTTTTCCCAAACATGTGTTTGTTTTACTAGTACCCAACTGGATTCACTGGTTTCTAGACTGCATTCCGAGCAGAGTAGGTCAGATGCTTATTCTGCATCTGTTCTGAATCTGGTCTAGATTCCAACACATTACACTGACAGTTTAAGGGGATTTAAGGGGGGAAGGGGGGGCTTATTTCTGAATGCTGTAGATTAATGTGGTATTTTTATAAAATAAAAATTGAGTATTAATACACAGTATAGTGAAATGCAATTCATCCTTGTGATTGCATTGCCGCTTATCAACAACATATTAAGTTACTTCATATCAGGATACGGTCATTTATGGAAATGAGTGTATCCTTAGCTTTGTATGTCATTGTAAACTTTTAACCAATGAGAAGAGTGGGTTTTCCTAGTTGCTGCTGTTAAAATCTCGTTCCCTAATTGTGTAGTGAGATTTAGTTAGAGAACCAATCAGAATAGGGCGCTCACTTCAAAATGTGCAATCAGATAGTTAATTAATTACTGTTGGTTCTTTGTTCTAACAATTGCACGTTTTCATAGGCATTCAAGCTAATTCAGTTGCATGAAGCAGAAGCATTATATTTTGCAGTTGGAAATTTTAAATCCCATCCTCACCCACCCTATAAAGGGCTTAATATTTGTTTTATTATTATTGTATCAATTTATTTTGTGTATATAAACATGTTTAGAGTAGTTTGACTTACAAGAACACACAGTTTTGTATTCATAATATGTTAGTTTTATATGGAATACCACAGATTGTGATTGTAGGGGGCTTATTTCTGAATGCTGTAGATTAATTGATACCTTTAATTATTTTTCTTAGATGGCATTAAATGTGTCTGCTGCAACTAATGGTACTCAAGATAACTCAGTCGTATGTGAGATTCTTAGTGCTTAATATTTAGTTTTTGTGGCATGTAGTGTGGGGCATTGTTTTCTACTTTTAGTCTAGGATTGCTTGAACCTCTGTAGATTATTCTTTTAATTTGTTTTATTTCCAACTGATATCTTCTTACTTTTGTTACATAAAAGAAAACAGAAATCATGTTAAAATTCAAAAGTAGTTTTTATACTTTATAGTCCACCAAAATGAAAAATTGGCACTTCTCTTGTAATTTTAAACTGTTCTTATTGTATTCTCCAGTGTTTACTTGAAAACAATTATAATATAATAGATCTATAGACATTGAAAATAGTGCCAAATAAACTTAATTTTAATACATGACTTACCCCAAGTATAATCAAAGAAATTGATTTTAAACTCTAGTGTTTCTATCCTGCCTCTTATCTGGTAATTACAGGTATCTATGTATAAGTTTATGTTCAGGGATATATCCAGGTAGTCAAAGTTGTAACAACAATCTACCCCTGTACAGTAATCTGGTACGTAACAGACAAGGGATTCTGGCAATTCTGGTAACGCTGTTATTGCCGGACAATCTGTTTAAAATAAGATATTGTGTTTTTATCAAAAGGTTTTCTATGTATTCTTATACATATATTACTGAGGTCACCTTATTTTCAGTTTTCCTTCATATTATTATATCTTGTTGATAGTGGATGGGTATTGTAATGCAGTATCTTTCATGTCAGTAACATGCATTGAAAAAAAACCTCAGCCTTCAGAATATGCTTGTTGATATCTGAAACTTGGCAATAAGAGTATGTGGAGTAGACAAAATTACAGTTTGGAAATTTACAGAACCAAAATTTGGAGAAAGAATTTGCTTTTTAGGCAAGCTTGTTGAAAATTGCACTCTTTTCATTTTAAATTTGTTCAAAGAATATCTGAAAAAGTCAATTGTATCTGAAAATTTGTCTAAATGAATCTAATATGTTACACATATACAATTATAACATTTACCATTTTTCCATCCATCCGATGAAGAAGAATATAAATCATCTCCATGACTACATGATGGAGACTTTAGCAGAGTGTCTAATCCAAGCTGCTGTAGCAAAATTCTGATGAACGACGGCTGCATCTGATCCGTTATATTAACTCCTAAATTGTCTGCCCAATTAGTTAATGAAAATCTGGAAAAAGACATAATCAATTGCTATTCCCTATTTCAGAATTTTTTCTTAATGCTAGAAATGATGTCAATCACGTTATATAGTATTATCTGCATGCATGGGAGTTAAAACTTCAAAATCTTTATAAACTCACCATAAAAATTTGAAGAGTTACATTTTCATAATCATCATAAGTGGGAGTATATTCAAAGTACTTATGAAAATGGTAATTCACTCTTACCTTACGCTCCCTATACAGAACATTATCCACATTAATATAATCAGATCTGGTCAAAATCCCTATTCTGATAGTAATAAGTAATATAGTGTTGTTTTTACTCGTGTAAACAATAATCTTTTTCCAAACTTTCTGCTTGACCCTTTTCATAATTACTCTAAAACTCAGTCAGCATGTAAGAAGACTTTTAACATTGGTTTCTTTTTAAACGGAGTACTCATTTAACATGTCTGATTTAGACATAAACTTTCTGCCTTTCCTTGCACCAATTGAGTGTTTGAAAATGGCAGCTAAACAAAGGTTAATTTCTAGGTCATCGTTGTTACATACTCATAACATTGACAAAACCCTCATATCAAAAAGCTGTGTATATAATAATCCCATTGAGTTAATTGAAAATGATATTCAAAATTCAAGTAATGATTGTATAAAACAAAAGGATTTCAACTGTATGACTGTTAAAAATCATTGCTGACAAGAACATGCATTCAATTGAACGCAAAATTAAAAGTTTTAATGTACACAGGTAAATTATGACATAGATGAGTACATCTCATGGATGTATTTTAATCACCTAGATAATTGCGATGAGAACATGTTATGAGGCAAACATATTCTATATAATATATAAATAAATTCATGGTAAGTATATTTAACCAAATTCATATAAAATGGTAATGCACTCTTACCTTTCAGATCAATAACAGCATCAATGTCACAAACAAGTTGAGGGATCTCTGTTTTATCAAATATTTTTATATCTAGGACACAGTTAGATTTATCATTTAAACAGACTTTAACAGCTAAATCCAAAATTAATTTCTTCAAATTTGGTGGCTTCTTAATAGAAAATCTGTAAAATAAAATTGCAAAAGCTTTGGGTAATTTAATGAAACATTCACAATCAAACTTTAACAGGTAAAACGTTATGACATTTGATACAGTGTGACTGGTTAAAACATGTCTTTGCTGTTTCCACAATTCTTCTTGGACATTAACTTAATAATGTTAATACCAGAAAAGCTCAAAGAAATCAATTGTTATATTCAAACAATAATCCGTTATTCAGTTATTTCATTTAATAATTAAAACTCATGCTTATTGATATAGACACCATAAAATGAAGCCTTATACAATAATAAAGCATTTTCATTTAGAACCTTTAAAGCAAGTAAAGTACATATTTGTAACTTAAGACAAGTCATTTGAAATTAAATTATAAGCCCTGTCATCACTTACTCAAATACAATTACATCTTGTGCTAAGGATATTCTTTCCTTCTTTCCTAAAAGATAAAAATAAACTTTATTGAGCATATTTACTGAATCAAAGCTTTGCAAATCACAAGGTTAGAATGATCTAATTAGAAGCTTACAAGGATAGTGACTGTAAGCTATAACATAAAGCAATACCATTCTTTAAAGTTAAAAGTCAAGATATCTTTCTGTAATTACTTCTCAACTAGTCACCTGTATGTTATAAAAATCTACAAAAGAATATTCCTTTAACTATTCACAGCTGGAAGCACATATTTTTATTTTATTAATTTTCCCTTTTAACTTAAAAGTCATAAAAGGTACAAACATATAAAGTAGTACAATAAATATTCTAATCTATGACAATAATAATTTAGGCATTTGATAGAGAGTAACTGCCAAAACATCTATTTTGATTAGGTCAATTCAAAGTTATCTGTTTATCATGGTATTTTAAACAATGCATGAAATATTTGCCACTGGACATTGAAGAAACAACAATCATTCAATTCTAACAAGATGCAACGACTTATTGGATAAATGGAATCACATGACTAGATGGATTTTGATTCAAATATAAAACTGCAGAAGATTTAAGATATGAAATTATAGCTAATTGATGGGAGACAATTTACCGACTGTTGCCGTTGGATAAAATTGAGAATGGAAAAGGGAATCTGTCAAAGAGACAACAACCCAACCAATCGGCAGAAAACAGCCGGAGGCCACCAAAGGGTCTTCAACACAGTATGAAAATCCCACAACCAGAGGCGGCAGCAGCTGGCCCCTAAACAAAAAAAGATAATAGCTGTAAAATAAGATAACAGGGTAATTTTGATTAATCCATTAACATCCATGGTTCACTCCAATCTGAATTTAGGACAAGAAAAACATCGTACCCCATTCATAGTTAAACAGTGATATAGTAACATTTTGTGTATTGATTCCATATGTTATCTTGTAGTCACAAGGATCCAATAAAAGGAACGGTCTAACTGTCAGTCCAAAGAAAGGAATATTAGCACAGCAATCAATTCCAGTACAGGTTTCTGTAATGTGGCATGCTATTTGGTCTCCCAAATCTGGACGATTAAACATACTCAAGGGACATTCTGAAAATACAAAGAGTATTTCAAACTTAATGTTGGACTTTATACATGTATTAAATTTCTTTTCATGTTGAATTTTGAGCCCATATAATGCCTCTTTTTAAAGTATTTTATATATTGAAAAAGATTTATAAATCCTCCAGTAGTAAAAATAGTAAACAATCATCTCCGTGTTGAAGACCGTACTTTGACCTATAATGGTTTACATTTATAACTTTTGACTTGGATGGAGAGTTGTCTCATTGGCACTCATACCACATCTTCTTATATCTATATAATATAATAAAAGCAGTAGTATCAAATTAATTTAAAAAAACAGTATTTTCCACAAAATATCAATACAGTCACATCTCTATCTTCCAGCCAGTTTCACTTTCCTACAAAAGATATTCATGCTATTTAATACTGTTTATAAAGATTAGTCTAGATAAACAAATGAACAAACCAGTGACCACACAGACAAATGAATTTTACACTGTTGTGAGTTAAAACCTTACCACTGTTCCATCCCTGAATACTAGGTCTATAAGGAGCTCTTTCAATATCACATTTAGGACCACTAAAGAATTCAGTAAGATGTAACTGGTCAAGGATGAATTTTACAGCAACATCTTTTAATCCTTGGTTAATATCAAGGTTCACTTCATCTAACCAATCCGTCACAGAGAAATCTATAAATATATAAACATAATACTTACATTCAAACTAAAGCTCTTTTGGTCCATTCGATGCTTACAGGTCACTCAAAAAAAAAAAAAAACTGATCTTATTTGTTTTTAAATTCAAATTTCATTCTCTCATTCATACTTACTCCGAAAACTTTTTCAGAATATTTTCATTACACATTTCAAAATGTTTGCCTTAAAGTCTCAGCACTATTTAAACTTTAAAATTTCCATTGTATAAAGTGCCATTACGAACACGTACAAACTACTCAAGCAATACAACTACGTTTGCTTGTACATAATGTGAGTCAAAGTGACTGGTTTATTTGAAATTCAAATATGTATCATTGCATTTTTCGTCAGTAACACATTTTCATTGTAAATATCCCTTCATGTTTATACACATAGATAAAGTTTTAAAGACTTGGCATTTAAAATTTCTGTAATTTTAAAAATGCTGGATACTTTTATATGCAGCTGTAAATCTAAATCAATGATCAATGTCAATATGAAAATAAGAAGATGTGATATGATTGCCAATGAGACAACTATCCATTAGAGAAAAAGATAATTATGATACACATACCTGTGCCTGTGAAGTTTCTGGAGCAGAGCGGAATTTCATGCTGGTTTAAAACTGGAAAACCATTTTCCGGAAGCAATACACATCATCATCCATTGGGAGGCATATATCTATCTTCAGATCTATTACATATCCCCTTCTTTCTTCAAGTTTATCTATTTTGTATCTTTAAAATATCAATAAAATAAATGGAGCCTGTAAATTTCATTAAAATCTTACCTTCCATTAATTTGTAGGAAATGTGGACTGCTTTGGTTTGGGCAAACATGATTCATTTATCAGTTGTTATTGGCTATAAACTAGCTTTCAGTAACTGCAAGTACTCTTATATTTGTACTTTGTGTCCTTTGTCTTTACATTATTGTTTTTAGTGCTTCTATTTGATCTGGGAGTCAAGCTAAAGGAGGGTTGAGCACTCACAAACATTTTCAACCTTGCCACATTCTTTGTGTGTCTGTCCCAAGTCAGGAGCATGTAACTCAGTGGTAGTCATTGGTAGCTTTCAGTTATATCTGTATTTCATTAATTTTTTGTTATAAATCAGGCAATTGGTTTTTCATTTTGATTGTTATCCATTTTGTCATGTCCTAGCCTTTTAGAGTGGACTATACGGTATGGGTTTTGCTCATATTAGATGGCATTGTGAAGACCTATGTTTGCTTAAATCCATGTTATTTGGACTTTGTTGGATAGTTGTCTCATTGGCAATATCATACCACATCTTCTTATTTTACATTGAGTGAAAATTAAAAGGTGCCATCATCCAACTTTAATACACATTTCCTTTCATAAACCTTAAGGCTTTAACACCATATGAGATAGGCAATGATGATGAAGCTAGGGCTTTTAATGTTTATATCATAGTACAAACGGTTTTGAATTTTAAAATTTCCTCATATAAAATCTTTAAATCTTATTCATACTTTTTTTCATATGTTACACAGTACTTTAGATAATACATTTTTCAATCATATCTTAATCAAAGTTTACTTCTTATAGATGTCAACAAAGAATTCTGTGAAAATGAAATTCTTTATAAATAAAACAAGGGGATAATTCATGAACATTATTTGTTGATTAATATACAACATTCTAAGGCACACACCACAATGAGACCCATTAAATACATTTAATTTTAAAAAGCCAGTACTTCACAATAAGTCCATTCTTACATACCCTTTATAATAGCTATATGTAAAAGTCAATTTACTCTTCCTTTGTTTGAAATAATCTTACCTTATGGTAATAGGAGCAGCATCCCCATTTCCTATTTCCAACTTATTTTCTATACCTATATTCAAATATAAATGACAAGTTTCATATTGAAAGCAGTTCTAATATTGAATAAGTTGTAGTAATATAAACAAGATACTTAAAAGATATTTTTCAAGAGGTATATACAAATATCCTGTAAATTCAGAAAGAACAAGATACATTTTAGGGCTTTATATGTTTCCTTTAAATTAAAAAAGTAAAATAACAAAAATACCGAAATCGAAATTGCAAATTCCCTTATAAAATGGCAAAATCAAAAGCTCAAACACATTTAACGAATAGAAAACAACTGTCATATTCCTGACTTGGTACAGGCATTTCCTTATGTAGAAAATGTTGGATCAAACCTGGCTCTACAGCCAGCCAAACCTCTCACCTGTACGACAGTCACATAGAATTCCACCATATTGACAACAACTTGTGAGCAAAACAAACAGACATAATAGGAAAAATGTCAAAGATTGGGATACAGCAGTCAACACTGTGTTACAATCTCAATCACCATAAAACAAATAACCATTTCAACAAAGAAAATAAAAGGCATATAGACACTCTATAGAGAAAGTACACGAGCAAAAATGAAAGACAAGAATACCTGAATAACTGAAATTGAATATTTGTTTGATAACAGTTTTATACAATTTATTTATACCTCATGATGGAAACTTTTGAAAACCTGATAAGATTTAGCATGTTAGTACGTTTGAAATATATTTTGTTCATATGTAATAATGTTTGTTTTCATACCTGTTGAGTATGATAATGAATACCCACATCTCCTTGTGTACATATGAAAAGATAATCTAATCTAATGTACTATTTGAAAGTAATAACATAACTTACCCCAGTCATACTCAAGTAAAACCATCTTATGGTAATATGATCCAAAACTTATTTCAATTTCAAAATCACAAGGACTTAAATTAAATCCAAAAGGAATATTGTATGCAACATCATCTCCATTAAATGGCAACTTGAAATTCAGTCCTAAACAGCAACTGAGTCCTAAACAACTGTCTGTTAATTCACACTGAACTATGTCTCCCAATGAATTTGGTATTTGTAATGTGGTAGTACACTCTGCAATTAAAAGCAATTATCTTCATAGTTATAACTAATGAAGTAGAGGCTCTAAAGAGCCTGTGTTGCTCACCTTGATCTTCAACAATGTTCACTTTTGGTAAAATCATCATTAATTATAAGTAGTTAAACAAGAAAGTAAAATATATCATAAGTTAATGAAGTATAGAATATAGCTCAACATATACCTACTTTTGATAGGAAGCTGTCATATGCAAATTCCAATGCCAGTCACAAGGTTTGAAAATTTAATATGAACTTTTAATATAACTGCATGAATTCAATGTCAACTCAGCAAGACAAAATTATAAGTAGATATATCTCCACTTTATAGCTAATTGTAGAACCTGTAAGATTAATGTGTAGACCTAAATAATATGACAGTATACCATTTCAAATCTGTAGCCATTATTTGATATGCCCTTGTAAATGCATGCCAATGCTACTTTAATAGTTCAATCCACTGAACTTTGTTGTGTTGAAATTCGCTAACACATTGATGGGGTTTGCTTTTAACTTTTCCCCAGAAATGTGAAATATTGCATACCTTTTCCAGATTCCAATAGTTGACAGGTGTCTGTAAAATATCCTAAAATCAAAGTTAAAATTGTGTGCATATAGTTTATCATTATCTATAATTTAAAACAGATAGATATTCTCCTTAAAAGTCCTCCTTCCCAAGAATTGGTTTAAAGTTGTAAAATCTGGATGGAAAAACCTTTACAAATTTTAAATTAAAAAAAATCACACAAGAAATGAGACAACCAAAAGATGAAAAATAATTCCAAAACATATTTCTTGAACTTTGTTTTATGGGGTATAAGAACAGTGCTGTTACTTTGACAACTTTTTTCTATTTCTTATGCAAGTAAGTGTCATATATGCAAATCCTCAACAATTTTAATGCATGTATAACTGAAGTTTTCATTCTTTTAGTATACTAACCTCAATTCCTAATTTCCTTAAAATGATATTAAAAGCTCCTTTAGTAAGACTTCCACCAATAGCCTCCACCATATCAGAAATTGAATCCTCCTAATAATTAAAGAGAGCTTAATTCTAAATATATGTATAAATTTATCCAAATGCAGAAAAATGTGATGAATGCAAGGAAAATTCTGTAGAATTAAAGGATTCATGAATAATGCACATTTTTGCAAAAGAAATAAGATTTTACTAGTTTTTATCAGTGGTAATTATAAAGTACCCATTGCTTTGATTAGTAAATCTCAATTTTGTAATTTTATTTATATCAAAACTAATGATTTACATGCCAAAATATACTGTAAGCTGTCTTAGTAAATTTACTATGATACTAACCAGGCCATGTAAAATTTTCATTGCATATTGGTATTGGAATTTCCAAGTCCTGAATGAACATCATATCATCAAGAATACAGCTTCCTTCTATACATAACTTCATTCCAAAGTCTACTTCAAAGACTTTCTTTTCATCATTTTGTCTATTCTGCCCCTGTCAACAAAGTAATCAAGTTATTCTCAATTCTATACTTAAAAGATAAACTAAAACTGTAATTGAACTCACAAAAGAATACCCTCTCACCCCATCCACACCCTTGTTTACTAAATTTCATCCACAAAAGATTTGTTAAAGTCTAATTTGAGGTTGTCAGTTCTTGTGGCTAATGTATCATTTTTCGTAGTTATGCGTATCATAAAACACTCTGAATTTTTGGTGTTCCTTGTCAAAATTTGCGAGTCAGGACAGATGAATTTCAACATCTCTGCCCCAACCTTTAAGTTTACATTAAAACTATCAAGATGACAAAATCATATTCATTCTGTTTTTATTTTTAAAAGTCAGTGGTATAAGGCCTCAAAAAGTTGGAAGGGAGGCTTTGCAGAGCATTCCTTTCCTGTTTCAAGCCAAGTACAAATACATTTTATATTTAGAGACAATGTAAAGATATTCTATGTATTCTGCAACTCTTACAACTGTTCCAAATGAAATAATTTGAATAATAAAATGCTTCGCTGAGTGCAGCCTGATACCACAGCAGAGGTCGAACCCTGAACAGTTGGGGCAAGTTTGGACACAATATTCAAGCTTGATACTGTCTGAATTTGGATTGTGATTAAATTTTGACATAATATAGGTTTCTGACACAAAATAAAATGTGGTCAAAGATCTTAACTAGAGGCTCTAAAGAGCCTGTGTCGCTCACCTTGGTCTATGTGCATATTAAACAAAGGACACAGATGGATTCATGACAAAATTGTGTTTTGGTGATGGTGATGTGTTTGTAGATCTTACTTCACTTAACATTCTTGCTGCTCACAATTATCTTTATCTATAATGAACTTGTCTCAGTAGTTACAGTGGAAAATATTTTGTAAAATTTTTAAAAATTTACAAAATTTATGAAAATTGGTTAAAAATTTACTATAAAGGGCAATAACTCCTTGAGGGAATAATTGACCATTTTGGTCATGTTGACTTATTTGTAGATCTTACTTTGCTGTACATTATTGCTGTTTACAGTTTATCTCTATCTATAATAATATTCAAGATAATAACCAAAAGCTGCAAAATTTTCTTAAAATTACCAATTCAGGGGCAGCAACCCAACAACGTGTTGCCTGATTGGTCTGAAAATTTCAGGGCAGATAGATCTTGACCTAATGAACAATTCTATCCCCGTCAGATTTGCTCTAAATGCTTTGGTTTCAGAGATATGAGCCAAAAACTGCATTTTACCCTATGTACTATTTTTAGCCATGTCGGCCATCTTGGTTCATGGGCGGGTCATTGGATACATTTTTAAACTAGATATCCTAATGATGATTGTGGACAAGTTTGGTTAAATTTGTCTTAGTAGTATTACGAAAAAGGTTAAAATTGACTATAAAGGGCAATAACTCCTTAAGGGGTCAACTGACCATTTTGGTCAAGTTGACTTATTTGTAGATCTTACTTTGCTGAACATTATTGCTGTTTACAGTTTATCTCTATCTATAATAATATTCAAGATAATAACCAAAATGGCAAAATTTCCTTAAAATTACCAATTCAGGGCAGCAACCCAACAACGGGTTATCCGATTCATCTGAAAATTTCGGGCAGATAGATCTTGACCTGATAAACAATTTTTCCCATGTCAGATTTGCTCTAAATGCTTTGGTTTCAGAGATATAAGCCAAATTCTACATTTTACCCTATGTTCTATTTTTAGCCATGGTGGCCATCTTGGTAGGTTGGCCGGGTCAGCGGACACATTTTTAAACTAGATACCCCAATGATGATTGTGGCCAAGTTTGGTTAAATTTGGCCAAGTAGTTTCAGAGGAGAAGATTTTGAAAAAGTAAACAGGCGGCGGACGACGGACGATGATGGACGATGGATGCCAAGTGATGAGAAAGCTCACCTGGCCCTGTGGGCCAGGTGAGCTAAAAATTTGGAATGGGACATTTAATTTACCTAGAATGGTCTGATATCCAAAATCTAACAACATGGTTAGATTCAGCATATAAAAACACAAAAATTTTAATTTAGTTGAAATCAAACAAAGTTTAATTTTGGACCCTTCAAACCTTAATATGGACTTATTTGAAAACAGGGCCCAAAATCAATCACCTAAATGCACAATAAGATTCAGCATACCATAAAGCCGCAATAATTCAGTTCTTGATGAAATCAAACAAAGTTTAATTTTGGACCCTTTTGACCTCAATGTAGACCAATTTAAAATGGGGCCCAATATCCAAAATAGTAATACAAGGTTAGAACCCCAAAATTAATTACTTTAAATTAATCCCATTGAAATTGGTTAAAAGATTTGTATTTATTTCCAATTGAAGATTTCTTGCTATTGCGCAATACTGTGCTATTGTGCAATACTGTGCTATTGCCCAATACTGTGCAATTGAATATTTCTTGGTATTGAGCAAAACTGTGCTATTGTGCAGTACTGTCCAGTTGACAGTATTGCCCAATACTGTGCAATTGAAGATTTCTTGCTATTGTGCAATACTGTGCAATTGCACAATACTGTGCAATTGGAGATTTCTTTTGAAACTTTTCAAAAATTTGAAATTTCACAAATTTTGAAGAAAAAATATGAACCCCAAAAAATTGGAAAAAAATCCCCCAACTTTTGAACCCCTTGGAGAAATCACCCCAAACTCAATCCCAGCCTTTGGGAACCTTGTAGTACGATTTTAGAGAGTTCTATACACTTAAACACAAGTTATTGTCTGGAAACTAGAAAATGCTTGTTTTTGGCCCTTGTTTTGCACCTAATTCCTGAACGTTTGGGACAATTACCCCAAAACTCAATCCCAGCCTTATCTTTGTGATATAGAACATTGTGGTACAATTTCAGAGAGATCCATACACTTACACACAAATTATTGTCCGAAACTACAAAATGCTTGTTTTGGCCCCTTTGTCCTAAAATGTTGGTACCATAACTCCCAAAATCAATCCCAACCTTCCTTTTGTGGTATTAAACCTTCTGGTAAAATTTCATACCATTTACTTAAACTAAAGTTATTGTCTGAAACCAAATGTGTCTTCAGACAACGACGAAGACGCAGACGACGACCATGACGACATCATAGCATTATACGAATGCAAAATTTTTTTGCGGTCGATAAAACCATCAATTTTAATTTGAATCCAACGGCATAATAATTTTGCAAAATTTCAATTATCTATTGACATCATTAAATACTCATGGGAACGCATTTTCAACTTCATAAATAAGAAGATATACTGTCAATGATTGTATATCACTAATAAAATATGGTCAATGTAATTTGACTGTGCAAATAGCACAGTTGTAGTATAAACATATTAAATAAAGATATCCATGAACTTACAAAATAAGAATATCATCTGTTATATAATATCTTTCATCTTGACCTGTAATTAGATAATGTTTAATGTACTCACTATCACAGAATTAAACTATATCAGATTTGATTGGTTAGCCATCTATTAATCAACTCAGAATTATGAAAAATATCATATTTTTTATTCAAAGTAGCATTCTATCAAGTAATATAACATCGAGATTAACTACTATTTAACTTATTTAGAGAATATTTTAGCATACCAAACTGGAAAAAAACCAATCACTGTTAGTCAAAATGGATACAGCTTGTATATTCCTTATGATATTAGTCTTCTCATTGCTTTAAAAATCTTATTAAAGAAGTAGGTATGATAAAAATCATCATCTGCCACCTAAAATCGCAAAAATAGTAAAAGTATTCAATAATCCCAAATAATGTTGATTTAATTGATAAATGAATAAGATGATATTATCTGGACAGTTAAGAATGGAAATATTAGTTGTGATATACTGATAAAAAATGTTGAAATTTACGCATTAGATCTAAATGGGCCAATTTGCATAGTTTTGAAAAATTAGAATGAAACAAGCCCCAACTCAAACAGATATTTTACCTTTATTAACATCTTTGATTAAGAAACTACCTTCTACATTTTGAAAAAACCCAAAATAATTCCATAAACTTAACAACAAAATAGTGCTTTGCTATCACTGACTGATTGATTGTTGGTTGTTTAACGTCCAGTTGCAAATGTTTCATGCATTGTCAGGAGGACACTATCATTGAATCAACATAGTGTTTTACTTTCTGTAACAAAGCCTACAATGCTGAAGCATCATCCATAAAAAACTTACCCCAATCATACTTGATGAGTATAAATGACATTTCTTTCCTTCAAATCCATATCTTAACACAAAGTTACAAAATCTATCTCAATATAGACATTGAAAGCTTTAGTAATGACTTGTTCAAACACCTCTACAGAAAAGTCAACACAGGCATCAATTCGTTGACAGTCTGAAGACACCAAGTAGTACATATGCTCTTGTAATATACTATTGGTGATTTCTGGCAAAGTCCAAGTTATCCCATCAAATTCACAAGCTAGAAAAATAAGAATAAAATTGAATATCTATCAAGTAAAGTTGCATAGTTGTTTATCTGTTGGTAACTTTACATCAGAAAACTAGATTATCGAAATAACATATTCAGCTTACCCGTCTACAAACTCTCTAAATAAAACTAAGCTTCCCTATGGTTATCATCAGACTGAATTTCAAAGAATTTTCCAGAGAAAATTTGAAATAATAATTTAGCAGTGTTTGATTATGTCACTTAAATAGTTTTAAAGAAGAAGATGAAATTATGAAATTTCCAATAGGGTTCAATTGAAACCTTTGTGTCAATTAATGATTCTTGACTAAATATGTTAGCCTTTGAAATAAGGTCTAAGACCTGGTATTATATTGATCAGTGAACCATGGAAATAATTTTAAGATCAGGTGAGCCTTGCCAGTTGGTTATATCTGCCTTATAATGATTCAGACAATCAAATATAGGTTTTCACCCATTCCTTAAACTAAGAAACTAACCTAATCACAAAAACTTAACCTTGATCATTAACCATGAAAATGAGATCAAGTTCAGATGTAAACACCAACCAACAATTCATCAGACCAAAGATCCTTGACATATTACTCTTAGTAACTGAGAAACTGACAAAAACATGGAAAATAAAAGTAAAAAATGAACCATGGACATAATTTGGACACTGGTCAAGTGAATGTTTTAAGACAAGTATGTACACCTTTAAGATTTAAATATTTTGATACCTGGCCTATTACTCAAATTAAGCTTATCAAGAAAATTCAAGACTGTTAAATAAATTGTGTTTATGTTTTCAAGATCAGGTGAATCCTGACAGACAGACATGTGCACCTTACAATGTTTTAGGCCAAAAAGTTGATCTATTACTGGTAGTAACTTGGAAAACTGGCCTTAAAAACTTAACATTGATCTATGAAACAAGAAATTAGGCAAAGGTAAGATTAAATCTTACACTGAAATATCCTGATTAAAATAAAAAGCTTGTTAAAAATAATGTAATCTGAATCAAGTCAAATTTTACCAAAACTAGAGGCTTGAAAGAGCCTGTCTTGTTTACACTTCACGACATTGTCGACTAGAATAGAATTAATGACAAAAATCTCTTTTGTTAATCTTGTATTGCTGTATTTTTTCTGTTTACAGTTTCTATCTTTCTTCTTTAGTTATTGCCCAAAAATACAAAAGCGTAAAAAAAAAAAGAATTGTCAATTATTAAAGGCAATCACTCTGATAAAGTGTCTACTAATGATTTTGGCAAAATTTGAGTTACTTGAAGATCTTGTCTTGCTGATCATCTTTGCTATTTATTATGTCTATCTATCTTCCGTAGTTTTCAAGATAACAGGCAACAACCAAAAAATCGGTAAATATCGTTATCAAAGACCAAACACTCCAAAACCAGTCAACTGAAGATTTCAGCCTTGTTGACTTATTTGAAGATCTTGTCTTGCTGATAATTTTGCTATTAAAAGTGTCTTTCTATTATAGTTTTTAAGTCAATAGACAAAACCATCAATAAAGAACAATAACTACAATAAAGAGACAATTTGGGTCATTTGACTTATTTTTAATTTTATTTTGCTGATCATTTTGCTTATATAAGTTTCTAACTATCTATCATAATTTTTAAGATATAAGGCAAAATGCAAAATATTGGTAAAATTGGTATGAAAGGACAAAAACTCTAATAAGATTTCCTCCATATGACCTAATTATAGAAACTGCCTTTCCAATTATTTTTGTTTATTCTAATTTCTACCTATCTATCATAATTTTTGAGATATAAGGCTAAAACGCAAAAAAATGGTACAAATCGTCATTAAAAGGCAAAATTCCAACAAGGAGTCGTCTGACAAATTCAGCAGTTTGTTCACTTAATTGTAAATCTTGTCTTGCTGATCAATTTTGCTTTCCAAAGTTTCTATCTATTATAATTTTTAAGATATTAGACAAAAATGCAAAAATTGGTAAAATTGTCATTTAAAGGCAATAACTCCTGAAAAAGTTTGTTTAAATTTTGTCGAGTAGTTTCAGAGGAGAAGATTTTGTAAATATTAAAGAATGACGACGACCGACGACGGACGCCAAGTGATGAGAAAGCTCACTTAGCCCTTTGGGCCAGGTAAGATAAAAAATACTTACATCTGTCATCATCAACCAATAATTGAATATTTCCTTCTCTTGTACCTGTATCATCAAGACCTCTTACATTTAGTTCATCCATTATTCGTGTATTTGTCATATTACTTGGTCTAGAGCAAGGTTCAGTTGTGGTCAAGTAATCCTTTATCTATTAGAAGATTTTAACATGAACATATATCATTTAGGTGTCACTTAAAAATCTATGCATTTTCTATTAATAACGAGTACATTAAGATAACAGTGCCCAAATTTTCAATCTTGTTCAATTTGTAAACAAACTTGTAAATTTAAGTTCAAGCAGTATGATCTGATTCTTATTTTCAAATTGTGTTGTGTTCATATTGATACCCATACTTTAAAAAACTTCTTATTTGGTAACTTTGTCTTATAAGGTTGCTGTCTCATTGACATTAACTCCACATTTTTTTAAGTTCCTTACAATACTATAACAACTCTCCATCCAAAATTGAAGTAAAATTTAACAAACTGAAACAATATGCTAAAATAAAGGAAGAAAGCTTTATCTGTTCTCTGACCATGATTTTTTATACACCACCTGCAAAAGATAAAACTACCATAATTTTCAGTATGATCAATGATCCTTTGTGTTCCTTTACAGTTTCATGATTCATAGTACTGGATACATGTTGAAAATACATTTTATGTATCATTGTCATTTTGCTTAGTTTCTTTTGTTACCTATACATCGGACTCGGACTTCATTTAACCTGGGTTTTACTGTGCGTATTGCTGTGTGTTTTTATTCTACATTGGCTCGAGGTATAGGGGAGTGTTGAGATCTCACAAAACATGTTTAACCCGCCGCATTTTTGTGCCTGTCCCAAGTCAGGAGCCTCTGGCCTTTGTTAGTCTTGTATGTTTTTAAGATGTGGTATAAGTGCCAATGAGACAACTCTCCATCCAAGTAAAATTATGAAAGTAAACCATTATAGGTCAAAAGTCTTCAACACGGAGCCTTGGCTCACACCAAACAGTATAGAGGGCCCCAAAATTACTAGTGTAAAACCATTCAAACAGGAAAACCAACGGTCTAATCTATATAAAAACGAGAAACGAGAAACACTTATGAACCACATCAACAAACGACAACTACTGAACATGATGTCCATTTTCATTGAACTAGTACACATTTTTATTTAGGGACAGGCTGAGGCCTGCCTCTGGGTGTGGGATTTTCTCGCTGTGTTGAAGACCCATTGGTGGCCTTCGGCTGTTTTCTGCTCTTTGGTCAGGTTGTTGTCTCTTTGACATATTCCCCATTTCCATTTCGCAATTTTATTGGGTGTATATCATAAACAATAACACAAATATTTGTATATAACTTCATGACTTACTAATATAATAAAACTTATACCTGATCTAAACCTAGCTGTTCAATCAATTTGTCTTTTGTTGCTTTCAAACCTTCTTTCAGTAGAGTCTTAGTTTTCTCACTAAATGCCTCAAACATTTCAGTTGTATTGAACGAATCTTTATAATCAACTGAAGAAAATAGTATATTACAACTATTAAAACCGAAACCTATATTAAAATTACAAAATGATATCCAATTTTCTTCAACACATAAATGAACATTTATGAATAGATCTAAGGTATCATCAGATGACTAAAGTCTGAAGAAGAACAGTTTTCATAGTTAAGTACATGGACAAATTGTTACTTGATAAAAGTATTGAGAAATACCATCATTCATAACTCTATTTTTCAATCAAAATTTGTCAATATCAATATCCTATAATCTTTTGACAATTTAAATGATCCTTTAAATTTCTTAAAAAAGGAAAACTTAAACTTTCTCATACAAAATTTTTAAATGAACATTAATTTAACGAAATATCAAAATAAAACAAAATTAGGGGCTTAACAGAAATGAATTATAAAACATGAAGCAGAAGGAAAAGAGGACAAGGATCAATCTTAATATACTTTAAAGTTATATAAATTACCTTCTGGCCAAACAAATTCTCCTCCACTATCAAAAGACGGAAAGGGATTGTTGCATCTTTGAGAAAGTCAATATTCACTAGGCAATTACTCACATCATCAATATTACAAAATCCTAACCCAGCAGTCAAAATAAAAGCAGCATCTCTCAACCTTATCTCCACACTACAATTAAAAATTCAATTATTTGACCAACATAAACTTATTCTGAATCCTCATTCTAACTGAAAAAGCAACCACAGATGTTCATCGAATTCAAGGATAAATCTTGAACACAAAATCAGACAAAACATGAAACTCCACATGTGCCTTTAGTATTAAATGAATTATATATACTTCATCAATTGACATACCCTCAAGTTCAGTAAATATCTTCAATTTCATTCACATAATACACATAACACTTAACTAATGGATTTACAGTAGGAACAAAATACAATGGAAACCAAACAAGAATGCACTTGTCCTGGAGCTCAGCCAACCCTTCTCGTAACTTAAAAGTATCGAAAGTAAGTGTATGATAGATGTGAAAAGCACACACTTTGTTACATATTATCACTAATTACTAGCTGAACAAATAAAAGTCATTCTGTTCACTACTAGTGGATAAATGTGTGAAGAAAATTTTAAATTATTCCAAATATTAAAAAATTAAAAGTATCTGTAACCAAGAAGTAGGTATCTGACACATCCAAAAGTATCACACATTACAACCCATCACTGTCAGGCTACTGACACAATCTGAAGTCATTCAGTTTAGTTTCTAGGAAAAGTGTGACAGAAACATTTGTTAGACAAACCAAGGAGGTTATATGAGAAGGAGAGTGAACACTCTGCTTGATGTAAGATTAGCATCCCAGGATAGCAATTCGATTAGAGGAAAATGATAAAATATAAAGAAACCCACATGCTTACCACCCACTTGATATGACCCTCTGATGTACCAGGCTGTTACCGCTAACAGTCTGTGTGATAAGGAGAATCGCTAATGTCACGTGATTGTAATCGGTGAGTGGGTCATCAAAATACAGGTGTATTTATCATTACTAATCAGTTTAAATGTGTTTTATTGTGCAATATTATTTGACACAAAATTTGAAAGTATATCGTCTAACTACGATGAAAATCGAATAAGAAATGACAAAATTATGAGGGTGTAAAGATATTTAAGAATGCAATTTCTATTGACCCCACCTTACTTTAAACAAAGATTTTCGCTTTAACTATATGGCTCTGCCCATGACAATTGGTAGATAAGATCATAGAAAATAGAGGAATATGTTAGGTACTTTCGTTACGGTGATTGGTTGTGACCGGAGTGAATATATGTAATTGAAATGAAAAGAAATTTATCGAGAGCCAGTGAAAAGTTTGTTTCTCATTGCGCTAGGCTGTAGGCGCTTAGATTTTCATTTCTCATGTTGGCTCCTGGAAATGGGAAATGGTAGTTTATATCCTCGAAAGGAATATGTGCAGTACCTTTGTTAAAGTGACCAGTTGCGACCAAGCGATTTAATTTTATTGAAACAGAGGAATTCATCCGAGAATCCTTGACCAAAAGTTTCAGTCTTTCTCCGGTTGGAATGCTGTAGACATCAAGACATGGCAAGTCTTTTTTCTCATTAAAATTGTTACCGTGCAAAATTAATTGGTTTTGCATCAATTCATCTTATTTTCCAATATTTAAATTTTGGTTCCCTTTAAATTGATGGGCTCTCATTAAAATTTGCAAAGGAACAAAAAAATAGGAAAATAATGAAATATGATACCAATTTTATTTTTGAAAATCCTCAATGTGACCACGCCAAATCATTACCTTGTTATACACTGAGTTTAATTAAAATTTTGTTAAAACCAGTACTTCATTGGCTTAATAAAATGGTAAAATGTCAGAAAATTAACACATGCATTTTATACATTAATACTAGGATTGCAAGGCATGTAGATTGGTACCTCTCTATATATGTTTTTTTTCCTTACAATACACATGGTATGTGTAGATTTCTTCTTAATCAATACTTTTCAGGCCAAGCACTGTTGTAATATTCGTAAAAAAATGGAAAATACGTCCATTTGTTAATAAAGATACCATGACAGGAAAACGTGTCTGTTTTTAATTAGGGAGATTTTTCCTGCACATTTTTATAAATATTTTACGTTTTAAATTTTAAATTTTAATTCCATATATATATACATCATTTACTAAGCAATTCAGGTCGGTTGAGTCGTTCATCTTGCAGATGCAGATAATTTCTAGATCAAATTCTTTTCCAGCTCCAACACTTAGGCATCGCTTATAGATATATACTGTCGAGAACTGAGCCATGATCTCAAGCTTACTTTGTAAAATCTCGGTTGATTTATAACACTTGGTGTTCCGTTCTTAATCGGATGTATAATTAGGACAAAGTCTCCTCTGCGACCAAAACGATCTCAACAAATTAACACCCATTTACAGAAAAGGCGGTAACATTTATGTGTAATTAGCGTCTTTCGCCTCTCTCCTTCTCATATAATAAATATAACCTCCTTGGACAAACTGACAAGGTGATTGCAATAATCATGAAAATATTTTATATATTAGTAGAAAACAATGATGAGCTGAAGATACCATTAGAGTTAAAATAATATAGCATGTTAATCAAGAGTTTAAATGCCTTGCTTGCAAACTTTGTTTGGTTGTTTAACCAGACATTGTAATTAAGAATGACACCTAAATTCAACGGGTAGGCCGAGTAACAGTCTGTTAACTATATACAAAGGTTTGATTGGTCAATGAATATCAAAATTGTTTCCAGTTAGGCACTTGAAAGATAAAAAGAAGCATGGGCTAAAGTGGGTACAGGAAAGTTAAAGTTAACCAATTTTGAAACGAATTAAAACGATTAAAGCATGAGCAGTTTTAATGTCATATTTTAATTCAAACTATAATGTTGACATGGAATATTATTTCTTGTTACATATGTCTCTACTAATTACGTGAAATTTTGCACTTTAAACTACTGTATATATCTACAAGAAAAAATAACTTCAGATCACTTTGTTGAAAACTGTTTGAGAAATCAGTGGCTCGCAATGCTCTAAGGGTCAATGCAGTAGTCATTATAAAGAGAATATGACCATCAATATTATAAAGGCACTCTTCGACAATTACAATAATTGTATATTTACTAACTTTTTTAAAATAAAAATAGTAACACAATTTTAAAACTCATTCTTTTATTTGCTTAGTGCATTAAAATTTGACAATAATGCAATAAGAAATGAAACCATATTCCTGCCACATTATTAATTATTTGATATACAAGTTTCCATCTAGAAATTTAATGGTTCCGATTCCCATTTCAATTTTTATGAAGATCTAGTTCTTTAAATATTTTGGCGAGAAATGAAATCTATATTATTTCGTCATTACGATCCAAAAGAAGTAAGAAATTGAAACCAGTCAAAACTTTAAAATTATTTGCCGACAGCAGTTTATATTTTTGAAAGGTGGCGGTGTGTAGCATTTTATGGGTAGAAAGATGAAGGGGAAACAGTGAACAATTCAAATTTATTTTTTATGATTCTACAAAAAGCAAAAATAACTTAAAAAAAACCACACACAAGTTAAAACGAAATAATCAATGCTCATGCAGTAATATCTCTTTTATTTTTCGTAAATTGAATATAAAACTAAAAGTATTTATATTAAACATGATGACAGAGACATATAATTATATGTCTCTAATGATGATAAATGATCATGCTTCATCTTCCAATATTAAGAATAAAGCAATTGTGTACAGAAAACTTTTCATTATCATATCAAATAAAAACAATCAATCCATCAAATCTTGCTTTACTGTAAAAATTGTATTATCATTTATTAGTTTTCAAAATTGGTTCACATTTAGCTAACTATTCTTTTTCTGTATATCCTTTAAGTGCCTGACTGGAAACAATATGATATCCATTGTCCAATCAAATCTTTTATATAGTAAACAGACTGTTACTTCGCCTACCCGTTGAATTTAGGTGTCAATCTTAATTACAATGTCTGAGCAAACAACCAAACAAAGTTTGCAAGCAAGGCATTTAAACTCTTGATTAACATGCTATATTATTTCAACTCTAATAAAAGAACAGAGTTCCAATGTCCCCCGCGTTGCACATATTTTATCTCTCCAAGGTACAAGGGCAATAACTAAAAAAAGCACTTTTTTGTTGTTCTTTTAACTTTTTTATTAATATCTTAAAGAAATGAAGGCTTTAAAGCGAATGCAATGTGATTTCAATTATAATTAATATTTCCAAGGCACAACTCTTTTAAAAAGTTGATCAGCCACCATAAAAGAACTTGTCAGAGATATTGCTGATATTAACCTATAGTATAAGTTTTATAAAAATCTGGCAAGAATTGTACCTGTGAGAGCGCTAACGAGGCCATTTTCCATAAATTTAATATTTCCAAGGGCATAACTCTTTTAAAAAAGTCGATCGGCCACCATTATAGAACTTGTCCGAGATATTGCTGATATAACCTATAGTATAAGTTTTATAAAAATCTGGCAAGAACTGTACCCATTAGAGCTCTAACGAGGCCATTTTCCATAAATTTAATATTTCCAAGGGAATAACTCTTTAAAAATTTCGATCTGCCACCGTTATAGAACTTGTCCGAGATATTGCTGATATGAACCTGTAGTATAAGTTTTATAAAAATCTGGCAAGAATTGTACCTGTGAGAGCGCTAACAAAACATGACGGACGGAAGGACAGACACAAGGACATATAGACGGATGGATAGACGGACGGACGGATGCCTGGTATTTCTATGTCCACTGCAAAAGCATGCGAGGGACAATAAGTGTTGCATTTTATATGTTTATCATATTTACCTTAGAATAATTTTGAATCCACCAGCAACATGTATTTTAATACCAGTATCTATCTCTTCCTTAATACCTGAAATATTCAATATATCCAATTTTTAACTAGATTGAAACTGGAATATGGAATATATTTCTATGAATTAATAACTTATTTTTAGACTCAGGATCATTTAGAGCTTGACATATTTTATAGACCATGTATCTACCTCAAGATGTCTCTTAGTTATTTTGCATCATCAATTGGATTGCTGTCTCATTGAATATTAGCCTTTCATCAATTTCCATTCTCAATTTTATAATGTATGATCCAAGGTCCTGAGTGATACATTAAATTTAATTGTATATTTTTCAGAACTGTAGATTGTTGAATGTAAACTGCTAACCTGATGTTAAATGGTTGTCGCTTGTTGATGTGGTTCATAAGTGTTTCTCGTTTCGCTTTTTATATAGATTAGACCGTTTTTGTTTGAATGGTTTTACACTAGTCATTTTGGGGCCCTTTATAGCTTGTTGTTCGTGTGAGCCAAGGCTCCGTGTTGAAGGCCGTACTTTTGTAAGCCAAAAAGTGTCCCATGAAATTGTGTCTTCTTGAACAAAATTTCACAGTTCATCTGTGAAATTTCGTTCATGGGACAGAATATCACATTTGTAAACTATAAAATGTCTCCTGAAAAATTGTCCCTAGTACTTGGACATAATTTCATGGATGTTTTATAAAATATGTCACAACGGACAATTTATCATAGTGTAGCTATTTTTTCTGTCCCTAAAGAAGGAAATAATTTAGCAATCATTGAAATGTTTTAATCAATTAGTTAAATCATAATTGAAATTTAAATCAAGACAACACAGATGTGAACAAAATGGAAAGTGGTGAATATAAACAGCTATATGACTTTTGTTTGATGGTCAATACCTCCAGAGTTTAATAATAATGATAGAAGATCATTTAGAAAGAAGGCCAAGCAATTTGAAATTAAAACAACTAGAACACACCCGTGAAATCGCTGGTCCGTGACTGAATTAAAGTATATAACTATGTGTAAACCTTATTTTAGCCTGGATATTTAGTATTTATATTGTAATCTGATAAAGTTATGCTGATTATAAGATGCAGTTTTCTACTTTCAAAATCTTTCTGTTTGAAACAGTCGACCTGGAACTTATCAATTATTGGTAATATTAATTATTTGAAAAACAATAGGGCCTGGAATGGAGTAATTTTTTTATCAACGGCATTGTCCAATGTTAGTTATAAATAAAGTTGAATTCTTTGTTTCTCTGTTTTGCGTCATGCGGGCTAACAAATTGGAAACTGTACCTATACGCCTTATTTTAAGTCTAGATTTTTAGTATTTGTATTGTCATCTTTTAAAGTCATACTGATTAAAATACTACAATAGGAAACAATGTGACAATGATAGAATTTAGTAATGTCAACCCTGTGATTATTACCCGTGTATATAGCAAATCCTAAATACACCGTTTGGTGGTGCGCCTGTCAGATGCGGAACGTACAGATAAGGTATAGGTAACATGTGAATATACTATTGGTATCGGTATCGGATTCGACCCGGAACTTGTTAATTATTGGCAATATTAATTATGGGGAAAACAAAGGGTCTGGAGTGGTGTAATTTTAATCAACACCATTGTCCTATATTAGCTATATATAAAGTTGAATTCTTTGATTTGTCGTTTTACCCCATGACGGCTGACAAATTGGACCTCGTTATTTTAGTATTATAGATGAAATGTTTTATATACATGTTGACAAAAACACAGGAGAAAACATTAAAACTTGTTATTCATAAGGACGAAATGAAAAGCCTCCAAGATCCAAACGTATGCAAGAAGAAATGACAATCGAGTATTTATGAGTATTATTCATGATATTATTGATTTTGTTAAAATGACAATCCAAAGATGTTAAAACAATTCATTGATTCCTACTGTATATTTAAAAACAAATGTCGATTTAGTCTTATTATTTATTGTAAATTAAATTATTTGGTATTAGACAAGACTTTTATGCAATTTGGACATGATTTCACTATGAAAAATATCCAACAAAGGTCAAAATAGAATATCTTTTCAAGGGACACTTTTACACAGAAGTGGACAATATTTTATAATAAAATTCTGTCCTGGACAAAATTTCACAGGTCATATCCATGGGACATAATTTCATGGGGACACTATTTAATCCTACACTTTGACCTATAATGGTTTACTTTTACAAATTGTAACTTGGATGGAGAGTTGTCTCATTGTCACTCATACCACATCTTCTTATATCTATGCTATTGTTTCAACCACATTACTGCATGCATTGCTATTATCTTATTTAGATAAATTAGACATTTATTTTGTTCATAGAATGAAGAAAAAATTTGTAAGGGGTTCCAACGTATCCTGTGTCTAGCCTGCGATTGCTGTTATCAGTGTATAAGTGCAATGTTGACTTAAAAGGTGAGTCCAATTATCATTAAAATACAGAATTTAAAAAAAATCAAACTTTTTCTTAAGACACCATTTCTTGGTCTTGAAGATCAGTTCTGTTCAAGTTTCATAACAATCCATGAAGGTTTACAAATTTATCATGTAAAAACATTTAATCCCAGACTGTCTGTAAATGTTAACTGTAAAAACTAAGCCCATCTATCAGAAAAAATGTATTCAGTGGCGTATCCAGAACTTTTTATAAGGGTGGCCCACTGACTGCCATAAGAGGGGCCCGCTACAGTCATGCTTCAGTGATTTCTATATTATCAACCAAATTTTTCCCACAAAAGGGGACCAGGGCCCCTGAATCCGCCTATGGTATTTTCAAAAGTTTGCTTCAGACATATTATTAATCATAAAAAGCTTCTGCCAAAGTTTCATAAAATTCTATAAATGTTTGACAAAGTAATTGGTGTGTAACAAACTCTAACCCCAGACTGTATCTCCTTGTTAACTGTAAATAAAAAAAGTCCATTTATCAGTAAAATACGGAAAATGAAAATAAATATTTTGAAATTTTTCTCTGGATAATGTATTTACGTCTTTAACAAGCTTCTGTCCAAATTTCATAAAATTCAATGAAGGTTTGACAAAATTATTGATGACTGGAAAACTTTAACCTCAGACTAGGCCTGAATTTTAACTGTGAAAAATAATGTCCATTTATCAGTAAAATACAGAATAAAATGTTGACACAGAGATATGTCTCACCCGTCAGCATAAAATTCAGGAAAAGACAATCTAATGGACAGCAAAATGGTTTATTAATTCAGTCTCTGGACCATTATCTAGTGGGCAGGGCCATAAAAATAATCATCAAACTGATATGTAATGATAGTAAATGCAACTTTATACAAAATATCATTGATTTATCACAAGTAGTTCTTATCAAACTTACTTAAGCAGAAAACTTTACATTGAAAATTGCTAATTAATTCAAAGTCACTGGACCATGACCTAGGGACCCTGCCTCAAAATAGTCGTCAAACTGATACAAACTTATAGTAATGCAACTTCATACAAAATATCATTGATTTATCACAAGTAGATCCTATCAAACTAACTTAAGCAGAAAACTTAACATTGAAAATTGCTAATTAAAAAGTCACTGGAGCATGACCTAAGGTGCCCTGCCTCACAATAGTCGTCAAACTGATACAAACTGATAGTAATGCAACTTCATACAAAATATCATTGATCTATCACAAGTAGATCCTATCAAACTAACTTAAGCAGAAAACTTAACATTGAAAATTGCTAATTAATTCAAAGTCACCGGACCATGTCCATGAAGGTTTGACAAAGTTATTGATGTCTAAAAAACTTTAACCACAGACTGAACATGAATGTTGACGCCGACACGCCATGTCTCGCTTTAGCGACATAAATACTTCCATCATGTGTTGTCCTATTTTCCCTATCACTCAATTCATTTCATACCAAATAGGTCATTCTAGTATTAAACCATAAACAATGGAATTACTAGCAACAAATCATAAAAATAACACTGAATTTTTCATTGCTCCTCTTGATATTCAAGCACAACTAAGACCTTGAATTCATGTATTGAGATCACCCATCTTTTACAAGTGGTAACTTCTTACTTTTTTCAAGCTGTTTCAAACATTGTCAGGTGTTAAATAAATGCTAAGGTGGAACTCAGCTTAATCTGAAGTACAATCATTTGAACCCAGCTGTTTCATCTGAACAGTACTGATTCCAAAATCTAACAATAGGTTTAATCATTCAAACTGAACACAGATGTTGCAAAAATTGCATTAACACATGAATGGGTTATGAAGTAAATATTTTAAGGAACTTTTAAAAACTGTTAAAATAAATTTTCAATAAATCCATCATTTTGTTCCACTAACTGTCCCTTTTTGAACTTTCATAATAAAATTAATGACTATTACCATCATTCAATGATCCCTTCCAAGTGAAATAGTTTTTGGAATTCATCTATTCCAAAATGAAAGTCCATCTTGTCAGGATCAAGTCTGGCATAAACTTTGACAGCACGGAGGAATATAAACAGTTTGACATTAATGCAGCACTCTATACCCAAACACATAGAATCAATAGTACAATACACATCTGATGGAAGCAAGGCTGATAGAAGTGGACATTCTGAAAAAAAATATTACACATAATATAACATTAAAATATGATTAAAAGGTTAAATGAAAACATTTTGGGAGTCATTATAAAAATCAATACTGTACAAATATAAAAAGTAACATTTATGACATGCCTTTAAAGGAAATTATATTTGGCAATATCCTAATATGCATAGACAAATGGACAATATGGAAACTTTGACATCTAATTAAGTATGAAAACATCACTTGCAATAATAAAAGAATTATTAGACAATTTTATTGTAAACAAAAAGAAAATAGCGTTTATGTTTAAATCATTTACAAAATAAAAACCAGATATCAATTTTGATCTGGTATACTTATTTGATCGGAAATGTAATAATTAGGTCAAGTGTTTACTTTTACTTTTTAAGTTAACGTATCGATACATTCAATTAGAAAAAGGTAATTATGTCTACCTACTTATTACATTTACATTGTTTATAAAAAAAATAGAGCAATGTACAAAACCTGATTAAAACTTATCGTGTTGTAGACAGGTATCACTGTTTATAGATCTGGTGTGATCGATTTAATGTATTATATTGGGTGTGTTTGACTTTTGTGTTAATTTGATATAAGGAAACTACAATATGTAATCTTATAAGTAAAGTGGACATTTATCTTGCTTGTTTTTCTCTGGACAGGAGTGAGAATGTTACACAGGGACCCTAAGTATGCTCTCCTGGGCTACTAAGGTAATTGTAACAGGATATTGGAAATAAATTGTATTTGAATTTAAAAAAAAGGTAAAACACAATGTATTGGCAATTGATGTTCTGTTCACATATAAAAGTAAAACAAACTAATGTGTGGTATGGTTTTGCTCATTGTTGAAGGCTGTACGGTGGCCTATATTTATCTTCTATTGTTATTTGGTCTCTGGTGGAGCGTTGTCTCATTGGCAATCATACCCCATCTTCTAATTTTATAATAAAGGATATTTGTTATCCAAAAATATTTGTAGATTATTGTATTTTCACTTGTTAATATTTTTATTACTTACTTCTGGTGGGTGTTGCTTTACAATTTTTAGACATGTATATACATCTAATATTAGCCTTAAGAGGAACAGTATGTATATGGAGTAAGCTATAAGATAGGGACAAAATATAACAAATAATACATACTGTTGCTATTTGTAAGAAGTCTTTTATCAGCTGATCTCTACTACCACCAGTCTTCTGTCCTCGTTCTAGCAATTCCTGGTCTAATTCATCATTAGTGGCTTGCCAAGGGTTGAAACAAGGCTTATTGTCTATTAATCTCTATAGAAAATGCAAAACAATATGCTTGAAAGTAAATTCTAAAATATGTAACAATGTAATGAAGTTCTGGGTGAAAGTAAGAGTAATAGTTACATAATTTCAATGTATGCGATGTGAAACAGTTGCAAATACATAGGACAAAGGAAGAATATAGTACAATGAAATATTTCTACTGCAGCATTAAGCAAATATAAAATTTATATAAGTTTTAGGTGTAATCATTTGTAAAAGTGTGAAATATGTTCTGTATATATAATATAATATGCTACCTTGAATGTCTTAATAACTTCTGCCATTTTTCTGTTGACTCATCCATTCCAAGCTTGTCAAAAAATTAATAATTGATCCTAGTTTTATTTTTTTAGCGAGAACTTTTCATAAAACTGTCAGCTTTCTTCAGTAAAACACTGAATGCGTCTACAAAAAGAAGGATGACAATAGAAAACAAATTGAGCCCCATTGTTACTAACAAATATTTTAAAATGTCGGCACACTGAAGACTCAACGTACTTCATGTAATTTGCTGACACCAGAGGAAGGAATATGTAGATTAGAAATTCCATATCTGCCATTAATCTGTGTATGACTTTATCGAAATATCTATGTGCATATTCAACAAAGGACACTCTCCAACATTGTAGATGAGAATAGAATTCATAACAAAATCTCTGTTCTGTTGATCTTGTATTGCTGATCATTAAGTCTGTTTAGTTTCTCTCTATCTTTAGTTTTGCTCAAAACACAAAAAGGTTTTAAAAATCCTCATTTAAAGGCAATCACTCCTATAAAGAGTGACAGTCTACTAACTATATCGGCAAAATTTGACTTGTTAGAAGATCTTGCCTTGCTGTTCATTTTGTGATCTAAAGTTCTATTTATCTATTATAATTTTTATCATATAAGGCAAAACGTAAAAAATGGTAAAATCGTCATTAAAGGAAAATTACTCTAATAAGAAGTTGTCGGATGTTTTCCTCCATATTGTCTTAATTGTAGTTATTGTCTTGCTGATCATTTTGCTTTGTTAAGTTTGTATCTATCTATTACAATTTTTAGATATAAGGCAAAACGCAAAAAATTGGTAAATTCATCATCAAAGGGCAATAACTCTAACAAGAAGTTGACTGATGATTTCGACCATGCAGACTTATTTGTAGAGTTTGTCTTGCTGATCATAATGATCTCTATCTATTATAGTTATCAAGGTAATAGGCAAAGATGAATAAAATGGTAAAATTTGTCATTTTAGGGCAATAACTCCAACAAGAAGTCGTCAGACAGTTTTGAAATATAAAACAATTGGTAGAGCTCAAAATTCTAAACATTTTTGCTTTGTCAGACTTTCTCTATTTAAAACAGTTTTCAAAATAATAGTCAAAACTTGCATTTTACCCTATGTTCTAATTTTAGCCATGTCAGCCATCATGGTTGGCAGGCGTGGTCATCTGACACATTATTTTAGCTAGATACCCCAATGATGATTGTGGCCAAGTTTGGTTAAATTTGGCCCCATAGTTTCAGAGGAGAAGATTTTTGTAAAAGTTAGTGACGGGACAACGACGGATGCCAAGTGATGAGAAAACTCATTTCGGCCAAGTGCTATAAATACTAGTACTATAGGTAAATTCTTAAAAATACTTATGGAGTAAAATCCAAATTCACAAATAATACCAAGTGAAAGTTTGAATGGATGTTTTAAGTAATTTTCAATGGTAGGGTACAATATGAATACCAAAAATGATTTGAAAAAATAGTATATATGTCTGGTAGGGGTAGGGGTGGGGTTGAAGCAACTTATTATCATAAATAAACATGTCCACATGTCTTTATTATTTTGAAAAGGTACTAAAACCTATTTCAAGTTGTTTTGCAATATGTTTTATAATGGTACTTTAAGTAATTTTCATACTTGTGCTTAATTCAGTGGTTACAATGATACTGTCTGCAATTTAGTGAATTAATGTGAAACAATAAGTTTTATAGCATTTCACCTGATATTTGATTTAATTATTTACCTTTAATGTTGAAACTACCAGATCCAGACCCTCCACTTGATACACCGTTGCCACCAGACCAATCAAATTCTTTTGACCAGTCATCTCCATTAGATTTAGGAAATTTTTCTGATAGTTTTCCATAATAACTTTTACCATCATCTGTATAGAAAAAAAAATTGCAGGTTTATTATTAGTTTTTACTACAATAGTTTTAAAGGCCTCTAGGAAGTTTAACATCTTATTGACAAATGAGTTACCTTTGTTAAATAAAGAACTATTATTATTATTATTGTAAATTGAAGTACTATAAATATATAATCCAAGTCATTTAATAAAACAATGACAATGAACAAAATCTGAATGAATTCAGATGAGAAATATTGTTACCCAATCGAACAACCTAAAGGACCACTAATGAAGCATATGGTAAGGTAAAAAAGTTCATACACAAAACAAGTCTTTCCTCCATTGTGTTAAAAGTCCTCATAATTGTTTGCAACATGGAGAGACTTATACGATTCTAAACAATAATGCCTTTGATATTCCAATTAGTTACTAAAGTATACTCCCACAAAGTTATTTTGCAATGAATTTAAATGAATCAAATCATATTCCTGAAAATAAATATGGTGACTGAGTGCATATTTAACTCTGTTTCAGGAAAATTTCAGAATAATCTGTAGTATATTAATATCAGATTATCACCTTAAAGACTGGACAATATGAGGAAGATATTACCTTTAATTGTTTTAACATCTGTGCCAGGAGGATCACCACTTAGCTTTGGCATACTTTCTTTCACAGCATTTTTGTTGAACAATTTTGGAGTCTTGTCTTTCAGTAATTTTCCAATGGAACCAACGACTGAACCAGCTCTAATAGTAAATCCTAAAAATAAGATGGCAATTATCATATATCACTATGTAGCTATTTCTGAATAAAAGCTCTCCATGAACACACATTGTGCCCATCTCAAGCAATCCTTATTATAAGTATTTTATAAATATTTCATTAATCTCCTTCTCCAAATAATTTGAAAAAAAGTATAAACGTTCAGAAAAACAACCTTGGTCTCTGCTGGAAAGTTGTCTCATTGGTAATCTTAACCACATCTTTATATTTTTATATTGATATATTGTAGGAGTTAATTTAATCCCTAAAATCCTGGAATGATTAATCCAAAGTTCATCAAAACTAAAATGATGCTTCAATAATTTCTCATCTTCCAACAATGTGTACTAAAATTATGAAAACATTTCAAATAAATTGACTTATAGTAGGATATAAAATTGATGACCTACAAATTGATAGACAAAGGAAACATTTAAACTGCAATCTTGCATTTTACTTTATCATTTTGACATTAAGAATAAATATCATAAACATAACCAGCTTACCATATAAGCAAATCTATAATCATCACATTTCTGAATCCAAGGCTGAAGTTCCACTCTCTCTTTGTCATGAATCCTGTGGGATCTACTGATCCTCCATCCTTGATAAACAGCACTTTTATATGATTTTCACATATTGATTGAGTTGCAACCCCAATAGGTTCTCCAGCTCCAACCTGTATTTTGAAGAAACAAAACACTTCAAAGCGATCCACTATGTACACACTTTTTCATCTTCCCATAATTTCTGTCAAATTTGCAATTTTAATCACTCTTGATTCTTGTCGAACTATCGAAATTTTAGCAATGATTGTGATGAGGTCTCTAGAAAATTGTGTAGAAAGGACAACCCCACCCCATTCCATAATTCATAGGATCATTCCAACTACTTTAGTTCTGCAATGCAGAAATGAAACATTCGCTGCAGTATCAATACTTTTTGAAAGGCATTTGTTTTAAGAGTAGATGAGTTGGACATTCTGTTTAGATGTTTATCTTAAAATACAGCTCATCCTCAGTCTGAAATCACACTAGTTATATGATCCAAAAAAATACTTACTCTTTGTTCAATATATAGTTCGTCATCAGGGTGTAAAATGTTACTGTTTGGTTTTATATTCCTTATAACAATATCTATATCTCTGACAAATCCACCAGTAGCTTTAATTATCACTTCATTTTCATTATCAGACAGTCTTGCAAATCCTGAAAATGGGGCAATGACCTGTAAAAGTAACAAACATTTCAATTCTAGTAACTTTTAAAATAATAAATAAATAACTGTAGACTTGATTAAAGGCTACTTGTAAGATGAAATAAAACTGTTGACCTGTAAAATTAATTTTCCTAATGCACTTGAATTAAAGCTTTTAATCAAACCAATTTGGAATATTTCACAGCCAAATATATCTGTTACAGTACAATTTATATTTTCAGAAAATTTTAAAGAATTTACAGAACTTCTCATTTTGAACCTCATTTTTCTTGAAAACTAGCAGTCCCTATATTTAAATATCCTCTTGATCTATAACTAAACTCCCTAATTAGTTTTTAATCAGTGCGGAAACACATCTATAATAGTGTAACTTTATAGGAATACTAACTTCTGCTCCAGGTTCAACTTCCAAGTCTACTCCTCCTTCATTACCAGCAGGGTAGAAACCGTCATAGTCACATCCAGATCCCTTTAAGCGTGTGATATTAGGAAAACTTGGGTGCGCCAGGACCAAAGATAGAAGCAATTGTAGACATTGCTTTCTCATATCTTCAATTATAAAAATATTCTTTTCAAAGAATAAAATGTTTTAATGGATAAGTAATTTAAGGTTTTACTTTGTCTTCTTTGAAACTATTCTAATGTACCTTTTGTCATATTTTTCAACCCAAGAAAAAATTGAAAAATACAAGAAAACAATGAATCTGTTAAAACTTTAACAAAAAAAATTCTAGGTTTTTTTCAACGAGTTATACAAAAATCATTTTAGTGTTAAATAAAATTTTACAAATAAATGTAAAGATATATTGAAAGTAGAAGTTATAGTAATTACCCTTCTTTCAAGATGGTGTATGCTTCTTTGATAGATTTCACTAAGGAGAAAAACTCCTTGTACTTTGTTAAGAAGGAATCAGCAAAACCAGTAAGTCCTTGCAAGGATGATACCAGCTCATCTACTGTTGCCATAATTTCATCCACAACATTTTGCCTCACTTCACGCTTAGAAACATAAATAAATATCAATAGTGTACACAGCAATATAAGTTCTTATTTAGGAAAACATAGGCAAGAAAGATCATACCAGATCTAATAAAGAGCTGCGCCATAAACCCATGATACATTGTCACCTTTTAGTTTATCTTTATGCATTAAATAAATTTATATGATCATCAAGAATATTGTGATTTATGACGATTTTTCAACGAAATAAAGTCCCATAACTCCACAATGTAATATCAGTAATTTATTAGATACAAAAGGGAGAATAGATATAAACAAGTCACCGCAGTTTCATGAAAATTGCTTAAAGTGCTTTTGAGTTATTATCCGAAAACTAGAAAATCCCCTTTTGTGAATAAAGTCCCAATATTCCAAAACGTAATCAGAATTTTTTAAATCAAAAGGAACTTATGCCAATACTTATGAACAATTCACCAATGTTTCATGAAAATTGCTGAAATCATTTCTGATTTATAGTCAGAAAACTGACAAAAATACCCATTTTTATGAATAAAATCCCATAACTCAAACGTAGAACTCAAATTTATAAAAATCGAAAGAGAGCTAACATCAATAGATATAAACAATTCACCAATGTTTCATGACAAATGGTGAAAGCATTTTGAGTTAATGTCCGAAGTGTTGACGATAGACGGACAGACAACTGTATACCATAATACATCCCATCTTAGACGGGCATATGAAAATGCATGCCCTGGCTGCTGCACTTTGTATTAGTATAATTTAGTGATACAATATGCCTATCCCTTTTGTACATATGGCAGAGTCCATGTTTTACACAACATAGGAGATTCTTATTGCAATTAGATACTTTAGATTCTAAGATAAAATCATTGAAATCCATTCATTTGAAAGAAGGAGTTGAATGATATAATAAACTGTAGACACAGAGATATGTCTGGCTTATGGGCATAAAATTCAGAAAAAGACAATCTGATGGACAGCAACATTGCTTATTAATTCAGTCACTGGACCATGATCTAGTAGGCAGGGCCTGAAAATGGTTGACAAACTGAGATGTATAGACAGTAATGTAACTTTATAACAGACCCTTTCTTAACAGACCCTTTCGCTTCTTCTGAGCCCTTATTCAAACACTTAAACTGGATAACAGTTGAACAGAGAATAAAATATCACAAGTTTGTGATGACATTTATGTGCATTAAAAATGATGCCCCATCATATCTTACTAGCAAGTTTCATTATGTTTCAGACAGAAATCCATACCCCTTGAGAAATGCTGTTCAAGGAAATCTCATACTCCCTAAACCAAAAATAGAATTGTTCAAGAAATCTTTTATGTATTCTGGACCATTCTTGTGGAATAATTTGCCAATACCGTTAAGAAATATTACAAATTTTAATTCTTTCATAAACAAAATAACAGATCATTTATTGAAATCAACCTGTTGAAAAAAAAATATTAAATACTGATTATGTTATGATGTTTATTTTTTCATAACATTTAACAACTTGTATTGAACATTATCATCATACTTGACTTTTATACTTATACTTATGTATGCCATGTATATGTTTGCATTTTGTTTATGCTTTTCTATGATAAGGGCGTCAGAGAAGATTAGTTATATAGCTTACTGTGTAACCCTTTTGAAATTAAATATTGTTGTTGTTGTTGTTGTTGTTATAAAAATATCGTTGTTTATTGTAAGTAGTTCCTATCATTATAACTTAAGAGAAAACTTAATTAACATTGAAAATTGCTAATTAATTCAAAGTCACTGGACCATGTCCTAGGTGACAGGGCCTCAAAATAGTTGTCAAACTGATATGTACTGATAGTAATGCAACTTTATATAAAATATCATTGATCTATCACAAGTAGTTCCTATCAAACTGCCTTAAGCAGAAAAACTTAACATTGAAAATTGCTAATTAATTCAAAGTCACTGGACCATGTCCTAGGGGCAGGGCCTCAAAATAGTTGTCAAACTGATATGTACTGATAGTAATGCGACTCATACAAAATATCATTGATCTATCACAAGTAGTTCCTATCAAACTAACTTAAGCAGAAAACTTAACAATTGCTGATGCCGGAGCCGTAGCCGTAGCTGGAAAAGCAATCACTATGTCTCGCTTTCGCGACTTTTGTCACAGGCGAGACAAAATGGTAGGACTAACAAACAGAAGAATCAAGGATAAATAAAAGTTATTGCTGATATTAACCTATAGTATAAGTTTTATAAAAATCTGGCAAGAATTGTACCCGTGAGAGCGCTTAACGAGCCCATTTTCCATAAATCTAATATTTTCAAGGGACATAACTCTTTTAAAAAAGTCGATCATCCACCATTATAAAACTTGTTCGAGATATTGCTGATATTAACCTATAGTATAAGTTTTATGAAAATCTGGCAAGAATTGTACCCGTGAGAGCACTAACGAGGCCATTTTCCATAAATTTAATATTTTCATGGGGTATAAGTCTTTTAAAAAGTTGACAATGTTATTTAAGAAATAAAATGGATGAACACATTTAGACAAGCATGGGCATCAAGTTTGTTCCATTAGTCCTTCAATGACTTGGGTCAACAAACAATTTATGCAACTTATTTTTTCACATTTTAAATCTCTAAATTAAAGTTTTCAGATTTTGGGTTCAGTTCATGGTTTCAACTCAGAAAAGTTTAATTTAATGGAGATGTTTTTTTTTCATGGTTTCATATTTCATAGATTTTATGAGAATTGTCATATTTGATATTATTTAATATCACAATCACAGAAGTATATATTTTGTTGTAAGACTTGAATTTGCATTCTCTTACCACAGTCATCTTCCTTTTGTAAATAGGCTGACAGAGTCTTCCTCAACATTTTCATTAACCCAAGCTTTACTTTTATCTGTAACTGAAGTCATCACTGTTTCTGACAGATCCACTATATCACCTATTTCAGTCAAGTCAAGCCAGTATAACTTGGAATCTGAAATAAAATTGTTTCTTCATTTGTAAGAAAAATATGTGGGCATTTATAGAATGTATCTGTCTAAGAAATAAAATTATCTCTAGAAAGTAATGCTAAAATGTACTGTTTTAAATCATCTGAACATCAGTTTTGTAAAACCCATGATGAAAGTAACAAAATAGAAGTTCCTGTAGGAAAATGTATTATTGTAATTTAACTTTCAATATCAACCTTCACTTTTTCTTACACAAAACATTCAAATTGCATTAAAAATAAAATAGAAAGATAGTACTTTCAACAAAAATTGCAACATTACTTTAAAGCATAAATTATTTCAGAAAAGAGTTTTAGTTTTCCCTATAATTTTAGTCAGAAAGATTTGAATAAAACACATCAAAATATGATACCATTGGGTTCTTATAATAGATATGTCCAAAATGACTTTGGTACTAACCTTTTAGACTAAAAAGAGCTTCCTGTATCTTATCTTTGGTCTCAATTAAGTTCATCACTGACATATAAATCCTGAAATGTTCAATTATACAGAATTTATGGTAAATTTATTTTAATTCAAGCAATTCAAGATGACCCACCCTTCCCATTTGTCATTTCTTGTTTGAGATATATTTCAATAAATGCACTCATACCAAGTATCACCAATCAACTCTAAAACAAGTGAAACTGCGAGCTACTGCTCACTGATGATACCCCGCCCAAATATTTCGGTAAACAGGATGTTGTTGAGTGATGAATCTGAAAACGCATCACACGGTATAGCTGACTTATATAAACCCTGAAACCAAATTTCAGAAATCTTTGTAATGTAGTTCCTGAGAAAGATGCAACCAAAATATTCATGGGACGGACAGACGGACTGATGGATGGATGGACTGACGGATGGACGGACAGACAGAGGTAAACAGTATACCCCACTTTTTAAAGCAGGTATATAACACTTTTTAAAGCAGGGGTATAATTACTTTCTAAGATATAAAGCAGAAAAAATGTCAAAATATGAAATGAGATTACAGGACAGCATATTCATTTCTGCAAATGTTAATTTTGTTATAAATTATGAACTTACTGAATTGCTCCTTTTCCTACTTTTGCTATTGCTCCTGGAGGATCTTTTATTATAGTTCTAATTCCATCAACAATTTCTACTAATGATTTGTAAATAATTCTGGCATTCTCTGGAACTATGACAGTCACAGTTTCATACAGTTGCTGCAAGTATAGCAGTGAATATCACATATATATCTATGTTATGTTATAAAATTGTGACTTGAAACATGTTAACTACATATACTGTCACTGTACATCAGGGTTTTGCAGATAATGATGACAAAAATGGATGGCTGTTTAACGTCCAGTGGCAAATTAAATGCATATTCAGGATTGGAACATACTAGTGTGATACAAACATGAACCCGGATTTGTACTAGACCTATATGCTGAGCCAGAATTTTAACATTCTAGTTCACATGAAGGGAAGAAATGGCACCCTATATATTTGATGTATCATTTAAGAAGCCTTCTTTTCCATACTTTAGAAACTACATAGTACCAACTGCTATCTCAAATTAACGATATACTTTTATAAATGTACAAAGTGTCACAGCATGAACATTGCAATCATAAATACTCAAAATCTGAATTATTGATGAAAATATAAGAATAAGAAGATGTGGTATGATTGCCATTGATTTCAACAGACCAATCCTATAAAACACAGAACTAATCTTGTATTATAAAGTTTTCAAAAATCACTTAAACACAACAATACATACATAAATTAAATTCTGAACTTAGTTTCTAAATTACTTACATTAAAAATACAAGAACATCAGATTTTAAATTGCCAAGGAATTTCTGCACTCTGAAGACCAAATGTTCTACAGGCTTCATAAATGATGGCATTTCACTTGGATCATATTCCCCAATTTTCTTCGTTGCTTTCATTGCTATACTTCTTAGATGAGCAACCTTCAAAACAACAAAACAGTCAATTTAATTTAATTACTTCTTGTTTTCAACTTCAGTTTTAATAAATATGGGTTGTAATCTCAAAGAGAAAGTTTCATGTAAAAATATTGGACATAATATAATCAATCATAACTGCTCCAATGATGTACAATTTATATAAATAAGTGCAACAAAAAAAGTCCAACCATGCAATTAATTACTTTCTAAAAAAACAAGAAAAACGAAGTGTCTTTATTAAGTCAGTAAAATATTGTTACAGGCAAGCAAATATAAAAGCCTTGCTAGCAAAGGTAAGCATTTAATCTAAGTGGAGTGAATAATGGAGGAGAAACTTCTTCTTTCAAGAGAATATGAGTTGAGCCTGGATTTTGATAGTTTGCTATCGCACAATCTTTGTTTTTCTTTGTAGTGTTAAAAACTTCTGTCTTTTCAACTTTTATTTCTTTTGGCCATACCGCTTAGTTTATCTTTAGACAATTGTCCCTTGGCATCATTCATATGTCAATGTTCAAGTTTATAAATATGTAGGTGAAATCTATCTTTGCAAAATCCTGTGGAAAACAAAAACATGTCTTAACTAAACTCTTGTATGAAAATAACGCTAAAGGTTTTGAAGTCCAAAGCACTTTTCTAGATTTACCTTCATTAGAAAAGCTCAAACCAATAAATTAGATAGCAAAGTGTGTCATCCAATCTGTCCAGTACAAACAAAATTTTCACTCCCAAGTTAGTTCAGAGTGGACATGTTTCACTGTTTTAATAACAAAGGCATACATTTACTGTCAAATATTTTCATCTTTGTTTTATTACTAACCCTGTTAGGAAGCAGCACTAAAGATTCCACAAATGAAAGCACTAGATCATTTAAATTAATTTTTCCTTCTATTAAATCTTTAATCATTCTGATTCCTGTATTGATGCCTCCTATAATTGATGGTATAGCTTCATCAAATCTTGTTGCAAGTTTGACTATTATCTTTACTTCATCTTCCTTCAAAAGAAATGAATATTTTGTTAAAAAACGTAAAACAAAATTTGTAAAGCATAAATACAAATCCCAAATTAGGTTCACATAACCACAGTATTAATAAAACAGTAACTGTTCAAATTAAATTTTTTATATGTCAACACGAGAGACAACAACACTAAAATTTTTGCTGCATGGGACTCCTTTGATTGGTTGACATGCTTCGCCAGCAAGTATGGCATCTTCAACACAAGTAAATACAAGAAATAAAACAGTGAAGTACAAATTTTGCGAATTTTATTTTTTATGATAAAAGAGAAATGCAGAATCAACTGTCTCCAACAAAATGAACTTTTGGTGATGTACTATGGCCCACCATGAATTTACCTGTAAAATGTTGATGTTGTAAGATGTTTCTCCTTTAAAACACAACCTGGCCTGCATAATATCAATATTTGTTCCAATTATTCCCAAGTGTAGTCTTGTGTATGCTTCATCATGTACACTGACTTTCAAATGGCCAGACAATGGAGCTATAAAAGATAAGCTATTTGGTTTAATTGTGATAGTAGCTACAGTGTGACCTTAGATCCCTAAAATTCTTTCTGTCAAAAATATTTATGAAATTTGATAGCAAAAACTATCTCATATAATTTTCAAACATGATACTTTCATTCTCAGCAACTGACATCAGAAATAGACAACATAGAAACACAAATGCAAGTTATTGCTTAAAATTTTCAAATTTTGTGCCTCTTTGTTCCTGTATAAATTTCTAATTTAAGATGAAGCCACATATTAAATGTTTTTCCCACCATTAAAGATTTATGAGAATTCTAGGTTGCAAAAAAAAGAAAATCTGCAACTCAAATGATAGATTATGAAGAAAACTGTTGGTGTTTTTTTTCTTACAAGATTGGCAACATATAAATAGAATAACAAGCATTTATGTCCTTCAATGTGTACAAAGCAACAAGAATATGTGTCCATAGGACACCATGCCCTCTAGCAATACCACATTTTCAAGTTAAGTGAGCTGCTTAATCTGGGTCATAACCCTAACTTAACATATAATTCTGAAAGTTAACATCAAAATGAATTTATGTACTAAGTTTCAAGTTGATGTAACTTCAACTTCATGGTAAACTACCTTGACCAAAAACTTTAATTTGATATGGGACAGGCCACTGGATGAATAGATAGAAGAAATGACTTGTGAACTGAAGCAAAGACCAAAAAGATTTTAGGTGGGGCATAAAACATACTCAGGTAAGCAGCTTTTACTGGAAGACAAAAAGACAAGATGGTCTGAAAATAAAGCAATCTTAATTCTACTGTAAATGTCAATAACTTATTTACCTATCTTCAAAGCTAGATAATTTGACATAATGAATCCAAATGACCCTCCAATATCAGTGGATCCCAAAACTCTCCTCCAATCTACTGATGGTGCTTCAAGTCTAAACTGTAATCCATCAAAGAAACTTCTTTTTCTATATTGTGCATGTTGTGAGATTCTGCTGATTTTCTGTAAAACAGAACAAAAATATCATCAATCTGTAATTCATGTCATATTGTGTTGTACATGTTATTGCTATTGTAATCTCAGGGTTGAAAAGTCCCCCCTCCCCTTTTTTTTGCCTGGGAGAGTTAGAATTGTGGATGGCCAGTTTAAACTGTTTGTAACAAGCCTGGCAGGCCATGATGGTGATCTGAACTGTAACACTTTATATTTTACATGGAAGATCTATACTGTTAACCCTCACTTTGCTGCTCAGACCAGGAACTGGATGATCAAGGTATGAAAAACATGACCAATCTTTTTCAAGGTGACATTGCTGATTGTAATTTCCCATCAGGAAAGTTCATTTTAAATATTTGTAAAGAGGGACGAAAGATACCAGAGGGACAGTCAAACTCATAGATTGAAAATAAACTGACAACGCCATGGCTAAAAATAAAAAGACAAACAGACAAATAATAGTACGGAAGACACAACATAGAAAACTAAAGACTAAGCAACACGAACCCCACCAAAAACTGGGGTGATCTCAGGTGCTCGGAAGGGTAAGCAGATCCTTATCCACAATAAGTCCAATTTTTCGTTTCATACTCCACAGGGTCACATTTGACTCTTGATGTACATGACAATACCATATTTGTTCACAATCATCAACAGCCTTTTCGAGTTACAAACAGTGACACATCATAAGTGTATGGCAATATAGTATATAGCCCAGATAACATCAGTGGGTTATATAAACATTTAACAGCCTATAGAGGGTTGCTCAAAGCCAATGAACTATCTAGATCCTGTCATAAGCAGGATAGAATACAATACCTATATCTAGGATGAACTTGATATGCCAAGGAAGCTTCATGTCTGACTTCTACACTGTCATCTTTATTAGATATCTTCAATATTTCCTTGGCTGCCTAAAATTATTTTCAAAAGTAGAATTAATTGATAATTTGAACAATATTAATTAAGTTTTAGATCTTGCATCGTTGATTAATTTTCTCTCAAAATTTCTGATATTCTATTAAAGTTTTAAATATAATATGAGGCAGGCATTACCTGTGAAAGGGGATGAAGTCTGTATAAATTAGTGTAGGAATTCAAGCATCATTTGCACTTGAATCTGTAGAAAATGAAGCCAAAGTACTGAAACATATCTGACATTCGACCTATTGTTCGGGATTATAGTTGTGACATCATTTTCAATGTAAAGAAAGAAACACCATCATCAGGTATTAATGTGGTTTTTTTTCATGTTATAGAATTATCAATTATTTTTATTGCCAGTACATTAGTAGATTGTTTTCTATATTGATTTTCTACTGCAGTTTCAGAAAAGAAGATTACAAAAGGAAAACATTTTGTAAAACTTACCAAAATTTACGAAATTAATGAAAATTGTTAAAATTGATTATAAAGGGCAATAACTCCTTAAGGGGTCAACTGACCATTTTGGTCTTGTTTGACTTATTTGAAGATCTTACTTTGCTGAACATTATTGCTGTTTACAGTTTATCTCTATCTGTAATAATTTTCAAGATAATAACCAAAACGGCAAAATTTCCTTAAAATTACCAATTCAGGGCAGCAACCCAACAACCAGTTGTCCAATTCATCTGAAAATTTGAGGGCAGATAGATATTTACTTGATAAACAAGTTAATCCCTGTAAGATTTGCTTTAAATGCTTTGGTTTCAGAGTTACAAGCCAAAATCTACATTTTACCCTATGTTCTATTTTTAGCCATGGCAGCCATCTTGGTTGGTTGGCTGGGTCACCGCACACATTTTTAAACTAAATACCCTAATAATGATTGTGGCTAAGTTTGGTTGAATTTGGTCCAGTAGTTTCAGAGGAGAAGATTTTGTAAAAGATTACAAAATTTACAAAAATTGGGAAAAAATTACTTTAAAGGGCAATAACTCCTTAAGGGTCAACTGACCATTTTGATCATGTTGACTTATTTGAAGATCTTACTTTGCTGAACATTATTGCTGTTTACAGTTTATCTCTATCTGTAATAATTTTCAAGATAATAACCAAAACGGCAAAATTTCCTTAAAATTACCAATTCAGGGCAGCAACCCAACAACCAGTTGTCCAATTCATCTGAAAATTTGAGGGCAGATAGATATTTACTTGATAAACAAGTTAATCCCTGTAAGATTTGCTTTAAATGCTTTGGTTTCAGAGTTACAAGCCAAAATCTACATTTTACCCTATGTTCTATTTTTAGCCATGGCAGCCATCTTGGTTGGTTGGCTGGGTCACCGCACACATTTTTAAACTAAATACCCTAATAATGATTGTGGCTAAGTTTGGTTGAATTTGGTCCAGTAGTTTCAGAGGAGAAGATTTTGTAAAGATTACAAAAATTTACAAAAATTGGGAAAAATTACTTTAAAGGGCAATAACTCCTTAAGGGGTCAACTGACCATTTTGATCATGTTGACTTATTTGAAGATCTTACTTTGCTGAACATTATTGCTGTTTACAGTTTATCTCTATCTGTAATAATTTTCAAGATAATAACCAAAACGGCAAAATTTCCTTAAAATTACCAATTCAGGGCAGCAACCCAACAACCAGTTGTCCAATTCATCTGAAAATTTGAGGGCAGATAGATATTTACTTGATAAACAAGTTAATCCCTGTAAGATTTGCTTTAAATGCTTTGGTTTCAGAGTTACAAGCCAAAATCTACATTTTACCCTATGTTCTATTTTTAGCCATGGCAGCCATCTTGGTTGGTTGGCTGGGTCACCGCACACATTTTTAAACTAAATACCCTAATAATGATTGTGGCTAAGTTTGGTTGAATTTGGTCCAGTAGTTTCAGAGGAGAAGATTTTTGTAAAGATTACAAAAATTTACAAAAATTGGGAAAAATTACTTTAAAGGGCAATAACTCCTTAAGGGTCAACTGACCATTTTGATCATGTTGACTTATTTGAAGATCTTACTTTGCTGAACATTATTGCTGTTTACAGTTTATCTCTATCTGTAATAATTTTCAAGATAATAACCAAAACGGCAAAATTTCCTTAAAATTACCAATTCAGGGCAGCAACCCAACAACCAGTTGTCCAATTCATCTGAAAATTTGAGGGCAGATAGATATTTATTTGATAAACAAGTTAATCCCTGTAAGATTTGCTTTAAATGCTTTGGTTTCAGAGTTACAAGCCAAAATCTACATTTTACCCTATGTTCTATTTTTAGCCATGGCAGCCATCTTGGTTGGTTGGCTGGGTCACCTTTGCACACATTTTTAAACTAAATACCCTAATAATGATTGTGGCTAAGTTTGGTTGAATTTGGTCCAGTAGTTTCAGAGGAGAAGATTTTGTAAAGATTACAAAATTTACAAAAATTGGTAAAAATTACTTTAAAGGGCAATAACTCCTTAAGGGGTCAACTGACCATTTTGATCATGTTGACTTATTTGTAGATCTTACTTTGCTGAACATTATTGCTGTTTACAGTTTATCTCTATCTATAATAATTTTCAAGATAATAACCGAAAACGGAAAAAACCTTAAAATTACTAATTCAGGGGCAGCAACCCAACAACCCATTGTCCGATTCATCTGAAAATTTCAGGGCAGATAGATCTTGACTTGATCAACAATTTTACCCCATGTCAGATTTGCTCTAAATGCTTTGGTTTCAGAGATATAAGCCAAAATCTACATTTTACCCTATGTTCTATTTTTAGCCATGGCGGCCATCTTGGTTGGTTGACGGGTCACGGACACAATTTTAAACTAGATACCCTAATGATGATTGTGGCCAAGTTTGGTTAAATTTGGCCTAGTAGTTTCAGAGGAGAAGATTTTGTAAAGTTAACGGACGACGGACTGACGACGGACGACGACGGACGACGACGGACGACGGACGCCAAGTGATGAGAAAACTCACTTGGCCCTTTGGGCCAGGTGAGCTAAAAGCAAATCATATTCCTGACTTGACTAACAAAGCAAAACATGTGAGATTTTATGATATTTGGCTTGATCAATGACTTGTTTTTTTATGAATATAGCCTTTAATATTCATGAAGAACAAATTAACAATAGAACTTACAGAAAAGAAACCAAATATAAATAGAAAAAGAAAATTAAAAATTCCAGCTAAATTAAACTCAATTTAGGGTATGGCCAAATATAAATTTTCCTTCCAAAATACCAGTAGTCATTTGATGTTTATAAATGATCAATTTGAGAAAAAAATCAGATATTTTATGGCATTGGCCTTATTTTTATTTCCTACAACTTCATGACTTAATAAAACTTGAGAAAATTCTTATCTTACCAACTCAGTGTCATATTTCCGGAGAGCATGTACACCTGCTCGTTTGATCCATGGCGAGTTTGTAGAATTGATATGAGAAACAATATACTCATAGGAATGGTCAATAGCAGCATTTCAAGGGTTTCTAACAGAATCACATGCTTCTTATCATATTCTTCTTCTTCTATTTCTGTCTGAATGGATCTTTTGTCTGTACAACCAGGGATCTGAAATAAAATGTGTTGCCTGCATGCACTGTTTTAAAATTAATGTGGGATCTATAAATTTTAATAAAGAAAGTGCTCTTTTCTTTGAAAAATGAACTTTCGTTTTAAAAAGCCATGAATTAAAAATTTATTTAGCAAAATGTAGAAATTTAATTAAAAGTCTGTTTAACAAATATATGCAGGAGAAAAGAGCAATTCTACTTAGGAAGATCTTGTCATCTCCAAATAATTCAGGCAGACATGGCAATGGCAATGTTTCTGAATTGGAATCCTCAAAATCTAAATAGCAGGTGCCCTTCATGTCATGAAGAAAATCTGTGCAAGTTTGGTTGAATTCTGTTAAGGCATTTTCAAGGGTTACATATTTACAAACTAATATAAGCAGATATTATCTAGTTCATGTTTGGTATGGAAAACCCCAAAATGACTTAGATCAAAAGTTAAAATAGCAGGTGCACAACTTAGTTATCTGTAGAAGAATGTGTGCAAGTTTGGTTTAATAAGAGAAGATATTTTCAAGGAGTATTCCATTAAAATGTGTTATCCACAAATATCAATGAATTAACAACTGCCATCAATTAATGAAACCACAGTACTTTGGGTAAATGGTAACCCAATTTATATTATTGGTAATTAATAAACAGTTATCTGTAAAATTGATACTGAACAAATTAATAAAATCATTTCATTCCATAATCAATTGGTACCGAACAAATTAGTGATCCACAGTATTCCATAAAACTGAAAATATAAAATTGATGTAGTCATTATTCTTACCATGTAGTCCTAGTAATTTATTAATTTTGGAAGTTATGCTTTTGCTCTTTCTTTTCACCACTATCATATAATTTCCTTGCAGCTGCTCCTAAAGCTAACATAACCCCATCATAAAACTTCCCACATACAGTGATGCTGGATACTTTTCAGGGTGAAAACAAATATCTTCCATGCTTTTAAAATTATCTGAAAGAGTCAGTACCCATATAAGTTTACATACATTTAAAATATAGTTTTCAAATTGATAACAAAATAAACCTGACAAAGTAGATATTATGGTGGATTTTATCTAATCATAATAGAAATCAGCGTTTTACAATTCTGATACATCCTTGATTTTCAAATATTTCCACTTTTAGCATTCCTAGGCCTGATGAAGGTAAATCCAGAAAAGCGATAAGGACTCATAAAATTTACAAAGCGTTTTTTCATGTTTTATAAATAACTTCACTGTAATAACATAACTTACTGAGTGTGGTGGGTCAGGAGAGCTCACAATATGTATCATGTACTGTACAATCAAATTAGGATCTGGATTTTCCTAGGAAAATCATTTTACCAATGATCTCTTGACTCAGATCAGTTGTCAATGATCCAAATGCATCTAACATGATAACAGTTGACCGTCTATTTTCCTGCAGTCTAAAATTAATTTAATTGCAATATTAGCTCATAAGTCCCATGCAATATTAATTGCACACAATAAGGTTAAAGGAATGCTATTTATAGATTATCAATGGTATTTCAAACAAGAGCATGTTTCTCAGCTACAATCTCACAGAAGGGCAAATGATAATCTGTTTATTGCCGTTTTCCTAATCAACGTCAATGACTTAGGCTCATGATGTTATACATTCTCTGTTGTCTGCTCTTTGGTCGGGTTGTTGTCTCTTTGACATATTCCCCATTTCCATTCTCAATTTTATCTTTCTACTTAACTGAGAGAAAAAAAATATCACTCTATAATCGTGATATTATACAGAAAAATCAAAGGAAAATTTGAAAGAATAGCAATAAGAAAGTATAATACTCATTTCGTGCATTTATGTTATTCATCTAAACTTTAAATTTTACTTTAATATGTTTATTTTGAACCCTTCAATGGCCTAAAAGGCATTCAAATAAGGTACTAAAATATTTTGTCAGAATTACAGAGTCCATATATACATACAAGTTCATTTCTTGTTTCTTTACTGTAAATTCAAAAATTATTGCGAGGTTTTTATTAATGCGAAAAGTGCGACTGGGTTAGTATCGCAATAATTAGAACTCGCATTCTGATATCTGATATATGCATCTGTATGCAGAATGTTCTTAAATTGCAATAAATTGTCTCACATTATTGTCCATTCTTCATAAATTGCAATAATAAATGGACGCAATAATTTCTGAATTTACAGTATTTTGGAAAAAAGATAGAATTATCTTAATGATAAGGGTACTATGCATACTACCAATCAACTGTTTTAGATATAGATATCACTATAAAAACTAAGAATCTGAAAGCATGGCTTCTTTTTATATAGCATATAAACACCTTTTTTTTAAATTAATAATTTAACTACTCATAACAAGCTGTATCAAATTATAATATTTACATCAATCCAGTCTTTGAAATCTACCTCTGAAAACTGATGTAAAAATTGATTTCATAAGAAGATTTTAGCTAAAGAACAATAGCATACACATTTGAATATACCTCATATTCAACTCCATAAAGTAATATTCAGCAACATCTGTAAGTGCCTTATCTGGTAGCATTTCAAGTGTGTTCACTATCGCCAAAAAGCATTCATTTAATCTTGGAGACCCTAAAATTCAAAATAAGTGATAAACTTTGTTATGTAAAATATATTGTTTCAAACTTACCCCACCTTTCAGCACTATTGTGCTATTTCGTATGCTCAGTTTTTATTGGTGGAGGAAGCGGAGTTCCCGGAGAGGACAACTGACCTTTGGTAGGAAAAATAACAATCCTAGTCAATTAAGATTTGAGTCGAGCACACCTACTACGTCCAGGATTCAAACTCACAACTTGAGTGTTGACAGGCTAGTGATACAGTTGTTTGACTACTTAGACCACTCGGTCACAGAGGCCCTCATACTTTTCAATAAATTTCAGATAGCAATGTCTTTATTCTATATTTTCATCTTTACATACCTTCTGCTGGTTCATTTTAATACACATGATGTTGCTTTTAATTTCCTCCATCTTTTCAGCTACATCTACTTTTGGTTTCTTTCTTTCGTACTTCAATATAAATATGATTACATTATATTAGATATGAAGATAATAGAAGTTTCTGTTATATATAATATACTGATGAACAGTATGTTACGGAATATATATCATCAGCTCAAAATATATATTACATTCTGCACAAAGCTTAGAAACAGGTAGAAATGTAAAACTCCATCAGCAATTTCAAAACTGGAAATTATTACGTACAGGACATTCATACCTATAAATTCCTACACTTCCAATGTGGATATATATTTACTCAAAATAGATATCCCCAAACAACCTCTATTCACCCTGTCTGCATTATATATTTTGTTCTTATTTATTAAAATTTTGCAATTCTATTTTCTAGAAAACAATTACAAAGTACAGTTCTATTGCAAGGGGACTAGTATTACAGACAATACATACTGTTCCTTAGCATTTTGCACAATCACATCATAATGTCTACTACCACGACTACTATGCATTCAGTATTATCTGTTGGGTATTCATTTTCATAGATTTCATGGGTATAGAACATTGTAAAAATACCACTAGTGTTAAAAATATGCAACCTTCCTATAGAATTAAATGCAGAATTTGTTGACCACACAAAATGAAGTACATGCATTCTCAAAAATACATTTTTCCTCTATCCATATAAATTTTACCTATGAAAATAAGTGATTCTATAAAATATCTTTTGATTCTATATAACATCTTTTGGATAAAACACAAAAATGACATGACATTAAATGTACAAATATACCTTATTCACATGTATACTGCCACTCAGTATATTTGCCAAAGGTCTCTAATATGTTCTTTACAGGCTGTTTTGTCAAGAAAATCAATTCACCTTTACTTAAAACAATTATTTCTGGATACTCTAAAATGATACAGCAGTATAATAAAAGTATAAAGTGCATTATATAGTAGACAGTAATGCATGTAACTATTCTCTTCTATCATGCATGATAGGCCATAATTTCATGTGATTTCTTTCAGCTTTAATATATATAAATTCTGTTAACTGAGCAATCATACTGCTATGAATAAAAGGAGATCTTTGGTATTTGTCAATAAGACAGAAACCCAAGGACACAAAAAAAAAAAAAATACCTCTATTGGTCAACATAGTCCTGAACAATTAATAGACAGGTGTCTATACAATATGTCAAGCTATTTTTCCAGAGTCTACATACATGTAGTTGTGAGTAAATTAATGAGAAATATGATGGCCACTTTATCCGGGCAGTGAGCACCAAATGAAGACTTTATAAAGAAAGAAGCTGTAATTTCTTTGAGAATTCAAAATGCCTGACCTCTAAATTAGAAGAGAGAAAGTGTAATCAATATCTGTATCAAGTTAAGCTTTAGAACAAAATGGAAGCTAGGTTTTATCCAAACTGTTTTTGTTGTTTCTTGGGGTTGGATTGGAGTAATGTAGTTATTATGGTTTGCAATTACTCACTACCTTGAACAAAATAGTTTTGTATTTGTTCTTTGAATATTTATGTTTTGATTTTGTTATAGTTTACTGTATATGTGTGCAAAACAACTTCAGTTATCTACATGTATTGATATTGTAAATTATTGGTAAATACTTTGTATGATGTACTCTACCATTACAATTACTTTTGTCAGAGAGAATGTGGCTTAATTTTTAACCTTGTTGAATGCATAAAACATTTGAAATCATGTCCAGTGTTGTTTGGAAAATTAAATACAACACATATGGTGGAGTATCACTGGTTCCCTGTATATACAAGAGGCCCTTACAACAACTCATTTCCAAGGCTGTAATGCTTTGCAGGAAATGGTTGTATATAGCCAGGTATCAGATTGATATATCAATTCCAAGGATTTATGAATAAATTAAAACTATTCTTAAATCATTCCAAACTTTATACTTAAACTGGGTTGCCATTTTATTGAAAGTTTAAACACATTAATACAAACCAAATATAACAAGAACAACAACAAGAGCAAGGTCTGGTAACCACCGAATATTCATGGCACTTAACTGGTGCCACACCCTAGGAGGTGGAATATTTAGGACTATGATGTTTGGAGGTTTTCTTTGTACAAGATAATATAAGACATGCTATGCCAAATTTTAGATGTTAACAAGGCAACAGATGCAAGAAGACACGTCATCCAACCCCAAAATTTGGGCCAATAACACTTTTGCTTACTTTTAAATACTGCATGCTTGACTGAAGCCAAACAATACCAGTTTTAAAGTATTTGGTTGGTCCAGGATTGAAAACATGAACAGTATAGTTGTAACAGTGAAATTTTCTGGCAGTGTACTCTGTTCTTTTGGAGTAAATTTACCCATGTACAAATTCAATGACATCATTGACCCAGTGTTTTATTACCCACTAAATAAACATACTAGTATGAGGAAAATATACACTAGGAAAATTTATACACCTGAATGAATGTTCACTTACACAATCATACTGCAATGACCATCAAAATATATATAGGATTAAAAATGTCCAAAAAATCTACACTAAAGCACATAAATATCTATACTAACCCATTTCAGAAAACTGGTTGACAGCTTTTATTTTTCTCATATTCTGGTGGGGATCAAATCTAAAGAAAGGAATGTTAAAATCTGTAAGCCTTCTTTGAATTTTCAAAATTTTATTTAAGATCCAATTTTAAACTTTTCTTTCATTTTTATATCTAAAATAAACAGATTTTGTTTATTATAAGTATTTACTTAACAATCTATATGTAACTCACTCACTCAGAGTTCAGTTTAACATAGTTGTGTCATGTTGACATTGGAAAGTTGAAAAAGGAGTTTTAAAACAAAATTGTACTTAATTATAGATTAATAGTTTAAATCCAGGATAAACAGGTAGCAATATCAGAAGGACAAGCCAAGGTGATTTTTATACTTTTGGCCACTTTTGAACACAAAACGAGTTATGGAAAATCTATCTAAAACAGTTTTGATTAGAATTTTTATTTTACATGCCTAAAACAGAGAAATGTTCATTGTTTTACTTTTGTATTTTGTTGTTGTCATGGTTGTAGAAATAATTTGTTTCAAAGCTGAAATATCATTAAAATCGAATATAATTATTGACAACTATCTAGGTGGTTATGATTCAGATGATGAATACATTTCTTTTAAAATGGAAACTTGATAATAACTGAAGAAAGTGTCGTTTGAACCATAAATTTGGTATAACCGTCGGCCTCCAACAATGAGAAAACCCCATACCGTATATTCGCTATAAAGGTCTTAACATTAAAATGTGAAACAATTTTAACGAGAAAACTAACGACCTTATTTATAACAAAATAATTTCAAGAAAAATATGACCGACAAGAACCAAAGACAACCACTGATCCACATGCTACTGATTTAAGACAGGCACATTCAAAATGTGTCGCGGGTATATGTTTGTGAGCGCCTATTCATTTATTCAAATGACTCCTTTTTGTTGAATTGTTTTGAAAAAGAACATTATGTGTTGTGAATATTTTCCTGGACTCATGCATTTTGCTGGTAGCAATAAACAAATTGATTGCTAAATGATATTTGGAAGAGAGGGGTGGAAATATGTGAATTTGAATTTACTTTGTAACTCATTAAATTTGAAGTTAGATTTATAAGGGTCTGGATGGAATTCCATACTTTAGAAGTGTAGTATAACTGTATTAATTGTTTCAACATAAGATTTTTATTTTCTGAAAATGTATGGTTTTAAAAGGTAAATAACATAACACGTGACTAAATCACACTACAGATGCCTTTCACCTGGTCAATTATGCTATAGGTGTCAAAATGTAATTACTAAAACAACAGCCTCAATAAACTGATAAATGTTTTCATAAAGGGGAAGTAATAAAATTGTTAATTGAATATCCTAATGCAGAAATAGTGTGATAAAGGATTTGTCACTATACAAATCCTTGTGTGATGTGTGGTTTCCAACTAAAAAAATCGTTTTTTTTCTTTCTGTTTCTGGCACACATTATTATAACGTTACACAACAGAGAGAAAAAGAACAATTTGGTCATTAATAATTAGAAGTTTATATTTTAATCATGATTAAAAGTAGTTTTATTTAAATTAAAAATGCAGAAACGGTTTATTAATTTTATTCATCAGACAAACCCATATATATGGTAACAATCCGATTGGTATTGGCTGAAAAATCGTCGTTGTTGGACTCTTCTCATGCATGAAGAATTAATATATTTTTTTTGTTTTCCACACACATGGCTCAAATTGTGAGCTTGTCAGTAATCGGAAAAAGTGCTGTCAATACCGTCCATAGTGTATCGACATTGTCTAATTTGAGACATTTTCCCAGCTTGTAACCACTGACGTAAGCACGATCACGTGATCTTATCTAATTAAAATCATTCATTATGACAAGCGCTGGATTCTTTGACCTAAAAATGCCGATTGATCAGGTTTTGACCAGCAAAATTGTACAAAACATGTTTTAAGACTAATATTTATTAATTTAATAAAAAAAAAAAAAAAAAAATCGTGTCACGCTCCTTTAAAAGTGTGAAAAAGAAGATTGTTGAACAATTATAATGTTCAATAATAGATTAAAGTAACTTACTCATGTGCACCAGTCATAGCTGTAAAACTATCTTCTATCAAAACCTTATGTATTATACCAAGTTTCTTATGATAGAACAAAGTCTGAAAAATAGTTATATATAACATAATTATACTAAAATAACTATGTGCACATGTATCGCATGAATGTGAACAAATATCTACTTGTTTTCAAGAGGTCTGTTCATGGGTTCAAAACTTTCATAATTTTCACTCTTGCTGAATTATATTTACCTTCCTCAGTAATTTTTACAAGTGCTTTGCTTCTTAAATGTGAAGTAAATGGAACAGCTTACAAGGTCAGAAATAAAGTGTACTGTTGGTGGTGTTCAGTCAAAACAATCATAAGAGAATTATTGAACTCATATATATACATTATATTTCTGTATTGCATTGATTGTACCAACAAATATTTATAGCTGTGTATCATACATGTCATATAAATCAAAATTTCAAAGTCCTCAGAGTACCATTTAAGTATTGCAAATTTCGTTCTAATATTTTGAAGTGGAATTAAAAGTTTCTACATCTATAAACAAATTGTCAAAGATATTAACTTTTAGCATAGAAAAGTATCATTCTTTTCTTATAAATCACAAGTTATATCCAATTGTGACAGTTGGATTGAACTGACATAAAACTAATCAAAAATATATCAACAAATCTGTGATCAATCTACTACCAAGAAGTTTTTGGTCACATGCAAAGAAATGTTTTGGTTGATTTTTTTGGGTGCAATTTTGGGTTCTGCAGAATCGATGCAATGCATACAGTGCTTTATTTGAAATAAAGCTAAATTGGTAATAATTTCAAGGAAATGCTTGATTTTACAAGTAGGAGTAAAACTTTGGTAGTATTATATTCTTTACAGAAGTATTATTACCAGGATCACTGGGAGTGGGACTATGACTCCTATTATATAAGGATACTGTATGATGCTGGCAGGTCATTTTGATTGTACTATCTTTATTAAATAGGCTTATTAAAAAAAAAGCTTTGCAAAGATATATGTATACTGTAATGTAACTTCAAATCTTTTCCAGCCATGTCACTCTAGTTGTCCTTCTGGAGTAAATTCACTTAGTAGTGTAAAATTCGAGTCAACTTCCTCGGGTTTTATTCTGGACAGATTAAACACACTAGTCATGCTAGTGCAAAGATTATACACTAGAACATTTCATAAAATGCAAATTCTACACACCAGAATGAATGGACACTTACATAACTCCTCAAATATTAAAGTATTCATACATCCTTGGCATTCAAATTTTTGGTTTGAGTTAAACATTACGCCCAGTAGTAATAAAATTCAGAAAAGTGCTTTATTATTAATCAGACCCCAAAACTTATGGTGTATACCCATTGCTGGTGGACTGTAGTTCCTCAGAGGTATCATCAGCTCAATAGTCAGTGATTGGGTAATGACATGTGTAATGCATGATTTAGAAAATACCTTTCTTAAAATTAACTAAAGAAACTATGAATAACTTCTCATGTTATCAAATTTATGTAAATAGTTCAATATTAATGTTCTTTTTTAAATTTGTAACTTTTGTTTGTAAATTACAATAGTTTTTTAGTCAACACCTAGCTAGCAAATAATCTTTAATAAATCGTATGATAATTAAGACTCCCTTAAGGGCATTAGCTGTGAGATATAACAAAAATCAAAATATGATTTTTTTTTTGTTCAATCATTAATAAAGGTGAAATAGTGAAGTAATAATTTGCTTTTAGCAGCCAGTTTGATTCAATTTTGTCAAAATAAGCTACGAAACATTGTTGATGAATTATTCACTTGCAAGTGAATAATTCGACCTCATTGAATCCATATTCATGTGACCTTTAATATAATCCCTTTAGCTAGAGATGGATTATGCATAAACAAGGCGTGTTCAGCTATTAAAAGGAAAATAATGTCAACATTGAAAGTAAACAAGGGTAAACCATTTGGTTGACTGATTCTATCCACAAAAACTCATTCTTATAGTTATACAGATAAAAAACAATGATTAACATATTTTTAACCTATAATATGAAATCAAACAGAACTAGAAAAATCCAATTGCATATGTTAGCTATCTATTTAGGCCAATTAAAATTAACTGATAGATTTTCATCCCTGCCGCCTCAGAAATCATCCACAGATTTTTATTTTAAATTTGATTTCCGTTTTGTTCATTTCCGTTATACAATTCGTTTCATTCAAAACTTCCTGAATTGCAAATTTAGGGTTTAGTATTTCTTGAGTAATTTAACCAAAATGATTAAGTCGACATATTTTGCTGCTCTATGATGGCAACATTATCTTCGAGAATAGAGATTGAATCACGAAAGACATGAAATATTCGGTTCTGAGTAATAAACAGTGTCCAAGAGCGCCGTCGCGTTATGTCACAAATTTCTGTGATTAGAAACTGTGGTTTTTTATTTATACAATGACTTTGTGCCAGGAAATTTGGACCTATGCTATAGGTGTCAAAATGTAATTACTAAAACAACAGCCTCAATAAACTGATAAATGTTTTCATAAAAGGGGAAGTAATAAAATTGTTAATTGAATATCCTAATGCAGAAATAGTGTGATAAAGGATTTGTCACTATACAAATCCTTGGTGTGATGTGTGTTTCCAACTAAAAAAATCGTTTTTTTTTTCTTTCTGTTTCTAGGCGCACATTATTATAACGTTACCGTAACAGAGAGAAAAAGAACAATTTGGTCATTAATAATTAGAAGTTTATATTTTAATCATGATTAAAAGTAGTTTTATTTAAATTAAAAAATGCAGAAACGGTTTATTAATTTGTGTGAAAAGAAGATTGTTGAACAATTATAATGTTCAATAATAGATTAAAGTAACTTACTCATGTGCACCAGTCATAGCTGTAAAACTATCTTCTATCAAAACCTTATGTATTATACCAAGTTTCTTATGATAGAACAAAGTCTGAAAAATAGTTATATATAACATAATTATACTAAAATAACTATGTGCACATGTATCGCATGAATGTGAACAAATATCTACTTGTTTTCAAGAGGTCTGTTCATGGGTTCAAAACTTTCATAATTTTCACTCTTGCTGAATTATATTTACCTTCCTCAGTAATTTTACAAGTGCTTTGCTTCTTAAATGTGAAGTAAATGGAACAGCTTACAAGGTCAGAAATAAAGTGTACTGTTGGTGGTGTTCAGTCAAAACAATCATAAGAGAATTATTGAACTCATATATATACATTATATTTCTGTATTGCATTGATTGTACCAACAAATATTTATAGCTGTGTATCATACATGTCATATCAATCAAAATTTCAAAGTCCTCAGAGTACCATTTAAGTATTGCAAATTTCGTTCTAATATTTTGAAGTGGAATTAAAAGTTTCTACATCTATAAACAAATTGTCAAAGATATTAACTTTTAGCATAGAAAAGTATCATTCTTTTCTTATAAATCACAAGTTATATCCAATTGTGACAGTTGGATTGAACTGACATAAAACTAATCAAAAATATATCAACAAATCTGTGATCAATCTACTACCAAGAAGTTTTTGGTCACATGCAAAGAAATGTTTTGGTTGATTTTTTTGGGTGCAATTTTGGGTTCTGCAGAATCGATGCAATGCATACAGTGCTTTATTTGAAATAAAGCTAAATTGGTAATAATTTCAAGGAAATGCTTGATTTTACAAGTAGGAGTAAAACTTTGGTAGTATTATATTCTTTACAGAAGTATTATTACCAGGATCACTGGGAGTGGGACTATGACTCCTATTATATAAGGATACTGTATGATGCTGGCAGGTCATTTTGATTGTACTATCTTTATTAAATAGGCTTATTAATAAAAAAAGCTTTGCAAAGATATATGTATACTGTAATGTAACTTCAAATCTTTTCCAGCCATGTCACTCTAGTTGTCCTTCTGGAGTAAATTCACTTAGTAGTGTAAAAATTCGAGTCAACTTCCTCGGGTTTTATTCTGGACAGATTAAACACACTAGTCATGCTAGTGCAAAGATTATACACTAGAACATTTCATAAAATGCAAATTCTACACACCAGAATGAATGGACACTTACATAACTCCTCAAATATTAAAGTATTCATACATCCTTGGCATTCAAATTTTTGGTTTGAGTTAAACATTACGCTCCAGTAGTAATAAAATTCAGAAAAGTGCTTTATTATTAATCAGACCCCAAAACTTATGGTGTATACCCATTGCTGGTGGACTGTAGTTCCTCAGAGGTATCATCAGCTCAATAGTCAGTGATTGGGTAATGACATGTGTAATGCATGATTTAGAAAATACCTTTCTTAAAATTAACTAAAGAAACTATGAATAACTTCTCATGTTATCAAATTTATGTAAATAGTTCAATATTAATGTTATTTTTAAATTTGTAACTTTTGTTTGTAAATTACAATAGTTTTTTAGTCAACACCTAGCTAGCAAATAATCTTTAATAAATCGTATGATAATTAAGACTCCTTAAGGGCATTAGCTGTGAGATATAACAAAAATCAAAATATGATTTTTTTTTTGTTCAATCATTAATAAAGGTGAAATAGTGAAGTAATAATTTGCTTTTAGCAGCCAGTTTGATTCAATTTTGTCAAAATAAGCTACGAAACATTGCTGATGAATTATTCACTTGCAAGTGAATAATTCGACCTCATTGAATCCATATTCATGTGACCTTTAATATAATCCCTTTAGCTAGAGATGGATTATGCATAAACAAGGCGTGTTCAGCTATTAAAAGGAAAATAATGTCAACATTGAAAGTAAACAAGGGTAAACCATTTGGTTGACTGATTCTATCCACAAAAACTCATTCTTATAGTTATACAGATAAAAAAACAATGATTAACATATTTTTTAACCTATAATATGAAATCAAACAGAACTAGAAAAATCCAATTGCATATGTTAGCTATCTATTTAGGCCAATTAAAATTAACTGATAGATTTTCATCCCTGCCCGCCCTCAGAAATCATCCCGCCCAGATTTTTTTTTATTTTAAAATTTACGATTTCGGATTTTGTTCATTTCGTTATACAATTTCGTTTCATTCAAAACTTCCTGAATTGCAAATTTAGGGTTTCGTATTTCTTGAGTAATTTAACCTAAATGATTAAGTTGACATATTCTGCTGCTTTATGATGGCAACATTATCTTCCGAGAATAGAGATTGAATACGAGAAGGGCATGAAATATTAGGGTTACGAGTAATAGACTGTGTCTAAGAACGCAAATCGCGACATGTCACAAATTTCTGTGATTAGAAAACCGTGGATTTTTTATTTATACAATGACTTTGTGTCAGGAAACTTTGACTGTGAATGATATCCAAAGCGCAAGAATCGTGGAACACATTAGTACAAAAAACATGACTGCAATAAAGAAATTGACACAAGCATGAATTTGTGCGATTTGTGACCGTATATTGAGTACAAAAAGTCGGTCAACGTACAAAACATATTTTAGCAAGCCCTTAGATTTACCCCTAGGCTGTCATTTTTGTTGACAAACAGCAAACACCCTCTGTCCCCAGCCCCTCATTAGAGTCAATAAACAACTTCTTCTTTTTGGTTAAGTTCATGTTCCACATTGTAATTATATAGTTTGCACCTTGCATAAGAATCTTAAAAGCATCAACCCTAGTATTTTCAACACAGTTTGAGTTTTCATTTCACTCTGTACTCATAATACTTGTGTTGCATACCAATGCATATGCTTCATTTTTGGGCACCACAAACCATAGCCAAGAAAGCAAAATAAATTTGGTGTAGGCTAGGTAGTCTAAATGAGAGTATTTCTCAGGCCATGTTTTTGCTATTTACTAAAAATAGGTTTCTAAAGCGGTAATTACATGTAGAATAGTGGTTGCCAATCAGAAATATTTATTTAAGAATTTGAAAAATTATGTAGGATTCCTATATATATATTATACATGATAGAAGTTTATTAATATTACCCTTGCATATGAAGAACATGTCACAATAGGGTTTCGTAGGAAATAAAAATCAAAAATCAAATCCTCCCACCCGCCCATTTTTTCAAAAATCTGGATGAAAATCTACTATTTAATTTTAGTTGGCCTTATATCTACATTTATGTTTATATCGGGTTATATGGCCATCTACAGTCTTCGGAAGTCACATCGATGGTTGATTAGATGGCATCTAGACTAAAATACACGCAAAATGCTGATGTATATTATTAAGTCCATGCATCGTAAATTGTTTATTTTAGACTTTTATAATTTGGTTATATGTTTTAGTATGTTATAAATCAAATTTGAGAATTTGAGTCAAATCGGTTAACATGAATTTGACAGCTAATGCCCTTTAATAGAAACAAGTAGAAAACATCGTTTTGAAGGGTAGTTAATTGAATTGAAATCATTTGTTTCTTTTAACTGTTCATTTTATAACAATTTAATAGGACTTTCTTTTGTCTAGTGGTGTCACGGAATAGAAGATCTTTTATTATGATATTGGTTCTAAATGGAAGAAATATTCTGGAATATTATTTCCACTGCCACAGGAAGAAATTTTCCAGTATGTATTCCTAACAAAATGTGAGGTATAGAATACTTTTCTAACAGAAACAAACTAGATATCATTGAGATGGGAGCCATCTCTATGGGCCCCGCTGTGAATAATGTGTGGTAAAAATTTGTATCTTTATCATTGGACATGGGGTTGTCAACTGAAACCAAAGTTTTGACCTTGACCTTTGACCTAGGAAGTTGTACATAAATTATGACACACCCTCTGGTGTTGGTTAATATACATGTCAGGTATAAACTTTGAAATCATAACGGTTCTCTAGATATAGAGCGGACACAATTTGTTACGGACAGACAGACGGACGGACAGACAGACGGACGGACGGATGGACAGACGGACGGACGGATGGACAGACTGATCACTATAGGGCATCCGCCATTCGGCAGGGCCCTAATAATATCTCAAAATCAAAATGAAAAAGCCAAAATGTAACAAGAGTGCACACGCTAAAACAGTGATTTTCCTGCCTTTATTTTAGGTCCGAATATTGGCCCGTTCCCAATCAGAAAATACCTAAAATTTTTCCCAATTGAACCTGTAAAATTCCCAATTCAATCAAGTTGTAGTGGAAAGGTAATTGATAATTTTATTGTTGGTATAATTTGGTTCAAAATATAGGTTGTTGTACTGTTCCCGATGTAATCGTGTCGAGGGTTACACTAATGTCCTGACAATGTCCTGACGATTGTCCTGACCGATATGAAAATGCTAAATACTTCTTTATTATTGAAAGGATTGACTTCAAATTTGGAACCAAGCAAGATGACAACATTTCTTAAATAAATACAAGAAAAAATTTAAAAAATATTTTTAAGAGTTAGAAAACTTGACCTGACCAACTTCATATTTGTACTGACTAATGTCCTAACCGATATGAAACTGCTAAATACTTTTTATTTTTGAAAGGATTTACTTTAAATTTGGTACCAAGCAAGATGACAACATTTCTGAAATAAATACAACAAAAATTGAAAAAGATATTTTAAGAGTTAGAAAACTTGACCTGACCAATTTTAACTTTTGCTGACTAATGTCCTGACCGATATGAAACTGCTAAATACTTTTTATTTATAGAAGGATTCACTTCAAATTTTAAATTAAGCAAGTTAATAACATTCATGTAATTATTATTTGAAAAAGATGGAAAATTTTTTATAAGGTTAAAAACTTGTCCTGACCAACATCGACTTTGCTGTGACTAATGTCCTGACCAATATAAAATGCTAAATACATTTTTATTATGGGTATGATTGACTTCTTATTTGAAACCAAGTCAAATTCTCAATTTTTTTACTGTAATATCATAAACAAATTGAAAACAATATTTCAAAGGTAATAACAACTTGACCTGACCACCGTCAACTTTACCAAACTTAATACACAAACAAAAACGTTATAAGGTCTTACCGTATATTATCATTGAAATTATATTTATCCTATCCATAAAACACAACATCCAAAGCAAATAAATATTGTTAAATGAAAAGATAGGGAAATATGAGTACAGGTTGCTGACTGTGAGTATTGTTTACCCTCCTTTAATAACCCTATTTGTTAATTTGATTAAGTGCAAGCAAGGACGTATAACTAACATATACGTCCTTGGTGCAAGTAAAGAAACTAATTACTGAATTATTAAACCCTATTAAATAATTATGAAAATTACAATGTGATTAAAAATTTATTAATGCATTAAGGGTATATACTCCATTCGGAGGTCACAGCTCCTACTTAAAGGAGGCTAATACACAGAAGAAGAAGACAACTACCTATAATAATGATGTTATTTATTTTAATAACTAAGTAAATGCAAAGTATTTTTTCCTAGAATAGATGCAAGAATTAACATTTTTAGTGTTTAACATTAAAATTGTGTATACTTTGATTCATTTCTTTGTGATTCTAACTTAATTTTAATTTGTATGCTTGTATATACACATCATTTTCAAACAAAACGAAGCCAATGTCCTGCCTTTACATGACATTTATAATCACACAATAACTAAATAAACATCATAAAATAAGTTATAGATAGGTAAGTAAACATTCCAATTTGTGATTACAGTAATTAATATAGTTTTATTTAATTTTATTTGTTAATGTTACCTTCTTTGTTTTAATTCTTGCATTTAGGAAAAAACTTTGCATTCACTTAGTTATTAAAATCATTATCATATGTAGCTTTAATAATTATTTAATTGGGTTTAATAATGCAGTAATTAGTTTCATTACTTGCACCAAGATTTGCATACTATACAAATAAATCCTTGCTTGCACTTAATCAAATTAACAAAAAGGTTATGAAATGAGGGATAAACAATACTCACAGTCAGCAACCTGTACTCATATTTCCCTATCTTTTCATTTAACAATATTTATTTGCTTTGGATGTTGTGTTTAATGGATAGGATATATATAATTTCAATGATAATATACACTAAGACCTCATAACGTTTATGTTTGTGTATTAAGTTTAATAAAGTTGAAGCTGGTCAGGTCTATTTGTTATTACCTTTGAAATATTGTTTTCCAATTTGTTTATGATAAGTATAATAAAAAACTTTTACTTGGTTTCAAATAAAAATACAATCACAATAAAACGTAATAAAGAAGTATTTAGCATTTTATATTGGTCAGGACATTAGTCACAGCAAAGTCGATGTTGGTCAGGTCAAGTTTTTACCCATGAAATATTTTTTCCAATTTTTTCAAATAATAATTAAATGAATGTTATTAACTTGCTTGATTTCAAATTTGAAGTCAATCCTTCTATAAATAAAAGGTATTTATAAGCATTTTCATATCGTCAGGACAAAGTCGAAGTTGGTCAGGTCAAGTTTTCTAACTCTTAAAAATATTTTTTGAATTTTTCTTGTATTTATTTAATAAATGTTGTCATCTTGCTTGGTTCCAAATTTAAAGTCAATCCTTTTAATAATAAAGAAGCATTAAGCATTTTCATATCGGTCAGGACAATCGTCAGGATATTGTCAGGACATTAGTGTAACCCTCGTGTCGAATATAGACAGGTAACTATCATATTTCAACCATAAACCAGTTTTACAATGGGTAAGCTTAGTTCAGCATTTGGATGACATCCAGCCGTTAAAGGTAATGTCGTACTGAGCAAAAATTTTCCGGTTTGGTTTATTTTTTTTGCTGTGAATTGAGCATGCCCAAACAGAGAACATGTCCTCTCATTATTCAAAATATTATGTTCGCAAATTAAAAAGGCAAAGATGCCACTGATTGTAAAAAAATGTTTAGCTTTAAAAGTCCAAAATTAGTCCTGAAGATACTACAGGGACTGATATATTTTGAACGAGAATGTTTCTACTTTTACGGATGTAGAACAGGATGAAGCTGTGGTTGTGGTGGATAAAGGCACTAAAGCAGTCACCTCAAACCAAAGTACTAACACTAAACAAACTGTTTCTACCCAAACACCTGAGCAAAATTCACTTGAAATGAACTCTGCTCCAGTACAAAGTGAAACTGACTGTCAATCCCACTCTGAGTGCGACCCTTATCAGTGACAGTTGTCGACTCTAGCTCAGAACTAAGCACTGAAAACATTATACCATGCCATATAAGTGTCTGTGAGAGAAATCTTACTGACAAGGAAACTTGCAATAAATCTCAGGATTGTATGACTGAGTTGATTTGTTCAAATTAGAACATGAAAGAAAATTGGAATTTTAAAATAATAAAAATAGCATGTACATACTTAAAATATGTTAAACACAATGATTTATTTCTTCCCAATTCATATGTTATACGACACATTTTTCCCAATTGCCTAGGGCCCAGGCCCCATTTGAAAAAGGGTAGGAAAATCACTGTGAAATGTCTCGCCTGTTTAACTGACCATTGATTTTATGTTGAAAGTCTAAAAGATAAAGGTTAATTTACTACAAGTATCACATAAACTTAACATTTTAAAAATCCATGACAATGAGGTCAAAGTCAGATGAATCCTGTCAGACAGATACATTGTATGTCCACCTTACAATTATTCTATACACCAAATATAGTTGACCTATTGCTTATGGTAATTGAAAACAGGCCAAAACACAAAAACTGAGCATTGAACAGTGAACCATGAAAATGAGGTCAATGTCAGATGATACCCGCCAGACAGACATATATACACCTTACAATTATTCCACACATCAAATATAGCTGACCTATTGCTATCAGTATTTGAAAAACAGACCAAAACACATAAACTTAACATTGACCAATGAACCATGAAAATGAGGTCAAGGTCAGATGATATCAGCTAGACCAACATGTACACCTTACAATCATTCCACACACCAAATATAGCTGACCAATTGCTTATAGTTAAGTACTTGAAAAAAAGAACCAAAACACAAAAAACTTAACATTGACCAATAAACCATGGAAATGAGCTCATGATCAGATCAAACCTGCTAGATTGACATGTACCCCATACAATCATTCCATACACCACATATAGTTGACCTACTGCTTACAGTTATAATCTGAGAAACGGACACAATCTCGTAACTTTAACCTTGATCACTTGATCCATGAAATGAGGTCGAGGTCAGGTGAACCCTGTCTGACAGATATGTAGACATTGCAAGAAACCCACATACCAAATATAGTTATCCTTTTACTCATAAGTGAGACATTCACATGACAAAAAACTATAATTTTTTCAAGCAGTCACTGAACCATGAAAATGAGGTCAAGGACAATGGACATAAGATAAGATAAGATATTTTTATTCCAATTAAAGGGCCCATGAAGAGCAAAGTAATTTATTACAATGATTTTTATAATTGTTACAATAATGTTGACATAAATCATAAATATGAATTTAACTATTTCAATTCTTAGATGTTAAACCACAGCCAGATCAGAGCCATACACATAAAAAGGCATAACAATATATCTATTATTAACAGGCAAATATTCTCAACGTCTTAAATAAAACAATATCTATACTATATTGATAGTTTTCTCAGTTCCAAACATTTATTAATATAAATAGCAATATTTTTCAATACCTCTAGGTTTTCTTGAATAAAAGCCAATTAAAATTTTTACAACCTATTAAAATATTATCATAAAATTCTTTTCTTAAAAAGTTATAAAGGGACACTGACATATAAAATGTTCTTCGTCTTCAACTTTATCTAAGGTGCATTTTTACATAATCTTTGTGATTTATCTATATAGGTTTTAGCATATCTATCTGTCTCTACTTTTAGGGATGTGCACTTATTCTGATCTTGCACAGTGCTTGTCTATCTTTAAATTCTTTTAATTGCAGATATTTTCTGTACCAAAAAATGTTTAATTGAAAAAAGGTCAAGAGTTTACCTCTACCTGATTTAACAGTATTTTCTCTAAATTCTTTCCAATGATTATGAAAACTTGTACATAATTTATTCTTAACTATAGTACATAAACGCCAACACTTACATTTAAGTTTGGTAAGTCTAGTTCTGTCATTAAATAGTCAATACTAGAAAACCATGTAGTGATATTGTTTGCATGTAACTTTTATTACAAATATATGTATCATATAATAAACCATCCTTTGTGTTCTCTAACCTATGAGCATATTTTAACATTGCCAATAAAATTGAAAATATACAGGAAATCTTCCTAATTCAGACATAACAGCAAAATTACTTGCTTTTCTGTTAGCCCCAAGGACATATGACAGACAAAAACTTCCCAACATAAGGTATCTGCATACAAGGTGAGAAGCATACAGGTCTTCTACCTCAGCTTTATACAAATAGTTTACGCCTCTGCTGCCACCTGATAGTAATACCTATGTCTCGATACTAAGACTTTGTCGAGGCAAGACAAAAATCAAAGACAAGGAAATATCTGAAATATGGAGAATCAGAAGAATAGTCTGTCTAGAACAAATATTGTGATAATTGTTTATCAATATCAGTTTATATAAAAAATTTCCAGAGGAACTTCTGTATCTTAAGTAGTGACATGATATTAAAACCATACCTGCCAACCCTCCCGTTTTGAGCGGGAGTCTCCCGCATAAACGACGAAATTACGGAAATCTCTCACTTATGGGTCAGCTCCCCGCGGAGTATAGAATCTCCGCTTTAGGATATTTTGACCTGGAATAACCCGCGTTCGTAATTCTCTGACTTTTCATTACTCTCAATAGAAATAAATAAACAATCGGCGATCTTTTGAAAACTTTGGTCAGTAGTTTATTATGTTCGATATATAAGTAATCGAAATTCAGTTCTGCTATGTCAACTCCAACAAGATAGAGGTCTTAATTTGTCTGGACCAAGCGGCAGTGTAAAAAGACGAAATTGATAACTGCAAATCGAAATGTCAAGCAGATTTGAATGAAAGATTTTCAATTTTACGATCAAGTTTACTTGGCAATGAATCTTTTGCACATCATGTTCAATCAACTTTACTAATAAATCTTCTGGTGGTCTGTACGATGTTTGAAAGCATGCTTAGTGTGAGACTCACAACAAAATCAAAATATGGAATGTTATGAGTTATGAGACTTGGAGGTATTGAAAAGGCTTAAAAAAGACTACCTTGTATACTACAGTGAAGTTAAGTCTGCCTCATATCTTGACTTACATCTAGAAATTGACAATGAGGGTCGGTTGAAAACAAAACTTTACGACAAAAGAGATGATTTCAGCTTCCCAATTGTGAACTTTCCATTTCTATGTAGCAACATTCCAGCAGCGCCTGCATACGGAGTATATATCTACCAATTGATACGATATTCCGGGCTTGTATTTCCTATCATGATTTCCTTGATAGAGGATTGTTGCTCACAAGGAAGCTATTAAACCAAGAGTTCCAAATGGTGAAGTTGAAATCATCCTTCGTAAATTTTACGGACGCCATCACGAGTTGGTTGACTGTTATGGAATAACCGTTTCACAGATGATATCGGATATGTTCCTTATGTCGCAACTACAATACCCTTCCCTTTTCACGAATGTGACCTACCGAATTAGACCATTTACGGATTTGTAATAACATAAGCAACACGACGGGTGCCACATGTGGAGCAGGATCTGCTTACCCTTACAGAGCACCTGAGATCACCCCAGTTTTTGGTGGGGTTCGTGTTGCTTAGTCTTTAGTTTTCTATGTTGTGTCATCTGTACTATTATTTGTCTGTTTGTCTTTTTATTTTTGGCCATGGCGTTGTCAGTTTGTTTTCGATCTATGAGTTTGACTGTCCCTCTGGTATCTTTCGTCCCTCTTTGTATAGATTATAACCATGAATTGAAGAAATACAGAATATTTATTAACTCTTATTGGTGTTTTGTAGATGAATAAGTAAACAGGTCATATATTTAACTTGAAAATGTCATTCACAAAAATCTCCCCTCAGCTGTCATAGCTGAGGGGAGATCTCCTCTTCGAAGGTTTCAGAGGTTGGCACTGGCAGGTATGATTAAAACTTCACAAAATATTTTCTCTTTCTCATTCGGGACTTCAAGATGCTGTGTCACTGTTGAGGTTGGGATATATATAATTGTACCACCTGATATTTTTCTAAGCATCTGCCCAGTAGTAGTAAGCAGTACCGTCTTTTTCATGACATAAGCAAAGCAAAGCAAAAGAAATTATTTTCACAGATTTCGACCCTCAGTTTTACCTTAAATTTTCCATTATTACCCCCGGACTCTGCTATAACAGTATGTACGGGTGGTTTGCCCTGGTTTTGCAGTTTTGGCCTTACATATTACTTTCATGCTTTTAACAATACATTGTTCTGATTTTGCTTCTGTCTCTTTTTTCGGTAGTCTGCATCCCAAACATTTCTTTGAAAATTCTGGATCAGCTAATGGTAGATCCGTCCTCACAGTCCTGTTGCCGCTGGCAGGTGACATTATTCATAAGTTTGATACTTTATGCAGACGACGTGTTGTTGATTTCATCATGCAACCAAATTTTGACGTAATCACGTGACTGTGGGGAGCGTCTTTTTACCACAGAACACCACAGAATACCACAGAACACCACAGAATACCGCAGAACACCCAAAATTTACCACAGAACTTCGAAATATTAATACTTCAGACATTATTATCGTGTTATTGTTCATTCTTTTTATAATTTGACATTTATTATTCAAATAAATTTAATTTTTCTATTTAGGGTCGACTCATTATAGCTACGCCCCAAACTGAATTGCCTATAATTGGGATCATACCGAAATCCCCCAGCTATTAAAACCATAATATACAAAGATTATTTATATTTGTGACATTTATATTTTGAATACATTTGAATCTTTTTGTAATTTTTAATTCATTTTTGAAAATGTTTAGATGCATTACGTAATTATTTGTTAAATTTATTTTGTTTATCAGTTGTTTTTTTTTTTTTTTTTTTTTTTGTCACTTTTTTATCAATTTTATGTTAAGAGTTGTTACAATATCATATCATGGCTAAACATGTTGCAGCTGGCGCCAACAGAGCTTTAGGACTTTTAATTTCGAAACATAAAACGTTTTGAGGTTTTCCATTTCGCACATTTTCCCAACTATACGGTTCAACAGTTTGGAGCACTATCAGCTATGGAGCTGCAACATGGGGAGATAAAAACTTTTCCTGCATAAACGCGGTTCAGAATAAAGCGATTCGCTTTTTTATGGGTGTTGGTCAGTATACACCAAACACAGCGATAGTCGTTGACTCAGGATGGAAACCAGCTAACGTAAAACAATGGAAAAGTGTCAATAACCAGAGGTGTAGACTCAAAAACATGGATCGCGATAGACTTAACTACAAAATTTTCAAGTGGTCAGAAGTTTGTAGCTTGAATGCATGTAAATGTAAAATCTGGAACTATAGAATCCGTCAACAATTTTTATCAGCAGACATGATGATACTGTATAACGCCGAAAATGTGGATAAAGCCTTAGTTAAAATGTACTCTATGACAATATTTTATCTAAATTTTACAAAGAATGGTCAGAAAATCTTAATAAAACTTTTAATACGTCATTATAACACACCGATGAATAAATGCACAAAGTTATAGTTCCATTGCATAGAAAAGCATACGCGTAGTTTCGGTGTGGTGTTGCACCGATCCGCATAGAGACTGGACGATTTGAGAGGCTACCCGTTCAACAACGAACTTGCGAAACTTGTAAAAACATTGTTGAAACTGAGGAACATGTCTTGTTAGAGTGTCCATTGTACGATGACCTGCGAAATGAATTTAAAAGGAAAAAAATATTTTGTCAGAACATTCAAACTTTTAAACTTTTCTAATCTGGAAAAATTGTCTATTGTTCTAGCCAGTGACTGCGTTCTGGGTATTTCAGAGAGCTTGACATCGTTTTAATTTTGGACACTTTTTATATGTTTTTCATATTTTAAGACATGTACTAACACCAAATTTTTAACAATGAAGTTATATTCAATACTTGAACTATTAACCCCTGTTGTGATCACAAACAACATCAGTTAGTTTACTAGAATTATTCCTTCTTCACCTTCAGTGTCACTTTTCCTTTTCTGCAAGAGCCTGTTTTACCAGAGATCCATGATGCTTACCATTACTAGGTTAATGTAATCGAGAAACCGGTGAGATGCTGAGTTATATTCGGAAAGAATAATTTAAAAGGAACGATGACAAGTTATAGAAATTAAGGTTGAGACAGAAAAAACAAATGACTATATTTCGTATTTAATTACCATAAACAAATACACAAAAACAATGTAGTGCCTCACTTGCCTCAATGGTAGCTACGGCCTTGCAATAAAGGTACCAAAATTTAATTAGATTAACCAATTTTGACACTTGTCGTAATCACCAATCAAGCCAATTAACATGTCATTTAAGTTTTCACACCTTGGACATCAAAATACATTTAATTGAATTACCTTATATAATCAGGTGGCAACTTGAATCCAAACAATGAAGAATTTTGTAAATATTCCATTATTAATGATATATATTACAATAAATAGAATGTTGATATCAGTCTTCCAGTTCTAATTATTGTCAAGTAATTTCAAGAATACAATTTTATAATAATAAAATTCAAGATTAAAATGTGAGCCGATGATCACCATCATTTTAGTTGAAAAATTAAAATTATTGTCTTAAGGTTTATCAATTTCACAGAAAAAAACAGTTACATATGATAGATATTAACTCTTTTGTCCAATCAAGTCAATATTATTCATAGCGTGATTTGCGTCGGTAAAATCCGTCAGTTCAACTTTTTTTGTAGAATTTTTTTTCTTCCTTACAAGGTTATATTTTAATATTTAATATTCATTAATCTCGCAGATTTCATAATTTAATGAAAAAATGTTTAAAAAAAAAGCGATATTAAAATATTAGCACTTTCTGTCGATCAGATCAATATTATTTGTTGCGTAATATTCGCTGGTAAACACTGTCAGATCAACTTTTTGTAGAAAACTTGTTTTATTTACATAAAGTTTTATTGTTAAACAACATATTTAGTAAACTCGCAGATTTCTTAATCTCATGAAAAATATTGTAAAACAAAAGAGATATTAACACTTTTTATTGATCAGTTCACTATATTCAAAGCGTATAATGATCAGCGACTGTGAAAACCGTGTGGTATTTTTTTGTTTTTGTTTTTGCTCAAAACTATTTTTTTTTAAATGTATATTTTAAATTTTCATTATTACAATGCATTAGTTTGGTGTCTCAAAGGTCTCCAAATGTAAAAAAAAATATGCCAAATAACAAATAAGTTATGATAATTTTTATCTCATCCAGTCAATCGTCATGTCATTGGTGTAACCCGAATTAAAGAAATAATATAATTCTGAATTATTAGACTTGCATTTTATAAAGTAATTTTAATGTTCTGTGGTATATTTCAGTAGTTTTAATGTAATATTGTGTAGGTCTGTGGTATATTTTGAGTGTTCTGTGGTATTCTGTGGTGTTCTGTGGTAAAAGACGCTCCGCGTGACTGTGATGTGTAAAATGAGATCGGATTCGGTGAAACGGACAAGGTGTGTTTGTTGGAACTCAGTTTTACAGAAAACAAACTTTGAATCGCATAAAAGGCGTTATTTTTATTTGTACATGTAAAATAGACTGAATACAGCAATGCATCGTCTGATTATTAGGTTTCTTGAACCTTATAGCTGTGTGGAATTTGTTCATTCTCTGTAGCCTGTTATGTGGCATGTGTGACAAGCACCACTATTCAGGTAGATTTTGGTACACAATTAGAGCTTATGTGTTACTGTATATTCGATCTTCGTACAAAGAATTTGATTGTTATACTACAAAACAAACTTTGGTTATACTTACATATAATACAAAATAAAGTTAACTACATTTGTGTCTAACTTAATATGTCTGTGACTCGGGCATAACGATCGCCGTATTTTAAATTTCACAATTTACCGGCGACTGGTAACTGCATTTCTGTAGAACATGTTTTCGTCACTTGAAAATTTAATGAAAATCATATTGCGTCTTGATTTCCTTTTTTATCTTTATAATCTTTATAATAAAAATATTGTTGAACTAAATGAATACATGTTTATAATATCGCTCAAATCTGTAACTCAGCCTTTTAGACGGCATTTTTATTTCACTTTTTCGTAGAACCGTTCATGACTAAGAAAAAACCTCTTTTTACTAGATTGTGTATTATCCTGTGCTGGGTTGTTGTCTCATTTGAAGTAAACCCCATATAGCCCCTTTGATATATGCTTATATAGATTGAGAGAGTTATATTACAAATGTACGTACATTGTATTTTTAACTATATATCGACAATAGAATAACAAACGTGTTTATGTCGAATATAAAAAAAATACTTATATTATAAATAAATACACATCTTTCAAATAAGGCTAGATTTTCAAGAGAAAGCCTCTGAAACAACTTCGGATCAATGTTTGAATTAGAAGTACCCAAGGTGGGTAATTTATCTAAAACAAATTATCTAAACTCCCAAACATTGCCTCCCACAAAATTGTTGCAAAATCAAAATAAACAAGAAATCCATGGTCAAATATATTTTGGGGATTATTAATCTGGACAGTCAAAATCTTTTGTTTATATTTTGTAAGGAATAATCCTTAAAAAATCTAAGATATAAATTGTAATTCTTAAAAAAAACCAAAAGATGAAAATGATGATTCTTTGTGAGGGGTGAAATGAGAGAAGAGAGTCTCTGAGAATAATCTATGTGTATATATATGTATTTCTCATAGCTCTATGTTAAACTTTGGTGCAAGTGTTGGTGGTGTCATCTTAAATTTTGTCAATGGCAACAAAACTCAAAATTTGTAAAGACTATCAATGGATCCTTCATACAATAAATCACTATGCTATTCAGAAGATTTTGCAATTTCAGACAATCAATATACATGTTTGGCCCTAGCAGTAATTTATAAATTCAGATTCACAAATCGTACTTCTACATAATTTGGTCTCTGGTGGCTAGTTGTCTCGTTGGCAATCATACCACATCTTCTTATTTTATTTTGTTAAGGAGAGTACATGTACCTTCACATATGAAGATTCCTGTCAGCTTGGGTTTCTGTTGGTAAGAAAGATTTTTCTTATAATAGTTTTACAAAGGATGTAAATGAAGAACACAACTCTTATACCTTTTCGAACATTTCTTTTGAATGTTCTATGATGTTACTGTTTCTAATTTTCTTGAATTCAGTTTCTGTCTCTGTTTCTTTGACTGTGTACATAGCGGCGTGTGGTCCTGAAAGACAATCACCGGTGAAATGATGCATGATTTTATCATTGTTTATTTACGAAATATCCGTACTTTCTAACGAAAGCCCTTTTCTCCTTTTTCTTGTCATGATTTGTTCTCGTCGAAAATCCGCTTTTAAATCGTTACATTTGTTTTAAGTGGAACATGTATGATGAATACCATTATATCATGTCATGTAATTATTTCAAAGATGAAAGAAGCAAATACTTACCACAATATTGTAATAAAAATTTAAATGTTATTAAATTCAAACAAGTATGTTCAACCCAAAATATTGTTGAGCTTGAGAAACTTTGTAGATTTATTAAATCTATTTCTGTGAAAGTCTATCCTCCTGGTTAAAAACAACTATATGTTTATTTATATCTTTTGTGTAAATATTTATCATATTAATTTGTATTTCACACATGCTATATTTAATATTTGTTATTATTGTAATATCTTCTCTGTAACTATGTATTTGGTTTATGAGAATAAAGATCATTCATCATGATTCTTTAAAAGCGACATTACCAATAGGTGTGCAATAATTACTATTTCCATTTTGATCGGTGAATGACCGAATTGAAAAGTTTTATAAATGTTATTATGTGACTTCAATATTTCATTTTGGGATCCCATAATTCCAATTCAATGTGAAATTTTCTAAAGACGTACAGATTTAATGTCAGGTTACATTCAATTTTCATCGTTGTGATTCCTGTAAAAGTGTACCATTATATATATGTAGGACTCTAAAGTGCGATGGGGACGCTAAAGTGCGATGGTCACGCTAAAGTGCGATGGTACACGCTAAAGTGCGATGCTCCATACGCTAAAGTCCGATGGTCCGCGAAAGTATAGACGTAAGAAACGTATTTTGATTATGACGTTAACAGTCGTTTATACAAACTAAAATGAACACGCCGGAAGATAAATTACTAATATTTGATTAACAACTGTGAAACCAAATGTCAATGACTTATTAATAATAATTTAAACATGACCGTGCTTTGACGTCTGAAGCAAATGTTTTTTTTTTTTTTTTTTTCGGTAGCTGGAAGAAGAACTTGTATCCTGCAGTCGACCATTTTACTATTTAGATACAAAATAGTATTCGCATAAATATCCTGTAAGGTGCTTTTATTGGAAGCGAACGGATACATTTAAATCATTATTTATGTTGCAGTTTACTTTGCGGTCCCCGTTAAAATATTGTCTTTTTTATTGAAAAGTAACGTCGGTAAAATAAAGGTACATGTTTTCAGCGTAAATTATAAATGTCGGCTAAACGAATTTTGTATTTGTGAAAGAATGATTGAACGGCAAACTACACAAATTATCCAAATATTTAATACACCGAATTGTTAAAATTCATTTACAGGAAATATAGTATTTTGTGACACCTAAATTACCTTTTAGCAATTATTACGTAGTTGGTCTTCAAAATTTAGAAACAATCACTTAAGACTACCAGTAGATTATAAAGCCTATCACATATGTTATACCTTAGCATACTAGCTTTTGCAAAATACTATTTTTTTAACATCAATATACTTTAACGTTTTAATCCTCGAACCTTACCCTATTGGTTCATCGCACTTTAGCGTGATATACATCGTAATTTAGCAAACAAACAACCATCGCACTTTAGCGTGAGACACTATCGTACTTTAGCGTAGACCATCGCACTTTAGCGTGACCATCGCACTTTAGAGTACCATCGCACTTTAGAGTCCTACATATATATATAAAGATATTTGTATAGGTGTCTTTAATTTCCATTTACTATTACCAAGGAGGTTATATGAGAAGGAGAGAGGACGAAAGACGATAATTACACATAAAATGTTACCGCCTTTTCTGTAAGTGGGTGTTAATTAGTTGAGATCGACTTGGTCGCAGAGGAGACTGTGTAAATACATATTGCATTTCCATTGTATATATATATATCCTTCCTTACGAAAAGTAAAGGTTTGGCCAGGTTCCCAGGCTATGATTCTACTGATCACACGGACTGTTCTCGGTAACAGCCTGGTACATCAGAGGGCCATATCAAGTGGGTGATAAACATGTCGGTTTCTTTAATTTTTATCATTTTCCTCTGATCGAATTGCTATCCTGGGGATGCTAATTGTATATCAAGCAGAGTGTTCACTCTCCTTCTCATATAACCTCCTTGGTATTACATATTTCACAGTGCCGTTGAAACTGTATATTAATTTTCAGTTTGCCGGTATAAAATTTAAAGATCAGCAGTTATGCAGATAAATACAGATAAAGAGTTGTGTGACGTATTTGTTTTGTTTTCAGTTTATTTTCAGTTTTTTTTTTATTAGTTTTATGACTTTATTTATATACATAATTATAATTCCAGTATGTTGACACTCAGAGGACATCAACGGGTTTAACTTCTTGGTTATTATTGTGCAATCATAATCTGTTTATCCGTTCAAGTTATGATTTTCTTAGAACGAAGGTCCAAGATTTCAGACGAATGATTTATTCTTTATTATTTTTCAAGTTATGTAGTAACTGTGGTAAAACCAAAACTATGAGATCACAAAATTAACAAAATTAGCAAATTCTGAAAATTTTGATTAATATGGAATATGTGCAAGAATTTATTTATTGGGAAATAATTAAAATGTAGGTAAAAACCGATTCAAGGTTTCTAAGATTCTTACCCTCCAACCCCAAATACGAATCATAACGAACCTACCAAAACATACCACTCATTAATGTTGTATACAACATTGAACTATATTAAAACATGTACCGGAGTAATAAATATGTAGCTATTTAATAGTTCTCTTTTGCACAAATGACATAAAAAGAACAAAACAAAACAAAAATCAAAATAAAACGAAACAACAACAAAAAGGAAGCAAACTCACCCTCATTCCCAATTTCTTGTGTCTGATATTTCCATTGCCCGTTTCCTTCATGCACCAATCCAGGATGTGCCTGAAATAAAGTTGTATTGCTAATATAAAATAAGAAGATATGTTATCATTGCCAATGAGACAACTCTCCACAAGAAATGACACAGAAATTAACAACTATAGGTTACCGTACGGCCTTCAACAATGAGAAAAAAACATACCGCATAGTCAGCTATAAAAGGCCCCGACATGACAAATGTTAAACAATTCAAACGATAAAACTAACGGCCTGATTTATGTACAAAATAATGAATGAAAACAAATATGATTCACAGCAGCAAACGACAATCACGGAATTACAGGCTTCTGACTTGGGACAGGCACATACAGAATGTGGCGAGGTTAAACTAGTTTGAAGGCGCCAACCCTCCCTATCCTGGGACAGTGGTGTAACAGTTCAACATAAGAACAAAATATAAAATAAGTTGAAAAAGGCTTAACTCATCAGATGGATACAAATAGAAATACATCTAACAAAAACACAGAGTGGACGTGGCAGGGGACTTATACATCCCCACAACAAAAAGACACTAAGTACAGATCTGAGAGTACTCGCAGTTACTGACAGCTAGTTCAAAGCCAATAATAACTAATAAAAAAATCATGCATCTAAGACTAAAATATCAATCAGTACACATCAAACATCCAATGGATTTAGTGTAAAGACGTCATTAACAGTCAGAGAAAACATGACCTTGTGCAATGCTAAGATACAGGAATCGACAGATTGTAGAGCCATGAATGTGCATATATATATGAAAATAATATTTAGTTTGATTTTAATTTACTGATAGCAAAACAGTATTAATACCAATTAAACAATATTCAAAGATCTAATAACAGTGTTGAATTGGTAATCTTTTAGAATAAGTTTATTTAAAGGATCGATAACTTTACCCTGATCGTATCTAAATTTCCGGCTCGATAACAACATCTCCGTAAAAATTAGGACGTGCCATCCCGTTTGAAATAAGTTTTCTACAGGTACAACCAAACTTTAAAACCAAATCTTTATATCTATGGAAGAATTTAGTAAAGGTTTTAAGTAATTTGTGGTAACGAAATCCCTGACTTAATAATTTACCAGTAATACATAGATTACGTTCATTGAAATCCAAAACGTCACAACAGACACGGGCATAGCGAACGAGTTGTGATATATAAACACCGTAAGATGGTGCCAAAGGAACATCGCCGTCCAAAAAGGAAAATTAACAATAGGGAACGAAAAATCGTCTCTTTGTCGTAACTTTTAGTGTAGAGTTTCCGTGTAAAACTGAAATATCTAAATCTAGGAAAGGACGGTTATTACCGTTTATATTTGATTTATTGAGTAATATAAGTTCCTTTTGGTAAATTTCGGCAGTATATTTAGAAAATTCTTGATTATTGAAACTAAAAATATCATCAAGATAACGGTAAGTGTTGTTGAATTTATCAATTAAATGCAATTTAGACGTGTCTTTACTGAGTTTGGTCATAAACTGTGATTCATAACAGTACAAGAACAAGTCTGCTATTAAAGGGACTCAATTGGTGCCCATAGGAATACCTACAACCTGTCGATAGACTGTATTGCCGAAACGTACATAAAAGTTATCAAGGAGAAAAATAACATCTTCATCGATCATCTCATCACACCTCCAATAAGTATATCTAGCATATTTACCTTTCTTATTAGAGAATTTGAACAAGGCTTTAAATTAGTTGTAGCAAATATATTTGCATTCAGATTTACCAAACGACCATTTATTTAAAAGGAAAACTTTTGTTTGATAAGATTGTGTGGAAGTGTAATGTAAAGGGCTGAAAAGTCAAAATTGTCAACAGAATCAAAAGGACCATCAAAAGCATGAAATGTATCTAAAACATCCAGAGAATTTTTACACTCCAAAATAGTTAATTCCACTATTTTCATATGCTTTATTACAAAAGTTAATGATAAGTTCTAAGCATGTAACGCCGTGATTTCCAGTTTGAACATATTTGTAGCTTCTATATTTGTAAACTCTCACAGAGTTGCATGCACTTTCTTCTTTCATTACTTTTTTCTTTATCTTTTCTTTTAAATTTTGCTTTTGCTAAATTGAAACTTTTATCAGGTAGTTAAATGAAACGGGAATAGTTTTGAAAAGTGATTGTAAGATATAAAGGATCTAAAATTTACTTTACCACATTAAATGTTAATCGTGATCTTGATACAAGAACGTTTCACAAAATGACCTACACACATTGCAAATAAAGGACTGACTAATTTTGTTTAATTGCTACACATTCAGAAAGCAAACACAGCTATCTGTTTATAGTCATTCAGCAAAAACATAAATGTGGTTAAGAACTGTCAAGATATTAAAACAGGGACTATAATAGTCATAGACAAGGAATATTCATTTGCACTATAAAATGTCAGTTTTCAATGTTAGTGTTGTACACTTTTAGATGCATATACATATATAACTTACCTCTTTTTATCGTGAAGTTTGGCAGATAACAATCCAGCAAGACCCTTTTAGTTGCTAAAATTTCGTCATCTTCTGGAGGATGAAATACTTTAAGAATCTCACCATTTGGTTTTATTTGGAAAGAAAACCTTAAGCAAGAAAAATAAACAACTGTAATGCCTTGTCATCTCAATAGGACAAGTTTTATCAACCGTATAAATGTATAATGCATTAAAATATGATTAATATTCATGGCATACATTATGTAGCCATAATCGACGGAGGGTGATACGGCCGTATTTACATCACAAATTTCACTCTGAGTACAGACAAATCTGTGCATCTGTAAAAGTTTTAAAGCATGGCTGGAACTAGAAAATAAAATTTAAATGCATTTTAAGTTTCATAATGTTGAAACCTTAACTGGATTTTGCTATTCATTTTGTTATTTATTCATGTTAATTTCTGAAACAAGAAAGTTGTGCGTGCAGATTCTGTTCAAGACCACGCTACAGGAACACCGCCCATATATATATATTGATATAAAATGAAGTTTCTGTGAGAGGATACTATAGTAAAACCGTGTCCGGGTTGGTGTTTTCGACCTTGACTGGCTATTAAGCCCTTGCACGGTCTGCTCTGTGCCCTGAGGCGTTTGGTGAGCTTTTGAATATTGTTGTTGTCGTAAAGTTGGTCGGGAAGAAGGCGGCTATTTTGGTTTTACTGCTCTTCACAACAGCTGTTTCCAGAGCCTGTATGATCAGCTCGGCAACCCGCTCACCACGTTGATGCAATACTGGTTGATGAAAAGTGGACACAGTAGTGTGTGTTTGCAGGAAGCCTGTTCAGAACCAGTGAGGTAGCTCGATATCACGCAATATAACTAGGCTTAGGTTGGTACTACCACGGTGGAAAACTGGTCCATTACCGAACACTACGGCCGGACACAGGGCCCTCGGTCGTCGGGCTGCAAAACAATCCCCATTTCCACAATGGGTTTTGGAGTGTATGCTGAAGAGGGCCAAACTAAATTACTGTACGGCGTTGAGTTAAGGGCATACGATACAGTTTTGATCCCGTATTTAAATTTTGATGAACATTTGCATTTAGGCTATTTTTTACCTGATTACATCAAATATGTAATAAAAAATATACCTTCATGTGCTACTTTTTGAGTAAATTGATGTTCAAATTTCAGATATTTCCTCAAAATACGGATTTGTGGACGTATTTTTCCTTTCGATAGAAATACATAACTTTTTGTTTTAAAAGATAAACACGAGCTGTTTTTGTTAAATTATTTGTAATTTATGTTTTATATAAATATTGCATAAATTTGTACATTTTATTTTACAAATAACTCAAATTTATCAAATGTTCATGAATGTAGAAAAACCGTCATTTTTGCTGTATATTAATCAAATTTAAAAATTGCACTATTTACGTTCTCATGAAAATTGGTACACATAATCTTCTTACGTAATCAAACCAAATGTCATTTTAACAAAGAGGGTCCATGAACTCGTTTTCAAGTTAAATTAGTTTGAATGATAAAAATCAGCCGAAAATGCATCTTTTCCCGATAAGTCACCGTTTGACGTCGCGAAAATAACAATTTACGTTAGCAACGTCATAACCTCCCTGTAACTGTATCGTATGCCCTTAATTTGTTGTAGACATAGAGTAGTGCGCGTTGTACCATACGATCAGCGTTAAATGTAGTTTGCAGATAGCAGAAGCTTATCCTGCACATCCATTCAGCTGTAACCGGTTGGGAAGATCCTCATAAATGGGTACTATATAAAAATAAGAAGATGTGGTATGATCCCAATTTATGGGGATCATACCCAAAATTGGGAATCAATTTACAGTGATAAAAATTATTTTGTATTTCACCATGATCATTGGCTCTCATGGCGCAAACATTCATATACATGGCAACGTTTTCCTGTGAGACCATCGTACAAATGAGAACTGAATACAAAGATAATGTATTGCAAGCCGTTTTACTATTTATTCTAACTTCAAGATATCTCATATATATAATCAAATCTTTATAAGATATCTTACAAAGTTTATAAGATATCTTATAAATATTTTCATATAAGATATATATCTCATATACTTTATAAACTATATACGATATCTGATAAAATATATGAGATATCTTATACAGTTTATAAGATATATTATAAATATTTTTATATATGATATCTTATATACTTTGTAAGATATCTCATATATTTTATAAGATATCTCATATAGTTTATAAGATATCTCATATAGTTTATAAGATATCTCATGTAATTTGTAAGACATATATATGAGATATCTCATATAATATATAGGATATCTAATATAATTTGTAAGATATATTATAAAGAAAATTATATGAGATATCTCATAAATTATATAAGATATCTTATAAACTATATAAGATATCTTTTAAACTATATAAAATATCTTATAAACTATAAGAGATATCTTATACAGTTTATTAGATATCTTGAAGTTCGAATAAATAGTAAAACGGCTTGCCATAACAAAGCCCTCCAAAATCCTATTTTTGAAGTTTGTTTGTCAACTTGTATCAAGGTGATATTTAAGTCATGATTTCTTTGGGCAAAATGTTATCATTTAATTAAAAGTTTGCGCTACGCCAGCAACTATCTTGAAATCAAATTGTTGAGATCGGAAAGAAAAAGGAGAAGATCAAGAGCAAGTCTCAACAAACATAATGAATTAATTTGATAATGCCACATAAATCATTGGAAGGATCTTTCTAAACGATATTCCTGCCAAGTTTGGTACATTTGTCATGTAGATTCCTGGGACATAAACAATACAGCAAGCCAAGGACATGTTATGAACATAATACAGAGGACCATGTATTATAATTTGTTCAATGATTTAACTTTGTATTGTTGTTTAAGTTTAGTCTGAAATTTAATTTGTTTTTCAATCATGTACAGTATATTATGAAAGATCATAATGATTTACAAGTAAATTCATCGACGTAAATGTTTTTGATTTAAATTTTATCTATATGCTGAACAATGCTATCAGATTCTAAATATTTAAATACTTCAACGCTGTGACAGTTCTGAAAGAACTCGGAGTAGACTTTAAAGTGTCCGGTGACGATTTAAATGTAACAGCGACTGATATTTGCACTTTCGGTTTCTTTACATTTTATTAAGAAGCTACTATATTTATATGTGTTAAATTTGATACAAAGTTCCATTTCAATTCCTTTTCGTGGTATTACTTATCATACAACGAATATACTAAATAAACATTTAGCAACCTATAAGTCATTTTATACCCAAAAATGTAATGTTGCTTCAGAAGTCACCTTGATAGTATATATTTTATATTGTTCGTGCATTTCATAGTTGCATCACTCCTTTTTTGAATATACTAATAACCAAAAGTGTTTAACAAGTACGAAGAACTACTGCGCATACGTCAATTTTGAATCGAGGTATTTTGTGATTTAACAACACCGAGGCGAAAATTCTTCTTTAATTAATACTCTTTGGGCTAACTTTCCGTATTTCAATTCAATTCAATTGAAAATTTTATTTAAGTTTCATCTGTCAATAATATACAATACATCATTACATTAAGTGTAAGATATAGATACTAAATAGAGAGCCATTCTGCACAGAATTATAAGAGATTAATTTCAACTTTCATAACATATCTAATATATCATTGTCGTTTTGTATATTGGGTTTCAAGCTCAACTTCATATCATTATATATTTTACTATTTGATAACCCTAAATACAGTGTGTACTGTAAAATTTATTGAAAATGTATGCATGATTTTTTTCCAAATCACTTTTTATTTTTAATATTTAGTATATATATAGAAATGTTACTTGTATCAATCTATATATAACCGTAAGCATTTTTCTTTAAGAAAGTTTCTTATAAATAATAATATAATAGGTATTTCTTGGTCTTTAAGTGGGATTTAGTTTGGTTGAGTTGTAGAAAGTTATGATTTATGCAATTTAGAGTACGCTGTGCAAATTGAATGATGGATTTTAAAGAGGAAAGACAGAAAGCATCGTGTTTCACCAATTATTTTACCCTTGGTTTGTCATTTAGCGCCTTCAATTTTCAAGCTAACACTTGTAATGCTAGTATTTATACTAAGCGTATGCTTATCATTATGATTTTGACTTTCCTTAAATTTTCCACAGATGATTTCGAACTCTGTCATTTTGGGTAAAATTATGCATGTAAGTTACATGATTTATTCGGCTGACTTCTAACATCATGGTGTAAATATTTAAATACATCTATAATTTTATAAACACATTAATATGGTAATCAAAACATAAACTATTTGCAGTGTGCGGAGACTTTTTAAACCCGCAATGATTATCAAAATATGGTGTCACAAACTATATAATTCTAGTCATTGTTTCATAGTGCTTTATATTTACTGTACATAATGAACCGCCTCGGTGGTCTCGTGGTAGCGTATTCGTCTCGAATGTTCGAACCCTGGCCGGGTCAAACCAAAGACTTTAAAATTGATATTTGCTGCTTCTCCGCTAAGCGCGTGGCATTAAGGAGTAAGAGCAAAGACTGGTCGGCTCGAGTCACAATCATGTGTCCGAGTAGGGTGACATGGTTTCCTGCGGACAAGTTAACGCTTGTGAACAAGCAAGTTAAAAATCAGGCTCAGCGTGTCGGTATAGTACAAAATTTATTTCAATCTGTCCAAGGGCAATAACTTCCAAAATATTTTCAAACATTTCATAAATGTACTACCAGAAATATAGATGATGATGATGATGATGATGATGATGATGATGGATGGCTGCTAAACGTTCAGCGGCAAATTAACATGCATATTCAGGACGAGAACATGTTAATGTAATATGAATATTAACACTGCTTTGTACTAGATCGACACGCTGATCCGGATTTTAAAACGTGCTAGTTCACAAGGTAACAGTTCGCGGAAGACATGTCACCTTACGCGGACACATTATTCTGACTCGAACCGACCATTAATGCAGCGTGCTAAGCAGAGAAGCAGCAAATACCAATTTTAAAGTCTTTGGTTTGGTCCGACCGGGGTTCGAACCCATGACCTCCCGTACTTGAAACGAACACGCCGGAGACATTGCTGATATAAAATCTGGTAAGAATTGTACATGTGAAAGCTCTTACACGACTGAACGGACAGTCACACGGACGAACGCCCGTATTTATATGTCCCCTCCAGCACCGCGTTGCCAGGGGACAATTACGAAATATATGTATATATATGCACAAATACAATTGATATCTTTAAAATACAGAATTTATTTGGAAGTACGAATGAAAATCGGGATACAAAGTTTTATTACTTTAACTTGATACCACTTCTTATTAACGGATCATCGAAATGATTGAACACTATACTGCGAGATACCGAAGCGGATTTTACATTCTAAATTGAATAGTCTTCCATACTGCTTAAGCCCACTGTATAATAAATACGGTGGTATACAGCACAATATGGTTTGAAATTAATTCAGACAAGGACGAATACAAACGATAAAGATGTTCAAATTTGAGACAGACACCTTACAATGTTACGGGGTCATCGATTAACTAGTCTTGTCGGACTTAACCTCTACGTTAAGCTTTGTAGGGCAAAACCATAATGAGTCGGAGTTGCGAGATTCAATCTTGCTTGGAAGCTAACTGCAGGCATGTAAGTCAGAGATGCGAGTGTATCAAGAACTTTGGCAATGACATGGTTACATGCTTCCAATACTTTATTTATATTTATTGTGGCTTGCTGTGTAGTATGAGAGTTGCTCATTGTTAAAGGCTGTACCGTGACTTGTTGTTGTTCACATGATTGTCCTTTAATATTAATGGAGTGTTGTCTCATTGGGAATCATATTAAAGTTCATTGAATGTCCACATTTCGGGAATTGTTTTGACTACACAAGTTTGTCATGAAAAGCCCTTTATTGACTATGAATAAGATACGGTTCGTAATTTAACTTATAATGCGTGCAATAGTAGAGATTTAGTTTAAATTGGTTTGACTGTGATAGTCCTTAAAGTAAATAACAAAAACAGTGTACTCACCACTTTGAAAGGTCCACTGCATCATCAGAACCATCTATAAAACAATATTAAGTAAAATAAAATTGAGAATGGAACTATTTAAGTATCATCAAAGATATGGAAGGCAAATATGTTAAGTGGTCGTGGCACTAGAAAGAAGCTTGAATCATACCTAAATATCGTGTCTAAAATCTCTCACCACTCTTTGTTCTTAATGTAACATACACTTCACTAATGATGATTATTACAACACTAATGCTTGAAATATGTTTCCCCGTTTATCCTGGTACATAGGAAAAATAAAAGAAAATCTGAATTTTAGTACAGATACCAAGCAATATATAAATGATGATATCGAGAAAGTCGCAAACACCCCTCCCGCGTCCTAAACAAACTAAAACAAATTAAAACCCAAACATTTAGATGGCATTAGATTCGCAGATAAAGTCAATCCAGTCTCAATACTCAAAACCAATCACAGAATGAATGAGCATTCAAACTTCGACGACATAGGAATAACCTTCAGGTGAAGCGGAAGTATAACCGGTCTCAACGGATAACTGCTATCATTGTCCATTCGTTCGCTGAAATAACTTTAGCTTTTGATGTTAAAACCGTGGATTCCGTTTCATTATTGATAACTTGAATTCTGTTAGTTTTAATCGCCTTACTTCAATGACTTTATGTATCAAGATGCTTTTCTTTTATCCACGTGTGTCTATGTAATGCCCCAACACAGTGGGATCTCATCAATTAACATACGTACAGACTTTGTTTTCTACGTTTTAAGTATTTACACTTGTTAATATTTGGGGCTGATCATTGATACCTTTTAACTTCTCTAAAACTGAAGGAATGATACTGATAAGCTTTTTAGAGTATTTTTAAAATTTCATAAAGTCCAGTATATCTTTTCAAGAATGGCTTTGTTACTTCCTATATTAATTCTCATTCATTTATAATCTATACAATTGTCCGTAATTGCATATAAGGAACTTCCAATAGTACTTTTGAGGTGGCGTAAATATACACCTTTAAAATACCAATTTAGATAAGCATATTGTCTATAAAATGTACCTGTCTCATCAGATCTTCTAAGGTAAAAGCTGTACACCTTTAGAAGTAGCTTTTGATAACTTGGCGCATTGTCCACCACTATGTAGCTGATCTAAATACACCAAAGAAACATTGAGTGATTGTTGTTTTCTTTACGTTCTGTGGCATATATGTCATGCCTGTTCAGGACGAGAACACATTAACAATAAATACTATACAAGGTAGGACCTAAAATAGCGGGAGACCGGGATAAAAGGCGAGAAATTTTGACTGTTTCTGGAAAATGAGGGTATCATGGATAGGGGACAGAAATTACGCCTAGTAACAGGCCACCTACGGACATCTCAAAGAGTTGTTGCAAGGGTTCTTTACATACAGAGAGCGTGATACTCTCTCTACAAGAGACCTCGAATTTAACGTCCCTATTCTGACCGGACTTAGCTTCATACATCCCGCACAACCAAACAAACGCCCCACTTTGGACAGGGTGTGACTGTTGGTCGGAATAAGACCAAAAGTTACCATCTCTCCATTCTCCAGTCATCCAGGTTATCCAACAAAGAAACTGACGTACACATAGTGTAGATATGAATAACAGGTTAACAATCAACGGATAACTTTATAGCAATTTGCTTTTACATATATCGAAAACGAATTATTATTTAATGTGATACATATTTATTTTGAAAGAAATAAAAGAATACTTACTTTTGCTTCCATATGAAAATTTCCAACATTTTTAAAGTCTACGTCGGTGTTTAATTTATATAAATATTCAACATTTTCTTGAAATTTTATAAATTTTGTAATATAATTCAAGAAATGTCAGAACAAATACATTAAGCGATGAAAAAGATTCATATTTGTTTTCAGACATTTCGATCACATTTAAACATTGACTTGGCACTGCAAAATCAATATGTATATTTAATAAAGATTTTAAACGTTTTGTTAAAGGTTTACGTGTATATCACGTCTCCTTTTATGCATATCAAATTGCAATGAACCTATAAGGACCATAAAAGAATTTATCGAAAGACTGCATATTAAGTGTTAAACACCCAACAATACTATATATTAATTCGATCAATACATTTTAAAGGAAACTTCAAAATGATCAGTTACCGGGGATACATATGCACCTAGGAGTAAGGTGAGTTTAATTTGATAATAAGCATTTCGTTCAAGATTTAAAAACTTCACCCCGTTAAAAATACCATCAGGATTATAACTAGCATAGGGACAGTGAGGCCTTCAAAACGGAGGAAAAGTGCAAACCTCGAAGCAGGTTAAAGAAGACGTCAAACACCACATCATGTTTATGATTAACTAGTGACGATAAAGACTGAAACATTTAGTGGTCGCCAAATACAGTGGGAAAACTGACGAGAAAACAAATCCGGGCGACATAGAATCTTCAATATTTCGCACGTTCTCTGCACGGACGTTATTAATTATAAGATCAAGCTGCGATTTTTGGAATAAAACTTACGTGTACATCACAGAATCTTACAAATATTCTGTATATGTACGAAAGTAGTCCATAGAACATCGAGAAAAACTATCAACAAAATGTAAATGATCACAGTAAAAGATTGTCATTTTTATACCAGTTACCTATTCTTTTGTTCTAGTCTCGTCAGTTATTTCACTGTAAGGTCTTGGATTATGAGATATACATTTTAGATTTTTGTATTTTATTCAGTTAAACTAAACTAACATTCACGAAAGGCTAAATTAGTCATCAGAAAAGTAGCAGAAAATTAACCAAAAAAAAAAGATTCAACTGTAAAAGGTGAAATATAGTATTAAAGGTCTATAAACAATTTCCCGAATTTTCAAATTTAATGCAAAAGATCATTCCTTAATGTAGGTATGCATTAACTAATCCATCCTTTCCGTCCTTAACCATAAATATTTCAGAAACTCCATAATTCGATTTCATGATAACCTTAAATTGATTTGTGCAATTCCTGAAATATATAGTTATGGAGCTCCATTAATATTCAGGCTGTCCTGAAATATTTATGGACCTCCTGACATTCTAATTTTGATCCATTATGTGCGGAGGTCCTGAAATATTTCAGGAGGTCCTCAATAATTTAACCACAATAATTTTGACTAAATCGCCTCATAATTTCTCAACACAGGGCGATTTTTTTTATAGACACCTCAACTGTATTCTTTCGTTTTTGTGTTTGGGTTTTCTGTCTTATTGACATATACCGCTCACCTCCTTTTAATTCTATGTAACACAGATTACACCTTTTATTATGTTTATGGAAATTGTACAATATAAACCGCATTTAAAACGGCATGAATAAATCTAGCTATGACTTTATTTATTGAATACCACATTCACCTTCGAATACCTTTAAGAGACTGTAAACACGAGGAACAACAATAACACCATACAGGAACTTCTTAGGAAGAAAGAGAATTAGTAAGCAGTATCCTTTAACTTCATTTTCCGCTATATAGAAGATGTTTTCTCACTCAATAATTCAAAATTTGGTGACTATGTTGAACGCATCAATCCCATCGAACTTGATATTAATAATATAACAGATACAGTGAAGTCTGCCTCATATCTTGACTTACATTTAGAAATTGACAATGAGGGTCGGTTGCAAAACAAAACTACGACACAAGAGATTATTTCAGCTTCCCAATTGTTAACTTTCCATTCTCTATGTAGCAACATTCCAGGAACGCTTGTATTTCTTATCGTGAATTCCTTAATAGAGGGTTGCTGCTCACAAGGAAGCTGAAATCATCTCTTCGTAAATTTTACGCACGCCATCACGAGTTGGTTGATCGTTATGGAATATCTGTTTCACAGATGACGACGATGTTCCAGTAGTCGTAACTACAATCCCGACGGGTGCCACATGTGGAGCAGGAGCTGCTAACCCTTCCAGAGCACCTGAGATCACCCCGAGTTTTTGGTGGGGTTCGTGTTGCTCAGTCTTTAGTTTTCTATGTTGTGTTTTGTGTACTGTTGTTTGTTAGTTTGTTTTATTCTTTTTAGCCGTTGCGTTGGCAGTTTATTTTCGACTTATGAGTTTGAATGTCCTTTTGGTATCTTTCGCCTCTTTTAAACCGCTGTTTCTTTGATATTTGAACATTAGTCAGGACTGGAAGCGTGTACAATTAAGAAGTCAACATACGATCTCAGAAGAGAGGCGAAAGATACCAGAGGGACATTCAAACACATTAGTCGAAAACAAACTCAACGTTCGACATATATCTACGTAATACATCAAGCTCTACTATATCTTTATTGAACAACAAACTAGCAAACATAAGAGATATCTGTTACCTACAAACAGACCAGACTACATGTCATAATAGTTATTGAACCACCATTTGAACAGTAGAGGAGACAAGATGAAAGATTAAATAGGCTAACAATCGCGATTTATAATACTTGATCTGTTGAGATGAAAGACAAAGACTGCCCTTCTGTAAATGTTAAATACTGTTAACTTATCACACATGAAAAATCTTGTGCCATCGTGCGTCCCTAAATTACAATCTTTCATATCAGTCTATTTTCTGGTGCAGTTCGCGAGTACTCGGGCAATTAAAACAAATCCGACAACTTAATCAATATAACACAAAATGTAAAGAAACGGCTGCGTGCTTTAAAGGGATTCCTTCTTAGACCGTTTAGTAAATGTCGATAGACTACGTCAAAAGCTTATGCTTACATAAACAGTGTTAACAGTGTCAGGAAAGAGAGTAAAAAGACAGAATCCACAAACGGCAAAAAGTTCTATCAATACTACTACAATATCACCTTTAGTTAAATTATACATCATACATGCATGTAATTTCTTCATTGAACATTTGTTTATGAAAAGTATGGTTTTTGTAGGAATGTTTTGTTTACTTCTTTATTTAATTTTATTCACCTCATCAAACTGCTAAATTATAATCAGTACAGGAAGGCACGATTATATTCAATGCCCAGAACAAACTGTACGCAGTAACAATAAAGAGGACAAAATAAAAAAAACAGTCCGTTTGGATTCAAACTATAAGGTCATCCCATATGATACAAGACGCAATCATTGACCAATAACAGAATACTTATAACCTTGATCAAAATGTCTATTAAAGCTAAAAGTGATTTTAATGACAATTCCCAAACTTGTTAGTCAGATAATAAATGTCATAAATGTTCTTTAATGTATAAAAGCTGGGTGTAAATACTAAATATTTCCACAATTAATTTCTATTAATATCTATAATTGAGGAAACCTTTAAAACGTTTTAATCAATTTATTATGTGTTTATACCTGCATTAAACGTTTTAGCAATGACATATTTCGTGAAAGAGTTCCTTAACGGATGTAAGGAGTTAAACGAACCGAAATATTTACTGGAAACAGATATAGAACGGAATTTATAAGATTTTTAATTTGTCATAATGTAGGAGTCAAAGCCAAATACATAATGGGAACATGGTATTCAGAACTAATTAAGAGTATGGCTAATGCTGATTGGTCGATATGTGCACCCTTATCTTTTATTATTAGAGACTGCGTGCACTCTGCATTATACCAAAGGCAAAATAATATATTTTCCTTAGCCCTAACGGAACTGAGATGTCTTTTCTACGCTAGGATGAGACACGTGTTTTAAATGCAAAATTGATAGGCAAGGGAGATAAGTACAAATTACGTTAAGAAAAGCCACGGGAACCTATATTTTTGGACCAAAAATACTGTCCGAATAATTTTACTTAATTCTAGCAAAGGTTTCGTTAAAAAATCAACTGTTTAAAGTCTGTATCTCGAAAAAGCTTTCATTGTCGCCTATGGGAAATTAATTGTTTATTGTAACATGTGTAATCTATAAAACTGTCAGTCAAAGTTCAAAACAATAAAGGCTTAATAACCTTTAATAATCTAAGCCTACAAAACTCTTAGCATACATCTTTTAACATCTGTTGATGCTTGTGAAACAACATCCCGAACTCTTAGCTGTGAACACGACCTTATAATTGGCAAAGATCAAGAAGTTATGACTGATTGTATGGCAAGTTGTTCTCGTCAAAACTATGTTTAAACCATTTTCGAAAAATTTACACACTGAGAATTAAAAAAAACACTGAGATTAAAAACCTAAAAAAATACACTGAGAATTAAAATTACACACTGAGATTTCATTAAGACGCACTGAGATTACAAAAATGAAAACACACACTGAGAATGGAAAATTACACACTGAGAATTGAAAAGTACACACTGAGAATTGAAAAGTACACACTGAGATTTCAAAAGACACACTGAGATGAAATAAACTTAAAACACACACTGAGAATTTGAAATTACACACTGAAGATTTAAAATTACACACTGAGATTTGTGCGCACTTTTATGCGCACATATCTAATTAGCATACTTAATCTGAATCTATTACAAGCTTAAAACAACTAGGTGACAGAACTCGTTAGTCCTTCAATTTGGGCTATATGTTTTATAAAAACATTAGAAATACAATGTATAGAAAACTACGTTATTAAAGACCAATAGAACAAGAAAAATACCCACTTACTCTCATTACAAAATATAACCAAATGATGAAAAATCGGCTGCAAACAGACAAACAATGCAGTGAAATTTTTCCCAAGTGCCTTTAACAAAAATATAAAAGATTACCTTGCGAAATCAGGGTAACAGTTGAAAGACGTTTGAAAAGGGACCAATGCTTAAACAGTTTTAAGCAAAAATCCTGATACCAATTTAATTTTAAGTTAGTAATAATCTGAATTATAGGCAACAAACTTATGAATATGAGTTGGCAAAAAAGTGGTTAAGTCTTGAAATTTATTACGAATGTTGGTTGAAGGAACCGCATTTCATTATAATGACAAGAGTTCGGGCGACCAAGATATTAATCTGTTTAATTATTCATCTTATGAATATTCATTAGTAATTTGCATATTAATCTCAATGTGTATTTTGAAATCACATTGTGTAATTAACAATTCTCAGTGTGTGTTTTTCCAATTTATTTCATCTCAGTGTGTCTTTCTAAAATCTCAGTGTGTAATTTTAAATTATCAGTGTGTGTTTTCATTTTTAAGTCTCAGTGTGTAATTTTAAAATCTCAGTGTGTAATTTCGATTTCTCAGTGTGTTATTTTATGTTCTTAAATCTCAGTGTGATTATTTTGAATTCTCAGTGTGTAATTTTTTCGTAAAAGTGTTTAAACATAGTATTGACGAGAACGGATTGTCATATGATTGTGTAAATAAGGATTCTTTAGGCACAATCTCCATTAAAATTTTAGAGACGACTTTGTGCATGAAGAATCTTCAAAATGTATTTTATTTATTACTCACTGTGAGATATTAAACGAGATGCTGGACATATGCCAATTTAACAACAACATAACGACATACTAGTAAGGAATTTCAAAAGTCACCAGAAGTCTTGAACCAGTTAGACATGTATATTATAAAATGTCAAGCTTTCAAATTGAATCGCTCCAAAATACATTTGACTTAAACGTCAATTTTGCTCAAAAGCCAACCGCGAACAAAAGATAAAGAAATACGTCAATGAGAGAACGAACGAAAATGCTATATAAAAAGACATTTAAGGGCTAACATACGATCTTCAATAATATTAAAAAGCTTTTAATCTCCCAGAAGTATAGACAAGTTGTGAATAGAACTAAAAGATGCTGTCAAATAAGCCAAATTGACGTTTACATAGTAACAAAGACTATTTCGTTTGATGTTCCTGGTTGATCCCTTGGGACAAATCTATGACATCGCCATAACATTAAAGTTGACTTTTCTGTACTGATAAGGCTTTTATCTAAGCATAAAAAATGTTATTTAAAAATAATTCAAGAATGTGGTACTTCTTATGAGTTTGAATACCCTTTTGGTATCTTTCGCCTCTCTTTTATATCATATTTTGTAAAGAACCAAGAACTTGTTAGTTTATTAACACCAGGTTTTATCCACCATTCTCTTCATTAAAATCCATGTACAAAGTCAGAAATATGGCAGTTGTTTTCACTTGTTGATTGATAGCCAGTGATTTTGTCATATGTACTTGCCCTTTTGAATTTGCCTTGGAGTTCGGTATTTTGTTATACTTTTTATTAGACCGCTTTAGAGAGACATTTCGTTTGATATTTTGATTCTTACATTCAACAGTGAGGTTAACTGTTTATAATCTTCGATATTAATATTACTGAAAACAGAGGTGACAAATGAAACTAATTAAATTTGAATTTTGTATAGAGAATTTCCACAATGACGAAAATACAGTTTTACTTGGTAACCGGTTTATTATTAGGCCTACTGGAATCATATTCAGCATTGGAGAGCTGTACTGCCGAAAGGTAACTTATTTTTATTGAGATCATCGAAAAAGTTACTGACATCAACTCCAATATAACAATGCTATTTTGTTAACAATTATAATCTAAACTTTGAAAAAATCCGGTCTGTGTGTTATGAATGAAAGGAGATGTCTGGAATACATTCATTCCGACAGCAGACCAACGACACAAAAACATGAAATTCATCTAGAGGCTAACATATACTGTCGTCAACAAGTGTATATACAGTATGTCTAGCTCTAAATCGACCCAAGTCTAGAAAAACATCAAAACATGTAATAGACTAAGACTACATGTATCAAAGATCTGTCATCTACAAACATTTCCTAAAATGAAAAATATTAAGATATAACAACAAAAACAACACTACTAACTTTGGGCAGACACATGAACATGTTGCAGAGTTTAAAATTTATTTTAGTTCCCAACCATCCCTTTTTCTCGGTCAGTTGAATAAAAAAGTCTGTACGTTTTCAACATTTAAAACTTGCTTACGCGTTATGTAACTTAGTGATGGGACAACAATTCCTTCCATAACTCAGATTAAAACATGCTCCATTTAGAATAAATGAAAAGAAATTATAAAATGAGGAAATTTTGCAATGATTCTTCGTGCGGGGATTGATAAGCCGGTCAATATTCTGGCTGATTCCATTTGTATTTTACAGGTTTAAAAGACAATACCAAAGTACACTTTATCACTGTCTGTTATATCAGAAATTTAATTTTATTAGAACGCTGAAATGTTTGCTGACATCTTTTAAATACTGTCATTTTGGTCTTTCCATTTAGCGTTTGTAGACGGCACAGAAAACACCAATATACGTATGGCTTGTAGATATTTTGTTAATTATGCATTAAAAAGTCAAACATGTTAGAGGTTTTCGAATTTCAACAGATCCTACATGTGTAACATCTGTTTTATCTGGATTAAACGACATTAACCATTCCTGGGACCATTTATTTAGTTCGCTTAAATCAAGATTTATAATTGTTTTACATAATCAACAATATGACTAAAATATCCCGATAAAGTGTTTTCATTTCAAACTTCCACATTTGGACAAGTCTTAGGGTTAGAGAGATTACATATTCCGATGATTTATTTTTTATTTTGTGAGATCTTAAGGTTAGACAAGATTATTCTACGGCCATTGTAACATGCCTCACTGGATATGAAATAGCTAAAAGGCTCGTTTATTATTATTATATTGAATTAAACATCAAGCGATATCAAAGTCCGTCTCGTTATGAAACTTACAATGACAGGGCCAGGTTGTTCATCTATCAGTTAAATTTTAATCGAGGGTTTAATATCGTATTCCTTTGTTATGTTTTAACCTGTTTTTTCCGTTGTTCATCCTTTGGTAAATCCTTAAAGAATTAAAGTATTTAAATTTAACCTTCCTCTGGACTTTCGTTTAAAATTTTGCCATTTCATATTGTTGTCAAAAGTACGATTTCTGTAAATAAAAGTGCGAACAAGATTCGAAATGACACTAAAACTATTTTTTGACCATCAGTAAAAATTAGTCGACGTAATAGAATAAGGCTTTTTATACCCTCTTTAATTGTGTATTCCTTATGTGTCTGTTAGTAACCTGTAATTCAGTGGTTATCGTTGGTTTTGTATATTTGGTTTTCTCATCTGGAGTGTTTCACATTTTGCCATTTGGGGCTTTTATAACTGACTATACTGTATCGAGTTTTCTCATTGTTGAAGCCAGTAAGGTGACTTATAGTTGATTATATCTACGTCAACTTGAATCTGGTGGATAGCTGTATCATTGCCAATCGTACCAAATCTCTTTATTATTATATGTCTATACATAAATTTATGCAGAAAATTAAGTATGAGGTCCAGATAGCGTATACTATGTGTAAAACACCTTTTGTTTTTATTTCTAGTGTTAAACCCTGCTGGGAGACACAATCGTTTATGTCTCTTATAAAATATACGGCCTCGTGCGGCATTTGGGGTTGGGGACGTTGTAACAGATACAGGTAATAAGATTTTTATTTCAAATACAATATCATATATAAAAGACATTCATAACAAATACTAGGCTTTCTACTAGTAAATATGTTTTACTTGATCTGCGAGTTTCAGAATGACAATAATTATAATTGCAATAATATGAGATCCTCTTTAGTTTAGTAAATTAAAGCACAATTTGAATTTAAAAAGAAAATTAGGTTAAATTGATTTTAATAAAAATTCACAAAGTTCTTCTTTGACAATATACACAGCATTGTTTTAATGGATGTTATATTGTTGACACTTTGTTTGCTCTAGAACGATTACTAAGTATAGAAGTGTGTGTTGTGTTGGATATGGAGGATCGTATTGTCAAGGTAACTATGTAGTGGTATCCATTAAACGCATTGAATAAAAATAAGCACACAACTGTTTTACCTTCTTCATGTCGGGGCCTTTTATAATAATCATAAAGGATATATAGGTTTTTCTCATTGTTGAAGGCCGTATGGTGGCCTATAGCTGCTAACTGCTATGTCATTTTGTTCCTGGTGAATAGTTATCTTATTAGCAACAAAATATAATCAGAAACTATGCATAAATCAAAATATATGGTATATATAATATGGTATGCATTCTGATCTTAATTATCATTCTATTTTTGGATAGTGTGTTTTCATTGGCTAATCATTAAGTACGAGGATTTTGATTTTCGACAAATTTTAAAATGTTTAGTTCCCATGTTTGTAGGTTTTTATATGGTATATTCTGTTAATGATCTCCTTAATGAAGTAAAAAGTAAAAGAGAGTGGGAAGAGTTCCATATGACTGTAATATGTCATTGTGTTCATTTAGTATGGTGGGGTGTCATATGGAATACATACCGAAGGTACAAAATAAGGCAAACAAAACAAAATAAATCGAACATATAACACCATAAAAGACAAGTACAAGCAACAGTAGATCAAATACTACACAGAAAACAAAAGTTTGAAAAGGACGAACCCGTCGAATAGGTGGTGAACTCAGAAATTTCGTACTCGAAAGTGTAATCAGTTACTGCTCAACTAGTGGCATCCGTCGTGTTGATTATGACAAGCAAGAATTCAGGATTTTGCTACTACGAATGAAAGCATACGTAAAGGCAAGTATATCCATGGAGGCTTGCCAATTTTGTTTTCATGAGCAATGTTCTTCTTCGTGACTTATCTTTGACAAATGTATTTATTTTCAACATAGGTTTAAAGAAATGTAATAAAAATGTATATATGCGTTTGATGCTTTCTTGATTTTACAAAATATTTTGAAACAGTTTGAAGTTTTATTCACCCAGTTCTGCTTTCAAATACTATTTCGATTTCAATAGAAACGGATCAGTAGGTTTCAATTCATTCAGTTGGTTTCGCTACATTTCAAGCATCTTGACTTTTTCTCGACGAAATGTTATCTACAAATTATTTTGAACTATCCAATATGATTGATAAAAGATTTATATAATTGATTTCTGGCAAACGATTTTTTTTTTGCAATTTCTGTTTTCAGTAAACTGTCCGAATTGTTTAATAATATGCAAATAGCAATAGAAGAAAATACCTACATTTTTGCAGTTGACTTAAGAGCATCGTGTTTTGCTTACTTGTAGAACTACAAAATACGTAAACTTTTATATCAGACTAATAAAACGCAAATTTTCATTTTATTTGCACGTCACAAACTTTTATGAAGTCGACTTTCTAAAACTGATTTAATAACATATGAATATTACATACCTTTATATACACTTATAGCACAAAACGATACAAGAGCATCTTTAAACTTCAGGGGCCTCGGTGGCCGAGTGGTCTAAGTAGTTACTACTGTAATCACTAGCCAGTCAACACTGAGGTTGTGAGTTCGAACCCCGCTCGTGCGGGTGCACTCGACTCAATCTTAATTGACTAGGATTGTCAGTTTTCCTATCGAAGGTCGGTGGTTTTCTCCGGGCACCCGGCTTCCTCCACCAATAAAACTGGCCGCCACGAAATAGCCCAAAAGCGGTGCTTAAAAGTGGCGTTAAAACACCAAAAATCAAAAATCAAAAATCAAATCTTTAAACTTCGCAAAATAGATAAGGCCTACCCAGCCTACCCATGAAAAGACAGGGTTAACTTTGCACATTGTGACCTTTAATTTCAGCTTTGTCCTCACATAGAAAAAATCCAATGTGGTTCTTAAAAGAGTCTACAGATTAAACATAAAGTCCTTTATGACCAATTTTCTCATAGTTTGTAACCAATTTAACATAATTCAATTTGGTCGCAACCCTGACCGAAATAGGCTAACTCGGAGCCTATAATGTACTTTATGACCAATTTTCTCAAACTGATTTAATAACATATGAATATTACATACCTTTATATACACTTATAACACAAAAACAAGAAAGTGCTTGCGATACAAGAGCATCTTTAAACTTCGCAAAATAGATAAGGCCTACCCAGCCTACCCATGAAAAGACAGGGTTAACTTTTGCACATTGTGACTTGAACCACACAACTTTTCAGGTTCAGGGTTGCGACCAAATTGAATTATGTTAAAATTGGTTACAAACTATGAGAAAATTGGTCATAAAGTACATTATAGGCTCCGAGTTAGCCTATTTCCGGTCAGGGTTGCGACCAAATTGAATTATGTTAAAATTGGTTACAAACTATGAGAAAATTGGTCATAAAAGTACATTATAGGCTCCGAGTTAGCCTATTTCCGGTCAGAATGAGAACGTCAAATGCGATGCCTCGTGTAGAGAAAGAGTGCCACGCTTACTGCAAGTTAAGGATCCTTGCAACAACTCGTTGGGGTTCCGTAAGTGGCCTCATTCAAGGTTAAATTTCACTCCCACCCAATTCATCCTTATTATCCTGTGGTATTTTAAATATCCCTTCTGTTTTACCGGTCGATCTCCTATGACAGGACCTGCCTATCGTAGTTATTGTTAACTTGTTCTCGTCCTGAATATGCATGAAATACTTGCCACTAGACGTTAACCAACCAACAATCAATCAAAATGTTATAACACAAAAGGTACCAAGGTTTTATTGAACCACACAACTTTTCAGGTTCAGGGTTGCGACCAAATTGAATTATGTTAAAATTGGTTACAAACTATGAGAAAATTGGACCAAAATGACATTAAGTAAAACATAATTATAGGGTCTTAATTTCGTAAATTGTCATCTAATTGGCCAAAAGAAGTTATTTTGAATAAATAGTTTTATCAGTATAAAAATAAGGAGATTTGGTACGATTTCCAATGAGACAACTATCCACCAGAGTTCAAATGAAGTGGATGTAAGCAATTATAGGCAACAAGGCAACCGTACGGTCTTCAACAATGAGAGAAAAACAAAACCGTAAAGTCGGCTTTAAAAGACCCGACTTGAAAAATGTGAAACAATTTAAACGAGAAAAGTAACGGCCTAATTTATAACAAAACAATTTACGAAAACAAATATATCCACTGAACTACAGGCTCCTGACATGTGACCGGCACGTAAAGAATGTGGCTGAGTTAAGCATATTTATGACCGCTCAACCCTCCCTTACCTGCAGAAATATTACTACAATGTATGTGAACATTTTGTAGTATTTTGCCCGATTAAAATAAAAACAACATTAAAATCTAAAGGTAAAGTTTAACCTTCGTAAACCTACTCCTTTAACATGCAATTATCTTATTTTGAAACAATGAATTACTTGGCAGAGCACTCTAACTCTTTGATAAAAGTCCAACAAATGAAAGAACAAACACAGATACAATATCTTTATTGAGTATCGTTTTTATAGAAACAAGTTATTTCAGTTGGCAAATAAAAGTAAAATACACATTCAATGAAATAAGCATTATAAACAGCACACAATATCACACACCTATACCCCCTCCAAAAAAAAAAATTATCTTCAATTTTGACCCCCATTTTAAAGAAAAAAACCCTTTTACATCCAAAATAAAAATTTTACCAACATTTTGTGTGATTTTAACTTCAAAATTAAGAAGAAAAACACACTTTTCATTTATACCCCCATAAAAAAAAAAAAAAATATTTTTTGTAAAGAGCACACCAAAACCTTAATCCTGGGTTTTTATAAACTCATTTTTTCCCTAAGGGAGTAGTATAGTACTTGTACTTTTTATAAAAAAACGTTATTAAAAACACCAAAAAAAAAAAAAATTTCAAAAACAAAAATAAAAAAGGTCGGGAGAACACACCGCGAAAAATTCTGTTGGATTTTGGAGAAAAAAAATCAATTTTACTTTAAAAATGAAACAACCTACAGCTCCTGATTTATCAATGGATAAACCATTATATCCAGAATTACCTATAGAAGATGGACAAAATTATAGACTACAAAAATAACAGAAATAGAAAAACATTAATAAATGAGAGAGATAAACGAAAATCACTATACAAAAATATAAACGTGGAGTTAATGTTACTGATGGTGTTGATACAAGTTTAATTTCGACATCTGTTGTTTTAGCTGGTATAGGAATTGCTTTTCCTATCTTTCTTCCCATACAAATTGCAGCTGTTGTATGTGGAAGTTTAGGAGGTCTAGTTAAATTAATTAGAAGAAAGTTGACAACAAAATCAAAAAACATTATGAAATTAAAACAATGGCAGAATGCAAGTTAAACAGCATAAAAGATTTAATATCAAAATCTTTAACTGACGGACAGATAAGTGCAGATGAATTTAAACTTATTTTAGATGAATTAGAAAATTTAATGAGATGAAAAAATAAAAAAAAAGTAATTTTAAAAGTTTACCAGATGATGAAAGAAAAAACTAATTGAGGAAACAGAAAATAGAGTAAAAACGAATTAAAAAAAAATGGAAAATCTTTGATTTTCTTTAATAAAATTGTTATACGAATTTTAGTTGATAACGGAAATCCACCAAACTATGAATCAATTTTAATTAAATAAATGGATGAGTTTGATAATCCTGAGTTTAAAAATAATGATTATGATGAAGAAGAAGAAGAAACGTCTTTTCAAGATGATGAAGAGTTTCAAAATAATATAAATAAGGAAATTGAGGTATTAAGAGATTTATCATACAATGACTCTAAAATTCGCGAAAAGAAATTATTAAAAAATTATAAAAGATTTTATAACAAAAATAATGAATTATATTCAAACAAAATTACAAAAATTTTTACCAAAGAAGAAAAAAATTTTAATGGAAGAACAATGTTGTATGTAAAAGATGAATATGGTAGGAAATTGCATTAACATATTATCAAAAGGAGTATTTAAATTTTATAAATTTAGCACTCTTCAAATAAAATACGGTGTTAATTTTATTAGAGATGTTTTAGGTGTAGACGATTATAAAATATCTGAAAGAACAATAAAAAGTAGAGCAGAGTTTCAGAGAATGTTAAATGAATTACCAATTTGAACCCAATAATATAGAAATTCCATTACAAGAAATATCTACACAACAAGAAGTACAAGAATTATTAGAAACAGCAAGTAATTCAGAAACATATGTAAAAGAAATAGAAACTTCTTTTATAGAAGAAGGGGCAACTTACAAAGAAATGGAAACTCAAACAGGTATGACAAAAAGAGAAATGGATAGTGTAATCAATGCAATGACAACAGTAAAAGAAGAGATTGCAAATGAATTAGCAAAACTGAATGAAACAAATAAAGACTTAGCAAAAGAAAATACCAAATTAGAACAAGCTAAAGAAGATAATGATGAAATTCAAACAAATAGAATAAGTAGTCGAATAAGAGAGTTGGAATCTGAGAGAAGTGTGAGACTAGAAGTAGTTAATATTAATAAAGAAAAACTACGTAGTCAATTAAACAGAATTAAAGAGACAATACGTAAAGTATTAAAAGAAGACACAACATTAGGTGAAAGAATAAGAACATTATTCAGAGAACAAGGAATAACAATAGTTAGTGTTTTGACTGCTTTTGGAATGATTATTGGTGTTATAGTAGAAACATTTACTGGTGGAACTACTTTTTCTCCTTCTCCTTCTCCTCCTCCTCCTCCTCCTCCATCATCAAAAGGTGGTGTACAAGACTGGATAAAAAAACAATTAAAAAATCTTGGAAAACTATTATCTTTTCTTGCAGGAAAATTAGCAGCTGCATTACCAGGTATTATAGGTTCTATTGTATCTTGGTTATTGTCTGTAACAAAAGACGTAGTAAATTGGTTTGCAAACAACTTATTGGCTTTTCTTGTTTTGGTTGTTGGTTTATTGTATGCTGCTGCTAGGAATATTTAAAAAATAAATTAATAAATTTTATAAATAATAAGTGCTGTAATACCTAATACAATACTTCCAAATATTATTGCTTTTTTATTATCTTCGTGTTCGTCATATTCATTTTTTTGTGTTGGTTCTATTTGAACTGGTTTTGATTTTTTTGGTTCTGATTTTTTTGGTTCTGATTTTTTTGGTTCTGATTGAGATTGTTGAATCGGTTTTGGTTTATTTGGTTGGAAATCGACAGGATTGAGACCGGTAAAATCAAAATTTTTATTATTTAAATCATCATTTAACCCAAGTGTTTGATTTTCTGTTGCAATTATAATTTTATTATTATAACCAACAATACTTCCAATTTGTAATACCATATCACTGGGAGACATATATAAACCAAGTCCATAAGCATAATCAACTTTACTTCTTGCGTATTTTAAAACATTTTGATAATTCGATATCTGGGTGGGTAAATCGATAGGACTATTTATTACATCTTGTACATTTGCTAAGAATTGTTTTGTGCATCAAATCCTGTTCCTACTTTTAATATTTCTACCCTTGTTTGAGATTGTGCCCTAATAATGCCCATACAAACATTCTAATACTTTCATTGATACGTTCAATACCTGCTTTTGTAAAACCCTCTGATTTATCTAATATAAATGTTGTCCAAGCCATACTTATATCTTTTGTATGACGAATTGTATCATGAATATTAAAGAAGGACCATCCCCGAATGATGATATCTGTATTCACCACTTGGTTTATAATATTCAGAAAAGTTCCTAATCCTTTAGATGATGATTCTACTTTTGTCTCCAATCTGTATTTGGAGAAACATCAAATTCATTGCATAATTTTGATATGCAGCTTTGTCATATGGGTTTTGTAATAACAGAAAGAAGAATCTGTTGGTAAAGGTGATTTAAGTTCTTTTAAAATTCTGACAATGCAATAATATAAGTGAAATGTATAAAGTGATTTAGTAAGATTTGAAGTGTTTTGTATATGGTTATTGTAGGAAACACCACATCCTGTACTTGCACACCAGACTGCAAAATTTAACTGACATTGCCACCAATCAAACGAAGAATGAATCCATGTATTCCATGGTTCATTGGTGTGTAATGATGGGTTTTGATATTTTGAAATAAATCGGGAAAGCTGTTTTAAAGTTTTCTTTTGATTTACAAATATTATTTGATCGACAAGATTTATATCTTTTTAGAATACTTAACACTTGGATTATATGATACATTTGGATTATATTTAAATTCTTTTGTTATCATTTTTTATATTAAAAATGTTTCATACTATTTCAAATATTGATAATACAATAAACTTAGAACAATACATTGATAACAGAGATGGAAATAAACGTATTGGTTTAAAATCTATAAGATATAGTGTAGGTTGGTATAATGTTTATGATGGAGTTATAAGACAAACAGGAGAAAGAGTTCATAGGATTAAAGATGGTTATTATAGTTTCCAACAAATAGCGGATGAATTTAAAAAAGATATTGTATTATCCGTAAATGAAACAAATGGTATTGCGTCATTAAACACTCCTATTGAGTTAAGGATAAATGAAGATTTGAAAAATATGTTAGGATTTAATAATAAACGTAAATTGAACCTAATGAATTACATTATGGAAACAAATTTGTGGATTTTGCTATCCATAAATCATTATATATCCATTTGGAACAAGTTAGCACTTCTCATAATTATCTTGATGGTAAGCCAAGTACATTATTGGCTGTTATTCCAGTCGAGAATAAAGAGTTTGGTGAAGTTATAACAGCGAGATTTGAGCATCCGGAATATAAGTGTTTAGTAAATGATGTTATAACAGAATTGAAATTAGAAATAAGAGATGAAAATAATAACAAGATAATTAATCATTTACCAATTAATTGTGTTTTAGAAGTTATATAATTTATTTAATAAAATGAGCATACTTGGTGTCAAAAAAAAACGTAGATACATCGGAAATAAAAAAGGAAATATTAAATATGAAGAGTGAGCTTCAAACAATGGATACTAAGGATAAAAATTTACATCGGAGTGTCGCTGCCCTAAGCATCAGAGTTTTAAATGTTGAAAATATAGTTGATAATATTAAAAATAAACCAGACAGAAAAATAATAAGTATATATGCTGGAATTGATGGTCCAATACATGGAAATCAAAAGTTTAATTTTGGTTATGGTGGTGGTTATTATTTAATGAACTTTCCAGGACAAATATTGGGTATTAGTTTAGTAAGTTTAAGAACAAGCTCAGATATTATAACCATTAAGATGATGGTTAATGATAAGTCAACTAGTTACAAAATGAGTTTGGATAAGGGTGTTACACACGGTTTTAATAACTTTTATACACCTTTTGAAGTTAAGGCTGGAGATTTCATAAGTTTTATTAGTATGACTAATAATCCTTTATGTATCAATACTCTAGTATCAGTGGTAATTGAATTATTTTTTTAACAAATTTAATCCTTAAAAATGTCAGCATACGGAAACAAATTAAATCCTTACAGAAAATAAGAGAACCCCGTGGTGTGAAAGGTATTCGCCAAAGTGTATCAATAACAAATAATCCTTCAACTATTGATCAAAATCAACAGCTATTAGTGAGATTCCCCAATCTAAGCAATAATGATGTTATTGTTCCTGGAACAACCAGATTGGCATTTGAAATAGAACTCACATCTACAGACGACAATGCAACTATATATCAAAACATAGGAAGAACAATAGTTAAAAACAACAATTCGTATAAGTGGAAATGAAATTATGTCAATTGATGATAGTGATATTTATCATTGTTATGTTGATTTATGGAAATCTACATCTGAACGTTTAAATATGGCATACCAAGGAATTGGTGAAACAAACATGTTAAAACACAGAGTTGGTGCGGATGATAAATCATCAGACATAGGTGATGAAGCAATTGCAACTGCATATGGTGCAAGATTTTGTATCCCACTTGATTTTGAACTATTAGAAACTCATATGCCTTTTATCAAGCAGGTCTTGGTGATAGACTTGAATATGAACTTACATTTAATAATTATAGCAATGTTATTAAATCAACAGATACATCTGCAAGTTATACAATCAAAACATTTGTTTAGAATTTGATATGGTTTCCGATGCAGAATTAGCAAGACAGATAAGACAACAAGTTAATGGTAAGATGGTTATTTTGTACGATAGAATACTAAGACATAGAAAATAACCAAAACAAATCTGATACATTGTGGAATATCAATTTAAATGTTCCAGCTAGAAGTATGAAAGGAATTCTAATGTTGTTCGAAGATCCTGAAAGAACAAGTACCGAAACTTATTATAATCCTAACATAACAAAAGTAGAAATGACAATAGAAGGTGTTCCAAATCAACTATACAGTCAAGGAATGAAAGCATATCAACAATGGGATGAAATAAATAAATTCTTTGCTTTAAATTCAAAAAGAAATAAAACAACAGAAGAAGTTTTAAAGGATTTAAATTTATCCTATACAACATTAGAAAAATATCTTACAACTAATTATGCATTATGGTTAGATTTACGTTCAACAGATGACAACTCATTACACGGTTCAGGTAGAAGAATTGAAAATGCCTCTGAAGGTATAACAATCCAAATAACTAAAACAGCAGGAGCAAATAAATCAATAAATGTTTATCTGTTTGTTATACAAGATGCACAAATTAATTTTGAAGATGGAAGATTTAAAGAAGTTAATTACTAGCGGTTCCCCTTAAAAAATGGAAACAAACGAGCGGAGCGAGATACACTCCGAATTACCAAAATATCCCCATTGTGCTATTATATGTGGACAAACAGGATGTGGAAAAACAGAGTTTGTTCTTGATTTATTAGAAGGAGAATATAGTGGAGTTTTCAAATATATAGTCATACTTTGTCCAACCATCCAATGGAACAAAGCATACAAAAATCGTGAATGGATTGGTGATGTTAGAAAACCAAAACAAAAATCTAATAATTGTTAATCCTATTGTTGAAGTGAGAGAAGCGAACGGTTCCCTTTATGAAAAGAGAAGCTACAAGAACTACTAAGAATGTTCTTTAAAAATATGCTGGTCATCCAACATTATATATCATTGATGACTGCAGTGCAACAAAAGAACTAACAAAGAAAAAGATATGCTGTCTGAGCTTGCATTTTCAGGAAGACATGCGGAACAATCAGTGTGGGTCATTTCACAGAGATACAACTCTGTTTTAAAAGATTTAAGAGAACAAACAAAATGGTTATGCATGTTCTACACAAAAGATAGAGATAGTTTTGATAATTGCCTAAGAGAAATGATGTTATTCCTACTTTGGAAGAAAGACAAAGAATAAAGGAAGAACTTAAAAAAGAAACATCGTAAATTAATATTAAAGACAGATCAACCTACTGATTATTGGTTGATTGATTAGCAATTCTCAAGTAATGCTTAAGTAATGCTTAAGTAATGCTTAAGTAATTCTTAAGTAATTCTTAAGTAATTTAACCAAAATAAGTAATTCTTAAGTAATTTAACCAAAATAAGCAAAATAATGCTTAAGTAATTCTTAAGTAATTTAACCAAAATAAGCAAAATAATGCTTAAGTAATGCTTAAGTAATTTAACCAAAATAAGCAATAAAAAAAGCAATGCTGTTGGAAATACTAATAATTGCAACAAACACTGCAGTCTTATCATTGGTTGGATATGTTGTATTTAATTTTTAAAGTTAAAATAAATTATATCCGTTTTTGAAACGTATAAAATGAATGCTGAAGAATTATTAAGCGAGCAAATTATGGAAAACATAAATATTGATGATGATGAAGCGAGCGAAGTGAACGGTTCCTTCAAGAAAAAAACGCGAAAGATTATCATCCGTTGTTGCTGGTGGGAGTAGTAAACAATATCTGGGTAAAGAATTACAACTGTCAGATATTGATAAAATGACAACAGAGCAAATAAACAAACTATACTGTAAATATGAAGCAAGATTGGGAGCTAGTATGACCAAGACATTAGGAAACTCTTTTATAAATTTATATGTCATGGGTGTATCAAAGTTTTCAAAGTTGTTAATCCACCAATTTTAATACAAGACTTAGAGGAAGATCCTTTTATCAATAATGCTTTAACTAATACATGTTGTGAACTGTACTATAGATATGGAATGTATCTTGCTCCTTTTACTGCAATATTAACAACAGCAAGACATATCGAACCACTCGCTTCGCTCGATTTCCGAAAAAAGATGAAAATAATGACATAAAAATGATGAATGAAAATCCTGAACAAAAAGAAAACAAAGAAGAAAAAAAGAAGTATTTAAAAACCCAAACCAAAAGACCCAAAAGAGTAGCTGCTGGTAAGAAAGGTGCAGAAGTAAGAATAAGAAATGCAGAATTGAGAAAAAAAGTGGAAAAATTAAAAAGAAAATTCAAAATCAAACAAATAACAAAAGATTCTGATATAGAAACAGATTATGAATCAAACGAACATATCCCTTCTGCCAAGAAACACTCCAGTTCCCTAGTTGATTACAAATTTGTACTTTTCCTATAAGTATTGTTGGATTGGGATTGTTTTTACAACCAAAGTAAGAAACCAGAAAGAATGATTAAAGAAATCGTGGTGGGTAATGAAATAACAAAACCAGAAAAACAAAAGAAAGAAATTGATCCTTTTGAATTTAATTGAGCAAACAAAGTGAGAATTTAAAATTTAATATATAAAATGTCAACACCAAAAGACGGAAAACAAATAGCAAATATGTTATATCATGCTGGAGTGGAAACATTGTTAACAGTTGGATATGCAGAAATAGGTAAAAAGTATTTAGAAGGTCAGCACCAAAAGTAGATTTTAACATGAATGATATTTTATGTTATCCATTGATATATTGTTTGCAATGGCAACAAAAGATATGTTGATTAAGCAAGGTATTATACCTGCTGATATCATGAAGTAATAAACTGATTGCTTACTTATTTTTATTTTATTTAAAATGGCAAGTGCTTTAGCAATGATGCTTGGTGGGGCAATAACAAATGCTTTTGCATTTTCGGGAGTAATTATTTATTTTCACATATGGGTAGTAATGCAAATGAAGAGAAAATAAGACATGATAAAGCTATAGAAAAATTAGAAAAAGCACAAGCAGATTGGAATAAAAGAAGAATACAAAGATTAGATTTTATCAATGAACAATTACAAAAGGAACATCATGCGGTTCAGACTTTTGAAGATGTTGACCAAGCAATGAAACAATACTATTACATTACAAGTAAACAATTAACTCCATTATCACCCAAACCTAAACTAAGTGATTTTTATACACCATCAGAAGATCAAAAAATAGAAATTGCATTTGTTGTTGGTGGTATGGTTTTAACAGGTTTTGTTGTTTGGAAGTTAAAATAAGCGAGCGAAGCGATGATACATTAAATCTAAAAATATTATTCCTTTGATTAAAGTTTTTAAAGAGGGTTATAAAGAAATAACAAAATAAATTAAATTTCAGGACATGGTTTTCAAAACATATTCATAAATTTTGTCAGGTCTAATGAAAGCATCCCAACCAGGAGGAAACTTAGATAACTTTTACCTTTAAACTTTTCCATTACTTCCATTTGTTTTGATGTCAAAGGACATTCTCCATCATCTCTCAAACAACATATCTGATAATTTGATAATTTTATTTTTCCTAATATAACTCTAGCATAAGGATCATCTTTCTCGGTATAAGCTTCAATCATTTTAAAATAAAATTTAAATTATATATTTTTAATACCCATAAGGAAAACTTCTAATTAGATTTTCATTTTCATAACATACCATTCTTTTATCAAACATATAATCATAAGCTTTAACTTGTTTAACTGTTTTAAGTTGATGATCTTTTCCTATTTTTATGTTGTCATATTTTACAGTTTCATATTTTTCATTTTCATCAGTAACTATTTTTATTTTTTATCTAATGTAATCTTTTCTTCAACTTCAGCATTTAATCTAAAACCTTTACAACAGCTAACTAGTTTTTCTGTATCTAGTTTCATTGAATAATCTTTTGGACCAGCAGATATAAATTGTTTTATGTGATTAGCATTGTGTTTTGAAACAATTTCGTCTGTTAAATCACCTAATTTACTTCCCATCATATTTTCTACTTTTTACATGCTTCAGAACCATCATCATTGTAAATACAAGAATCTGTATCCATGTATAAAACTCTTTCTTGTAGAATATCTAATAATTCGTATAATTTTAATCTAGCATGTGCTGTTGTAAATAAAGCTATATAAACATTTACACTTGGATTAGGTTTAGAATATTCTTCTTTTCTTTATATTCAGTTAATACAATATTTTCATCTAATATCATGGTACTTATATCTTTATATTTTTCATTAAATACTATTTTAGTTATATGTTCTAAAGTAAAACAATATTCTTTTGTGTAAAATTATCTCTCATACCAAAATGTCCCCATAAATTATTTAAACATATTTTAGCTATAAATCTTAATCCCGAATTGTGTTTAACTTTGTCAATATCTAGATTATAAGCAGCATTATCTATGATATATTGTATTTTGGTTTTACATTCTTTATCGTTCTCACAATCAGGTTTACAATATTTAGGATCACATTTACATCCTGAAGCTTCTTGTTTATATTTCATAAACGTATCTACATAAAGTTTAAATATATCTGTAGATGTTTTTCAAAATGTTCTAGTTCATATATTTTTGTAATTTATAACCTTTTCTATTGCTTTATCTATTTCTATTGTAGACCAAGTTCCTACTATAACTCTTTCCTCATTAGAATGTATACATTTTCATTTTAATATTTTACATTCTTTACATCTTTTTATTTCATGTATTTTATCATGTTTATTTAAAGTAGGATCATCTATGTGTTTACATTTAAAAGATATTTTATTCATACATGTTCTACATAATCCAAAAAGTAATTTATGTGTATTATCACTAGTTAATTGTTTATAAGGTAAAACAGGGTGATACAATCCTTTAGGTGGTAATATTTTACATTTCATTATTCCGAAATAATTATTTTTATATAATCATCTACAGAAATATCTGTATATGTAATAGGATGTCCTATAGGATATTTACAATATTTATTTACTGATGGATACAGAGAACAAAAATCTACATATCTACCTTTTAAATCAGAAAGATTATTGTATAATTGAATAGTTTCTGTTCTTCCTCCATAAAATGCATCTCTTTTATCAATAGGTTTTAAATGTGGATCAACTTCAGGATATTTTTGTTGATCAAACTCACATTCCCATATTGTATGAATTTTACATTTGGTTTTAGATAATCTTCAATAGTTTTAAGTCTTTCTTTAGTTTGGTCATATAACTCTTTCATAGTTTTTTATTTCTATCTTTTTACATATTTCTTCAGGACTATAACATTTTGTACATCCATGCCAATAACATCCAAAAATTCATAAACATTACGCATTTTATTTTCTCTATCATAATAATAACCATCGACTTTATAACATTTATTATTAATGAATAATTTCTTTTCACCTCCTTTTTAGCATGTTGAATCATTATACCATATTCTAAAGAAATATACTCTAACCATTGTATTGATTTTTGTGAATGTACTTCTTTAATTGTCATCTTTTGTGAATTCCAATTGTTTCATTTGTTAACATTAATGTTTTAAATATTTTTGTACAACATTGAGCAATTGTAATATATTGAAATGGATCAATACAATTATTGGTTATATTTAAAAATAATTTTTATACAATGTACAACCTTTTGACAAAATTAAAACATCCAAAAACAATAATAAAATATTTCTTTATAGAATTTAAATTTTTATCTTTTTGTTTCATACCATTTGTCAAATTCTTTTTATTTTTGGTAGTCATAGTATCAAAACCATAATATTTTTATCAGGATATTTACCTTTGTATTTTTGGTTTTCTGTTGTATTAAAATAATGTGGAAAGTATCCTTTGTTACCTTCAAATCCAAATGTTTTTGGGAAAGCAGCTAATCCACACAATGTAAAATTTATTGAATCTATAAATCTTAAATTTATTCCTTTAATAAACATAGCTGTTAATTTTAGTCCAGAAGAAATTATGTTATGTTCAATTTTATTTTTTACAATGTATCCTAAAATCGGTTGCATATCATAACCTTTTCCATAATGTGAAATAAAAGTGTAGTCTTTAAATTTGTCTCTTATGAAATATTTACAAAAGTTGTCTATTACAGAATTTCCTATAGGGTTTCATATTTAATTTTTCTACATCACTAAAACAATCATCTATGTCTAATTCTAACAAGTTTAAATTATCAATATTGAAATCACATTTAAATACTTTTACATAGTTATTTTAAAACAATAAATATTTTCTAAATCGTAAGCTATACAAAATTCATTATATGTATTCCTGTTTCTTGATTTGCTTCAAAATCAAAATATATATATTTATTATTTTTACTTGTTTTGGTACTGATGGTTTCATATAACATAAGTGTTCTTCATTACTTTCCGTGTATTTTTCGTAACATATTAAACATATTTTTCACCACATTTATGGTTTTACCTGTATATGTTTTATTACATTTTCACAAACAAGTTGTTTTCTAATAGTTGTTACTGTATTATCTTTACATGTATGTTGTTCAGTATAACCAATTAAACATAATTTACAAAATCTACGTTTTGCTAAAAATCCTGTTATGTTTGTTATTGTATCAAAATGTTCATCATGATAATATAAATATATTTGTTCGTTGTATTCTTCATTACCATTATATAAAATATGTTCTGTACTATTTGATGTAAAATAATTATTCTCATATTAAGATAATTTTCAAAAATTTTTAAATCTTCCAAATCATTTCCTTCTTCTTTTATTTCTACTCCTGATTGTTTATGCAAATCTTCAGCTAATCTTTTGTAATGGTCTACTTTCATTGATATGTTTTAATTGAGAATCTGTAAAATCTTTTAATAACTTATTTGAAGCTAAAGAAGTTACAATTGCCCTTGATAAACATATTGTATCATCATTTTTATTTTGATAATACTTCTTTTATTTATGACATCTAATATTTTTAAAGCTTTACCTTTTCCTCTTTTATTGGGTATAATAGTAACTTCAAAATAACTTCTTCTAAATTTAATTCTTCAGCACTATTTAATAATCTTTCCATTTGATCCATGAATAACTTTTTAACTGTATTATATGTTCTTATAGGCCAGCTTTTATGTTTAGCAATTATGATTTCATGAATAGGTACTATTTTAATTCTTCCATTAGGGTAATCTTTTATAGAATAATCTATCATGTGATCAAAAGCATTTGTAAATGTTTCTTGTTTTCATCCTTTAGACTAATTTTATAATTAAATACATAAATACTTGCTTTATGTTTATATTCTTTTGTCAAAACAAGTTTATATGAATCTCCTTGCTTGGATAAAATTTTATCCTTTTTGCCTCCATTTTTAAGAAAACATTTTAGTTACTTCAAAATGTCTAAAACAAATCTAACAAATAAATTAGCAGATGAACTACATCATAGAGTTGTAAAATCTTTTCCTAAAAGACGTGTTTATGTTCATTCAATAGATCAAACATGGGCAGTTGATTTAATAGATATGCAACCATATTCAAAACAAAATAAACACTATAAATATTTATTAGCAGTTATAGATGTTTTAGTAAATATGGTTGGTTAAGCCTTTGAAAAATAAAACAGGAGTAGCAGTGAGTGAAGCATTTAAAACATTATTTAAAGAAAGAAAACCAATATATATTTGGTCAGATAAAGGATCCGAATTTTATAATCGACAAGTAAAAGAATTGTTAAAAGATAATAACATAAAGTTATATTCAACTGAGAATGAAGAAAAATCCAGTGTAGTGGAACGATGGATAGGAACAATGAAACAACATATGTATAAATACTTTACTGCTAATGAAACTTTAAAATATTATGATATATTAGATAAATTAGTTAAAAATTATAATAATACAGTACATTCTTCAATTAAAATGACACCTGTTCAAGCAAGTAAATTAAAAAATGAATTAACAGTGTATAAAAATTTATATCCAGAAAAGGAAGAGAAAATTAAAAAACCTAAATTCGAAGTCGGAGATAGAGTAAGAATAACAAAAAAAAAGGGTAAATTTGAAAAGGGTTATACTACTCGTTGGACTAAAGAAATATTTGTAATTGAAAAAGTTTTAAATACAATTCCTTTTACTTATAAAATAATTGATTTAAAAGGCGAAGAAATAACAGGTTCTTTCTATGAACAAGAATTACAAATGACTAAGTTTTAAATCTTTATTATAACACTCATTTGTAAGAACTTAAACACAAGATAAAGTATTTGTGAAATTACACGTTATCATCCATGTACAGAGTGTCTTCAAGCTTATTATAACAGTCACTCAGGTATGTAGAAATACAGAATCCATTATCAGTTAATAGTCAACACATAATCCTTAGCAACGGCGCTACTGCAGTGTCACCGTTGCCATGTTATGAATTACGGTAGTAAAGTGGGACTGTACATGACAAACAAGAACAAGTATTGTACTATACATAATTTAAATGGCGTATCTTCTTACAGCGTCGGCAGAGTCATGACTTCTTGAGATGATTCCATTTCTTGTGTGGGACATATATCAGGATTTTGTTTCCAAAATGTGTTCATTTCTGGGCTGCTGTTAAACAAAGCTACAAGTTCTTTCTTAAGCTTGTAGATCTCGGTGAAAGAAAGTCCAACTTCATAAAGTTTAAAGTATCCTCCCAACGATTTTGCACATTCCCGCAACCTTCGAGCATAGGAAGGATGAATCCCAATGTTTTCAAGAAGCCACTTACCCCATGTAATAGTGATAACCCCTTGAAAACGTAGTTCGAAAATTTCTTGTAAACAGCATTGAGCAACATTCCATATTGAATAAAAAGAAGAGAGTCTGAGCATTTTGACGTTTAAGATGCTTAAACCCGTCTTTTAATTTTCAAGCGCTTGGGCTTCAGTGGTAATGTCCTCAAGTTTAAACAGAAACACATCTCTGTTTATCGTCTTCTTTGTATCTACAAAGTTTTCAACTAAATATGCATGAAGTTGTTCATGACTTCGTTTTTGTACTCCCTTTGTTTTCTTTGTCATGATTACTTGTTTCAAATTACTCTTTGGTTTCCTCGGAAACGTCTTGGTTGGTCCTTCCATCACAACCTTGTTTAAAAAAGTAGTCATATTCATATGAAAAGCCTGATGTTCTAAAATAGTTGCATATTGTTCATCCGTCCATGTGTACTTTTGTGTAGCATTCATTATTTGAGTATATGATCAAATTGACGAAATTCAATAAAATGTTACAACGGAATCTATTCACAACACAAAATAATAGAATGAATAAACACCTACAGATGATTTTCTTGTGAAATACTCCAATGTTTTACCCTCAAGACGTATATCTGTCTTCTCTCACTGTCAATAAACGTCTGTTATATGTTTACATGTGATGACAACGTTATCTAGGCAACATGTAAACATACTCTTGACAACCATGTAAATATTTTCAATGATCGATTTAAATAGACTGAAAATAGATTTAAAAGTCATGTCCTATTAAATGGCAATTCACAAATGTAAAAGCAATTTAAGTTGTAGTCGTATTGATCCGTTTTATTACTAGACTATATTGATAGAATTAATTAAAAATCACAATTTACATTTACCATTTCTCGAGGTTGGGGCGCACTGGGAAATTTTTTCTCCAAAATCCAACAGAATTTTTCGCGGTGTGTTCTCCCGACCTTTTTTATTTTGTTTTTGAAATTTTTTTTTTTTTGGTGTTTTTAATAACGTTTTTTTATAAAAAGTACAAGTACTATACTACTCCTTAGGGAAAAAATGAGTTTTATAAAAACCCAGGATTAAGGTTTTGGTGTGCTCTTTACAAAAAATATTTTTTTTTTTTTTTATGGGGTATAAATGAAAAGTGTGTTTTTTCTTCTTAATTTTGAAGTTAAAATCACACAAAAATGTTGGTAAAATTTTTATTTTGGATGTAAAAGGGTTTTTTCTTTAAAATGGGGGTCAAAATTGAAGATAATTTTTTTTTTTTGGAGGGGTATAGGTGTGTGATATTGTGTAACAGCTTATATAAGACTAGTGCACAAAATAACAAACACAACCTTTCACTGCTCAATGATGTTTTATATTTACCCCGAGTGAAAAATTTGAATCTTTTACAAATAATTAGAGATATGGGTTAAACGTCAATAAGACAACAACCAAATAGGACATTAAAACAAACAAAAGGACATGTTCAGACAATTTGTGCATCTCCAAATCGCCACGAATCGAAGTAAATATGTATAAATTTGATTGAGACTAGTACTACAAGTCTGTCACCAACTCCAACTTCTTTAAAAGGACAACAATATAAAAATAGTCACTAGCGGCAGATACAGTATCATTCCAAATTTTCTGATGAAATGATATTTACTTACCCTAAGATATTTTCTTCTAAGTTTTATGCAGTAATACGACATTAACTAATCAAAATGCTGCTTGCAATGTTCACTATACGAATGACAGCGTACCCGACAGAAGTTCTTCAAATGAAGAGAGAAATAGTGGTGGAAAATGTGTTAGACCAAATGAATGTGCATGCTGCAACAAGGGATTTTATGCAGATTATAGTGACGGATACTGTAAAAGTGAGTCTTACTTATTTGACAATAGCTTTTTAAATGTTATTGACATATAGTTCTAAGCAATCTTCGTCAATTATCAAGATAATTTACCAACTCTGCTGTCTGGCATTCGGATCATTTTCCATTGTTAATAAGACGAAAAAAAAAAACATTGACATAGAAGGAAGCAAAAGCAAAATAAACAATCTCCTTTAAAGTAGTTTTCTGAATGTTCTTATCCTTTCAATGACCGTAAGGTTCACGAAATGCTAATAATGTAGAAAACATCAGTGAACAGAGCTATCATTATCGTATATATTATGTAATGACATATGATTTGATATAAACATTTTGACTATCAGCGGTCAATCAACAAAATGTGATCCATTAGCAACATATTCACCAATCTCACCTCGAATAACCATCCTGTAAAACCATCTGCATATAATTCCTTCTCCGCATACTGGCGTGTTCCCAATTTTATAAACCATTCAAGTCAATAGAATCTTGGACACACCAAAATGCAACCAATTAGAACTAGCTGTTGTTTTGGTTGATACAGTCTAACGTTAGATTATGTCAGTTTTATGGACTTCCCCTTATTGAATATACCTTTGAGTTCGGTATTTTGTTATGCATTTTAAGTAATACTTTCAATATGACGTGTATATTGACTTTAACTAATAGCTTTGCATCGTGCTGCGAAGCAACAAAGATAGTTTGGTAAAAGTTGAAACAGAAGTAGAAACAAATTATTGAGTATTCACTGACATTATTGTAAATATCTAAGAGGTAGAGCATATTTCTCTTGATTTTTACGAACCCGCATAAAAATAAAGATGAACAAAATACATATTATATGGTAAGCTATTAAAGACACAAATAACAGGAAAGTAAAAGATTTGAAAGCCAATAAAATAAACCGTGAACATTAGATACAGGCAGCGGCACACAGAACGAGGAAATGTAAAGATGTCTATGTAAATAAATCAAAATTGTGGTTTTGACGTTTCAATTTTTTCAGTATGCCCACATATACCAATGTGTGAATATAGAAGCTGTCACTCGCCTCATGGCTATGGAAACGAATGTGTATATTGTAAATACGAAAATGATAATATACGTTATCAAAGAGCATACAAGTACAACAATATATCCATTACATGTGAAAGTAAGTTGCAACATTACTATTTTACAAAGTATATAAAATAATTAAATTAAATGTAGTTCATCATAAGAAAAAAAAACTTATCAGTCTCTTAATGTTAACCTTGAGGAAACTGGATCAGTTTCTGTTTTGGTTTTCAAGCACTATTTAATTTTATCTTTAGTGCCAGTTTTGCATCCCAAATACAAAACTGGCAGGAATGAGTAAACAAACCAGACACAAATTTGAACAAAAAATATATGGTTCATGTCTGTCATATTTGTTTTCTTAAATTATTTTGTTATAAATTACTTTTCTCTGTTTGACTGCTTAATACAAGTTTGACTGTAACAGATTTGACCTGTGTTGATTAATTTTGGAAATAATGTTGCTTTAAAGGGCGGAATTATAGAGAAAAAAAGCAAAATATAAGAAGCAATATACATATCGTTTTATTTGTGAACGAAATGACGAGCAACAATAAGAGGGAGAAACAATATGTTTTTTAGCATAACTCTTTCGTACCATCGAGAGAGAATCGGTTAATGATTCAAAAACTTAGAGAAAACATATGACACTAGGCCCCTGCTAAAATGTAAGGTGTTGATTTGTTTCAATAGAAAAAAAGGAAAATATTAATCGGATTGATTATCAGTACTTCTAAGTTGATAAACAAAAGGTTTGTCACTTTTGCAACTATATAACAGAAATAGTGATGAAATTAGAAATGTGCAATACACATCAAACTTCAGACCAACGAAAGCATTTAACACATTTATCAAATGCAGTATTTTTACAACTCACGTTGAAATATGTTTATTATTCAAATATTATAGACATCCGTTACTAAATATAGATATGAAAATAGTAACTCTAATGCATTCATTATCGTAAACAGAGACTTGTTCCTGGAGACCAGACAGTACTAGATGTTTTCCTGGTCATTGTTCGGACGAGTATGCAGATACATGTGTTTGTACAGAAGGTTTTGCTAGTCCATCAGAACATTGTAATGCAAGTAAGTAGGGGTTACAAGAGATAAGTGCTCAAGTCAATGATAGAGGTATCTTGACCTTGCAGTAAAGTGTGAGTTCTTCAGCTTGTCGTTTGAAACCAACCCGTCTAACGAATAGGAAGAATATGATAACTAATAAACGAACGTAATAAGACTGTGTAATTGAAAGTATTTCGTTCGTATTTCTACCTGTTATTATAGGTTTTGTCACTTTTCTATTGATTGTCTGTGCCACAAAAATTATATGTAACACCTATACATTTATTTTACAGTTTCAAAAGAAATCGATATACTCCATGCCCAAGTGATCTTCATGGACGCAGAAAACACAACGGTTTCATCTCCTGAAAATGCGAATATTCCTAGAAACGTTTCAAAGAAATGGACCAATAATAGACATTTGAAAACAATGGAATTTTCTCTAGGAGCAATTTACAATGCAACAGGAAATATACCAAAGTTTGGTGAATACACCGAAACAATAAATGGCGAAGACAAAATTGTGTCACATTATGTTACCGAATTTAAGTATGGTATTATAGCAGGCTGGATGAAAGCTATCTTAATTAGAGGTAAGATATGTTCCTAAATTTGAAATTGAATGCTTAAAATGCAATAAATCAAGTATATAAAATGAACAATACTGGTAGAACGTTTCAGTGAGAAGAAGGGATAAAATTGCACGAATTTCAATATGTTAGATCATCCGAATGACCAATTCAGAACTGTTTTACAAAAGTATTTGCCGTATAGTTAACATGGAAGTTTGATCATGCATTGAAAATAAAAAAATAAAACTATAACGTTAATATCATCATTGTGTCCAATCATGTATAAGTATTCTCTGTTAATTTTAGCCAAAACATGAAGAGCAAACTAAACAAACTTTTGTTTAAAACATTTATAGAATGCCTTATATATTATTAAGCATAATCCCGTTGTAATTATTAAAATAAGTTACAATTAAAGAAATAATTAGTTTATAAAACAGACAATTAAATAGCATTCAATTGAATTTATCTCGATACCAAAGACGTTTAAGTTGTCTATGAATTGCATCAGGCGACTGCCTTACAACACGGACGTCATTACATGTAACAGGGATACACTCCTACATAAAACTGCTCTAACAGTGTTATGAAGAAGAACGGCTGAAATCGACACTACATAAGTTTACGGTTACCATCACGAATTGGTTGACCGATACGGTGTGTCGGTATCTCAACTCACTAGTGACATGCTTTTGCGGTCTTATGTATTTGGATACTAGTTAATTCGTCTGGTCTGAATTTTCTACGATGATGGCATTTTGTCTGAATAAAAATTTGCATGACGAGTGGTGCATGTAAAACAGGAGATGCTTACTCTGTCGACATAACCGTTCTAACTGCTCGTGAGAATACATGCTATTCCTTTTTTATTTTTAAACTTGATCGGTCTCTTCGTAATCGGTTTATGAGATTTGAACAACAAAATATCCAAGAATCATTGGTGACATAAACAGGTATTTCTAAAAAAACAGAATCAGCAGCAAAACACCGTTTGTATCTAGACAATTTTCGTTTTGCTTAGTTGTGGCTTTGTCTCTTCGTAATCGGTTTATGAGATTTGAACATCGGTTTGTCGCCTTAATTTACAACAACAACAAAAATATCCAAGAATTATTGGTGACATAAACAGGTATCTTTTACAAAACAGAATCAGGAAGCAAAACACCGTTTGTATCTTGACAATTTTTCATCTTTACTAAGTTGTGGCTCTGGGCGTAAATGATGAAGGTTTGTATATAGTATAGTTGTAGAATATCAGATCATTTTGCAAATATTCGTGTATAAAACGTTAACTATATCTTTGGTTGAAAATTAAAATGGAAGGAACATATTTTTGTCAAGAAAATTTACAGTTACTGTCGACAAGTTAATTTTCAATTGATACTTTCACAAAATCGAAATGTACAGACGTATTAATGTCATCACACCTTTACTTCACCTTTAGTTATTTCTTTAAAAAATGATAATAATATAAGACAATGTGTTATGCTAAACTGTGTTTTGTAGGTAATTGCATATTTAAATATCAACTCGGACAACGTTGGACGATTAAGGATTACCTATCAAATAGCTTATAGTCTCTTTTCATTATTTGATTTAATGTAGGTAAAATGATGTTAATTAAATCTATTGTTTCAATTGTAAATTTTAAAATGGACTATAGAAAATAGAAGATCTTTTAAGGTAAAATTTGTACACTCATGATAAAAATTTTTATGTTTATTAGGACGTACTATTTTTGTCGTCTTGAATTGATGAATTGTTTGATGAACTGCTCCTTGTTTAGTCTGATTGAATTATCGTCTATTGTACAGTGTACATTTATTTCAGACAATAATACAACTGTATCCCTTTTCAATGAATATTGCAAGAAAAACATAAAAGAAATTCGCCTTTCCCAGTCAAGTCAGAGTTTCACTGTCAAAGAAGTTTAAAATTTGTAGATCAGTTTCGACACAATGACGAGTAAGTACCATGCAAAGTATTCATATATGATTATACAATTTCTGTATTCAAGGCTTTATAAAATAAGGATATGTTGTATTATGATTGCCAATAAGAAAACTACCAGGTATCTAAAAGAGTCCAAATGAAGCAGGTTTCAGGGACTATAGGTCATTGTACGAACTTCAAGAATGATCAAAACCCATACGCTATAGTCCGCTATAAAAGGCCCCAACATGACAAATTGTGAAAGAATTCAAACGAAAACACCAACTGCCTGATTTATAACAAAACAATAAACGAAAAAAAAAAACAAACCCCAAATATGATCGTGTCCAACCAGTGACAACAACTGCATATACTTTCTCAAAGACGCCAGTTATATTTTGAAGCGAATAGTAAACATTTTGATAAATACAATCATAAAGAACGATAACTTCAGACAAAATAATTTATACTGTACCTGCATTGTCCGTACGTTCGTCCAACAAACATTTTATTCACATTTTCTCAGAAACTACTGAACAGAATATGCAGGAAAGTTGGATAATGTCAGATACTTTTGTTTATATTCCTTGCATTACGAGCTAAGACCAACAACGCGTGTATTCTTGATTTTAAATGTATTTCAAAGGGGCTGTTTATATAGAAACACCAAAGGAATCACGGTCAACACACATATTTAAGCGATCAGTCCAATTGGCTGATCTTTTGGTGTTTTATCGGGAACTTTCAGATATTACAATTGAAACAACTCATCCTTACACAATAACATGTGTTAATAACATAAACGGTAACAATTTTACTGCACCATATGCGCATTTCGACAAGTAGTGTCTCTTCAGTGATAATCAAGGCCAAAATAGTTGTAAATCCAAAACCTCTACAAACGTTGAAGAGCTGAAAAATAGAAAAGGACCTAAAATATAGCCAAATTCGGACAAGTAATCAGAGCTTTGCATGAGGAAGATGTATTCCTTAATTTAGAATGATTTAAAAATTTTAACATGAAATTTCAATCAAAACAATATCCGTATTTTCATGCCAGTACTGGCTACTGAGCTGGTGATACCCTCGTGGACTTATAGTCCACCAGCAGTGGTATCGATACAGTCGTAGCTATTACATAAACGGTACCAATTTTACTGCACCAGATGCGCATTTTGACAATTAATGTCTCTTAAGTGATGATCAAGGCCAAATAGTTGTAAATCAAAACCTAAAACAAACGTTGAAGAGCTGATAAAATTAAAAGGACCTAGAGTGTAGCCAAATTTGGACTAGGAATCAGAGCTTTGCATAAGGGAGGTGTATTCCTTAATTTAAAATGATTACCAAAATTTTAACAATAACTAATATAGTTTTCGTTTTAAAGAATTTGAGCAATTCAAATTGTAGGTTAACTATATCAGTTGAACTCGAAAATGGAGGATATTTGGTTTACGAGAACAGAGATAACAGGCACAGTTACAAAACTGAAGGAAAGTGGCCTACACACTCAGTCAATTTGAAAGGAATCAAAACAGCTGAATCTTATGAATTTCACTGGGATACAGAGCTTCCATACTTTTCTTGCATTGTATCGTTTTGTGATTCTCTACCTATCTACGTACCTGATACATCAAAATCTGTACGTCTAATTTTATAAGCAACATCAAACTCTTAACTGAATCTAGAAATGGTTTTCATGAATGCAAATATTGATTTGATTTGAATTTTTTCTGCCACAATTATTAGACTTTTCAACTTACAGCTTTGACCAATAGATTTTTCCCTGTCGGTTATTACTATTTGCTTCTTTCTTAAACTATTCATTATTTCATAATGATATAAAAGATTCGCAATACTTAATCGTTCAACTGTGTTACCAATGCATCATACACTGTTGAGACCAAACATACGATCAAATTCGTCCAGGGTTTCCCTATCTCTTCCGATGCTAGTAGTTGTGAGATTTATGTTTACATCATCACAATATAGAAAAAACAAAATAAATAAATGTTTCTTAATTAAAAGCAAATTCATTTTGAAACAAAATTACTACGCAAATACCATCATCCTCAGTATTTTTCTTGCTAATTGCAGCGTTTTATAGATATCTATTGGATCGATTGGTCAGATGATCTTTCTGGAATAGACTACTATGATATTGAAGTATTTGAATTGGAAACTGCCGCACAAAATGAAATAAAAGAAAATGCGGCACCAATCATGCATGTCAAAGGGATTATAGGTCGATCGGTATGTCTAAGTAGTTTTAAATGATTCATAGTAAAGAAAACAATTTGCCTTTAATACAAATTGCCGATTTTGGTTGTTGCTTTTTGATCTTCTCAGGATATCCTCAACTGTTGGTCGCTTCTTTTGCAATGTAGTAGATTTAACTATAAAAAGAAAATAAACTTTACAGAAAGTTTTCAATTTGCCTTCATACATATTGTCAATTAAAACATACGACATGGGCTAAAACCGAAGCGGGAGATCTAAGATTTAGTTCCTCGTTGATTGATGTGTATTTCGACAGTGTTTATGTAATTTTAGCTTTTAATATCTTTAACATAGATATTAAATAAAAGGCATTTAGAAAAAATAATAACTTCTATTTAATTAGACAAACAATACAAAAACAACCTATCGTTATGTTTCAGTAATCAGGTACAAGCATACAAGCTTTTAAAACATCGACACACTTAAATACGTCTCAAAACATAACACAACAATGATAATAGTAAAACAATTGAGTCTTTAGTCGTATCCTTATTCTAGATAAAAGAGACTGTCTTAAGCTGACTGTACGGTATGGGTTTTGTTCAATATTGAGTACCTGAGAGTGACATATAATTGCTTAAATCCACGTCATTTGAGCGCTTGTGGATAATGGCAATCATACCACATCTTTTTATTTTTTATATTAAAACCGCTATGAAACATTTTTACCAGGTTTTCACTATAAAACTAACCCATTTTTGTTTTGTTTTTCTATCCATGACACCTGCTGACAACTTACAACCGTAAAGATACTGATACGCTTAAATTTATTTTTAAAACTGTTCTCTATTGATTTTTCCTTGAGGTATCGAATAAACTCCTTTGAGGGTAAGTTGGTTTCATTTGACAGTTATGGTTCTATTCGATGGTATTACTTCCTCGCAAAAACACTTACTTGACCTGCAAAGCAATGGTAATCATTAGTTCCTAAATGTAAACATTTATATAGATTCGTTTAAGAAGTATAAAATATTGTCCAGTAACCCGTACCCCAAGTACCATCTTTGCCCCATCTTTTCTTATTGCAAATTGTGTCTTTGCTGCTGTGATTTGCTGTGTATAACGGAATATCATAAGGATTCAACAGAAACACTACCTGATTCATATTTCTAGCAATACATAGATACGTTTAGACGGCAAATACTTTCTAAAATGTTTCATATAATACAATGAATTTATCCACCGCCAATAACAAGGAAACTCCTTTATCATCACTTTATATTGATCTATTACGAGTTTCGGGAGCCTCGTTGGCCGAGAGGTCTAAAGTGTTCATCTAGTGTATCAATTGCCTGTCAACACTGAGGCTGTGAGTTCAAATATCGTACTTGTCTAAGGTCGGTGGTTCTCACCTGGCACTCCGGCTTCCTCTACAAATAAGAACAATTACCGCCCGATACAGCCAAGAGTGCTGAAAGTGGCGTAAAACACCAACAATCAATCAATCAATTATGAGTTTTGATTTATTTTACATGTACTAGAACACCCCACGACATTGCGGGTCCTTGATTAAATTAAAGTACCGATGCCTTATTTTTAGTCTGGACTTTTAGTATTCGTATTAACATCTGATAAAGTCATGCTGATTGTAAGGTGGACAGTTTTCTCTGCTTTTAAAATCTTTCTGTTTGAACCCGACCTTGTTTTCTTACTACAATTAACTTACTATAAACTTAATTTAATTCTTTAACTAATTAAACAAAATTAATAGTGGTATTGGCGTGGAAGAAAACAGTCTTGGTAAATAGTGTACATAGATATAAAACAAGTACTAGAAGAATTCTGGATTCTCCTGATAGAGGAGGGATTTACAGAAGGTAATAGGTAACTACAACAAAACAACCGGAAACTACATGTGACATATACTATTGGCATTGGTATCTGATTCGACCCGGAACTTGATAATTATTGATGATATTAATTATGTGGAAAACAAAAGCTCCTGGAGTGGTGTAATTTTAAACAACACCATTGTCCTATATTAGATATAAATAAAGTTGAATTCTTTGATTCGTCGTTTTAACATCATGCCGGCTAACAAATTGGACCTCGTTATTTTAGTAATATAGATACGTTGTACCCTCAAAGATTATATTTGTTAAATTTGAAAGTTTTGTTTTAGCTTTGGTTAATTATCAAGCAGTAAATCAGTATCATGCCATCATATTTAATATCCTTCATCTCCATTAATCATTTATATTTATATTTTCAGAGTAGAATAGAAATGGCGAAGCCAGGAATGTATTCTATTCATTTTAGAAGCTATGACAGGGCGGGAAATTATGAGACTGCAAGAGCCCTTTTTCTGTATGACAACAACGATATAATCGACAATGGTAAAGGAAATACAGAAGTGGAAAATACAATACATTACCTTGGGAAAATATGGATAACCAATTCAAGTCCTCTCATAGAAGTGGCATGGAGGGACACATTTGTGAAAACCAATCACGTAAAATACAATTGGCTTGCAAATGTTCAATCATATCCAAACATTTTATCGACATACGATGACAATGGCGGTAAACGTACCATAAAAAGTGTTCCGAATGTAAAAGGTAATAAATGTATTTTTACTGGTTAAACTAAAGAAAATTATAAATCAAGGCGACAGTAGTTTACCAATGTTCGAATCTGTAAATCGATTAAAAAAATACAAATCAAGATAACAAACACAAACTGAAGGAATCGTATGAAATCCAAAAGGAGCGAGACCGTGTGCGTCGAAAGGGTAAGGGCATCCTGCAATGCATGCATCACTCTAAATGCGAATTCACACTCCGTCAAACTTACACAATCAAGAATAGGACGCAATCGGTTACATTACAGATCAGACAACTTTCCTGGTATCTAAAGATTTAAGATTTAAAACATGTTGCTAGTAAGTTGAGACACCGACACATCATATAGGTCTGTCAATTCGTGATGGTGATCGTGAAATTAATGTTATGTCGATTTTGATAATTTTCATCAGAACTCTGTTGGCTCAGTTTAAATTAAAAGGACCACACTCCTGTTAATGAAGTCCGAAAAGTGTGAACATTCATGAGCGCAACGTATTTACTAAGATATATAAACGCTATACGTCGAAGTAGAGAGTATGGTTTACTGGAAGATGGATAATTGACAATTGGAAAGTTTGAATAATCACCATTAATGCCGATCTCCTACTTTGAGAAGTATCTTTAATCTCAAGTTCACTGGGATTTATTAGCTGTAGACACTTTTGTCTTTTGAGAAGGATCTGTATGAATTCTGCTTTACATGAGTATAAAACAAGTCGGCCAGTAGTGGTGCACAGTGAGTATCCATTTCAAAACCGATTATCTGCAGAAATATCAATCCACCAAACTCGACAAATATGTTGTCGATTAAAATCCAGCATTTTTTATGTCACCTTCAGTGTATTTGCTGTGGGAATCATTTTGGTTCTTTACAAAGTAACATTTTCATGACCTAAGACAGTAGATTAGATAATGTGTAAATATGTTTTACTTATATAAATAAGCCTCAAAAATATACATAATAGTTTTGTGAATAAAATCATTTTGAAGTGCGATTTACAACGTAATATGATTAAGAAGTAAAGAAGAGGTCAAAACCAAAGCTATAAATTATCCTGCTAATCACATATTATAGTTTAACAACATAAGCTTTATGGAAATATTTAGCAACATGTGATTGTGCCAAATATCATTTGCACATATAAAACATATTTATCGAGAAAACTTTAATATTGATTTGATTAAAAGACATAATAAAACACGTAAAATTATCTAGAAAAATAATGTCAGTGATTTGAATTGCAACATTTCCTAATAATCTTTATCTTTGAAATAGGTATTGTCAAGTTTGAAATTGCCCATGATGTTTATGGAACCGATCTCAAATCGTTTTCCCTTTTACGCATGTATCAAATGTGTATGAGGAATTTACTGTTCAAAATGTAACGTGGGATGACGGGGACCAACTTATTACAACAATAAGAGCATTTGATTTTCTGGATAACTACAGAGATGAGACAATAATCACTTACAAGGATTCAACACCACCGATTATTTCTAATTTATGGCTCACTAAAGGAGATCGGATCAACACTGCCATTCACAGCTTTGAAGAATTAAATGAAATGACGTAAGAACATAAAGAGTAAATATTATACGGTTAGGCCGAATACTTTTTAGCAATTAGTTTAGGAAGGTGATTATTATTTTATCATGTCTGAGTACTAACATGTTTTTAACACGAAGAAATCATAACTCGAGAGGAGAAAATACTGATTTCAATTGCTACCATATACATAATTTTTTCTCTGGTGGAAAGTTGTCCCATTGGTAATCATACAGCATCTTCTTATTTTATATTTAGTCTAGTATAGAGGATTCATTTATTAGATTTGAACACACCGTTAGTAACTGCGAGTTGTCTTAGGTCAGTACTTTGCATTTTAATCTTTATATTAGTGGTTTTGTGCTTATGCTTTATTATTGTCCTTTGGTATCTGCTACCTCTATTTTGTTTGTATGAAGTTCGGGTAAATACATTACTTGTTCTTGATTAAAAATCTAAAGGAAATTCAATATGTTGTTTATTTGTTTTAGTAGATATAAACATGTTTTATAATTCTTTTAATGCGTCTACATTGTTAGAAACCTTTATTGTGTCTGTTAAACAGGCAAATAGAATTTACAAAATAAATTTGACGTATTTATTCATTGTTGTAAATTTTGTATTCATATAAAGTAAGCTGCAATTTTCTTGTTAGAAAATGTGTCTATATATATATCTGACGTTTGTCATATTGTATTTAAACATGCACATGTCAACTTCGTTTGTCGCTTGTGTTTTAGGATTGAATGGGATGCCTATGATTATGATAGTGGAATAAGTCATTTAAAATGGAGGTTGTATAGTAACTACAGTGGGACTAATATCATTCACGGAGAAATAGACTTACCAAGTCAAGGTGAAACACAGGTGATAATGTAATACACTGATTTACGGACCCACAACACTTATTTCCGCAAAAGTTACTTGTAATGGACGTTAGTGAATATAAATATTCAATTTTGGCCTCAACCTGATGATTTTTACAGAGTGCAGTCCGAAAACTTCTGTAGGCCGTCACGCAAAACTTGTATGTTTACATGTTCACCAATTTAATATAATTAAAATGTATATAATAAAACCACAAGAATTTCATTTAAAAATGAAAATTTATATTTTCAGAACAAGTCTTAAAGTAAAAATCCTGGCTAACTTTTGTCCTTAAAATATTATTATGCAGTGTTAGCGTCATCTCAATATGCGATGCAAGAATCGATAAAAATCATGTTACCAATTTAAAAAAACAAAAACAAAAACAAAAAACAAGTAATACTCAATGGAAAATAGGCAAGCACATTTCATTTTACATTTAGTATCTATATTCAAATGTTCATTTTCAGACTTTGGAAGAATGTGCAGAGAAATATAGTAACAATAGAGGACCGGCTTGTTACTGTACAAAGTACACTGGTTGTTACCTCAAACACTTTAATATCAAGCCTAATATGGTAGTAGGCGAAGGCAATGGGATAGTCCATAATAGATCAATGGGAGAACACGATTTGGATTATTTTATTGATGTAAATGTGACAAATATGGCAACATTGATTTCACTTAGGACTATAAAAGTAGGTACCATGTGATATTTCAAGATTTGCATTTTACTAATCATTAATTTACAAAAATTCTTTGTCCGTCCGTAACTTTTGTTATCCATTGTCATGAGAAACATTATTACGAAATGACTTGATATTTGTCTTGAACTTTATAATGCTTAGTTGAAACCAGTTATCGATTTTTAGATTTGACTGGCAGCATCTTCCTGTGTTATAATACTTTGAATATTTAGTTTACCCACCGGTCAGTATGAAATTTTCGTCAACGGCTATTAAAAGTCGGGCTATATTTATCACAACGTCTCGTTCCACTTAGAGTTAGCTTTGGTATTCCTTTTCGCAAAATAATATGTGATTAAAACATTGGTGGTTCATTAAGTGTAACAAATATATTTTTCTACTTTTATATTTGTTTAACCAGCAAATTGAATACAGACCTAAAACTTGAAAGCATTGCAAAATTGATATGAAAATTGCATGATTGAGAGTTGATAAGTTCCAAAACGAAAGCAGAATTCTAGATTACGAAAAGATAAATAACAATGCATATGCACTTCTTAAATTGATATTAGTAATTCAGAAATATTATATTCAAGAAAAGCAAAAAAAAATAAATAAAATGACGGTTCTGATCTTTAATCAAATAAAGTGAATTATAGATTTTGGACTATTACAGTTCGTTACGTACTTGAGTTTATTTCAGATCACTCTTGATATCACCCTCCAGTGGTTGGACATGTACACGATGGGATGTATGGAAGTCCAGAAGTCGATTTCCAACAGGACTTGCGGCTTGATGCTCATTGGGAAGGATTTTTCGATCATGAAAGTGGTGTTGCATTTTATCAGTACGAGTTTTCAGATGCTTGTCTTACTGACGAACATTTTCAACGTAAATCTTTGGTGCGTTTTAAAAAGTATAGCATTTAATAAAATTAAAGAAAAATTGTAGAAAATTATTTGTTCTTGTGATTGAAATTTTGTTAAAGGCTGTTTAACAGAGTTTAAAATTTTCGTTTTGAAATTTTGTAATTCTACTCTTATAGTTTTTTCAGTTGATATCAAAAGTAAAATAACAAAATACCGAACTCGAAGGAAAACTGAAAACGGAAAGTTCCTTATCAAAAGCTCAAACACATCAAACGAATGGAAACAACTGTCATATTCCTGATTTGGTACAGTTAAACCCAAATAATCAAATGTTACACAAAATAAATAATAGACAAATTACATAACACAGTAGTTCAAATTTATTAAATCTCATCATCAAAGTAGACAATAGCATTGGACACAGTAAATCATATGCGTAGAATAGTTTTAAACATAGTGAAACAATTGAAAATCTTGAGGTCAACACCAAACTCTTAATACCCATAAACACAAAGAGGCAGTATATCAGTCAAACAATATTATATATTATGACCGCTTCAACATGTTATTTTTAGATTAACGATACTTATGATACATTTGCAATGCATACTGCATCAAGTCCTGGGACCTACTACGTTACAGTGGTTGCATACAATAAAGCATTTCATATGTCTAAACCTGTTTGCTCAGATGGTATAACTATTACAACCACAGTTCCTTCAGTTAAAATGTAATTATAATGAATGCAAGGACAAAACCGCGTTTGATAAGAGAAGTTGATGGCCATGAATGGTATTTAGATCAAAACCTTCAGCGGCATATTTTGGAAAATAGTACAAGCAAATGCAAGTATGTATTGATATAATAAATTTGAATAAATATAAATAGATAAAAAAAAAAAAAAAAAAAAAAAAAAAAAACTAAAATAAACCGGATAGTTAATAAATCAATAGATAAACATATACGAAGAAAATCTACAAACAAGTCCACATATTATGAAACAAGCAAAGCCTTTTATTCCAAATAAAAATGAATATTGTAAGATGTGTAATTGCATGCCCAGCACCATTGTACAGTTGAAAGCGTTGATAACCAAAATTGCCAAAAGATGTGTCAAATGAGACTAAAGTCATAAAAATGATAGAAAATCTTATATATCTTTAAAAAATTTTACTACATTTATTGATTGTGAATTTTCAAGAAATGAAAGTTGACTACTGGGGTAAAACTATTTATGTCGTACTGATGTAAAGCTAAATCTTTTAGCTCACCTGGCCCGAAGGGCCAAGTGAGCTTTCTCATCACTTGGCGTCCGGCGTCCGTCGTCCGTCGTCCGTCTTCGTCCGTCGTCGTCGTTAACTTTTACATTTTGAACTTCTTCTAGAGAACCACTGAATGGAATGAAACCAAACATGGCATGAATGTTCCTTATGAGGTGCTGACCAAGTGTTGTTACTTTGTAGCCGATCCTTTATCCAAGATGGCCGCCAGCGGGTGACTTAGTTTAACATAGGACCCTATGGAAATGCATACAAATGACTTCTTTTAGAGAACCACTGAATGGAATGTAGCAAAACATAGCATGAATGTTTCTTACAAGGTGCTGACCTAGTGTTGTTACTTTGTAGCCGATCCATCATCCAAGATGGCAGCCAGCGGGGACTTAGTTTAACATAGGACCCTATGAGAAATGCATACAAATGACTTCTTTTAGAGAACCACTGAATGGAATGTAGCAAAACATAGCATGAATGTTCCTTACAAGGTGCTGACCAAGTGTTGTTACTTTGTAGCCGATCCATCATCCAAGATGGCCGCCAGCGGGGGACTTAGTTTAACATAGGACCCTATGGGAAATGCATACAAATGACTTCTTTTAGAGAACCACTGAATGGAATGTAACAAAACATAGCATGAATGTTCCTTACAAGGTGCTAACCAAGTGTTGTTACTTTGTAGCCTATCCATCATCCAAAATGGCCATCAGCGAGGGACTTAGTTTAACATAGGACCCTATGGGAAATACATACAAATGTCTTCTTTTAGAGAACCACTAAATGGAATGAAATAAAACATGGCATGAATGTTCCTTATGAGTTGCTGACCAAGCGTTGTAACTTTGTAGGCGATCAATCATCAAAGATGGCCGCCAGCAAGGGACTTCATTTAACATAGGACCCTACTGACAATACATACAAATGTCTTCTTTTAGAGAACCACTCAATGGAATGAAACCAAACAAGGCATGAATGTTCCTTTTGAATTGCTGATCAAGTGTTGTTACTTTGAAGCCGATCCATCATCCAAGATGGCCGCCAGATAGGGACTTAGTTTAACATAGGACCCTATAGAAAATAAATACAAATGTCTTCTTTTAGAGAACCACTAAATGGAATGAAATAAAACATGGCATGAATGTTCCTTATGAGGTGCTGACCAAGTGTTGTAACTTTGTAGGCCATCCATCATCCAAGATGGCCGCCAGCTGGGGACTTCGTTTAACATAGGACCCTATGGACAATACATACAAATGTCTTCTTTAGAGAAACACTAAATGGAATGAAACCAAACATGGCATGAATGTTCCTTATGAGGTGCTGACCAAGTGTTGTTACTTTGAAGCCGATCCATCATCCAAGATGGCCGCCAGAGAGGACTTAGTTTAACATAGGACCCCACGGAAAATACATACAAATGTCTTCTTTTAGAGAACCACTAAATGGAATGAAATAAAACATGGCATGAATGTTCCTTATGAGGTGCTGACCAAGTGTTGTTACTTTGTAGCAAATCCATCAGCCAAGATGGCTGCCAACGGGGACTTAGTTTAACAAAGGACCCTATGGGAAATATATACAAATGTCTTCTTCTAGAAAACCGCTTAATGGATTGAAACCAAACATGGTATGAATGTTTCTTTTGAGGTGCTGACCAAGTGTTGTTACTTTGTAGCTGATTTGTCATTGTCCTTATAAAGTCATTTTCTACAATTTCAATGAATTTATTGGTAATTTTGTCAACTTTACAAAAGTCTTCTGCTTTTGATTAAATTACGGGGCCAATATTAAACCAAATTTGGCCTCAATCATTATTAGGATATCTGTTATGATTTTTGTCTATTTTTACATGATTTCCAAAACCAAAGTAAAATCAGGTGAGCGACACAGGCTCTTGGGAGCCTCTAGTTTAATCATGTAAATAATAAGAAAATGAGGTTGAAGACAAAAATATCGTCTGATTTTGTATGAAGCAATACCTGTTTCTTGAATATGTTATAACTTTTGCTCATTATTGGTTTAAAGGTTTTCAGAATCGCTGACCGAAAGCATTGAAATATTCACAACATCACAAACATCAGTTAATGCTGACCACGTTTGCACGAAGACCAATTCGTTTTCAACATTAGTTACTCGAGTAATTCCTAAAATACATATGGTATGTATTTTTCCATTATAATTTTCTTCGCATAAAGAATTAATACACGAAGGAGATTTTATTTCATGCAGGTCAAGAGAAATGCAACCAAATTAGAAAATCCTGCAATAGCTGCTTTGTCGTTTTATATAATGTGCTCATTAACATAACAGTAACTTACTATTTTGACATTACTGTAAAAGAAACTATTAGTGAAAAGGCACACTATGGTCGATCATAGCAATAATGTTAAAATGGATAAATATTAAACTAGTTACATGTTGTGAATTCAAAGGTAATATTATATTTTATGTTATTCCCTTTAGCATATAAGGCATGCATATGTTTCAGTTAAACATAACATGGGCACCAGATATTGATACTTCGCTAATTGATGATTATGAAGTTGGATTTTCGACAGTTTCGGGGAGCAGTGCACCTGATTTAATGGCTTTCCAGTCGTCTAAACACCACAGCCACATCTTAATAAATCACTTTGGAGTGCCAGAAGGAAAGTTGTTCTATATCATTATAAAGTCTATTAGCAAATCTAATGTCATAGGTTCTCAGGTGAGCCAATACTTGAAACATAAACACCATTTTTTTCTGATTTTGACGTATTAATAGGTAAAACAATGTTAGAAAGAAAATATTCTTCGAGTTAATGTTATGGAAAATAATAAAAGTTATATCACAACATTTTCTTCTAATTCAAAATATACAGAAATTTCAAATAGATGAGTATTTAGCTTGTCATTTGGTACAGCAACTTTTAAAAGAATAAACGAATTCTCAGAAGTCATACATGAAGAATAATAGGGATTTCACGAAGGAAAATTTTAATTTTATTGGCGCCAAATTTGCCATTTTCACTTGCAATCATGTTTGAAGGGTTTTATGTTGCCTGTTGTAAGGCCACATGTCTGCCAAAATGCAGTATACCATCTTTTTAAGTTGCAATCTAAAATTTTACCTTTTACTTTTTAATTCACTTAGCGAAACTTATCTATTTTGTTGATTTGTTCATGTTCTGCGTATGACTATTATATTTGCAACTTTACTTCAAGCAAAAGTAAACGACTAGTTATTGATTGTTTTAGAACGTTGGTCCGTTCATACTTGACACAACACCACCTCAGTTTGTTGGATCATATATCGATTTGTATCTGTCTGAAATTACCTCGTTGCAAATTGGTCTGCTGCGAGTTTCAAAGATAGTGATAACCCGTTTTCGCTTGACTATGAATTTGCCATAGGTAAATATTATTAAGAGATATACTATTTTACAAACGAACTATTTTTTGAACTTACTTACACCAAACGTTTTAAAATCCAAATACATAAAAGAAGTTGTTTTAAGCATCAAACCTAAGAACAGAACCACCAAAATATTTTAAAATAAACCTTGCACTGACGCTACTGGGGATTGTATTCTCTGGGACTTTTACATTCTATCAGTAGAGGTTTCGACAACTTTGAAGTAGTAAAATAGTAAAAGTCCATCATACCAATTTCTTTGCAGGAAAAAGGAATAAAAGAATAATTGGTTAGTGCATAAATGTTATTAATTAATCAAATACTTCTGTGTATGATTAAGCACGCATTGTTTTCACAGCGCCTTATTTCACGAAATTTGAATTATGATGACACTTGCCTTTGTAAAGTAAACTGGATATCAAAATATTTTAGTACTTTACATTTAAAATCTTTAAAATATTATTTTATATCATGATTTAATCATCTAGCAAAGGAACGGGTTAACAATTCTTTTTACAGGACACGAACCGTATTCTACAGACATACAACAGTACTCTATAGTAACAGAAAAAGGACCCTGTATTCAATCATCGAATTATATATGTACTGCAACTAATGTATCTGAGTTAGACTGGAAGTTACATGGTCATCATACGTATTACGTGACAATCAAGGCCACAAATCTGGCTGGTTTGTTCGTCTTAAAGGCATCTGTCCCTACAGCCATGATATAGTATTACCTAGTAAAGGTATTGTTATCGATGTTCCAGGAATTCGACAGCATTTATCCCAATCAAGGTATACAGTTTGATAGTAAACATTTTTTTAAATTTTAGGCTCTTTATTCATCTGTGCTTATCAAACAATAACCCCAAAATGTCATAATACAAACGCGTACAAGAAGTCTCAAGAATTATGAAGAAGAGATTTGTACTGTTTTCTTATTGATTTAAAGCTTTTATCAATTCCTATTCGCAAAAGTGGTTGCTTCCTCTAAACAAAAATTCTCACAGGCTCATTCTGATTTTGTTAAATGAAATAAAGGTTAAATCATATACCTAAAATATATGCATTAAAATAAATAAAATCAAAACTTAAATTTGATATTATAAACTTTCGTATTACCTTATAGTCAAATCTGATGGAATCCTAATTTTCAAAAGAGAGTAAAACACATATTAGATGCAATTATTGTCTTGTTTGGAAGACAAACTTTTGAATATTTGATAAGAAATCTTTTATTGAAATTTCTGAATTAAAATATAGATAAAAGAACAAGAGCCTGTAATTCACTGGATGTCATTTGTTGCTGTATATCATATTTGTTTTCGTTCATTATTTTGTACATAAATCAGGCCGTTAGTTTTCTCGTTTGTATTGTTTTACATTTGTCATTTCAGGGCCCTTTGTAGCTGACTATGAGGTATGGGTTTTACTCATTGTTGGCGGCTGGACGATGACCTATAGTTGTTAATTTCTGTGTCAGTTGGTCTCCATGGCAATTATACCACATCTTCTTATTTTTATATAATTGGATTTTTTATATCGTATTTCAGTAAACTGACACAGAAAAAGCAAAAGTGGATGAAGGGCAGGATTAAGTACTGACAGTACTTCTGTCTCTTCACATCACTTAGCTAATATATATTGGTAATTTGTCCTTATACTGCCAGTATTGGTGAAACATGCATTGCAGGAATTAAAAATTCTGGACAGTGATGAATTTGTTTATATACACTTTAATATGCATACATTAATAAGTTAAAAATAAACTTCAGTACACATCCATTATTTATAGACCTATATTTAACCCATTTTTCAGGACATAGAAGACATTGACTTTAATGCCATTACAGAAAATCTAGCTGTACGTTGGACGAAGTTTTATCATCCACATTTGAATTTAACATATGATGCCTGTGTAGGAACTGCTTCAGGCTTGTGTGATGTTGCTGAAAAGAGGAAAATAACAACCAATACTAACTTTTACTTATTCCTTGGACTTACGATTTATCCATTTCAAGTATGTGTTAAAAGCTTACGTTGCTTCAAGATTGCAATCTCTAATAAATTATTTTCAAATTTACAATGAATTAGAAAGCATTTCAAATATACATTTGCATGCAGAAGATGATTTTTCATATATCATATTTTAAAATTGTTGCTTCCGAAATACTTACAAAATAATAAGTCCTCATTACTAATGCACTGACGATTAAGTGTAAATACGAGTCAACAGTAGTTAAACTATGTTCAAATCTCGTGAGTATATTAAGTATTTACAACAAAATAGAAATATAAGATAAAACCTAAGGAAATTGATGTTTCAAATAAGTGAGACCGGGTCCCTACCACGTAAGTGTCTTCCGCTATATACGCATCACCAGGCATGCAAATCAGCGAAATATCTCACAATCTGAAATACGACACATTCTGTGAATAGCTTAAGATCGTTAGACTTTGAAAATATGTCTCATGTGAGTTGAGACACAGTACATCATATCGGTCAACCAATTCGTGGTGGTTTAAAAGCCCAACAAAAGGACTATTTGTTTTTTTTTCATCCGAGATTTTGATTCTTCAAACCAACATTTCGATTTATTAAACTGCGATATCAATTACGCATACACGGACCTATTTAACTTGTTTTAGATCAAGATATATGCTAAATAGATAGAGGACTTCCATAACACGCTGAGATTTTGATTTACTGCACCGATATTTTGATTACAAAATGAAACTATATAATGAATAAACCAACAACTCGGACAAATGGATAGAGTGCTTAATTTAGAATATTATTGACATAGAATTTCCGAGAGTTGATTAATAATGATTTAATTATAGAGGTACTACACTACAGTTTTGCTGAAACATTGACAGGGTCAGTGTTTGTATCCTCAGATGGTGTTACTTTTTAGATCCTAATTGGTCATTGCCAAAACTAAAAATCATTGACGGAGAAAACTGTACAGGCAAGTAATTCCAAATTAATTGTATGTAAAAGTAAATTAACAAAATACCGAACTCAAGGAAAATTCAAATAGGAAAGTCCCTTGTCAAATGGCAAAATCAAATGCTCAAACACATCAAACGAATGGAAAACATCTGTCATATTCTTGACTCGGTACAGGCATTTCCTTATGTAGAAAATGGTGGATTAAAACGTTATACTCAATAACTTAATCACAGAATGTAAATTTACTTCGAATTATTTACTATATTGAACAGTATTTCAATGTATATTAATTATAACAATAATTACATAATCGTCTGAAAATTGAGAAGGCAATAAGCGCAATACACAGGACACAAGAAACATCCTGCTGTCACTCTTAGTGACTGACATTTACACTTAGCAAATGATGTATATGAGTTGCTTTAAGAGGAAATATTGGATATAAGCCACAAAAGTAGACCCGTTTCACAAAATGAAAAAAAAAACTTGATTTCTGTTCACAAACATGTTAATCTGTTAAAACTTACTTACATATATAAAAATCTTTATAATCAGCTAGACTTACAACTATTCTATTGATGTTCATCTTTTCCAGACACTTTACCATTAAACGCGAGCCACCATAATCAGGTATGTAGAAGATGAAGAAGGAGAATATTTATACTCTTATTAATGAAAAAGTCATAAAACATGCTGCCAGGTTTATAAATAGGTAGACCAGACACGTGTGTTTCGTTCATTACAAGACTCATTTGGTACGCTAAGACCATCCATCCATTTTGGTAACAAAACTTAAGTCTTCCGTAATATATAAAATTGTTGAAATAATAAAGGCAACAGTGAAGGTTTCCTTCCTTCTGTATTGAAATGAATTATCATTAATATTGTCATATTCATATATCAACTGTTTACGAAAAATTAGGATTTTCTACCACAGGGATAGATTACTGTAGCTGTATTTGGCAAAACCTTTCAGTTTTTGGTGTCCTCAATACTCTTTAACTTCGTACTATATTTGGCGTTTTTGCTTTTTGATTCAAGCTCCAAAATTGAGTCTTTTGTAGACGAAACTCAGGTCTGGGGTACAAAATTATAAGACTGGTATCTTTGATGAGTTTTTCTTGTGCATATGTACATATTTCTAATATAACCACTGATATATCTTTTGCAAAATACCAATGCAATAGTAAAAAGTTTGTATGCAAAGAGAGACGAAAGATACCAAAGGGATATTCAAACTCTTAGGTCGAAAATAAATTGACATCGCCATGACAATATCCCATTACACACTAGATGTATTCTTACGTTTATTTTTAAATCTATTTTCAACAGGACACACGACCAAATTGTGCTGCTGATAAGGGATTTCAAGTATCGACTACTGTGTTGAGCACATATTTTCAAATTCCATTTGATTATATACCATACATCACACATGCGTTTTGGAGTATAGATGAGCGGCATTGGCTTGGTGGTAAATACTTTTCTTTAATAGTTACCATAACCATAAAATATTAAAGCATTACATTTAAAACGACAGCTAGATAAATGAACCAAAGGGTGAAGTATATGAAATAATTGGAACTACGACACGAGGAAAGAAGGACTACAAAAGAAAAGAAACTAGTAACCAACGAGTAATAAAACATTAAGTGTCAAAGGACAGCATAAGAAAAACATCGAAAGTTTAAATGAAGAAATATCACTTCACAAACCTATAGAAAAATAGAAAACTAAGAATTATGCATGATGAACGAGTTCGAAAATCAGGGGAATTAAAGTTCTCTTAACGGGCAAGTAGTTAGTGATCCACTAATGCCAGCCGCCTTGTTGACCTCAATAGAAATTAAATCCGTAGCTTTATATAATAGTCACCGGTGATGCAGAAATTTTGTAGCAGCTAAAGATGTCATGGTGCCATTCATAAAATTTACGCATGCAAGGTAGTGTTGACTTAAACAATCTCTCGAATATTATTAAAATAACATTTATATCATAATATTTGTTATAATGATATTATAACATGTACATTATGAGCAACGGTGAGTGTATCATTTATAACTTTAACGGTACTAATTTTGATATTCCAGATGCTCATTCTGAAAATAAATGTCCTTATAGCGATGCCATATATATTAGTTTGTCCTTTTGGTTGTATCAGCTCTTCAACGATTTGCATTTTCAAATATTTGCCCTAAATATTTGAAAATGCAAATCGTTGAAGGGCTGATACAAATAAAAGGACCAACAGTAACGCCATACTCGGAAAAGAAGTCGGAGCTACAGAGGAAAGCGATACATTCCTTAATTTAAAAGAGTTCCAAATTTCAAGGAAGCAGTATCCGTATTTCATGCCAGTACAGAGGTACTGTCAATTGAACTGGTGATACCCTATGAGACTAGCAGCAGAAGTATCGACAAAGTGGTAGGAAAAACATTAACGATAACTGCACCAGAAGCGCAATTAGAGAGCTATACATGAAGAGATGCATTCCTTAAATAAAGGATAATTCCAAAAGTTTATAAAAGCAACATTTCAATAAAACAATATCAGTATTGGCATGCGAGTACCAGAGTAATTATCAAATTATTAAATATTACTGAATACTGAATATGTAGACTAATTTACAAAGTAGTCAGAATATACTTGGTTTGTATTTGTAATGACAGTTTCATTAAATTTAGTAGATGGATACTTTTGCAGAGTTAAGAAAGATGTGTTAAGTGTGCATTGTACAAATGTGACAAGAACTTGAAAGATTCTATTTAACAAATTTAACTATTAGTTTAAAATAGCAAAAATGTTTACCAGACGTCTTTCTGGAAGTATGGAGATCAATGAATCATTGGTAATCTATGCTGTAGTATGACAGATAAAAGATAGACAACCAATCCCTTAGATACTGTTAACTTACTTGAAATAATAAGAAATTTGAAAATTTCAGATTTCTGGAGCACATTCAATGAAATGAACTACCAATATACTTCAATCCATCAAAACATGGAGCTGACAGCAAGTGATCTTTCACTTGAGCCCGGACGAACATATCGATTATCAGTGAAGTTTTGTGCAGATATAGTTTGTTTTCCTGCGCTAAAGACTGGTGGTGTTACCATCATACCAAACAAACCTGTTATCGGACCTATATCGATCGATTACACATATCATACTAACAATACAGATAAGGTATTGTCTTTTGTTAATTGCCCCTACACGTTTAAAGAGCAAGTATCAATTATTCTGTCTTTTATTATAACTTTAAATGTTATGTTGTTATACGATGAATTATTCTGTAAGGAGTATTTAATTGCGCACCTTTTATTGATATCCTGGTTTTATTACGTTATTACATAGATATAAGAAGATGTGGTATGAGTGCCAATGAGACAACTCTCCATCCAAGTCACAATTTGTAAAAGTAAACCATTATGGTCAAAGTACGGCATTCAACACGGAGCCTTGGCTCACACCGAACAGCAAGCTATAAAGGGCCCCAAAATTACTAGTGTAAAACCATTCAAACAGGAAAACCAACGGTCTAATCTATATAAAAACGAGAAACGAGAAACACTTATGAAACACATCAACAAACGACAACCACTGAACACCAGGTTCCTGACTTAGGATAGGTGCAAACAAATGCAGCGGGTTTAAACATTTTAATAGGCGCCAACCTTCACCCTTGATAAACAACAGACTAGGGTCATTATAAAACGCAGAGAAAAGTAAATATTGAGAAACATTGGAATTTTACAAAATATATTACTGATTTAAATGCAATATTGTTCAATGTCAATTAATTTCAGTTGTTATTGAATATAGATGTTTTGTTGTAAAGAAACGTATTTTGTTAAATCTTAGATAAAAATCATGTTCGCTAATATGTATGATCCCGACGTTTTGGACGAAGAGGAAGCAAGACGAGTAGTATCACATTACGAATACAGTCTACAGGATAGTATAAATGGAATATTTCATTCTTGGTTGAAAGCAGATAATATATCAGCAGTTAACAGCTCTTTCGTATGTTAAATTTTTCTGGATTTAGTGTCTGATCATTGATCTTTACACGCACATTTTAGTCAAAAGAAATTACAATCACAGATTTTATGGAATTTTACTTACAGCTTTCGCACGTTCGACTTGTGCTGAAAATAGTTAAGTAATTCATTTATTCTTCTTCATTTCTGAAGTGTAAATGAATAATATAAAAAAAGATGTACATAAGTGAATTCGTAACAAACTTTAAAAATGTTCTTTGAAATAGACATTATTGCCATCTTTGCTGTTCGTCGTAGAAAATGTTTTAAAATAATGTTTTATGGCTCTACAGAATAATTTAAACGTTATTCGTCATCATATTAGTATTTTTCACCAGAGGGCCATTCTGAATGATGTATCTGTATAAACCAAAATCAAAACAAGGATCTTTCAAATATTTTTATTAAAGAGGTAAACAACCGGAATTAAAAGAAATCTGATGTCTACAAAAGTCTAGGGATTGTTTACAGCAAGTTAGAATTAAAAGATATTTTTGAGAAAGTTTTGCACAAATTTTATATGCATTCTACATGAAAACAAAGTTTAAAAAATGTCAAATGAGTCAGAATTTGTCATTGTAGTAATTACAGGACAATAATGCAAAATACCATTTAAGTCTGTTATTTTTACAGTCACACTTTACAATTTATTTGTTGGGCCAAATGGATTTTTCAAAATGTCGTATAATTGCCTTACGCGGATTTAATAGAGCAGGTGTGTGGCAGACAGCATTAGCTAAAATCAAACAGTGCAATGTACAAGCTGACAATCAATTTATTGTTCCAAACGTAGTCATAGATGCTACAGGAGATCAGCAATTAAATGGAGGTATGTTCTCATAAAAGGGATTTTATTTATATTTTCCTGGTATTTAAACTATAAATGTGAACAGCAGTTATGCCTTTTAAAATCATTTGAATATAACGTTAAGTTATATATTAAATTCAAATTCATTTAGATAATACACATCAACCTTCATTTCTTCGTCTTTAGATGAATCAATAAGAGATGGATATGGCAAAGAAATATATCTAGAAGAAAATGGCAAATGGAATATTGAAGACGTGGATTACACTCCGTATAAAAACATTATAAGTGCTGTGTGGCACTCACTACGGCAAAAAGACTTTACTTGGGCAGTGATTGAAATAAAACATTAGATACATTAACATACTACAAGGATTTCAACAGTATTCATCTTTCAGACCCATGTTCACATCCTGATGTTGTTACATGTGGACATTCTGGTAAAATATTTGCAGTTTGATATGGCAATTTATTTTATTTTTGATAATGGAGTTTTCGATATAAATTCAATGTGACAGAAGCTTATTGACTAAACAAAACAAAAAGTATTTACTTGTTAGGTTATTTAGTTTCAGTTTATGTTCTAGATTTTCTGTTTACCCAACTTTTCCTTAATCGTAGTCATGTCGTTTTTATTTTGTGATGCATATTACAACGAGATAGGATAATATAAAATAAGAAGATGTGGTATGATAAGCGTATTTGACATATCTTGATATCATCCTTTGATAGTATGGCTTTCTAAACTGTCAATTTCTACATAAAGAAATGCCTGAACCAAGTCATGAATATGACAGTTGTTTTCCATTCGTTTGATGTGTTTGAGCTTTTTATTTTGCCATTTCATAAGGGACTCTCCGTTTTGAATTTTCCTTGGAGTTCGGTATTTTGTTATTTTACTTTTTGATAGAAAATTAACACATATATATTTGATTGCTGTTTCATGGCGTATACCTCATATTTCCTTTCTTTGATATACAGAATAAAGGAAGGAAACAGAACAATCATGCTAACTTGTAAAATATAGACATTTACACTAAGTTTTGGTTTTATTGGTCATTGATCTAATAGTATGGCTTTCTAAACTGTCAAACTTGGAATGATTAACAAGTCTCTCAGATATCAAATAAATTCCGTAGAGCAAGAGGAATAAGTGATGACCTATTTTTAGTTATATGTTCTCTTTGTACTTTTGATGAGCTATACAGTTTTGTTTAATTTTAGAGTCACTTTACACTAATGAATCGTTTATGAATGATTTTTTCAGAGAGTGTTTATATTAATGTGTTATTCAATGACGAAAGTCCACTAGAACACGGTAAACGCTACACTATATGCATTCACGCTCCATCAAAACGCTTCAGCATGAGAAGTGGACAGAATCACTGAAGGAAATTAATACTTGCAGTGATGGTATCACCGTTGATCTTACACCTCCTAAAACCGGAAAAGTATGGATTGGACCAACTACAGAAATACAGTACAAGGTATATTGAATATTCAAATAAGTTACATGTGAAATGATATGATTCTTGATTGACGGCTCGGTTCTGCTCAAGTGTAATTGTTGTTTACCCTATCAATAATCTCTGTACATTATTGTGCTCAGTATTCCGAATTATATTATAATCTAAAAGAAATCCAAATCAAGACATTGGTTGATAATGAACGAAGACGAAACAAATCGACATACAAAATAGTAAAGATATTTAGAATTGAAGCTTTTGAAAGACAAGACCGATGGTGATATCAGGAACTCTACAAGGATATCCATATCCTGCTCCAAATGCGACACCTATGGTATATGCCAGTATCTAAAATCCGCAATAAATCACATACGATAAGTGTCCTAATGGTTAAACAATGAAAATCTCTTTAGGTAAGGTCAAATGACAATCAGTTAAATCGTGTATTCAAATATGACGTGCTTCTTTTGCTTTGTAAACGACAGCGTAATAAAATTCTCGGTATATCTATACTTAGCGCAGACTCAGAGATGTACATATTAATGGCTGTTACTGTTTACCTTCCACGTAAATCCACATGTATCGTAACCTATGTACAAACACAATGTGGATTTCGTTGTGTTAAATTGAAATTGAAAAGGAACTACGGAACCGTTATTCCTATTCTAATGCATAACAAAAGATTTAATGCATAAGATCTTAAAAATTTATAAAACAAAATAAAAATAAAATTCCGCATAATTCCAAGATTGATTTTGGTGCATTAACGTTATGTCAAAATATGACGTTATAAGAATGAAAAACCTCAAGCTGAAGGTTATTCCGTAACGTGTAAGTTCCAGATTTACATAATATAGCATTAGAATGGGGTTTGAGATAGGTGTTGTTTCATTTTCTATTCTATTGCATTATTCGCACATTTATGGATTTCAGCAAGTCAACATGGAGGCTCATTACTTAGTTATGACATGTCAACTGTGGATTTGACAGTAAATAGTAGCCAACGAAAAAAAATGTTTGGGTTAAGAATTATAAGGATTGAACAGATTTTTCTGGTGGTTATTTAAGAAATAATTCATGCAAGCCTTAGATTTATTTGAAATTTGTAGCTTTTATCTAACAGAGGTAAAATTGAACAGCCATACACACGGCAATCTTACCTTCGCTTCAGTGTTTCAAATTAGTATTTGTGCTATTAGAATAGAAATAATTCATGCAAGACATGGATTTGTTATCATTTCACATGGCCTAACGCTCGGGACAAAATTTGAATATAATGGTGCAGGCCATGTGAAAATTTCCAACAAATCTATGACTTGCATGAATTATTTCTTAATTATTATTTATCATTTTGTTATTTTTTTAAAATCCGCATAAAAAATCAAAGCTGGAAATTTAGGATTTCACTAAAAAACACCTCCGTCATTCTGCAATAAACCTCAAGCGATTTCATAATTGTATTATGGTTTCCATTAACACAAGAATATGATGGAATATTTTTTAATTGTAACTTTCAACTAAAACAAATTGTAGCTGACTGAGCAGTTTCTGAGGCACTAATTTTGCCATTAGAAGAAAGCCATTGCGTTACATGAAATCTCTTGAAATATGTATACACCATAGTTAATGCAAGTATGTTAAGTCTGAGCAGTAAAATTCACTAATAGTAACCTATCGAATAATAAAATTGGTCTTGAGGTTTTTGTTTTTGTTTTTGTTTTTTTTTGTAGGTTTTGAGTTCTTTTGACAGGAATAATTCAAACCAAAAAAAAACCATTCATTTTGTTTTAGTAGTATTGTAAAATACTTATACATAATCGATATTTCAAAACGGTCATTGTCCTAAAACTGACGCCAAAACCATAACGCTGATCTAACATCTTTTTATGTAATAACCCTATTTTACAAATTCTGCTTGATGCACGTATAAAAATTTACAAGGGAGTAGTACACAATCATTACTATTTGAAACGCAATATATATATCTTAAGCCATGCACTGCCAAAAGAGAGATAAAACTCACGAAACGCATTTAGCTAACAAAAAATGGTAAAACAACTAATAACATTAATAGGAGGGATATATATACCCTTAATTGTACGATGAATAACTAGTATATTCAATTTGCAAAACAAAACTTACAGTATCGCATGTCTTTCAAATTTGTTTCTAAGTAACTTATCAATTACTTCTTGCACTAGTTTCAGACAACAACATCTGATATTTTCGTAAATTGGGAATCATTTTTGGATGTTGAAGAATATGGTACAGCAAGTCACAGTACTGGTATACGCCAATACCAAGTTGCTATTGGTAGGATGAATTTAAATTTATGACCTTATATTTTCAAAATATTGATCAGTTTAATGTAACGGTTAGAAAAAAAGATTGTAAGAATTACACTCAACTAAAATTCCTTGAAGACATTCTAAGATATATTCCCAGAACTATATTATAGGGGCAACAGTAGTTGTTTAAACTGGTAAATTTCTCTGAATCATACAAACCAAGAAAAAACCTCAGTGAATCGCATGAACTCCAACAGTTAAGGACATATTGCTGAATTTATATTTTTAAAAGCATGATAATAAAACAGATTCAACTATGAATTCATTATAAATATTTCTTGTCCTAATAAGAGTCATTGGTCAATATAAATGATCACTACAAAATTATATCAGGCAGTGTGTAAACTGACCAGGTCAATTCATACGGTATGCCTGCCTGTGTGTCAGTAGGTTCTATTGAAAATCTTATAATAGCGAGAAATTTAATAGAAAAGTTCAGTTCTCATCTTATCTTGTGTAATTTATCAGCTATTGTAAGGTTATTATTTTAATGTCAAAGATAAAGCTAGAGACATGACTAAAGTTCATACTTCGATAAAAAAATATACACGGAATTAAATTAAGATTTTAGATTCATAGGTCCTAATTAAAAATGATTAAATGCTTTGTTATTTAACAATTTTTACAGTTTGGAATCATAAAAGAAGAAGCTTATTCGTCTATATAATGAATTTGTTAGATTAAACATTGTTTAAAAGATACTTGTTGAAACATTTATTCAATTTACATGAAACATGATATAATTAACGAATGTCATCACAATTTAATGGAAACACATCATTTTTCAATGTTGAAGCAGAGATGGAGAATCATGGCTACAACACATTTATAATTCAAGTAATACACTTCAATATTGTTTTGCAGTATCTTAATGATAATTCCTACTCTCGCTGATATACATTTTTTCATTAACAGGGTCTGTTGAAGGCGGGTCAGATATAGTTGAATACACAAATGTGGGTATTTTAAACCATGTAACATTTCACAATCTTAACTTACAGAACGGACATGATTATTTTGCATCTGTTAAAGGTAATAGTGCATCTTTTTCTAAATTGAACTTGTATATAAAAAAAAACGATAGAAGAAAAAGATTACTTAATGTATGCAAAATTTGAATTGAATATTATATAAATGAAAATGTTTAGGACGAAAACATTTTGACGTTTGCCATTAAAAGATGTCAGTAACATATGTTTTACTTTTACTTAGGCGTTTTCAACATAGCAATATCATAATGCCTAACTATTCATGGAAGGGCATAATATAAAATTCAAATTGAACTGACCTTCAATTACAAAAGATTATCATAAATGTTAATGATGTTAAAATGATGGAAAATGAGAGATTGAAGACAACGAAGTTTTGTACACGATATTTTATTCTGTAACAGACTTTCTTAAATACTCTTATTTCATTGCATCCATTTCATTTTAAGGAATTGATTTTTCTGGAAGAATTTCTACAGCAAACTCTGTCTCCATCAGAGTAGACACCACTCCACCACATTTAACATCAAGACCCATTCTAACTGATGGCAGACATATTAGAAATTTTAGTGAAATTCAAGCATGGTGAGTATTAAGAAAATTAACCTATAAAAATAGGAGATTAATCTTAGTATACTTCGTCTTGGAATGATTGATTACAAATAAATAGTTGAAACACTATCTAAAGTATATATCTCAGTATATTAAATCAGAACGCAAGGACCTGAAATCTCTAATATTTTGTAACATATTTATTTCAGCTGGAAAGATGTATTTTCTGACTTAGAAAGTGGGATTAAACATTATCTATTAGAAGTAGGCTCCAAACCAAACTTTGGGGACATTGTTCAATCTATCAAGACAACCGAAGACTGTGGTGTTTCTGTACAGTATTTGGATATAAATACCAATCAAGGACATGCATACTTTATTACTGTTAAGGTATGATTTATTTTCAATACTTTACGCATATGCACATTTTATACAACATGATATAGATCATCTATATTCATTTTAGTATTTTATGTATATTCAAAAGCATCATTCCACTTTCAATTATGCTGAAATATAGTAAAAGTGTTTTGAAAACATAATTTAAGACATTTTCTCAATACGATAAACATAATATGTAGGAAACATTTGTCAAATTCAATACTTAACCCTAATTTCTTTTTCTACTTATAGGCAGCCAATAATGCAAATTTAGTAACAACTGCATCCTCATGGGGTTACATTTATGATAAAACTCCACCAGAAGTTGGACAAGTATTTGATGGATTTTGCATGATATTAAGATGAATAGAAGGGACATAGACTTTCAAATAAGCTCTGTTAAGCTTGGTGCTCATTGGGAAAAATTCTATGACCCACATACAACAATAAAGACTTACAAAATCGCTATTGGAACTTGTGCTGGTGTGATGATGTGTTACAAACACATGATATCGGATTATTATATGGTAAACTTACTGAATTTATATTGCTTCAATAAAGTTAATATTGTATTACAGAATACTTAGTATCAACCCAAGGAGTTGTCAGATATTCATCCGTTACAATAAAAGGATCTAACTATGTAATATCAGGTAGAACATAGGTAATTATCGTGTTAAATAAACTCATCATAGATACCAGGATTAAAATTTTGTACGCCAGACGCGCGTTTTGTCTATGAAAGATTCATCAGTGACGAGACAAAAGGAGACAAAAAATCTCGAAGATCAATACTCGACTGGTACAGTACATGTACATACTTTAAAGAGCCAAGACATGTACGAAGATTAAAAAATAAGGAAAATGGACTCGACGAGTGAGAAATAGCTGTTAAGATGATTCAGAAAGGTAGTAATATAAATCTTTGCGTGCGACGCATTTGTAAAATCTTATAAATTTGGAAAGAAGCAAGATCAGTTAAAGAATTTAAAACATCGAGCAAAATATATGTTAGGTCATTTGGGTCACACTTGCATAAAAGCCCTTTGCGAAACCAGCCAGTTTAAAAAATCTCTTACATCCACTGGAATGCTCAAAGTTTTCTATTTATTTCGTTTATTAAATTCAAATCGTTTTGTCCGCTCAAAGTCGTGTGTGAACGAAACGATCAATTTATTCCATTGCATAAAAAGCTCTAAAGAAACCAGCCAGTTTAAAAAATCACTTACATGTTGCATGTATACTTGATTTCAGAGTTCGTTTTAAAAGGAATAAATATTGCCGTCGGTAGGCGATATTTCACTACAGTCACTGCATGTAATACAGCTGACCTTTGTTCTTCTGTCAGTTCTGATGGAGTTATTATTGACGACAGTCCTCCAAATATTGGAAAAATAAAGGACGGAGCAGATTATACCGACATACAATATCAATCTTCCAGGTATTTAAAGGGGTTTACAGAATAGGGATTACAAAATCAGAAATCTGTATGTTTCTAGGGATATATAGATTCTACCACTGCGTTTTGAATTTGAAAATGAAACTGTCTCGAGTAAATTAGTATAGTATTGCAATAGATTTGGTTGTGGGATCTATTTCTCTAATGATTTTTAGACGATATGCAGACAATCTTAATCCTTCTTTTCGAATGATCTGCAAAACGATGTGTTCTTTTAATGTGACGTCATGGTCATGGTCGCCTTTTTTCATGACGTCACAATAGGAAATTCAGAAGAAAGCCAGAAAATTTGGCGTCATAATCGAGTTTTGACAGATGAAGAACTGATATTAAAAGAACCCCACGTTAATTAAATAAAAATAATCAACCGGTCAAGAAAAGGATAAATCAGATAAGAATTAGAGAAACAAATATACAGAAAGAATAAGAAATAACGTAATAGCCATTTTCTAGTTGATATCCTAAATCCGTAATAATGGAACTATAAACGATTAAGTGTGTCAAAGACAAAATGCAATGGAAACAGTTTAAAAATAGCTTGAAGTAGCAAAACAGAGAAAAAGCATTTAAATAAAATAACATAATCTTGGTGCTGTAGTTTTCGATTGAACACAAAATAAAATCAAAATTGGAAGAGTTGAATTAGAATATAATATTGCCTTCATGAAATATAAGTGCATTGCTATTTTGGAAAGTGTTCTAAAAATTGTGATTGTTTTAATGTCAACATATGAATAATTTGATATGATTTCAGATCATATTTAGCTGCAACTTGGCATGGTTTTAACGATCCACAATCTGGTTTGGATAAATACTCTATCAGAGTGGGAACACGTATTGGAGGAAATGATATTATATCACAGACTGAATTACCGTTGACGGATATAGTTGTGTTTCCGAATATAATTGAACCAATTCCAGCTAACAGTAGAATCTACGTAACTGTCCGCGCATACAACAAAGCAGGTACTATGCATACTGATATTGTTATAATGATACATTTTACACCTTTTGTCTTAATTGATTTATTTCATCTAGACCTCTATACTCTTATAATTTTCCATTTATTTTAATTTTGTATGGTCCAACGACCCATTAGGTGTCTGATCGATATAATGTTTCTTATAGTTAAATTCAAAATTTTATACAAAAACTGACAAAACGATATGCAACCCCAATTTTAATTGATAAAGTATACATTTCAAAATCTCATTTTGTCAAATGGATGTTAACGCAATATCAAAAGAATCTGTTTATTGACATTTTGGTTGACTTTAACCAACTCGACAAATGAAGGATACAGAAGATTTTATAACAAAAGATACGTAAAAAGAATGCAACACAACCTCAGACGAAAACTAAAAATTAAGATTCCGGTTAAATGTCAAAATCATGATATAAAATTATATATTTCTAATGCATTAAATGTGGATACGATTACGCATCACTGTGTTATAACAATATCGCTTTAGGATTAGATAATATTACTTATATTTATTGAAAACTGAATATTACGAACAATTAGTATTTACAAAAATACCGTACAGGCATTTTTCGATGAAAATGGTTATAAAACTTCCCACTTGTATGACAGTTATTTATAGTTCATCATTATTGACAAAACTGTGTCAGCAATCCAAACAGATATAATTGGTTTACGTGACAATAATTGGGATCCACATACAGTAAAGACATATAACACAATTGAATTGAAAATTTAAACAAACATTCAAATAAATCTGGCAAAGACGCTAACAAATTTTTTGTAGTTGATAGTACTTTAAGTACAGTAAAACGTAATGACATATACACTTTTCCCATAAATATATGTTTTGAATTATATAGGTCTTTACTCTGAAGCGACATCAAATGGTGTCTTGATTGATGATTCCCTCCAACTTTCAGTCGCAAACCTGAATTGTTTGAGCAGTTGGGATCCATGATGGAAAACTCAATTATTTATAGGAGTTGTCTGAAAGTCTCGTGGGAAGTTAGCGACCAGGAATCATACATTGAAAGACAGTATATATCAGTAACTTCCCACAGAGGTGGTGAAATCAATTCAACTTCTATAGAGGTAATACATTTCAGAAATTGTATAGAGACGAAAGAAACCAACGGGATATTCAAACGCAAAAGTCGAATACTAACTGACAATGGCATTGGAAAAATTAAAACGCCCAAAAGACAAACAGTATACCAACCACAACACAGAAAACATAAGACTGAACAACAAGAACCCCACCAAAAACCGGGGTGATATCAGGTGCACCGGAATGGTAAGCATATCCTGCTCTATATGTGGCACCGTCGTGTTGCTCATGCAAGTACAAACCCGGTGAAAAATCTCGTTCAGTAGGTCACATTCTAAGATTAAGTCTTAGATTGTAAAATAAAAATCTAACTGGCGTCACTATTTTTTAAAGGTGTTATATTATTCCTATGGATTGAAAAAGTTTATTGTTTGATGAACATAAAAGAGTCTGACATTTCTGATAGAAATTTGTTCTCAAAGAATTATTAATGAGCTGTTCGAAAATGTGTAGTAACAATTTTGTCCCTTGGTCGAAAGTGTAGTTGTTAGCTTTTCTTCCCATAAATTAATATTACAAATGAAATATTCATGTTAAATATATTGTGAAAGGTAATCATAAGATAATTGTTCTAGATTATACGACTCTTGAATATGGTTTCTCATAACTGTTTGTGGTGATATATGCTTAATTATACCTTTAAATTCTGATAAAATGTATATATTTTATCGAAACGAAAAAAAATTGAAGGTCCACAAAATGTACTTTTAAAGATGAATTTGTACTTTATGTATTTTGTAAAGCATTGGTAATATAGCTACTCAAGAGAAAAAATAGAAAAATACAATAACAACCAAACACAAGTGAGTCAACTATTGTAATCTCCATGGGTCATGGTTCTTTTTCAAAACAGTGAAGATCATTTAACACTACTTTGTAAATTGCAACTTCAGTGGAACAAAAATACTAGTAATATATCATAAGAACATGGCTTATACTGATGGTATAAGAGAGGCGAAAGATACCAGAGGGACATTCAAACTCACTTATCATGACCATAATCGTAAATCATTATTAAAACTTACTTTTAAGATTAATTTTTTACAATTTTGTTCGATTAATTATGGTTTTGGTATGACCTTATTAAATATATACTCTTTTCCCTTAGTCACTGACTTTTTAATACAAGTATTTCTGAGGGTCCAAACAGGTCGCTTCTAATTCTATAACTGACATTGATTGGTTGATATTATTGATTTCAAAGTATTCAGGTATGTACAATTTGAAGATGAATAAGTCATGTGGTTTACTTTGTTATCTTCTACAACAGCTAAATGGAATCGTACGTGAATATATCTATACCAGACTGAATCTTCACGATGGTGGCAAATACTTTGTTACTGTTATTGCATGTAACGGGGCTAAAGTATGTGTAAGAGAGACATCTGGTGGTATTTTGTCGACAACTCACCACCAATTGCAGGTAATAATATTAAAATTCAAAGTCATGTTTTGAGGTAATTCTTTTTTTTCTAATTTTATGGTTTATAGTTTATCTTTATAGTAGGGATTTTACTGATCAAAATGTCCCTATTCATAAAGAGGAAAATATTTTCCCCGATATTAATAATATAAAACACACGAATTATTCAGTGCATTTTTTTAACAACATCAATTGCTGAAATGAAAATAGAAGTAGATTTGTAGCAAATCTTGCTCAAAATCATCATTTGTTGAAACATTTTGCAATGAAATCATATATCAATATATCATTTTAACATATAATGATTTGAAGGAACGTTCGCTATTGAAACGGACCATGCTGCTAAATTGAATCGCCATGTTGATGGTTGGTGGATGAAATGGTCAACATTCAAATTATGGTTGTCATGGATAGGTTTTTCTGATCTTCATTCTGGTATAGACTACTATATGGTATCGGTTGGTAGTAGATATATGCTGGATGATCTTAATAGTGTAAGATTTCAAATTAATAATATAATGACTGTAATTTTCCACTTACACATTTCCATTAAGAATAAAGAACATCGTCTTATAGATGTAAAAATAATCGAAGTTTAGCAAATTATTTATTGTTATTTCAACGTTAGTATCTTTTCACAATTTGCCTAAATGTATCTAATTGTATGTTTTCTTATTTTATTTCTATCTGGATTTTCCACTCGAAAAAAGAGAGGTATGTTAAAAACACACATAATACCCCAAAATAGAATTTGTAAATGCAAAAGTAAAATATCACATTTGTGGATTGGACTTTATGACCATCTGCGTGAAGAATAAATATGTTCAAATATTATAGTACAAGCAAATAAAACAATATAAAAAGAAGATGTGGTATGATTGCCAATGAGACAACTGTCCACAAGAGACCAAAATGACACAGAAATTAACAACTATAGGTCACCGTACGGCCTTCAACAATGAGCAAAGCCCATACCGCATAGTCAGCTATAAAAGGCCCCGAAATGACAATGTAAAACAATTCAAACGAGAAAACAAGCTTACTACTAGTATTATCTATGTATATCTATATCTTGATTTTATGAAGCTCAATTGATAAAGAAACCGCAAGTAGTTTCGTGTGCAATTACTTATGTTCCATAATTTTAGTGTATGTTTGTAGGATAATAATAAACCAGAGAAATTTCACCACAATTGGGATGGTGTAAACAAGGAGACGAGGGTAAAGTGCAGACTTTTGAAGTAGATACTAAAAATTAACTGACTACGATTATGTGTTCATCAGTGTTTGGGCATTTAATAAAGTAAGATATAAGATACGAGGCAATATTAGTTTATCCATATGAAAAGTCTCTTCAATCTATTTTTAATATACTAACTGATCAAAACAATCTTTGGGAATACCAGAAGCTCAAACAAAATAAGACCAGTAACATCTACAAAGTTAGCGCGTCCTGCACAGGAGGTATCATTTAATAGCTACTGTAAATTCAGAAATTATTGCGTGCATTTATTATTGCGATTTTGTCATTTTAGACTAAAATGTGATTTAAATTTTGCGATATTGAAAAAAATCCTGTTTAATTCATATAAAAAAATCAAAATGCGAGTTTAAATTATTGCGATTATAACCCTGTCGCATTTTTCGCAATAATAAAAACATCGCAATAACATCTGAATTTACAGTAATTAACTTGAATGAATAAATGGGCAAGATATAAAATTTTCTTTTAGTATGAACTTACGATATACCCATAGGACAAACAAAACTATCAAATGGGAACTTATTGTTACCAATACGATGATATTACAGATATATTTTAGAATATAATTATTCAAATTCTTGCATTCATTTGTTCATCACTTTTAATTTGGGTGTTTAATTTCAAACATTTCAAGTGATTACTCGAGCTTGGGCAACAGACCTTTACGACCTTGTTATTCGTTTATGTGGAGATACATGTTACTCTCTACCTTCCACCTGAATACAGACTTTGGTACAAATCCTTGGGAATATTCGTATTATGTCATCATATGCCGACTGTGTGTTATACCAAACAGCATGTGTGAGTTGAAGTTGCATATATAGCTGCAGACAAATATGCCTGTCGAAATAAAAACATCTTACGAATATGAACAAAGCTACTACCAAACAGTGTAGGTTATTGTTTATTCATTTTATTTAGGTTGGACTTCAAAGTGATATGATTCATAACCAATTTCGCTTGATTCCTGATGGCTCTCTTGCATTGATAAGACGATGCTCTTCTAGTACATGTCTAGGACACTGTGTTTGTGCACCAAAAGATCAAAGATGTCCTATTAAGGAATCGTCTTGTGTAGACAGTACACAAAGTAAGATAGTTTTTTAATGCTCTATCGTATGGCTGTATTTGTATCTATTTGTACTATATATGCCTTACATGGACAGTTAATTACTATAATATTTAGAATATAACAATTTAACCCCCATCTAGGTTAATAAAAAGCAAAAAAAAAAAAAAATAGCACAATGATCAATCGAAACAAGATGAAAAGAAGACAAAAGATATACACAGTAAACTAAAATAGCAACACGAATACTACTGAAAATATAGATTAACTAAATGCTCTAGAAATAGTAAACGATTTCCAACTCACATATTAAGCATCGTGCATCCCATGTTTATTCTCCATAAAGCCTGTAATCATACAGACCAACAATAGTACACAAAAGACAACATAGAAAACTAAAGACTGAGCAACACGACCCCACCAAAACTGTTAAATCTCGCAATACGTTTTATTCTTCAATGAAGTCAAGGAAACAAGGACGAACCTGTGTTAACTAAACACGGAACTTATCTTGTGGTTAGCTAAGATAACAAAGACATGTCCATGGCAGATCTTCATTGTTATATAAACCGATATTTGTATGCGGGTGTATCAATATAGGACGATGTAAAAGGTACCATCAGGATCTAACTATTACACTGACCTGCAATTTGACATAAAATGTATGTAACATTTAAATCATGACTAGACCATTTTGTTTGTTCAACATCTGACATCACGGTTAAATTTAACATATGACCTTGGCCATAGAATTAACATTGTGAGATAGCATTCATAAAATTTATAATATTATTAATTTTAGTATAATTTTTCAACTTCAAAAGAAAGTTGTTTCACAAATTTCGTGTAAGGTCTTCGGTTTGAATTATTGGTCTTACATTTGAATTGTGTTTCCCTAGTTTAAATATTATCCATCTGTATTGATTTTACAGAATAAAAACTTTCTATCAATTGTCATCTATTTAAAGGTTTGTAAAGTATAAATGTAATTATGTTTAATAATTTTAGATAATACTAACACCTTAATTGCTGTATATGATCTGACTGATTTACGACAAGGGAAACAGATGATATTAACTTTACGCCATCACATGACGCACTAGCAGCTAGATGGAGAATAGTTCAAATTCAGGGTTTATTACCACAATGGTAGGTAAAAAGGTTTTATAAAGAATAAATATAAATGAGAGATTTTATTATATTATGCAATGAAACACATGGTTTGTAAGTGTTAACAACGTGGCAATTCCTGGAACTCCTATGAGATGATTGTTTCATACATTATGTTTAATAACCAACATTTGATTTAGATTGAGTCAGCATAACATTATGCTAATATTTTTGGTTTCAGTTATTACAAGTATTACATGTATATAAAATGAAAACCTGGTAGTACATTTTCTGCGAAACCATCAATGTGTAATTGTACATGCATTTTATGGTAACTATATAATATTATGATTGTAAGTTAGTAAGACAAAATGAATATACTTTGCATAGGTGTTTTGTTACTCGAATTGCTAGAATAAACTTGAAGAAATCCGCAAATACATTATAATCCCATTATAATACACAGGTTGTGAATTTATCTTTTAGCAGAGCAGACTCCAGTGAGGAGTATATGATCAATAGTGTGACTAAGATATTGGGAATACTTGGCATAGAAAATTTATCTAGAAATCGAAAAACAAACCGGATAGACTAATAAGGATCACAGAAACTAAATGAACTCTTCATGAGATTGATATTTTGAAATAACTGAGTAATGATATGTCTATATAATTGTGCTACCATAGTCATATTTTTAAGAGAAAACATAGTTTGCAGGTCATCGTGTCAGTTGGACATATATGTTCATGTTAATTTGTTGTTTTACTGTGAAAAAATTTTGTTGACACACTTAATATATACGTGCATTCGACATATGGATAACTGAAGCACACTGCAGAAATTTACTTAAAGCTTTCAGAAACTGATTCCAGTTTATCACATTCTATTTAACAATATACACATCTGAATTCTATACTACCTTCAGGTATGAATGGAGTGTAGGAATAACAGACTCTAATGAACCGGAAGGGATCATTGACGGCTCTGAGGAAAATATTTGGCATCCTTGTGGTCAAATAGAATATGCTATCTACACTTTACCTAGAGGTAGCTGTACACCAATATATTGTTCATTTATTAGACTTATTAAACATTTTGATTTTCAGTAAATGTAGTTTTGAAATGGCCCAACAACTCACAGTACCACTAATTACGAGAAAGACAATTCCCGGATTCACCTATTTTATTTCCTTGCATAATATGATTTGAAAGGTCTGTACGTAAATTGGATAAGAATCTTTTCACTATGAAATCAAACCTCAACAATTAATAAAGAATATGATTTTAAATTTGAAGTGTTAAAACAATTCGATAGTTTTAGATGAAGAAAAGAATGTTCAGAGAAGAGTTTAAGATTAAGATAAAAACATTAATGTTACATTATAAAACAATAAACAATATGCACAATTTCTGTAAAAGAAATGTTTCAAAACTATTAATAATCTTAAGTCATCAACTGCAACTGGGCAAAAGGTGCAATCCAACCTACCAACAACATTTAATAGGCGGGTGACATTAACCATAAAATTTCATTTTAATGCACCCACCTAACATACGGATAAATCATATACCATTCGAAAGCACATCATCTGTACTATCTTTTATGCCCGGTCGTCAAAAATTCGTATGGTGCAGTTTCCGTCATATCACAATGAAAGGTCAAGGACAGACAATTTCTATTTTACAAGATGTCAGCATTTTTGCATATTGTGTCTTCTGAATAATAATATTTTGTATGGACATATAAAATCTGTTAGAATAAATGTTAACAGTTACTTATCAAAAGCTCTTTGGAATATTAATGTCTGATTTTTAATAAATAGCGCCGTTTTCCAGAAATTTCAGTGAAAATGACAAAAAACGTGTGAAAACCAAAATCTGTGTCTGTAATTCAATTGTTGTTCCCCATACAACCAAATAACATATTTGTTTTATTAATAAGGATGTTTTGACATCATCAAATTACTGCAATTAAAGTTCTAGTTAATTAAACAGCCAATTATAGCAACCCGGGCAGTTGCCCAAAATACCGCCATCTGCAAAAAAGATAGCTTTTTAGCTGTTCTATTTTAAAACAATTTGTATGTAGTCAAACACAAATCTTAAAAATGCAAAAATGTTAAAGGATATAATAGATAGGAAATTCATGCTTTTAGGGGAAAGTTTGGGGGGCGAAACTTCGATATTTCAATATATCAGTATTTATATGTTTTCTTGGTTGCTTATACTGCATCGTGCATTTACTAAGGAAGTAAAAATTATTATAAGCTAGCCACTGAAAATGTTCTCTATATCTGACCGAAGTATTTAATCCGATCAAACGATGTCATTTCTTGTAAATAAATTGAGACATGTTGCAATTATATTTACTTGCATTTATTTTTCAGTTGGAAATTCTATTATAGCAATTTGCAATTACAATACATACACTTCCTGAATAGTTAACATATACATACATTGTAATATAAAGATGATTGATTGATTGTTTGTGTTTGACGCAATTGTTAGCACTTTTGGCTACTAAAGTATTTGCGGCGATCAGTTTTTATTGGTTTAGGCCCACGGAGTGTCCAAGGAACCACCGTCCTTGTAGTCAACCTCTTACCAAACAAAGTAGTTTTGATATTGATGTTTACTTCAGCTTCAAGTTACAAATAAATTTGTTTAATAGAAACAGAAATGTAAATGCGTTGAAACCACTTTTATTTTCAAATTTAATTGGCCATAGTTTTGCATTAAAATTTTAAATGTAGATGTACCACATAGTATTTTCATTTGAGGCATTTAGAAAAACAGAGCGCTATTGTAGTAGATCACCTGTTAAGCATTGATTGTAATTTAACATATTAAAGATACGGTAGAACATGTACATTAAGAATATATATGGTTAAAATGAAGTTATTTTATTCTAAAATATCTATACAATTGTGAGAATTGAAAATTGTAGTTGAATTTATCCAGTTTTTAATTGGTTCATGGCATCTAAACTTAAATTATGTTTGTGGATATTTATTTTGCACTAAGTCCTCTGTTGTTGATTTGACATCGACTTTTGTGATTTTCCACTTTATTTTCTTATTTTTCGTTTGGGTTTCTTATTGTATGAAGATCTCACAACAATGATAAGTGATATAAGTTGGCATGGAAAAAAAACGTACAAAATGGTATGTATAAGTGTTAAAACATGGGTGAAATCAATCTGACTAAAATTCAGAGCTATCACGACTCGCCTGCTCATATATCGTATGAGGATAACGAAAACGGTAACGGTGAGATAGCTTAAAAGCAGGTATGTTATGGTAAATTTAAATCGCTTACTATTTTTAACTCTATTTGAATATGTCTATTACGAAACAAATCCTTCCTGTACAAACTCCGTATGTGTCATTTGAATTTCATTAAAATCTACCAAGCAATGTAGGAGGAATAATGATCATTACAAAATACAGGTGGATACATGTATATGAATGGAAAGAATAAAGAAAAATGGACGTGGGGACAATATGATTCCTACATTACCACTATATCATATAAAGAGAGAGAGGAGAGAAGAACGAGGTTTATGACAATTGTTTTCCATTCGTTTGATGTGTTTCAGATTTTAGTTTTGTTATTTGATAAGGGACATTACGTTTTAAATTTTCACTTGGATTTCGGTATTTGTGTTGTTTTACTTTTTTATATTTTGCATCGATATCCGAGTTTTAAGTTCTGTTGTGTTTTATTCGCTCTACTTCGAACCTTGTGGTTTTCTTTTCTTTGGTATAAAGAAGGAAGCAAATAACAAGGAGGCAGTCTCAAATCATAGTCGAAGAAAACAGAAGACAGCATTACCAAGGCAAAAAATAGGACATACAAACAACATTCTTTAAAACACTTTATCGAAATGTGCGAACACTACCTAAACCCGTTTGGTGATTACAGTTGCTTAGAAAGGGTATTCAATCTTGATTAATCTTAATCATGAATTTTCAGACATACTTGATAAAACAGCTTATAAATAAAATTGAGAATGGAAATGGGGAATGTGTCAAAGAGACAACAACCCGACCACAGAACAGACAACAACAGAAGGTCACCAATAGGTCTTCAATGCAGCGAGAAATTCCCGCACCCGGAAGCGTCCTTAAGCTGGTCCCTAAACAAATATATATACTAGTTCAGTATATAATAGTGGGCTAACATTAAAAGGAATTTGCGGGATTTGTTATTGAAAAGTGCATAGAACAAACAGTTTGCATTCGAATATTGAACGCGAATAATCTTAGTAACATGTCTTTCCACATTGGAAAACTAATTTTACTAAATATACATTTTTGTTCATTAAAGTTCTTCCATTACCTTTTTTTCAAATATGGTTGAAATTGACAATATCATCTAGCCAATTAAAGCAAAAGATCCCTATTTGCAGATGGTGTGTTTTAGGGCAACTGCAAAGGTTCATTAGAAGGCTGCATCTTGACCTATATCATATTAATTGCAGTTTAAAATGATGAAAAATTCCTTTGGCCTATAAACGATAAATCTTTTCTATTTTGAAATATACATATTCAAATCTCGGAAAACATTTAGATTTTATTGCAATTTCATCATTTTGGAAGTTTTTAAGAAATGCAATTTTCTGTGAATATTGCGCAACCAACATTTAAGGTTTAGCATACAAGTACCAGAAAATGGCATTTTCTTTTATTCTAGCAAAATTTAGGAATGTTCAGTTTTGACCTTTGACCTTTGACCTTTGACCTTGATTTAACGAATTATTGACGACCGGGCAAAATAGATAGTACAGTTAATAAGCTTTCGAATGATATAAAATATAGCCGTATGTTAGGTGGGTGCATTAAAGTCGTTAACTAAGCGTCTTTTTGAAAACTTTCACTCGCCTATAATTAGATATAAGAAGATGTGGTATGAGTGCCAATGAGACAACTCTCCATCCAAGTCAAAATTTATAAATGTAAACCATTATAGGTCAAAGTAAGGTCTTCAACACGGAGCCTAGGCTCACACCGAACAGTAAGCTATAAAGGGCCCCAAAAATTACTAGTGTAAAACCATTCAAACGATTAACTCGATTTATATTAACTTTCTTTGAATAATTCTCAATTCATTGTCGTCATTTTATTTCTAGTTGGCACAAGTCCTTTTGAATTAAATTACCTCGGTAAGGCCATCGAATTAGCAATATGACCGACTTTTAACACATTTACAAGACACATTTCTAATGACCCGATTACTATGACAACGCTTTCAGAAAATAGTAGGATAAAGGAAATATATAGTATGACTAATAACATGTAATATTTAAACAATGACTATATCATTTATAAATCTGAAAAAAGTTATGGACTATACTATACCATATACATATATGAAATGGATCACTCTGGGAATTACATACATATCTGTTCTATAAATTTGTTTTTATTCGATAAAATACAAAAGATTTAAATTAAAAAGGAATCAAATTCTTGAAAGAAATTATAGAGAGCATGACTTCGGCTATGTCTATCAGTATTTTTATTTATAAAATTTATATACTTGACTTTCACTATTTTGTTAAACCATTATATTAACAAATAAGAGAAATACTGATGAAAACTGAGTACCCTTGCTAAAACATTTATATTTATTTTTGGAGTCTCAGCAACATGTGTTTCTAGTAAGAAGTTATATTTTCCAGACACCATTTTTTATGGCACCCATTATTTTAATAAATTCTGACATTTCAAATAGTGATCAATTCATAAATAGTGCATTTGTTCCAATAATGAAAATAAAACTTATCTAATACGTAATTATAAATCATATCAAAAGACTAACTATACCATATATTTTCTTCGTTGAAAAATATTTAAGATTATCTTTTGATCCGTGTTAAGGCTGCTGGAAGATACTTTTAACGTAAAATTCAGAAATGAAGATGATTCCTGAAAAAGGGTATAACCAACAACATGTAAGGACTCATATTCTAATATAATAAGCGACACTAGTTTTCACCATTATTGTTCAGAAAAATATGAAAGTCAAAATAGGATGAAAAACGTAAAATACGGTCAACAAAATTTCTAAAATGTAATATTGATAGTATGGTTACCAACAAAAGTCATCATCACATTCAATTAAAGCGAAAAAAAATTAAATAATTTCAGTTTTCTTTCCGGTATAAATAAAGGCAACAGTAGTATACCGGTGTTCATAAGTCATAAATCGATTGAGAGAAAACAAATCCGGGTTACAAACTTAAACCGAGGGATTCAAATGAAAAAAAACACTTAGTCAAGGCTTAGAAATGTGCATTTGTGTTTGCTTCAAAAAATCTGCCTAGCATGGGGAACCTATTGTTGCCGAAATTTTCCCGTGATAAGTAAAAAAGTACTTCAGTCCAGAAACAAGCAGTTTTAAGATATAATATGATTGCTTTTTATAGCACCAAATAAGATCAGTTTCGATCTTTAATGTTCAGCACACAGTAGGTCAGTAGTATATGGTAAAAATAGGATTCATATTTGATGGTGATTATTGTATTTCAGGAAATGTTCTAAATGACTTTCAGACATACTCATTCTTTGTAAGAGCATGGTATGACAGCAACACTTTTGCTGACTTCAAATCTGATGGTGTAACAGTTATGTCAAAACCTCTGACTACAACGAACTTTGTTGGCACAGGGTAAGGAATTTATCGACCGTTTGAATTAAAATCTTTATATGTTATCATGCAAGAATAAGGATGAAGACATTTCATATTTAGCACAGATAAAACATTGCATTGTTTTACTTGTCTGAATAAGAAGTACACTCAAAACATAGTTTATCAGCACGAATGTTAATGTTAAAGACAATTTCTCCGTTACCGATTCTAAAGACTGTAATGTACAGTAGTTGTCGTCTGTTTATGTAGTTCATACGTGATTCTCGTTTCTCGTTTTTATATAGATTAGACCGTTGGTTTTCCCGTTTGAATGGTTTTACACTAGTAATTTTGGGGCCCTTTATAGCTTGCTGTTCGGTGAGAGCCAATGCTCCGTGTTGAAGGCCGTACCTTGACCTATAATGGTTTACTTCTATAAATTTTGACTTGGATGGAGAGTTGTCTCATTGGCACTCATACCACATCTTCCTATATCTATGTAAGGTATTTGATTGTTCATAACCCAAAATGAAAATAACATCACGTCATTGGTTAAATGTACATTGTTTATGACGTTTTAACCAAATCACAACGTTTGTGTGGACTCTTTCGAAAATATTACCAACAAAACATACATTCTAAAACGGCGAATTTATCACATTCAGGAAGACATACATTACTTGCTTATATGAAACATTATTAAAACAATTTTAAATATGTTAAAATATGTTAGAAATTATACTTTAAAGATGATAATAATGTGAATGTGGTGCAAAACATGTGCAAAAGAAGGATAGTTATGAAAATCATAGTTTGCTAAATTGCATGAAACATAGTTTGACACGAGGAATATGAACAAAACTGAGAACAACCTCTAGTCGAGATACATTAAAACAGTTTTACTGCACCTGTTCAGCCAAATATTGTGCCGAGGAATTAATATTGTTGGACATCGTTTATGTATAAAAATAAGCTAAAAAGTAATACAGTAAGTTATAAATTTAGGTAGTGGAACATTTACCTGGTCACTGGAAGAAGGATATTGATTATATGTTAAGAGGAGGATTATTTTCTGTTTCTTGGCATAAAGCATTTGTAAAGGCTAGCACTGTTATAGAGAAATTTCATGTTTATTTGAGTACTTACCCGGGAGGTATGTATTATATTTATTAGCAGAAACAATGTATGTTTACAATACTGTATGTTTTAAATTTAATATCATTGTTACAAGAAAACAAATTCAGATTAATGGGACTATTATGGAGAGCATCAACTTCGAGCATCTTTTTCAGCAACGGTCGTGACCACATTTGTACTTGAAAGAACATTGGTTATTAAACTGAATGGATACGAGTTTCTTTATCAGCATCTTTGTTTTGTATTGTCGTCTGCAATACCGATACAGTTGAGTACAGTATGTTTCAATATTGATTTTCTCTATCTTTTGATATTCCACTGATCAATATAAAATGGATAAGACTGAGTGCCTTAAAAACTAGTTTTGATCCTACACAAAGATAAAAATCTAATGATTGTCTTTCATCTTAATTTTTTGTCCTTGCAGGAATTCGAAATTGATTATAATACATATCTTGTATATATATCATGATTTGATCTATTGATTTTAAATTGTTTAAACTTATTCGGGCTTCTCTGGATTTACATTTAGCAGGAACGCTCTTACACAAAGCATTTGAAAGCTAAGGATTTATAAACAGTACATAAAAATTCTTTTACAAATATGTTTTTAGTACTTGTAATTCATCTCCACCAGTACAAGTTAGGTCTGGGAAAGCCTTGTCAAACGTTGTGCCGGTAAGGCCAAACAAAGTATACAGTTTTAGTTTCAAGAGGGACGCAAATAAGGAATATGATTTATTTTCAAGCAGTATAATGTGGCAACTACCCTAAAGTTCAGTAGGGAAAAGACCTGGCCTAATTATTTATCAAGGATCCAAGGAGTTTTAATGTTTTCATAAATACAAAAGGGTATTGCTTATCAGAAAACATTTTTATTTCGAGAATATACTGAAATTTCCCTTGACAAAAACCAAGTTAAGCTGGGTCAATGGAATCCCTGCCCTTTTAATAGAACCAAAACAAATATGCCACATTTTAGGGTTCAAGAGGGATGCAAATAACATACATATTTTTATTTTCCAGCAGTATAAATGGGCAATAGATCAAAGGCTATCTCTGTTACGGGAAAACTGGTCTATATTTGTTTTGATGACGCATACAAATGTTTTAAGCATTTAAGTGTTCTATACGGATGCAAATTAATGATCTTTCCCTCTTAGACGTAATCTTTATCACCATTATCAGATCTCTAGATTCGAAAATGAAGTTCTTTATACAAATGCTGATAAAGAGATCGAGAGTTTATGTTTTATAAACAGAGCATAAGATTTCATACTGTAAAGATCAAATGCAATAATGAAATATAATTACAAAGAGAAAATTTGTTTTGAAAAGTTGGTGGGTAACATGCAATTAACAATTATTTACCAGGAACAATATGGTGTACCTCCTTTTGATCAAATATTGATACGTTTGTTTCTTATTGTACTAAACTTACAGATACATGTATCTTTTCATAATATAGTTTTCGGTCACCTTTATTACACATAAATAACAAGTTTTCTGGTAATTTTAATGTTCATACTGAATTATTTTCAATATACATCTCCTCATTGAGATTAAGTACACCCAACAAACACATTTCTTTCAGGTCATGACATACACAAAGTTGAAATAGATATTCCAGGATCAGTATCAACGGTTAATATTAGCCGAGTCCCCCTGTTACCCGGTGTTTGGTATTATTCTAATGTAGTTGGTTACAGTTATGCTGGACAGCACGTGACACTGTCATCAGATGGGTTCACCGTAGATATAGATAAACCTTTCATCGGAGTTGTACATGATGGCATCGGTTAGTGTAGTTGTGTTTGTCTTATAAAAGTAATGAAACTATAATGTATTTGAAGACATCAATTTGAATTTGCATAAATAATTGCATACTAGTATCTCAAAAGCGGGACTTCGTTTTCGTTAACAGGTTATTTTCCATAGTAAAATCTACATAAACATAAATTGATATGAAAATAATGTGATATCAACATTATCAAGAACGAAACGTATTAAGATTCGAACTTTTGTTCTTAAATTCTCAAATGGTTTCATTTTTTAAAAACTTTTCTGTCTATTGCAGTGATAAAATGAATTTTACTTATTATTTTTGGAGGTATATACTCTGTAAAATGTGTAAATATGATAGGGTTTATCTATCCTATAAATTTATTGCTATATTTGTAATTTTTCTCAAGAAAATGTTTTACACAAACATTTTCATATTCTGTAGGACACAGAGAAATTGATTTTCAAAACAGTTCACAGGTTGTTGGTGCATCCTGGAATGGTTTTGTAGATCACGACTCTGGTATTCAGAAGTATTATTGGTGCGTTCAAAATGAAATCACCGATACGGAATGTGATGTGCTACCTTTTCAGAATGTTGGTATTCACAGATCAGTATCCAAATATATCAACTCTTCTATGATACACTCAGGTAATAAATTAAGGCAACAGTAGTCTACCGATGGCCAAAGCTCACAAAACGAGTAAGAAAACATATTGTAGCCATAACGTTTGCATGAAACTTATATTCAATTATTTAACAAAATGCACACTTCTTTCATAAGTATCGATTCAGTTAATAGTTTTCAGAAGAAGTTATTCATTATTAAGTGTAATAAGGTATTGCAATAGAAAGCAGAAGCGAATAGAACTGAAAAATAATCAAACACATGTAATGATAAATAATGCCATTAGTAGTAAAATGAAGTAAAATGTCCGACAGAAATGAATTATTCTGGTCAATATAACAAGTTCATTTTATATTCTAGGGCTAAGGTAGTCAGTAAAGTGTATGCTGTTGATTTTGTTGGCCATGTATCGGACATTGCAACATCGGACGGTATTACAATTGATGAAACCCCACCAAAACCGGTAAAGCTGATTTTCACTGAAAACAGTATGATAAAGAACCCATCATTTGAAGACGGGGACAATGATTTTGTAGACATTTCAAACATTACTACAGCTTATATTTGTGGATATACAAAACCATATCACTGGAATTCTTCCGAAAAGGATTGTAATTGCGTAATGGGTTCCTCAAAATCTATTGCTATGGACGGTCGATCATTTTATTTCTCAGAGGAAGTGTATTGCAGACATTATATAACTTACAAATAGACAACACTTATAGTATTAAATTCTTTACTGCTCATGTCCCTTTGAAGATTCAGTGCTTTCTACAAAAGAAGGATATATTGAATTTGAAATGAACGACATGTGTTTCTTGTGTACCAAAACAAAACAAACATGGTTCTGACATTGAAATATCCTGGCATTCTCATACATTTTCCTTTACCGCAAAGACTACAAATATGAATATTACATTTGGAAGCATGGACGACACAACAGGCATTTTACTCGATAACATTCAAATTTCTAAGGCTGAAGTATTTGATGTCGAGACGGACTCTTATCCAGTGTTATCTCACGCAATTTGGCTACACGAATGGTCATCAACACATGCCTCATGGCAATTTATTGATGAAGAAAGTCCTATTGTTGAATATCTCTGGGCGATTGGTAAGTTTATTTTAAGGTTTTAAAATATTTATCAGAATTTATGTTTGGTCCAATCTTTTAAGCCAAAAAGTTCTACATAATTTTTTTATCTATAACCTATATATAAAGTTATTAACAAGTCAAAGAGGCAAATTTCTTTTATAGAAATTTACGTTTTAACATTGGATATTCCATGTACAGTGGAAATCTAGTGAACGAAAACAAAAGAAAACTCTTTCTTCTTATGATAGAGTCGAGAAAGTCAATAATAAAACAATGACGGTGACGATACTGATCAAAAGTTATTTCTAAATAATAATTGTACATTTTAAAGAAATTATGGGTTTAACTGTGTTATTAGAAATATACATGCAAATACACGATGTTTTATGTTCAGTATTTATCGAGATAATTGCATTAGAAACTTGTAAAATTGAAATTTTAAAAGTGCCAATCTTTGCTGCATACTGATAAAAAATTGGAAAAATCATGTACATACAATATCTAAAGATATTTCGGGTCACCAATTTTCGGAGTGTTCAACAAAGTCCTTAGCATGTTAAAATTTCCCAAAGTATACTTATATTTTCACACCTAAGTTATCGAGCACACCGGTCTGCTCTTGTCACGTGACATTCAATAGAGAAATATTGAATTTTGTGAATATAAAATTTAAAAGTCTGTCTGTGCAGGTTACGAAATTAAAGATAACTATTCTTATAAAGGTGGTATCTTTCTACTATTTTTATACAATTTTAAGAAAAGGTCGTCTCGATTTTTGTACATGTATTTGCGGTCTTCTCGATCTATTCACATTCAATGTTTACATCGAGATAAGGTCTGTTTGAATTTGCTTAGTAACTTAATTTCAAAAGTGCCAATCTTTGCTGCATATCAATCGATTCCTTTGGAATTTTTCCATGACTTTCTCTGATCAAGCTGTATAAATATACGGATAATTAGCATGTTCCAGCGAGGTATACAGTCAGTAGAAAAATAAATTGAAGTTGGTACTCCAGGAATTTATTAGCATAGCAACATTTTAAACCAATTTTACATCAAGCTTCTATAGCCTGCTTTGCTCGTCGTTTGTTACTTAAGGAGGAAGTTTTGTTTTATTTCAACTTATTTCTATGTTTACTATTTACCAGAACGTTTTCCCGTGAATCCATAATTGATAGCGTCCTTGCTAAAATGGGACAAACATTGAGAAGATCTAGTTTTCAGTGTTTACATATTTTGTTACTAGATTTCCACTGATGTACCCATGAACCGATGTCCACAAACAGGTTTTACAATTTATTTGAATGAATATAAAAATAACGGTCTTATAATTTGGTACACAAGGCAAGCTTTTCTATCTACATACAACTCATCACTAGCGCTCGAATCACTACACTTGGAAAGTAAAATCAAATACTAAGTATAATACTGTGTTTGTATAAAACTAAGGAACGAATTCGATGTTTGTATTTTGTAATTTTGACCAAACGCAAGTCTTGGTCGCTCTGTTGTTTACTTAATTAAATACATTTACTCTTGCGTAAATTTGGAAAACAAATGTACGCAGTGGAAAATGAATCAGAATAATATGTTTGTACTGTGACATGGCTTTATTGATAATAATTTTTTAAGCTAGCATGCATGTTAAAAATAATCTTTTAAAATCATAATGCACTGTCTATATTTCCTTTGTGTTGCTTTTAATTGATAGATTGTTAGTAAAAGGGAAAATACTTAAGGGCATTAAAAATTCAAAAGTCGAACAGTTAAATGTAAAAGTTAATATATAGCTTACTATATAAGTGGTTTATACAGAAAACAATTCCTGTTGTATTTTTGTATCATTAACTGAAGAAATAGCCTTGACTTATGACAATAATAGTTGGAATCTAAATCAGACGACTTAATATTATTCGTAGTTTCATTGTTTGATTTGAATACTGTGGTGCTGTACGGTATTTTTGACGAACCATGATGTACGTTTGGATGCATTATTAATCAAATTTGCATTATCTGAAAGGTTACAAAGAAGGAAGCACAGAAATACAGAAATATACAAGTGTTGGACTAAACACATTCGCTTACAATTATAATATTACATTAGCACATACGTCTACAATTCACATAACAGTTGTTTCCATCAATGGTGCTGGGTTGTCTTCAGTAGCCACAGCAGAAGCCCTTTATATTGACCTGACACCTCCTGATATAGAATTCATTTATGATGGAATTGGTAAGTACAGAAGATAATCAGTTTGATCAGTAAGACACCGATCGTTTCTTTTTTTGGTGGTTTATGGCTTTTTTTCAAAAGAACAAAGAACAAAAGAAACATTTTTTTTACTGTAGCCAAAATTAAAATTCAAGGTTCTAGTATTTTCCCCAAATTTCCAATGGAAAATAGTTATTTTTTCTTTCCCTTGATAAACATTTTATCTTTTAGAAATATAGAATTAATCAATTTATAAAAATATAACCCACTTAGAATTAATCAATTTATAAAAATATAACCCACTACCCAATAAAAGATAAATATTTGATGCCCTACATCATACCAATACTACGAATGATAAATTCTGAGACCATTAGATGTACAGGTAAATATATTTTAAGAAAATGAAATTATGGTCATTGATGTAGTGCATACAAAGGACAACAGAAATAAACGGAAAAAATATACATTACAACATACTATACCAATTACATGCATCAGACTCCTACAAATAAATAGACGCACAAAGTCAAACAAAACAATAAACACATTGTACATATAGCCAGACTTTGTTTTCGCTGTCTTTGATTTTATATACCGATCTGTAAATTAACATAGTCCTGATAGTGATAGTTTGACTGAGTATGGATTCGCATGGCGAGTGATACATGTATAGCAGGAGACACTTACTTTGTCGACGTACCCGGTCTCACACCGTTTTCAGGTAGTGAGATTTCCTCAGATTTTGTTTGTTACCCTGCTTTGTATCCCCTAATGGATTTATGACATTTGAACATCTGTAAACTACTGTTGTATCTTACTTGGTACAAGTACAATATGTGGCGGGTTTAATCTAGACCATATGGCGTAAAAAGTATAACACACAATAAAACCTGCACAATGGAGCTACCAACAGTAAGCCAGCATTTAATTTGAATAAAAGGAATAAAAGACGACACGTAATCTCGTAAACACTGGCCATGATCTTCATAAATCACCCAAAAAGATACGTGTACGTGGATGAATTTTATTTTGCCTAATTCAGAAAACAAAATTAGCTTTTATCGTTTTGAAATGCAGGGTGATATAACAAGTCCCTCATCTGAAATGAAATTTTAAATATTCCTTTTACAGCAAGTTCATAGCATAGTTTATTACGTAACTGTTTATCTCTTAACTCAACTTAATAGGTAATTGCGAGTGTAAGTAACATGTCATTCCTATATTTCGATTGCTTCATGATATTGAGAACGTATCAATTTTCATATATAAAATTTTTAATAACAGGCAAAAGTTTGTCATGTAATCTCAAGTGAGTTTTAAATGATTGGAAAAACATTTATGAAAAGACATGAAGCATTTGCAATGATTTTGTGCTATGACATATATATTTGCGTGTTACTGAGTGAAAATGTGAGGTTTCTGATAACTGCATTAAACAGTGCTCTACAACAAATAGTTTATAAAATTATACAAAAAAAAGTACAATGTACCTTAAGCGAGAAGTGTTGATTCTAAGCAACTTGTCAATGAAAGTTCGAATGAATCCTGGTACTCTTTTTATTTTAATGGCCTTAATGTCAACTTCGTCTGAGCGACAAAATTAGTAGCATACAATCGGTTTACCAACGCTATCAATGATTGAAAAGAGGGTGTTTTGGGTGATTTTAATAACATTTATGAACAAGGAAAACACATTTTGTGCAATACTTAGTTGGATAAGTTCTAATAATCTTATCATTACATATAGGATATGATATAGACAGTCAAACAACGGATGAAATCATTGCTAACTGGAGGGTAGAGGATCTAGAGTCAGGATTATCGCACTGTGAATGGGCAATTGGTAAGTTATACTGCTTCATAAAGAAATCACAAAGTACATGATATTTGTAATAAACTTTCGGAATATGAATAAAGCAACTAGCTTAATACTTACATTTTTCTATCTATTTTCTAAGCACAAATGCAAGCAGTCCGACTAAAATCAGCAGCAGTAGATGAAGGCAGTTCGGATTTGTATTTAAAATGCATGATTATAAAATTGAGAATGGAAATGGGAATGTGTCATTGAGACAACAACCCGACCACAGAACAGACAACAACAGAAGGTCACCAATAGGTCTTCAATGCAGCGAGAAATTCCGCACCCGGAGGTGTCCTTCAGCTGGCCCCTAAACAAATATATATACTAGTTCAGTGATAATGGACGTCATACTAAACTCCAAATTATACACAAGAAACTGAAAGTAAAATAATACAAGACTAACAAAGGCCAGAGGCTCCGGACTTGGGACAGGCGCAAAATGCGGCGGGGTTAAACATGTTTATGAGATCTCAACCTCCCCTATACCTCTAGCCAATGTAGAAAAGTAAACGCATAACAATACGCACATTAAAAGTCAGTTAAAGAGAAGTCCGAGTCCGATGTCAGAAGATGTAACAAAAGAAAATAAACAAAATGACAATAATACATAAATAGCAACAGACTACTAGCAGTTAACTGACATGCCAGCTCCAGACCTCAATTAAACTGATTGAAAGATTATGTCTTCATCATATGAATATCAGGCACAATCCCTCCCGTTAGGGTTTAGTATCATACCATCATAAAATATATGAGAAGAGCATAACCCTTGTCATGCCAACAACTGGTTTTAAATAAATGTGTTTAGTTCAGATGCAAAGACCCTATAAGTGAATCAATATTGAAGCCAAAATATGCAATCTTTAATGACCTGACAACAATATCGTAACTATATCCCTTCTTAATAAGTCTATTTAAAGGTTTTGTTAGCTTCTGAGGTGAATACTGACATTTTGTGCTTTATAAAGAATATTACCATAAAAGATTGGATGTGAAATACCTGAACGTATAAGAAGTCTGCATGTTGAGCTATATTTACGAATGATGTCCTTGTACCGATGATAAAATTTAGTAAATGTTTTGACTAGTTTGTGATATCGAAAACCCTGGTGTAATAATTTTCAGTAATACATACATTTCTTTTGTTAAAATCTAAAACGTTGTTACATACACGAGCGAATCGTACAAGTTGAGATATATAAACACCGTAAGATGGTGACAAGGAACGTCACCATCTAAAAATGGATAATTAACGATAGGAAATGAAAATCATCTCTTTTATCATAAATTTTGTATTAAGCTTTCCGTTAATGATATAGATATCAAGATCGAGGAAAGGGCAGTGGTCATTGTTAGTATTAGCTTTATTTAAAGTAAGTTCAACAGGATAAATTTCTTTAGTATACATACTGAAGTCGTCATTATTGAGAGCCAATATATCATCCAAATATCTAAAAGTATTATTAAATTTTGTATCAGATGTTGTTTCGATGGGTCTTTGCTGATTTTAGTCATAAATTGTAACTCATAGCAATACAAAACAGGTCCGCAATAAGTGTTTTCAATTGATTTTCGTTGCACATTTTCTGTAACTATACACCCAAAGAGCAATATCTCTGTTATTTTAATTTCTTTTTCAGTTTTAATATTATTGCGCAAGTATTGTATCAAATATTCATTTAAGATAGCGGGAGAACAACTTTTTTGTGCAATCAACTTTTTTGTGCAATAACGTATGTAAAATTTACAATCAGAAATTAGTATATTTTTTAATAAATGCAAACATTTAATCATTTCATCCCTCTAAGAATGAGATGTCTGCATTTTTGGTTCGAAGATTGCAGTTCTGCACTTAAAACTTAAATCTGATTGATAGGTTTTAGTGAATTTGGTAATGAGATCCAACCGTTTGTCCGAATATCGGCTGAACTGTCATCTGTATCTAAAGTATTTGACCATAGTATGTTGTCATCAAAGACAGTTCATGTAACACTACGGTGTCACAATAAGGCAGGTTTACACAGCAAAAAATCATCCAACGGAGTAACAATATCAGACAGTCCTCCATCTATACAGAATGCTCAGGTTCAAATTCTGGACCAACCAATTACGGAATACAAAAGTAAACCAAACTTCCATGGAAACACCTCTACTATGCGGTTGAAGTTGATGGGCTTTGAGGATAAATCAGGCTTAGATTCATTTCTTGTAAGTAGATAATCTCTTCTTTTTTAAATCTCAGGTACACGTTAAACACATATTACTGTCTGCCACGATATTCGAATATACAGTGTCTTTTGGTGTTGAGTCTCCCTTATTATTTATGTATTTACTTATTTTACCATTATGTCTGAAACATTCCTGATGAAAGTTTTGCATAATATACATGCGGTGCGCATGAAAACGATACGTTTATAGACATATCAACGAAGTAAACCAGTAAAACATAAGGCAATTTCTTATCTTTACATAGAAACTAAAGAGCCTATGTCGCTCACCTTGGTCTATGTGCATATTCAACAAAGGACACGATCTTGTATTGCTGATCATTTAGTCTGTTTAGTTTCTCTCTATTTTCTTTAGTTTTTTTGCTCAAAACACAAAAGAGGGTAAAAAAAAATCCTCATGTAAGGACAATCACTCCTATAAAAAATTTGACCCGTTAGTAGATCTTGCCTTGCTGATCATTTTTGTGATTTAAAGTGTCTATTTATCTATTATATTTTTATTCATGTAAGGCAAAACGCAAAACAAAATGTCAAAAATCATCATTAAAGGGCTGTAATTCCAATAAGGAGTCGTCGGACGATTTCCTCTATTTGTCTTAATTGTAGATCTTGTCTTGCTGATCATTTTGCTTATTTTAGTTTCTATCCATCTTTTATAATTTTAAAAGAGGGACGAAAGATACCAGAGGGACAGTCAAACTCATAGATCGAAAACAAACTGACAACGCCATGGCCAAAAATAAAAGACAAACAGACAAATAATAGTACAGATGACACAACATAGAAAACCAAAGACTAAGCAACACGAACCCCACCAAAACTTGGGTTGATCTCAGGTGCTCCGGAAGGGTAAGCAGATCCTGCTCCACATGTGGCACCCGTCCTGTTGCTTATGTTATTTCAAATCCGGTAAATAGTCTAATTCGGTAAGTCACATTCGTGAAAAGGGAGGATATTGTAGTTACGACATAAGGAACATATCCGATATCATCTGCGAAACGGTTATTCCATAACGGTCAACCAACTCGTGATGGCGTCCGTAAAATTTACGAAGGATGACTTCAACTTCACCATTTGGAACTCTTGGTTTAATAGTTTCCTTGTGAGCAGCAATCCTCTATCAAGGAAATCATGATAGGAACACAAGCCCGGGAATATCGTATCAATTGGGAGATATATACTCCGTATGCAGGCGCTGCTGGAATGTTGCTACATAGAAATGGAAAGTTCACAATTGGGAAGCTGAAATCATCTCTTTTGTCATAAAGTTTTTAAGATATAAGGCAAAACGCAAAAATTGGTAAAATCATCAGCAAAGGGCGAAAACTCTAATAAGGAGTCGTCTGTCGATTTCGACCATGTGGAAATTATTTGTAGAAATTGTCTTGTTGATCATTTTTGCAAAGGTTCTCTCTATCTATTATAGTTTTCAAGATAACAAAAATGAAAAAAATGGTATAATTTGTCAATTAAGGGCAATAACTCATATAAGAAGTCGTCTGACAGTTTTGACGTATATAGACAATTGATAGAGCTCAACATTCTGAACATTTATTGCCTATGTTAGATTTTCTCTACTCATAGCAGTTTCCAAGATAATAGACAAAACTTGCATTTTACCACTTTTATTGCATTTATGTTGGTTGGCAGGCGGGGTCATCGGATACATTTTTTAAACTAGATACCCCATTAATCATTGTGGCTAAGTTTAGTTAACTTTGGCCCAGTAGTTTCAGAGGAGAAGATTTTTGTAAAAGTTAATGGAGACGGACAACGGACACCAAGTGATGAGAAAAGCTCACTTGGCCAATTCGACCAGGTGAGCTAAAAAAGTGGTCATAGAATGGTTTTAATTGTCAAACTTTTCATCGTCCCATTGCATATTATTTGTTTGGAATAATTATTATCAATATCAATTATTTACAATTTGTGACCGTTCAACTCTAATCTATCAAAATGAATATCCCTTTTACTTAAGATAATGAGTTGTCTCCATATTTCATATTCTTTTGTTCGTGCACCTTGAGTAACAATGCAGCAGAAAAAGGGGAGGGGTGCAATTAGGCACAGAAATAAAAAAAAAAAAAAAAACAATACAAGCATTCCCCTTACTCAACTGGTGCATGTATTCTGTTGTCTTTTTGAAATTGAAATATAAAGTTAAGTTACTTTACATTTAATATAGTACATGATTTTTTTTTTCATTGCCGGCTGTGATATTTGAACATGATCTCTCTGCGGTCAGCTAGTCTATCTTACCACCGTACCACAGGGAGCATTGAAATCTTAGTATTAAAGTCTAATGCCTAGGAAGTGAGAAAAACAAAACATTATTCAGCTTCATTTTTCGTATGAAATAATTAGGACGAGTCTGCCTATTGTTTTCTTGACATATACATTGGTCCTTCATTTAAACGAGAGTTTTTTCAACATTACCATAAGCAAGCACTTCAAAAATAACGTTTTGTCACTCCTGTTTCAACTAACCTAACAATTCTTAGGATATTTTCGTGTTTTATGTCTCTTTTTCAATTCATCCTGTAAGAAAATAACACAAAATGTTGAGGACATTTTGAGTTTGTCCTCACTGTATGTACACTATAAATCACATATGTCGCGCGTGTACAAGTTATTATATAATTTTGATTTTACTCTTCCAAACCACACGGCACAGTTAATAATAATAGCAGTAGTCATATTTTGTCCCACAAAAATTAACAGTCTAAGAAAAATTGGTACTGTTAGTGTTATTACATTTTAATACTTCTAAGACAAATATTCTGTTAAAATCATATAACGAAAAACAGTTTTCACAGATAAAAGGTTTTCAAAAGTCATACTCATCCTTCTATTTACAATCATCTTGATGAACTGATAAAAATTCACTATTTGGCAAACAATTCTAAAAAGTAAATTAGAAAGTCTCGACAGAAGGAAGTCCTCATCACATTATAACCGAACATACCTTATATATTAAAGGTTGAATTTGAAAACCAAGACAAGACGGTTTCTTTATCAAAGACAATCCTTTATGACCTCGATGGTGTAATGTACTGTAGTATGACTGGTTTTGAACTGTATGATGGACAGTATGTAGCCAGAGTATCAGCAATAAATAATGCATTCCTATCCAGTCACCCTGTATCAACAAATATTTCTGTGTCAACAATAATTCCGAAAGTATCAGGTATGTTAATCGTTTTATTACTTAAAATACTTTTGTCTTTTCTCGAGGAAACATATATACGTTAACATGATAAATGACATTCATGTACGAAGTAATCATGCAAGACTAATAGTACTGTAAAGTTGTGCAAAAATGTTTGGAAATGTCCATTATTTGTTTCATTTAGTTATTGGTTGTTTTCAATGCTCTTTTACATTGAAATTGATTCAATCTTCTGTTGTAATTAATTATCTTTAAAAGTCTTATTCTAGATTGCTAAAAATTGAACGAAACAAACAATTGATGCACACATAGTGGTCTACAACATGTGTAACCATCTTATAATTACTTTTTATAATACGACAGCAAAAAGGAATTTTTAAGAAATAAACAAATTAAGTCCGGTGCAATAAAAAGTGAACAAAGAAGACAAAAACTCTACAACTTACTACAAAAATGAAACCAAAGTTTAAAAATTCATTAAAGCGACAGGTGAATACTTGATACTAGTACTTAGAACAATGATATAATCTCAATCAGAAGTTTAAACGTAAGATGTGGAAACTAATTAATGAAATAACCGGGGTAAAATATAATAAAAGATCAAGACATGGATTATATCAGGAGAACGTGTAAATTCTGAACCATTTATAGCTTGATATAATGTATAGACAGCTGAAGATTGTTGTAAACTGTATGTTAGAATTCTTTTTTTAATTTAAGTTTTGTGAGTTTTCCTCCTTAGCTCTTTTGAAGTCATATGAAACCAGTTTCTTGTAATTTGGACGTTGAGGAAATTATTGAACCAATGCATGGATATATATATTAAACTAAGTCCTCTATGCACGCTTTTACATTTATTACGAATATATATCGTATTATTGATAAATGATATTGCACTCAGTGATTGTTGATTGCAAGCTAATTAACTTTCTAGTTTGTTGCCAAAGTTTACCTGATCGTGACATTGATAAACAATCAACACAGAGCAAGTGGAGCCTTGATATGTTGTTTTCAATTTAGACTTGTTTATATTTTTCGTTTGGGCTTGTATTATATTTGCCTTCGGGTTTATATGATCCGTTCATCCTATTTTGACTCCTCAAAATTCAAGAGTCTATCCTAAATTGATGTAAATTGTATGGCTTTCCAAATACCGTTTCGATTCCTAACATCACTGAAGAGACATTAATTGTCGAAATCCGGATATGGTGTACAAAAACCTTTGCACCTTTTGTTTGCGGTATATCATCTTTTCCGAAAGTTTATTGTTTTCTGTTTAGTGTTAAATTTTTAATTAAGATCCATTTATTACATCGGTGAACCGTTTATTTGGCAATCGCCAATGGCAGTCAGCAGGGTTTAAGAACATTTGTTGTTCGACCTGTTAGTCAAATGCGTTTTGTTAAAATATACTTTTTCACTTTTGGCCATTTGGAAAATGTTGTTTGTGCTGTATTAAGACCCTCTAACAAGAAATTTGTTTTGCATGCACACGTATAAAATTGCGGTTTTTATCCAACGCAATCATAGATTTGAACGTTGTTTTCAATTTAGACTTGTATATATATATATATATATATATATATATATATATATATTTTTTTATGCGTTTCCTTTTGTTATTTACACGTTTCCTTAACAGTTGTTAAAAGATTTGTTGTATTAAATTTGTTGTTCAGCTATTATCATTTACCTTCCAGTGTACCTTTGTTTACATTCTTTCATTACGGTTTTCCCCTCCCACTTGCGCTGTGCGGTGGCCGAATTTCTAACGAGAGGTCTCGTAGTTAAGGTCACAGCATATGGGAAAATATCGGCGAAATAGTCTACGGGAAGACAATAATTCAATAGCAGTACTTTTATGAAGATTTTGATAATATAAAGAATTTCTTTTACAAGAAAGTTCACATACATTTGTTTTATAGTAAAACTTAGCCATTCAAGTATATAAAACATATCAACATTTTTCTAATTTGAAGTTTCATATGACTTTAAGAACAAGACACAAAGAATACCAACCCACAAATAAAGGAATTCTTACTTAATACTGACAGATGACTGATAAAGTGTTTGCAATGGATTGACTTTAAAGGATAAAAACAATTGTAACATTATATGAATACATGATAAGTGAATGCATTATTTATGTTTAGAAACAAAATCCATCACAATGTCTGAAAAGAACAGAACTTTAACCATTAGCTGGGATACGTATTTTACCTCTGCATTTACCTTGTACTATGAAGTGTCTGTAGGGTCAGCTTTAAATGGAGCGGATATTGTACAGTGGCAAGAGACGACAAATGAATTTCTTGTGATGCATGTCCCACTTCGGGTTAAATTCTACAGTGGAATGAATATCTATATTACAATAACAGCTATTGGATTACATGGGCAACATACGGCAAAAACTGTTGCTCTGACTATGTTATAAAGATATTTGTTCTATCTAAATGCGTTGACACATAATTGCAATAATTCTTGTAAATAGTCGCTGCAACATGCATCTTCCCTGATAATTCTGTGTGTAACAATGGTATTTTCAATAAAATGTATGTGTTATTATAGCTTGTTTTTTCCTTGTTCATACAAACAAATCTGACATTGACAGAAGTGCTTCCACTCTACTCCTAGTTTAACAAGACTGACACGTCTGTAAAATGTATATATCATACAAACGACATGTTTTGAGCCGCATTTTCGTTTCATCATGCAAAATAGGACTTCAGTCAGCGAAAAAATTTAGTTACTTTTATATTAGTTCAGTAATTTTATTAAAACTCCCAATCGTCTACTCCACAGTTCTTTTAGCTCCCTGGACTAAAAGGCCATGTGAGCTTTTGTCATCACTTGACATCCGTCCGTCGTCGTAAACTTAAAAAATCTTCTCCTCTGTAACTACTGAGCCAAATGATACGAAACTTTAACTGAATGTTCCTTAGGGTATTCAGTTTGAAAATGTATCCATATGTTTGATCCATGTACAAACATGGCCGCTGTTGCTAAAAAAATGGAACAAAGCGGTATACTACAGTTTTAGAAGTTGTGTATAATATGTAAATGTAGATGAGTATATTGTTCGTTATAAAAACATTTGCATATCACCTTTGGAATGAAACATCAATTATAAAAGATATATATTGCTACTTTGAAATGAGCCTGAGAGGAAATTATCGTAGAAAACTAGTATCTGTTAACAATCACAAATTTTGAGACCCATCTTTTTGTGCTAGGATTCAAATACAAAAAATGATATATAGGTTTCATACCGATTCCGAATTATTTCCCATCGACAACCATTTGTTTTTGTGAAAGATGGGACCATCGTCATGCAAATCTACACTCAAGTCTAAAAATGTCACAATCGGGCAAAGGACATGTAAATTTATGTATTTTTTATACCGATGATGGTGAACTATCAGTCCCTGGAGGTATCATAACCTCAGTAGTCAGTATTTCGGTACTGACATGATTAATAACAAACCTTTCTGAAATTGTCGTTTATAATTTAAAACTATTAAAACAAACCTTTGGTTTCAACTCCCTCTGTCAAAATTGACCTTAAATGGATATGGCTTTTATTTTAAGTCCTTTTGGTCATATAAACTCTTCTACTGGAAATAATTGCAATCGATATGCAACCATTATGCTCCAATGATAGCATTGCTGGAAAATACATGAAGAGTTACATTTAAACTCAGCTTTGGCTAACTGACTGTTCTTAACACTCTTAAAAGTTTTATGATCTTTCACATTTCGTTCGGCCAGACATATATAACGATAAAAAGAGTAAGAGATAAATAGGTTTATTTCAAAGTGTAAATTGTGTCATTTTAAAGTCATATGAAACGAGTTCGTGGTGATTATGATGTTAATGAAATATTGAACATATGCATGCGTATATACTAAACTATGTCCTCTGTGCACGTTTTTTTAAAACTTTTATTACGAATCCAGAACGTATAATCGACAAAGAATATGCCATTCAATGATTGTTGATCGATAAGCTTTGATTGCTAATTAACTTTTGGGTTTTGGTGCCAAAGTTTACCAGATCGTCACCTTAATCATGGAGCAATGTATAATAAATGAGCTGATTAATTATTACTGTATATACTGTAAATTACATTTTTGCGTGCATTTATCAAAAGAGAGGCGAAAGGTATCAAAGGGACATTTCAACTCGTAAAGTTGAAAATAAACTGACGTCATAGCAAAAAAAGAAAAAGACCAAAGACAAACAACAGTATGCAAAACACAACATAGAAAACAAACAACTGAGCAACACGAACCCCACCAAAACCGGGGGGTTATTTCAGGTGCTCCGGAAGGGTGAGCAGATCCTGCTCCACATGTGGCACCCGTCGTGTTGCTCATGTAAGTACAAATCCGGTGATAAGTCTAATTCGGTAGGTCATATTCGGGATAACGGAGGACGGGATTGTTGTTACGACGATAAGAATATATCCGACCTAAAGTCCCAAGAAAACAGACCTAATTACCAAACTTGACAGTAATAAATTAATATTCAAAATGAGATTAAGGTCGTATGGAAATATATTTAACCATGAATCTATATACCACGGTTAATAAACCTCATAGCAAAATCTTGAAAATCAAAAACAATAAAACATGATGCAAGGTCAATTTTGCAGGCTTACTTTATATTTTTTCTTTAGACTTAACTTTATATTGAATCTAAAATCCTTTAATCATGAAATAAATGATCACTAAATCAGGAAAACAAGATGGAGATTAGGTGTCACTCTTAGATACTGAAGCAGCTCAGAATATCATACTAAAGTACAATGGATTTTACAGTAAAATATCATTGAATGAACAAAAAGAATGCCAAGTAAAATGTATCGCCTGCTTTATTCATTATGATAGAAATTTCATGTTGAATCTTTAAGATCACAATAAGATCATTGTTAATGATCTATAAAATTAGGCCAAGATCAGAGAGACATGTGCACTTTATAATTATTCTAACCACCAAATATACCGTGTTTCCATCTATTTGTACATGGATTTAATATAGCGATTGTTAAACAATAGACAACAATACAGGATCACCCCAGTTTTTGGTGGGGTTCGTGTTGTTAGTCTTTAGTTTTCTATGTTGTGTCATCTGTACTATTATTTGTCTGTTTGTCTTTTATTTTTAGCCATGGCGTTGTCAGTTTATTTTCAATCTATGAGTTTGACTGTTCCTCTGGTATCTTTCGTCTCTCTTCTATATTCAATTTAGTATTTTATGTATATTCAAAAGCATCATTCAATTATGCTGAAAAATAGTGAAAAGTGTTTTGAAAACATAATTTAAGACTTTTTTTCAATACGATAAACATAATATTTAGGAAACATTTGTCAAATTCAATACTTAACCCTAATTTATTTTTCTACTTATAGGCAGTCAATAATGCAAATTTAGTAACAACTGCATCCTCATGGGGTTACATTTATGATGAAACTCCACCAGAAGTTGGACAAGTATTTGATGGATTTTGCATGATATTAAGATGAATAGAAGGGACATGTTGTGTCATCTAGACTCTTATTTGTCTGTTTGTCTTTTATTTTTGGCCATGGCGTTGTCAGTTTGTTTTCGATCTGTGAGTTTGACTGTCCCTCTGGTATCTTTCGTCCCTCTTTTTAATACACTCAGGAAATCTTGCATCAAAATAATACTAACAGAACTTAAAATGCGTACTTAAATTTCTGCATTTTCCCAATAATAAAACATCCCATAATAAGTTACCTCTTAACTCATACAAACAGACGTAGTCACATAAAACTCAATGTTACCCAATATACCATGACTGTGAGGTCAAGGTCATGTGATCACTTTCAGACAGTGTACATCTAACGTTCATACTATTAACCAAATACAGTCGAACTTTTTCTTACAGTATCTGAGAAAGATACCCGATTTCCAAAACTAAATCTTGGCCGATAAATCATGAAAATGGGGTCAATACCAGATAATCCCTTCCAGACACTACACTTGACGTTCATTCTATCAATCAAAGACAGTCGAACTATAACTTCCTGTAACTTAGAAAGATATCCGATTTCCAAAACTAAATCTTGGCCATGACCCATAGAAATGAGGTCAAAGACATATAAACCTTGTAAGGTTGATAGTTATATCTTGCACGCATTCAATGTATACAACCAAATTTGACTTATTTATAGGATTTCAGAAAATTAATCTAACTGGGAATAATTTAGCTTAATGTTGATCAATGAACTATGAAAATATGGTCGAAGTTAGACTTACTGTCCGACAAACATGCGCACCGTAAGATAATTCTAAACACTGTACTTGTCTTGACATGTTCATAATTCTACAATACAAATAACTACAGGGTATTAATTTTAGATTTGAATAATGTACTATTCAATTAGATATCATATGAAGTAAGTTCTCGACAATATGACTAAAATGGAATTAAATGGATAGCCATGAATTCATAGCTGGATAAAATAAATAGATTGTCAACCTAACTGAAAGAAACAAGGACGCAAGTTTTAATCAGGTTAGGCCAAGACAATTTCCTTTAAGATGTATCTATTTACATGTAATAACTATTAATATATACATATCTGTAAACAAGAGTGCACAAGCTAAAATTTCTCACCTGCTTTACTGACCATGATTGATTTAATGTTAAAACTGTAATAGGTAGAGATTTTACTACAGGTATCACATAAACTTAATATCACCAATGATTCAGGACCATAAGGTCAAGGTCAGATAAACCCTAAAAGACAGACATGTACACCTCGCAATCATTCTATAAACCAAATATAGTTGATCTATTGCATCATAGAAACTGACCAGACCATGAAAACTTTACACTGACCAATGAATTATAAAAAAATCTTAAGGGGTTCGGCGGAACCCTGTGTCTCGCTGCAATTGCTGCTGTCAGTGTAAAAGTGTAACGTTGACTTAAAAAGTGAGTTCATTTATCAGTAAAATAAAGAATTAAAAAAAAAATATATATTTTTTTTCTTTAGATGCTCTTTCTTTGTCTTGAAGATTAGCTTCTGTCCAAGTTTCATAACAATCCATGAAGGTTTACAACCCATATTTCAGTCAGTACTTGCATCTCATATATCCCAGTGAACTTGAAATTAAGGATACTACTACAAGAGGACTGCTTCATACCTTGATCTTTTCCTCAATATTGACACAGATGGACGATTTCACACTAAAATCCAAATAATTATAAAGTTGCCTTTCAATACCATCATTATCATATTCCCGAATATGACTGTTATACTGAATGTGAATTTGCATTGCTGTGCGGCGTGTCTCGGTGTTTCATGGTCAGTAAAGCAGGCGAGAAATTTTAGCTTGTGCACTCTTGTTTACAGATATGTATTTGGTAATAGTTAATTGTTTTGTACATCCAACATTAATGGATTTATTTTGATGTTTCTGTTATGGTTTCGGTTGGATAATCTGTTATGTCTTTTCGTTTGTAGTCCAAATAATTATAAAATTGCCTTAAGATCAAGGTATGAAGCAGTCCTTCTTGTGATAATATCTCGAAAAGTATGTCATGATGATATATTTGTCTTTGCATATTTCGAAAGTGCATATCAAAAGTGACTTTGAATCAAAATCCTAAAAAAACAAATCAACGAGGGATCTTTTATGTATCGTATGCCCTTAAGCAGTAGCTGAACCATGAAAATGACGTCAAGGACAATGAACATATGACAAAAACGGGAACTTGGTATCATAGACCATCTGTATACAAGGTATGAAGCATCCAGGTCTTCTGTCCTCTGAAATATAAAGCTTTATACAAATAGTTTACGCTGACAGATTGTAATCCCTCTGTCTTGAATTGCAGGCGACACAAAAATCAATGTCATTAATATATTAAGTTGGCATGAAAAAAGGGTCTTCACTCTTTGGAGTCAAGGCTAGGGTAAATGTTAGGACTAAGAGTCCTGGTCTAGGGGTTTCAAAAATTTCTTAACCCCTGTATATTAACTATGCTCTATTTCAAAATACATGTATAATTGTGATTTTATATTTGTCCGTCTTTGTTTGTTTGTGACTAATTTTTCTATGTTTGGGCCGTCTGCACAAAATATAAATCTATACAAAATTAAATATATTATATAGGTTTTTATCTTATCTTTTTTGTTATTATTTAATTATTTTCCATGAATCGAAGCACTGTCTAGCGTAGTCAGCTTGAGTTACCTTGCTACCAAAAAAAAAATATTTTCTTTAAATTCACATTTTAACTTTCACTTATTATTATGAATCCTTAAAGATTGAAGATAAATGATAATGGGATATCGATAATATCAGATTATTACATGCCAGTTTCAAATTAAATGCTTTATCGCCTAAGAGCTGAAGGCTTGACTGCATATGTTGAACAGGGTTGAATAAAAATGATACGAAAACTGCCATATTATAATCTTTTTATCATATTCTTCCATGCAGAAAAAATAACATTGTATAGTTTTAGTTAGAATCATCATTTGGGAGCAATGACTGTTATTACAATTCTACAAACAATTTCAGCCAAGATGACAAAATTTGTGTTTTTGTCTTTCTTATAATGTTTGCTCTTTGAAGTTTTCTCTATCTATTATAGTTTTTAAGATAAAAGGCAATGGTAAAAAAAAATTGAAGAGCAATTACTCCTATAAGAAGTCGTCTGACAGTTTTGGTGTTAATGGGCATAGGTAAATCTCAACATTTTGAACATTTCAGCACTGTCAGATGTTCTCTTTCTATGTCGGTTTTCAAAATAAGTCCGACAAAACTTGCATTTTACCCAATATTTTGCTTGCCTCGTCTGCCATGTGAGTTAGCAAGAGGTATCATATGACATATTTTTCAAACTAGAAATCCAAGAATGATTGTGGTCAAGTTTGTTTCCAATTTGCTCAACAGTTTCAAATGAGAAGGTCTTTGCAAAAGTTAACAGACAATGGACGCCAAGAGACGAAAATAACTCACTTGACCAGGTAAGATAAAAAGCAAAAATGTTCAGCAGGACATGATCTACAAGTGATGGAAATTGTCAGTCCATTTCTTATAGGAGTCATTTCCCTTGAAAACATTTTTGTGTGTTTTTGGAAAAAAAATTATAGTAGATAGAGAGCAACTGTAAAAATGATCAGCAATAAAAGATCAACAAAAAGGGAGAAGATGCAAATAGATCCAAATGAGCACAACAGGTCTTCATAGCCTCTATTTTTTAAAAATCCTATCAGAACCAAATATAGACTGCACATAGACGGTCTTCTATTCATCACTTCTTCAAAGTTGAGTTATGAATAAATATGTGCTTTCAAAGAAGATAAAAATAAAAACTTTACTGATGCTGAATCAGGATATAATGATGCTGATGAATGTCAATTAATAGTAATATCTCATATGACCCTTTGAAATACATGAATTAAAATGGACTTAAATTGCCATGTTGAATTCTTATGGTATGCATGACAAGTCATAAAATAGTAATGACACTAATGTTTGATATGTTTTAGGTAGTATATGTAAATGGTTAGGAAAGGTAAAATCTATTGATTTCTTTGAGTAAGCAAAACTAAGGAAAACAGAAATTGACTAAAACAAAAGTAAAAAAAAGAGTAATCTCCATCAAGAATTGTGCTGAAAATTGATTAAGATTTTTTCCTGGAAAGTCTTCAGAAATTCTCCATACCTGTGGATTGTGCACAACTTAAGGTTCACATATTCAAAGTACGTATGAACTTTCAAGTTAGTTTAAATGATTGATTGGTGTTTGCGTTTTGTCCTATGACGGATACTTTGTAATTTGAAGGCTCTGGGCTGGAACTGAAGTAGGAGAGTTCAATTACTGCGCTCTAACCTTGAGGCACAAAAATATATAATACTCATGCAAAAAATTAATTCATTTTCATATGGTGTATTTTTGTAAATTTTGACACCAGGAATTAATTTAGGAAGTGTTCTCAGTGAATATAAACTTTAGATAAAATCCAAGCACTATGTATTTGGTGGCCATTTCGTAAATTGTGGGCAACCAAAAACTTTAATTGAAACCTGGAAATCAATTTGGTATAGCAACATATTACGATTTTTCCGTAAAATAGAAATGTAATGCATAGTTTTCGTCTTGCCTACAACGGAAGTCGCTGCTACGAGACATAGGAATTACAATCTGGCGACAGCGTAAACTTTTTGAAAGAACTTTATATTTCCAAAGGTAAATATCTTGTATGTATATGCCTTATGTTACGAAGTTTCCGTCTGCAATCTGTCTATTGTCCTTGACCTCATTATTATGGTTAAGCGACTGCTTATAAAAAAATTCATTTTTTTGCCAGGTGCGAAACTCCCCTATTATGAGTTATAGAATAACAATATTTGTAAAACGGGATCTTTGCAAGGTCTAGATTTCCGTCACATATGGTTCACCTGACCTGTGGTATTGATCAAAGCAGATTTTTTGTCAATTCAGTATCTTAAATATTATACGCAATAGGTCAACTCTATCTGGTGTGTGGAATGTGTGTAAGGTGTACATGTTTGACTGGCAGATTTCATCTGACCTTGACCTTATTTCATGGTTATGGTCAATATTAATTTTTTGCGGTTTGGTGTGTTTTTAAGATACTTTAAGCAATAGACCAGCTGTACTTGTTGTAAGTTGTACACGTGTGACTTGCATATTTATTTGACCTTCAGCTCATTTCATGGTTCATTGGCCAGTGTTAATGTTGCATGGTTATTTCCGTTTCTCAGATACTGTAAGCAATTGGCTTACTAAATTCGGTGTAGAGAATGAAATGCTATCATGTTCAGTAAAGCAGAGGAGATATATATGGGATCCTTGAAAGGTTAATAGGTCTATCAGACAGGGTTCGCCTGTCCTCGAACTCATTTCATTGATCAAAGTTATTGTGGTCAACTCGCATACTATAAGCAATAGGTAGAAAATGTTTGGTGTATGGAATGACTGTTAGTTGTACATTTTTGTGTTTTCCTTTTGTGGTATGATTTTTTCCCTATACTTTATTGTATAATAAAAGGAAATTCTTATGGTACATTGGTCAAAGTAAAGTTTTCATGGTTTTGTCAGTTTATTAAATAATATAAGATATATGTTAATCGTATATTAGTGTTTGGAATGATTGTAAGGTGAACGTGTCTGTCTGGCATAGATATTCATTGTCATTGTCCAATGTGACGTTTTCATAGTTTTGTCAGTAAATAAGAAACTATAAGTAATAAGTCAACTCTGTTTGGTGTATGGAATGATTAGTTTAAACGTATTTTATTTTTCAAAATGACAAAAGGACCAAATACAACATGTACAAGTTTCAGTAACGTTTTCTCCAAAACAGTAAGAAATATACCTATTAATTAAATGATTGTAAGATGAACATGATTTTCTGAAAGGGTTCCTTTGAAGTTGACCTCATCATTATTCAATTATGATTAATAAAATAAGAAAGCGAGACATTTCAGCGTGTGCACTCTTGTTGGTTGTTACTATACTATATATAAAAATATTAATTTTCGCGAACCATTTAGGTCACAGAAATTCCAAAATATGGCATCAGTAAGGAGAGTTGTACAAATAATGTGAATACATAGAACCCCGATCCAATTTATCTTTTGCTAAAAGTATTCATCGTTTTCTGTTTTGTATGTACTAACAACATTCCATTTGTCTATAATTTCGATTAAAATATTCTAAAACCTGCAGTTAAAATAGGTCACATGCCCCAAATAAACATTCCCCGATTGGTTGAACTAGTGTGGCGTCGGTGTAAAGCAACGCAAGCCTCGATGTAAAGCACACGCTTCACAAGAATAAGGAGAGTTGTACAAATTATGTGATGATACACAGACCCCGATCCAATTTATCGTTTGCTAAAAATGATCAAGTGTTCAACATTTTCTGTTTTGTATCTACTAACAACATACAACATTCCATTTTCTATAATTCCGATTTAAATATTTCAAAACCTGCAGTAAAAATAGATGTATGATGTATGCCCCAACTAAACATTCCCCGATTGGTTGAAAAGCTGTAGCATGTAAAGCTACGCAAAAATTTCCGTTAATATGTTGAACTTCGACCCCGGGTTCAACCGAGGTTCAACCGATTCACAAAGAGAGATTTTCTTGCGCTCAAATGTAATTCTAAGTAAAGTATACTGGTAAAGTAAAAGTATATTCTTTTACAGGAATAAATACACATTTTATCATTAATGTATTGTCATGCTTCTACATATTTACTTTTATTTACGCTGAACTTTAGTTAAATTTAATTCTATACAAATTTTGTTACGGCAATCAATAGGAGTAAGAATATTTCGCGCCAAAACAAGAAAATAACCTGCATCACAGTACTTTATCATGGTACATCGACATTTCCAATAGAAAATAGCGTTTAGTATAGAGTAATTTTGGTAAGTATTACTTATTAATGTTACGATTCTCCAGAGGTGGTTCTCTAGACCTTCTTGACGGTCAATTTAATCCAATTTACCAATTATCCGCGATGACAGAAATGTCAACCCAGTCGATTTGTGTCATGAGTGAAAATCTTATCTATTTGAAGGAATAATTTCTTAATTTACTGTACATGCAATATTATTGTATTTTTTGATAACCGTGCACATACCATTTGCAAGTTTGCAAGATAAATGGGTTATGTATGTGTGAATTGTGGCGGACGATATAAATTTGTGACGTCAGTGCGTGATCACGTGACATTATTATTTGTAAACAAATGGGCTCCCCATGTAACACGTGTCGGAATTATCCATACATTAACAAGGTGCAATCAATCTTATATTTCACTATTTAATGATATTTCTGTGTCTGTTTGTAGGTTTGCAGATCAGTAGTCATAGTTTCGTAGACATAGTACCATACTATAGTGTAAGTGACCTGTTCAGTAGTTAAATGTGTTTTTTTTTATATAGAATTAGAAGGTAAGTCTAAAAAAATGACAACTGGGCCTGTTATTTTTCCTCAATTTTTGAAACACGGGTCTAGGATGAAATTTGAAAAAAGGCAGGATAAGACACTTTGAAAAAGAAAAAAAAAGGCAGGATGACAATTTATGTAAAACAAGTTGGGATAAACTAGTTATCATAAAAAAATATGGGAGCTAGGTTAAAAGTGTTAATTGCAAAAAATTCATTACCACAAGATCTATAAACCCTGAAAATTTCAGAAAAAATGGTGGACATCTTTTTGAGTTATTTCCCATGCAATATACTTTTTTCCAATTTTTTTTTTGTCGCATGACAAGATCTATCTTTTCTGAAAATTTGACAACCTGTTTCGGAGTTATTGCCACTCAAATGTTGATTTTTATCGGTTTTTATTTATTTTTTGGTTGTAATCTGAAAAAAACTTTTAGAGCTATGCTAAACATGCAAAAATGATCAGCAACACTAATAGTAACTATAGAATGTGCATATAAAAGTCCTTATTACAAAACTGACGAATTGCTTCACCTGGTCATTGTATACAGGCATATATGGTGTTGGATTAATTGCTCTTAAAAGCATGTTTTTATCCATTTTTTTTACTGTTTGTCAAAATATTAAATGATTAAAGATACAGAGAAATTGTAATAGCAAAAATGTTAAATAAAGTAAGATTTCCAAACAGATCAACCACGACGAAATCCTCAATTGACCTTAATAGTAGTTATTGTCCTTGAATGAAGATTAAAATACTTTTTTGCATTTTTTGTTAAGCACAATATGATTTACAAATAACCCAACATGGCGGAAATTGCTATCTGACTACTTGTTGTTATTGCACATGCATGATCTTTTTACCCATGTTATGGCTTTTTAGCAGAAACCATGATAGATGGAGAGCAACAATATATGTTAATAATATTCTTCAAAAAAAGTTCTACAACTAATTCAACATGGCAGAAATTGTCAATTAACCACTCATAGGAGTTATTGCCACTGGGAAATGATTTCAGCCCATTTTTGCTTATTTAGCAGAAACTATAACAGATAGAGCGGAACAGTTAATACGATCTACAAATAACCCAACATGGCGGAAATTGCCATCTGACTTCTTGTTGTTATTGTCCATCATTTAAAAGATCAACATTTACAACAGATTACAAAAAAGGGGGACTAAGAATGATAGACATTGATATGTTTATCAAATTCATACACATAAGTTGGACAATAAAATTATTTGATAATAAAAAGGTCAACTTGAAGGTGACCCGAAGATTTTATTTAAATAAAATGGGAAATAATTTGATAGTTTTTCAAATGAATCTAAAAAGTATAAATAATCTTGATTAAAATAATTACAAAAGTTTCCCAGAATTTTACCCAGAATTTATTGAAACACTGAATAGTGTTAAAAGAGGAGCATCAACATACCTACAAGACGTTTTGCAAATAAGAAGACAGTATATATGGGGGAAATCACTTTATCAGACTAAATAAAAAAATTCCTATTCTTTGAATAATGGGTAAAAAGCAACTGTTTTTTTTTAAATCATATCATTGATGAAAGAGTTCAAATCGCAGAGACATTTATACTATCTAAACTGAAAATAAACAGGATTGGATCAGGCAAATATTTTGCATTAAAAAAAGCAATACCAAAACATTGGCTTGCTACAATAAATCAGGATAATTCAATTAAAACTAATGTTAATATTCATAAACTATAAATAGTCTAAAAATCATGCTTAACAAAGAAATATCATTGAAGACCCATTGGTGGCCTTCGGCTGTTATCTGCTCTTTGGTCGGGTTGATGTCTCTTTGACACATTCCCCTTTTCCATTCTCAATTTTATTATAATACTATTACAACTGACAACAAACAAGATAAACCAATAAGATTATAACTTTGGAAAAATTGTTTTCCCCAAAAGAAACATTTAAACTAGAAAATTGTTTTCCCTTTATTTTTACTACCCTGTCTGAAACTAAACTGCAAATGTTTTAGTGGAAATTAAATCACTTCATTCTGTCATGCAATGACTTCCATTCGTTTGATGTGTTTGAACTTTCGATTTTGCCATTTGATAAGGGAGTTTCCAAGTTGGGTATTTTGGTTATTTTACTTTTTACTAGCAAAATGTAGAATACTATCAGATAATAAATGTATTCATTGTAGTATAAAAGAAGACTATGAACCTTTTTTTCTATCTTGCAGGTACAATACTGATTTTATATCAACAATGATAGACCTACTTAATTGCTTAGCTTTCAGTAAAACATTCTAAATATGAAAAATCTTATAGTTGGATATAAAATAAATGATGCAGCATACTATGTACAAACAACCTTTTGACAGTAATATTTTTTCCATCTACAAATCATATTATATCTCAGAATCAAAAAATAAAAAAAAAATGATATTTTTTAAATATTTAGATAAAGGCAACAGTGGTATACCACTGTTCAAAAGTCATAAATCGATCAGGAGAAAAACAAATCCGGGTTACAAACTAAAACCGAGGGAAACACATCAACTATAAGAGGAAAACAAAGGAACAACAGGAACACTGAAGTACAACAAAAACAAACGCCAACAAACATTGAAACGAATTATTTGATAACAGCTTATAGCAGAAATACAAAAATATTGCTGAAGTTAAAAATTTAATGAAAAATTGCAACTCAACCTAAAACAAACATGGAAGTTTTAACTTAAAATATATACTGAAATATATTTATGTATTACCCAAATAACAAGTATAGTTGTCACATGACTCGAGCATGTCAGGTGTGTTATATATGTAGGACTCAAATATATGACTGGTTCCAAATCTATGGCAGATTCCTAATCTATGGCAAATATGACGTTACAAATGCCAAACAAATTAAATCTATGGCAGTTTTTTTTTCCCCAAATCTATGGCAGTTCTTGAAATTGTAATTTTCCGGGGGGAAAGAGTAACATATAACGTCACAATCAAATAACGCCATATTACGACGTCGCCGCCGCTAACGATGGCGAAACCCATATATTTGAACATCATTTATAAATTATATTTTTATTTGTAGAATGTAAATCAAAAACAGATATTTAACACGGGTTCACAGATTTTACAAACAAATTCACAGGGAAACACTTTCCGCTTTCCCTCTATAACAATTTGCAGATGGTTTAAAGGAAGATGTGAAAAAGGGGAGAAAGATACCAGTGGCGCATCTAGAAATTTTTCTAAGTGGGGGCCCACTGACTGCCTAAGAGGGGACCCGCTCCGGTCATGCTTCAGTGATTCCCTATATAATCAACCAAATTTTTCCAAGAAAAGGAGGGTCCGGGCCCCCTGGGCCCCCCTCTAAATCCGCCTCTGTATACCAGAGGGACATTCAAACTCAAATGTCGAAAATAAACAGACAACGCCATGGCTAAAAAAGAAAAAGACAAACAGACAAACAATAGTACACAAAACACAACATAGAAAACTAAAGACTGAGCAACACGAACCCAACTTAAAATTTGGGGTGATCTCAGGTGCTCCGGAAGGGTAAACAGATCCTGTTCCACATGTGGCACCCGTCGTATTGCTCATGTTATTAAAAACCCGGTAATAAATTCTTGGTTTAATAGCTTCCTTGTGAGCAGCAACACTCTATCAAGGAAATCAGGATATGAAATACAAGCCCTGGACCTTTTATCCAGAGGAGGGACAATATGTGCTGTACCGTCCGAATCCCGCGATGGATAAAGTCACCGCTGTTTTTAGAAGTGGATATTTTTAAAAAAGGAGTTATAGAAAATATTTTAGCGTCTATGGCTGGGAAAATATATAAAGTGAGAGATGAAGTTACTGATACCACTTTGACTTAAATCATCCTCAGTTTAAAAAGATTGATTAACGCTCAAATAAATATTATGTGAAAAGTCAAACTGTTTAATTCTTTTTATAAACAACTGCTTTCTTGTTTGTTAAGGGACTTCCATTTTTACTAGTTGGTTTAATAAATGGATTAAACAGGTACCATGCACAGATAAGAAATGCTTATTTTCCGGGGCACATCATTTTAATCCTGAAGTCTGTATTATGGTATATCACTTCTACACTTAGGAAATTTTATGGTTGCCATCACGATTTGGTTGACCATTATGGAATGTGTATTTCACAAATGTTGTCGTACATTTCCACTTGTTTAAGACAAGTCATTGACCGTATATGTACTGCCATGTTCTCCATTTGCACAAAATCTGCCATTGATTTGGAAACAACAAAATCCGCCATAGATTAGGAAATTACAAAACTTGCCATAGATTAGGCTTTTAAAACTTGAGATGGCATGACGTCATACTTACCATATATTCGGAATCTACCATATATTCGGAATCTGCCATAGATCTGGAACCCACCATAGATTTGAGTCCTACATATATGTACTTTCCCACACCAGAAACATTATAACATTGTATTCATATATTTTAATTTTTATTTTCTTGTAACTTTGTGTTCTATACTTTGATGTATGTATATTCATGTCTACCTTGGTATTTTGTATACTTAAACATAACTTTACACTTGAATAAGTTCTAATACCTCAAAGTCTAAAAAGCGTGCAAACTTAAGCTTATGCTAAAAAAATGAACAAGATTATAATTAACTTACCTGTTAATATATGAAAATATGTTTATACATATTCCGTAAACATTCAAATTATCCAGAATGTCGAAGCATAACTAAAGATGGCAAACACGCTGGATAAATTAACTAATACGAAAAATCATTAACGAATGGAAATGAACTACTCCGGTAAAAATGAAATCATTAATATTGTAATGTATTTATTCTTATTACATTTTATTCCTGGACACCTTATTAACTAATAAAGCAGGGATACTTAGTGTAATCCTGTTCTCTAGGTAAATTTTTAACAGCAATTGAGTGCAATAAAAATATATTAGTAAACAATGAAATCGTCAATTGTCCACCAATAGGATGTATTGCCCCTTGGAGATAATTTGAACCCATTTTTGCTAATTTTGCAGAAATTTTAACCGATAAAGCGGAACAGTGAATAGCAAAAATGTTCAGCACAAAAAGATCTACAAGTATAAAATGGGGAAATGATGAAATACATATACTGTAAATTCAGATATTTTTTATTAATGCGAATAATGCGACTGGGTGAATATCGCAATAATAAGAACTCGCATTCTGATATCTGATACATGTATCTGTATACAGATTTTCCTGCAATCGCAATAATTAATCTCGCAATTTTGTCCATTCTTCAAAAATCGCAATAATAAATGCACGCAATAATTTCTGAATTTACAGTAGCTGAATGTGTAGTCAAGAAAAAAAACTACCAACAGAAAAAAATAAAGTAACCATTTTTAGTTGATACATATTTCGCATGTTTTATAATAATGTCCGTAAATCATGTCGGAGTAGAGCAATTGTACAATATTTACAGAATTTCTTTTACTAAAAGTAAATAATAAAAATATTTTATCTAAAATACAAACAAAGCACAAAGCATACTGAGGGAGGAGGCTTGCCGCAAACGGGCATGTACAAGATAATTGCATAAATGTGTCCTCGCACTTCAGATAGTTAATGTCTCACGATTACACAGTCAGAGCAATAGTTTTTGTTGTATGTTTCCCATTTAATGCAATGGCTGTTATTGTAATATAAATCGTCATCCCATTGTACAATTTAACCTGGAGTGGGACATGCATCACGAGAAATTCATTTGTTGTCTCCTGCCACTGTACAATATCCGCCCCATTTAAAGCTGTCCCTACAGACACTTCATAGTACAAGGTAAATGCAGAGGTGAAATACGTTTCCCAGCTTATGGTTAAAGTTCTGTTCGTTTCATTTTCAGACATTGTGATGGACTTTGTTTCTAAATATAAATGATACATTAATATATCCTGTATTCATTGAATGTAATTGTATTATAAACAAAACATCTTGAAATGAGGTCACGAGGAAAACTCAAAAAAATTGAAATAAAAAATAATGGTTGCCTTTATTTATCATTTTTCCATCGTTGAAGAGAAGTTGCGCTAACTCGTCTTTTTTTACTTAGAAATGTTATAAGTATCAATTTCAATGGATGTCTCGTATTAAAAGTAAGTTACAACACCAAACAGTGTGCTTACGTTGCTTTTAAAATTCGTTTAATTTGTAAACATGTGAAATCAATTCTTTAACGATACAAGGCTGATAATTAAATACATCAGACGGTTCATACAAGCCCAAGTTGAAGAGCATCGAAAACCACGGAAATAGGAAGTTGAAATTTCCAAACATTTTTATGAAATAGTCTTGCATTGTTACTTGCATATCACATATGCAGATGAGCCATAAACGTATAAATATTTTTCAGAAGAAATCAGGCCGTTATTTTTCTCTTTTGAATTGTTGGTACATCTTTTTTATCTTGTTGAAGAACGTTGTACGGCGGTTTATTGTTGTTTACATCCACTCCCTTTGCTTTCTTGTGTATTGTTGTTTCTTTGAAAGTCGTACCATATTTATGCCTATAAGCATTTATAAAATGAGGCGATTGACATACCTGATACTTTCGGAATTATAGTTGACACAGACATATTTGTTGATACAGGTTCACTGGATAGGAATGCATTATTTATTGCTGAAACTTTCACTTCAAAGTATCCATCATGCAAGTCTAAACCAGTCATACTACAGTACATAACACCGTCATTATCATAAAGGATTGTCTTTGATAAAGACACCGGCTCTTTCTGGTTTTCGAATTCAACCTTGAATATAGCATGTATATTCTGAGATAATGTGAGGATGTTTATTCTTTTTTAAAGTTCTTTTTGTTAACAATATTATCTTGAATTTATTATTAATTTGTCTATAATTACATGTTTATCAGAACATCATGATGTTTGTGAAAAAATACGCTCTTTCAGTAACAATAAAAAATGACATTATATGAGAAAGGTACACAAAATCTTTCGTTGAAATCAAGACAATGGTTTACGATGAGTTGCAGATGCAAGACTCCTCTTGTTCGTACGGAAACGTTTAGTGTACAAAAAAAAACCTCTCAAATGAAAAGGTTAAAGAGTTTTTTCAAATGTTTAGCTGAGGTTTTCAAACACAAGAAAGTATCCACTTACATGGAATGAATCTAAGTCTGATTTATCTTCAAAACCCATCCACTTCAGTCGCACAATAGAAGTGTTTCCATGGAAGTTTTGTTTACTTCTGTATTCCGTAATTGGTTGGTCCAAAATTTGAACTTGAGCATTCTGTATAGAAGGAGGACTGTTTGATATTGTTACTCCGTCTGACGATTTTTTGGTGTGTAAGCCTGCCTTATTGTGGCACCGTATTGTCACGTACACATTCCTCGATGCCAATAAACTATGGTCAAACACTTTAGATACAGATGAAAGGTCTGTCGGTATTCGGACAAACGCCTGGATCGCATTACCAAATTCACGAAAACCTGAAAAAATGTAATTATATCAGCAAAAATTTGAAATCTTCAATATAAAAGTAGAAATCATGAACTAATCACCGATGAAGAAGTGAATATTAGTCTGAATGTTTCATGTAATGTTTTACTCTATCTACATAAAATGCAAAACAAAAATCAATGACACTCCTGAAATGCAGATCTCCGTAGATTTTAATTCTACGGTTTATGTCAATACGATCATCAGGATTAGCTGCTACGTCTAACCTATGATATGCATTGGTATAACCGTATCACAATTGCCAGGCTATACTAAAAAACTGTAATGGCTTGGACAAAATTCAATTATACAAAAAATTTTCTCTGAAGAATAAATGTTAGTGAACATCTGCCACGGAATTTATGCATCTAAAATAAAATCACACAATGACCATCTCTGTTTCTGCTGATGTTAATTGGAGTAATTACGCCAATACTAGAAAACAATGAGAGAATGTTATACTAGTAATCAAACAGCTATTTTGTGTGTTATATTGTTATTTTTTTTACAAATATTATGTCATTTTTTTTCAACAGCAGTATGTCTTACCAACAGCCCATTCACAATGCGATAGTCCGGACTCTAAATCTTCAACCTTCCAGTTAGCAATGATTTCATCTGTTGTTTGACTGTCTATATCATATCCTATATGAAGTGACAAGAATAATAATATTAGTTCTGATACAAAATTTCATTGACAATGCAGTTGTTAAAACTCTCTCAATGTTTCACTTGATTTCACGAGAAACGTATATACATATTCATAGCACAAAATTATATACAATAGTGTATGTCTTGTTCATAAATACTATTCAAATAATTCGAACTACTCATTTTTCACACATAACTTTGATTATACAACCACCCGTGGTTATATATGAATATATGTATCGCATTCATACATTCTCATTTAGTTATAAGATATGTCTAAGCAATTAAGGTATACAATATATTTTGTTGTACAGACTGTAAATAGGAGTATTAAAGATTTCATGTGCAATGTATACCTTGTTAGGTCATCTCTTCAATATGTAACAACTGAAATACATTTTTTTTCTGACTGATCAATTCATCACTAAAAATATTAACCTCATGTACGTGCACGATGCTTTTAAACGAATTAAACAAGTGTCATGAAATCACTATATCCTAGTCAAATTTTACAGAATAAATAAACAGACATTTAGTTTTATTTACAGTCCACTATACATTTCAAATTATAATTCAATTTCATTGAAGATTGAAGAAAATCTGATGACAACGTTTTGAAAATATCCCCGATTGGAGCTCTTTCTTTCATACTTGACTAGATATCGCAAAAATTATAGATTTATAATGAGAATATTTTCGAGTAACTGATATCAATTGTCCTGGTAGATTCAAACCCATAAGAAATAAATGCATATCAGAATTACTAAAATATTTGATAAAAAAGCGTTTCTCGTTGTGAAAATAACTATATGTCGTTAATTTGTTACAAGCACGATTTATTTAATTTGGCATAAGAAAACTAAAAACATAATTGCTTTTGCTTTCACATTAGTTCTAGACAATGTCTAGACAAAACTAAATATTAATATCGATAGTCATGATTTTTCACCAGTCTTTGAATTAAAAAAACGTCAAAATGATAATGACGGATCTTCCATTGCATTTACAATGTTTCCTTGTCCTTATCCAGAAGGCTTTGGCCTATTATTGCTCAAAAGTTTGACTCAATTGCAGTAAATATTCACCTCTACAAACAGATCAACTAGTAAAACAGTTTAGCTAATTGCTTTAACAAAAGATTGTTAGTTTGTGCAGTGAAATATAAATAATGCTTACCATTCAAATTGGTATAGTAATAGGCCAAAGCCTTCTGGATAATAATTACAAGGTCTTTAAAAATTAGCATTCTTTCTATTAGTATACCTTTGTAACTGATGAATTAATTCTCTCAGGTACTTACCAATTCCATCATAAACGAATTCTATATCAGGAGGTGTAAGATCAATAACAAGGGCTTCTGCTGTGGCTACTGAAGACAACCCAGCACCATTGATGGCAACAACTGTTATGTGGACTTGAGAAGTATGTGCTAATGTAATATTATAATTGTAGGCGAATGTGTTTAGTCCAACACTTGTATATCTCTGTATTTCTGTGCTTCCTTCTTTGTAACCTATTAAATAATTAATTACAATAAATAATGCATAAAACAAATAGCATGCGTCACCGGAATACAGCACAGCACAGCGCAGCACAGCATAGCACAGAACAGCACATGAGTATTCAAATTAAATATTTCAACATTGAAACACGATCAATTAGAACTAATATTAAATCATCTGATTAAGATAAATATACCTGTTGAACTGTTATTATCTTTAGCCAAGGCTTTTCTGATTTTACCCCTTTTATTTGCTAGTAGCTATCCAAATTCTTATTAGAAAATACCGATATTTTCCTGCTTCAGAAGATGAAAACAAACATAAAACAAGCAAATAAACTTACCAATAGCCCAGAGATATTCAACAATAGGACTTTCCTCATCAGCAAATTGCCACGAGGCGTGTATTGATGACCATCCGTGTAGCCACACTGCGTGAGATAAAACGGGATAAGAATGTGTCCCACCATCAACAACTTCAACCTTAGAAAATTGAATGTTATCAAGTAAAATGCCTGTTGTGTCGTCCATGCTTCCAAATGTTATATTAACGTCTTTATTCTTTGCGGTAAAGTAAAAGGTATGAGAATGCCAGGATACATCAATGTCAGAACCATGTTTGTCTTGCTTTTGGTACACAAGAAACACGTGTCTTTCATTTCCAAATTCAATATAACCTTCTTTTGTAGAAAGGACTGAATCTTCAAAGGGGACATGAGCAGTAAAAAAGTTGACACTATAAGAGTTGTCTCTTTCTAAGTTATACAATGTCTGCAAAACACTTCCTCTGAGAAAAAGAACTGATCGACCATCCATGGCAATAGATTTTGAAGAGCCCACTACGCAAATGCAATCGTTATCAGAAAAATTCCAGTGGTTTGGTTTTGAATATCCACAAATATTAGTAGTAGACATATTTAAAATGTCTACAAAATTATTATCACTGTCTTCAAATGAGGGATTCTTTATCATACTGTTTTCGGTAAACATTAACTGTACTGGTGTTGGCGGGGTTTCATCAATGACAACACCGTTAGATGTTGCAGTATCCGATACGTGACCAACAAAATCAACAGCATATACTTTACTAAAAATCTTTGTCCCTAAAATGAAAAGGCATTATATTTTACCGAATCATTTATACATATAATCTTCTCAAGCTATTATACCTAGTATTGCACTAAAATGTGTATGATTATCTTGAACTATGTTTTTATAAGATGAAAATATGAGTCAACATAAAAATATGATCAATCATTTTATAAATTTAAAGAATGTTACATTTTCATTTAAAGGGGTTCTATCTGAAATTGCTCAATTTATTTTGCCAGTATTGGTTACTGCGACGTATACATATTGTTGATCTCTTTTGTGCTAATTTTTTTTTAGGCAGACACCCTCCTTATGAATCAATTTCTTGTGAAAGAGAGTTTAACTGCTTTCTAGATCACAAAGTCGGCATGGAATACTGACAAAACTAAATCATGGTTATCTCTTGTAAATTTTACCTGAGCGTACTAAAGAAGAGTTGATGGATTTTGATACTGATCTTTGAATACCAACATTTAGATAAGGCAGCACATCACAATCCGTTTCGGAGATTTCGGATTGCACGCACCAGTAATACTTCCTTATTCCGGAATCGTGGTCTCCAAAACCATTCCAGGAAGCACTAACAAAGTGTGAAGTGTTTTGAAAATCTATTTCTATGTGTCCTGTGGAAACAAATTATCAATTTATTTGGTACATTGACAAGAAAGATATTTCTCACAGTATTAAAAAAATAGTAAATTTCTCTAAAAAGTGAAAAATTGAAAAATATTTTCTTTTTATTTCAAGAAACAAAATATTCATTAAGTTCGCTGGAGAACATAAAGATAATAGAACTTATATTTGTACCGTTTCATTTTCATCAATTACTGAATGTTGTAATTGTACATGTGACCATTAAAAAACTCCCTTTCATGATAACTGAAACTTTTTGAGATATGAAATAATTGTTGTCTACAAAATGCAATATCAGTCTATTTCTATCATTTATCATGCAAAGATGTACAAACCTATGCCGTCATTTACAACTCCGCCCAAAGGTTTATCAACATCTACAGTGAACCCATCTGATGACAGTGTCGTGTGCTGTCCAGCATAACTATAACCAACCACATTAGAATAATACCTAACACCGGGTAATAAAGGGACTCGGCTTATATTGACCGACGATACTGATCCTGGAATATCTATTGCCACTTTGTGTATGTCATGACCTAAAAGAATGTGCATGTTGGATATTATAACATTTATCACAATTGCGTGTAGCTATGTACCGTACTATAATAATCACAAATATGCAAATTTTACAATTACTTTGAAAACAGATAGTGCAGTTTCGTGAAAATTGACCAGTTGAGTGGTTTTTTTCAACAACGTTATTAGAACCAATGTTTTTCCTAATTTAAAGAAATCGAAAACATGATAGCTGTTTGTTACAAACACTTCTGTAAGATAATTGCAGTAAAGGAAGAGATGAAGCAAATATTATGAACAAAGAACACATCATATTATTCTGGATTATTAACCTTGATAGCCTTTTATTGAAAGATCCTTTTTGAAGATGTAATATATGCTTTTTTGTGATTCTTTGTTAAATATTTGTTTGTTTTTGTTGTGATTAAGATTATGACACGGTGTTGACTGCTGTATCCCTATTTTACATTTTTACCTATTATGTCTGTTTGTTTTATTCACGCATCGTTGTCAATATAACGGAATTTGATGCGACTGTCATACAAGTGAGAGGTTTAGCCTATACAACCAGGTTCAATCCACCACTTTCTACATACGAAAATGCCTGTACCAAGTCAGGAATATGACAGTTGTTGTCCATTTGTTTGATGTGTTTGTGCTTTTTATTTTGCCATTTGATTAGGGACTTTCCGTTTTGGATTTTCCTCGGAGTTCAGTATTTTTGTGATTTAACTTTTTCCTCTTAGTAAACATTTACAAAAGTTATGATACAAATCAAGAAAGGCAGACATTTACATATGAATCCTTCAATTGGTGGTATGCTAACTTCACCTGCATATGGGATATACAATTCCCAACTCTTTCGGTATTCAAGAGCTTGCAGCTGCTGCTTAGACTTTGTAGAACGTCACCGGTGTCTTAACTCTCCAGGGTTATGTCAAAGAACGTTTCGTTCTTTTTCTAAAAGGGTTCATCGGAAGATTTCAATACCTTATTTCAAAATATTCAGTATTAACTTCACAAATAATACAAGAGTATACGTACTGGGTTGTTTATCATCCTTGTGTGCTTTGTCTATATGCCTTTATGTTTTTCTTTGTTAATATATTTGTTTGTTTTATAGTGATTTATTATAACACAATGTCGACCTCTGTACCCTTATTTTTTGACACTTTTACCTATTATGTTTGTTTGGTTTGTTCACAAGTTGTTGTCAATGTGGTGCAATTTTATGCGACTTTCATATAAGTGACAAGTTTGGATGGTTATAAAACCGGGTTTAATCCACATTTTCAACATAAGAAAATGCCTGTATCAATCTGAGCGTCACTGATGAGTTTTATGTAGACGAAACGCGCGTCTGGCGTATTAAATTATAATCCTGGTACCTTTGATAACAGCAAGTCAGGAATATGACAGTTGTTATGCATTCGTTTGATGTGTTTGAGCTTTTGATTTTACCTTTTGAGTATGGACTTTCCTTTTATAATTTCACCCCTTCTGTATTTTTGATATTTTACTTTTTTATCAATGTGAATACTGATTTTTTTTTATTTCCGAAGATAAAGACATCCCCTCATCTCAAAATTAAGCAATACGACAAACTGAAAAGGCTCGTAACGAATAATAGAAGTACAATGTACTAGTAAGTATAGAACATAACTATGTGAGTAAAAGAAGGTATATTTTTGTGAGGCTCAAAAAATGAACAGATGTTTTCATGCGTTCTTCAACAAATTCAAGGTATTGTTTGACCATATTTAAAGTTCTTAATCTCCCACAGAGAGCTTCTATTTACACCACATTGTTCTTTGTAGAAAATCAACAAAGTAACATTTCAGAACCTATTGTCGATGTTTATCTCTCTCGCAGGACGGTGGCTTTTCAAGGTATTCCTTCTTCCTCCACTAATAAAATTGGTAACCCTGATATGATATTACCAACGATGAACAAAGTGGCGTAAGCGACCAACAAACTAACTTCGGATATGAACAATTGTATGGTGCAGTTAAACTGGTTCTCAACTCTGTGTTTTATAGTGTCCTTTCCTTATAATGCCATTTTGAACACCGGTTGACTATTGTTGCCTAATTTTATCGATCAGTGGGGGTAAAAAAAAAGGATTTTAAAAAGAACGCATTTATTAATCAATTAAGACTATCAAACGCCAATGACGACTTACAAACAATTCATACTTTTCTAGACAATGAAAATTACACGGATAAACAGAACCATGTATCATTTTATTCTCATATTCGCTGTATCTCCAAAAAGTGGTAATAATAATAAGGTTCAATACATACCACCAGGGTAGGTACTCAAATAAACATGAAACTTTTCAATAACAGTGCTGGCCTTCAAAAATGCTTCATGCCATGCAATTGTAAATAGCTCGCCTCGTAGCATATAATCAATATCCTTCTTCCAGTGGACTGGTAAATGTTCCATTACCTATATGTAATACTTACTTATTTAACATTATGTTTAAATATGAACCATTTTCAAAGTATATTTGTTTTCAAAACCTAAATAGTTGATTTGGTCAGTAAGATATTTAGTTCAGCTGTACATTTATAATGAAACAACAGAACAACGGTATAATGTACCCAGATATTGCATATTATTGCGTATTAATTTAAGGCCAATGACTAAAAATGTTTCTGATTCTTTTAAATTCGTTTTAAAAGAGGGGCGAAAGACAAACACCCGACGGACAGTCAAACTCATAGATCAAAAATAAACTGACAACGCCATGGCTAAAAAAGGAAACGACAAACAGAAAAATAATAGAACACTACATAGAAAACTAAAGACTAAGCAACACGAACCCCAAATGTTCTACTAGAAATAAAGGAACAATATCGCTAACTATGGTATTGTCCATATACTTTCTATTTCAAAGAGCATAACTTCATTGAAATAGTTGATCGGCGTTGTTAATCGAATTCTTCAAACGATCCTTTTGGTATCATTTTTTTTTATAACAATCCTATAAAAATTATTGGCTTGAGAGAGTTTAAAACGCAAATTTTCGTAATACCCATATACTAGTATTCAATGGCATACTTCTTGAAAAATAATTGATCATAACTGACTTTTCAACTCGTTTGAGAAATTTCTGATAAAAACCTTTGAAACAAATTTCGTAAAAATTTGACGAGCATTTTTCACATGAGGGTGCTTGATATTATGATACAAGAGCCTATAGACAGACAGATAGACCACCTGAATTTCTATTTCCACTGTATCGCCTTTCGGGACGAAAAACCATACAGCCAATTCCAAATGACGAGGATGTAAGCATCTATAGGTCACATGTATTATAGTATCTCCTTATTCGTAAATTTATATGGTTTAGAATGACCTACTCAGTTCACCAAGTACGTGTATTGTATGGGTACTACTTAAACAATGTGTTAAGTAAGACATACAATTGAAATATTGGTTCCCAGTGTAGTTTCGTAGACTCTTTAGTGACAGCGACATCAACATTTGTATTTCTTAATTTAAACAGTTGTTAAATTCCTTACCCCTACGCCAAATACGTTCGTTTTCGTCAGTGGTTTTGACATTACTGTTACACCATCAGATTTGAAATCAGCAAAAGTGTTGCTATCATACCATGCTCTAACAAAGAATGAGTACAGCTGGAAATCATTTAGAACTTTTCCTGAAAAATCGCGACCATAAATAATTTATATTGCTTATGAGTGTTTTTGCGTGTTTGTGCTGTATTTCTGTGAGTAGTGTTGTTATTTTAACGATATTTTTAAACATTGTCATATAAGCGAGAGGTTTGGTTAGCTCTGAAACCAGGTTCAACCCACCATTTTTTCTTAAAATGTCCCGTAACAAGTCAGGAATATGGCGTTTGTTATCAAATAGTTCATTTCTATGTATGTAGGCTTTTGTTATTGTTGCACTTGAGTGGTTCTGTAGTTCATTTGCTTCTCCCTCGGTTTTAGTTGTTACCCGGATTTGTCGTCTCTCATTCGATTTATGACTTTTGAACACCGGTATACTAATTTTGCCTTTATTTACCTCATTTATAAAGCGGTAAATGATAGACTGAACAGTCAGAGTCAACAACAAACTTGAAATAATTTTACAATTTTAAAATTATTCTAACTTACTGTATATTACTTTACAAAAATAATCATTGTACAGCCTCTTGAATACTTATGTGTGCAAAAAGGACGCAGACAAACGTTATATGGTTGCTTTTTGTCATTTTTAATTTCGTTTATTGTTTTGTCACAAATCAGGCCATAGTCTTTTTTCGTTTGAATTTTGTTCACAAGTGGCACAGGTGGGACTTTTACAGCTGACTTTAAGGTTATAGTTCGTTATTAAAAGCAGTAAGTAACCTTTAGCTGCTTAACTACTCTTCATTTTGATTATGTTGGATAATTGTCTCTTTGGCACTCCTACCACATATTCATATTTTTATATAACTTTTATTAGGAGGAAATGCAAAACCGATGATTTTTTTCACATTTTACTTTAATCAAATGTATGTGGCCTTTTGATTGATACCACCGTTTCAATGATATTCTTCTTATTTCGAATAGCCAATTCAGGTTTTTTTGGCACTTTTCTTACTTTTAGATTTTCTTTAAAAATTAGATGAGGTCAAAAGTTCGTTTTTAGTTGAAATAAAAATGTTGCAATGGGTATATAAGTCCTATGTGCAAATTCTTTACCAACAGCAGTTGCCCTATAACCAAACTAACATAGTAATTTGTTTGCAGACGATATGTCCAAAAAATTAATTCCGAACATACTTTGATAATAAATTTATAATGTAAAAGTTGTTTATTGGTAAAGAAAAATCGACACATACGAATTTTTTTAAACTGCAATAGGATAAAAAAAAGCCAAAAAATGGAATAATAGAAACGGGCCATTTTGTACATATACCAAAGGGAAACTTCGTGCAAAGCATGATTATTTATTGATTTATTGTATTAAATAGAAAACTGGGATTTTGTGGCAAATAAAAAAAAGATTTTTGTAGAATATCCACAGACTTTAATACAGAGATTTTTGTTATAAAATTATTAACATAGATTACTCACTTGTTTCTCTAAGATGTGCTAGCGTTTATTTTTTAGAAAAAGTTCTTAATAATCTTTACAATCCCAAAAACCTCATGCTAAGTCAGTAAAGTCGAGCGCACCCTAGAAGGTGTACTTGAATTGGTCCATATTTATATTTGTTTTAACCAATATCTTAACTTATAAACTTGTTTTAGGGAAATCAATGCTAGTACTGCATGCAATAATCCTCTATCTATCAAGCACCGAATTGTCAAATATTAGAGTACAAGAGGAAAGGCTGTGGATTTTCTATAAAATTTCCATATGTTTAGCATTGAATCAACACAAGGGTACATAATCCTTAATAACGTTAATTTAAATTTACCTCGAGGCAAAGTGTAGATTGCATTATCTATCTGACCACAAGGATGCCAAACGTTTTCCACAGAGCTGTCAATTATTCCTTCCGGTTCATTTGACTCTGTTATTCCTACACTCCATTCATACCTGTGTCAGCATACAATTTATAGTAAATATATTTAATTTAAAACTAATACAAAGGTACTCATTAACAATGTTAACTAGTGCATATAGTAAATTTGTTTATGCATCAGTGATCATGTATAAAAAGAAGAAGCAAGCAAATACTTCAGTGTGCCACGAAAAAATAATAGCAAAATTTAGATGTCATAGATACATGGGGTATGACAAGGAGACATGCGTGTTATATTTGATTGAGGTGATCATAAGTCATTCAATGACTTAATTATTCAAGGGATTAAAAATTTTTAAAATGTACAAGCAATTACATTAATGGCATATTTTCACTTTTACGTGTATGATAAATGCATATTATCCGACCTTAATTTGCAGTTAAAATATACAAAAAATACTTTTAGTTTGTATGATTTGTATCAGGTTTTTAGATTAGAAAATGTAAATGGAGAATAGCAATTAGTTATAAATGTTATATAAATTTATATGCATATTTGATAGTCAAATAATCTATTTGCATCCTCTTTTCATTACACATGGCTCAAACAAATGGCCATTAATATTTGATCATTGACAACTTTTTGTACCTACCACTGTGGCAATAATCCCTGAATCTGAACAATTTTCCATCTTGCTGCTAGTGCGTCATGTGATGGCGTAAAACTAATATCATCTGCTTCTAATTGTCGTATATCAGTCACATCATATATAGCAATTAAAGTATTGGTGTTATCTGAAAATTTCTATAATAATTAAATTACTTTACATTTTCTATTTACATATGACTTAAAATAAATATAAGGATTGATTCTTTTCAATCAATACATCCAGATGAATAATACAAATTTAAGATGAAATACAATTTTTTTTAGTTACAAACTTTTGCACACAATTAAATTTTAAAGAGACCATGTAGTGAAGGCAATCATAAGTTGTTAGTTTTACGGAGGATTTACTGGAAAACATTGCACTGATAACCATGAAACGTATAAAAAACCTGTTCTTTGGTAAAAAATAAAATTACTACAGCAGAGGAAGGTTATTTGAAAACGTTTACTTTATATAAGGTGATTTGTCAAAAGCGAAGACAAACTTTCCTTTAAATAAAAGATGAAGTGGTGGGTAAATTGAATGACCTTGTGTTTTGTTTTGTGTCACAGCGCAGACCAAAAAGACCTTTAGTTGGAAATGCTCTCGCAACGATGTGTGCAGGTAAAACTGTATAGCTCCAGCAACACATCATTATGTTTGTTTGTCTGTACTCTCGGAACTCTTTCGTTAGACTTTATGTAACTGTCATGATCATGTATTTCAGTGGTTGTCTTTGGTTCACGTTTACGTGAATTGAATTTTATTTATGAGTTATGCCATTGGTTTTCCCTAATTTGTATTATTGTGAAATGTATGAGAAGTACCTATACCATAGATACAAAAAAAATCTTACGATTCAACATTCTAAAATGCTTTCTTACTATTTGTATTGTCTACACATGGCGTTCCTTTAATTGGACATCTTTGATCTTTTGGTGCACATACACAGTGTCCTCGACATGTGTTAGAAGAGCATCGTCTTATCAACTCAAGTGAACCACCAGGAATCAAACGAAATTTACTGTGAATCATGTCACTTTGAAGTCCAACCTAAATGAAATGAATAACCAAGAACCAAGATGATCACATTTTTTTTGTAGAAGATTGTTTATCATTACCAATTTATTTATCTCTACAGTAATAATTACCTTGCAACGCCCCGACATTGCACGGGATACATTTTGATGCGGCAAGTTAACACAGGAAGCCTTATATTAGAGCATGATACGAACATTAATAAACCATTGTATTATTGTCGTTATTCAAGTTCAGACTTAAGTTATCATCACGCAAACACATAAAAATATCGTAAAGACCATTTAAACCAAATTTGAGACATTTAGAATCGTCGAATTTGTCACAATTTATTTGAAAATACACATTTAAAAACCAAGTTTTAAATACATGTAATGTAATGCAAAATTAATGCAAGATTTAGGTAATCATATCATTGTACTGAAATAATGTTAGAACCATCTTAGTAATTGGGTTAGGTCTATTGATTGTAAAGTTGAGTACCATTAGTTTATCTGGTTTGTTGTTATGCGTACAAAAGTAATTTCATATTGAGAAGAATAGTGGCATCAATAGTAATAAGAGTTCTTTTTAGTCAACATCCTCCGTGATCAGATTATTTGAAACAGCAAATTCAGAGCCTGTTAGAATTCAAAAAAGAAAAACATTTCGAATAAATTGAAAGTTTTCATTCATTCATTCATTCATTCATTCATTCATTCATTCATTCATTTTTCGTATTGTTTAGATTCAAAATAGATTTGAAAAACGATAAGCAATTGTTGGCCAATATTGAATGTCTTACATTATTGAATGCCCAAATACTGATGAACACATAATCGTAGTCAGTTAATTTTGTTGTATCTACTTCAAAAGTCTGCACTTTACCCTCGTCCCCTTGTCTACACCAGAACCATTGTGGTGAAATTTCTCTGGCTTATTTTCCTACAAACACACAAATTATTTAAGGTATATTCATGGTATACCGCTATCTTGGATTGCACAATCGCAGTACAAAATAGGTCTAATTCTTTGCTTACATCTGCAAATTTGGAGACTGATTTGCAATTTATTGATTAGACTGTTTATTTATATAAAGAAAACTTAGTGATTTTATTGCATTTTTCAAAATGTTTAAATAAATTCCAAATATTTGTGTTTTCAGAATCAATTTTTCAAATTAGCCATTTAAGGGGAGATAACTCTTTTAGTAAAAAAAATATACTGGATTGATAGGGAAATTTTGAATTATTAACTTGTAGCAAGAAAATAAGTTCGGTGACACTATTTTTTCTTTTTATTTTCTTAAAACATATGATAAAACCTATCTTCTCATATTTTATTTTAAAATTCTATCTTATAGATTTCTTTTTACGAACAAAAATGTGTTTTTTCATGAACAATCTAAGCAAATTTGGGCAATTTTGAACGACTCATATCTTGAAAAATAGCACGGTGACCCATACTTTTTATTATATTTTCGAAAAAAGTAAAATCTTCATTTTGGCAAAGTATAAGAAAATTCTATCTGAGGACATATATACCGATGATCTACCTTAAATTGATCGTAAATAAATCAATGCATGTTTTCCTTTTTTTTTCGGTTTCATGAAATCCCGATAAAAATGATTGTTTTGGTTTTAACGCCATTTTCAAAACTATTGTGATATTTCGTTGCGGTCAGTTTTTTTTTTTTTTTGGTTGAGGAAGCCGGAGTGGCCGGAGAGAACCACCGACATTCGGTTGGAAAACAATAGATTTAAGATGCATTCCAGAGATAACTTTGTAGCCTTTGAAATTGAAGTAATTTTTAAGTAAAACCTAAAATGAGAAGCCTGTCAAAATATACACTCAAATCTTGAAATTAAATTAAATCCATCAACTGCTTTAAAAAAATCGACGTAGGATGCCAAAATACCCTACATAATATATGCATCAACATTCTATGACTCATTACTTTGTTTAAAAAAATAACTCAATATCATTATCGGTAACAATTTTGCTGCAACAGATGCACATTAAAATCTCTTCAGACAGTAAACGTAAAATTTGTATAATAATTGAAAAGGAAGTCAAGGTTTATTTTAAATTCATAAAATGATTTTCTGTACTCTAAATAGAATGATATTAGAAGGAAAATTTAAGGCATAATCTGAAATTGATACTAAACGTACACTATTGAGATCGTCAAGCATATATCTACTACCAACTGAAACCATATAGTAATCTATACCAGAATGAAGATCAGAAAAACCTATCCATGCCAGCCATAATTTAAATGTTGACCACTTCATCCACCAACCATCAACATGGCGATGTAGGCTAGCAGCGTGTTCCGTTTCAATAGCAAATGTTCCTTTAAAAAATATTGTTTGTGCAATTAAAGACTATAGGTTTCATAACGAGTGAGATAGGGATATCGCTTGATATAAACTCGATTAGTTTAATTCTAATATAATTATAAATGAACTGGTGATGTGATTAGTATTTCATTTAATTTAAATATCGATTGTAAGTTGGTATGAAGCGATATCCAATTCTCACGAGTTATTCATCTTTTTTTTTCTAATGGTAGACATTCTCTTCGTGTTGAATAGAAATTCTGTAACTTGCTGATCTTTTGCACATAACATTATAAATTGTCCTGTTTCGGCGTCAGACTTATATATCATACATTTTAAGACTTTATATTCGCTTCAGAATGTAAAACAAATTGACAAAAGATTTTTAGGTGCAAAGTGTAAGAATCATGAATATAATTTAAGAAATCGCATAATTCCGTTGGCATGATTTTAACCAATTAAAAACTGAGATCAAAAGAAACGCGTGTTCATTATGAACAAAAATCAATCGACCGAGAATTAGAGCATGTGCTATATAGATGACGTCAAGACTTATATTCACACAAAATGCTGATACGTTATAACTAATCCATTAATTGTTCATTTGTTTTGATATTTTTGTAATTTGAATATACATTTTGGTACGTTATAAATCAGATATGAGACTTGATTCTAATTGATTAACATGAGTTTGACAGCTATACTCCCTTCAAATATATACATTTGTTTGCATTATATTGTAAATAAAAATAAAGACATATGATTTATGTCAATGAGTCAAATGCCTTACGACAAACAATACACAGTGAAAAATAAACTGACAATCATATAAAAACATATGATTTTGAATGATGTCACTATATTCATGAAGTTTCCCTTTTTCCATGCGAGAATTATCCATCTCAAACTCCACGACTAAGATAGGTTTTTCTCAGGTGAGTTCTCAGAATACAATGACGTCATAAGCGAACGTCATTGACATTGCCTTTGAAAATAGCGGTAAACAGAAAACAATTGACCTGCAAACACGAGAAAGCAAATCGGCTACAAGCCGAATTGTTTTTCGAACGATTGATAATCTGTACTTTATTTTACCTGTAATTGGCGGAGAGTTGTCGATGAAAATGCCATCTGATGTCTCCTTTACACATACTTTAGCCCCATTACATGCAATAACAGTAACAAAGTATACTCCCCCATCGTGTAGATCCAGTCTTGTATAAGTAAAATCACGTACAATTCCATTTAGCTGATATATGAAAAAAAAATCAAATCATACGACTTACTCATACTATAACCATTTATAAATAACTAAATACTAATAATTTATCCAAACAATCCTTTAAGTAAATATTTATAATGAATGTTGTTCTTTTTTACTTTGTATTTGTCTCTTATCGAGACTTCAATACAATCCAATACAACCATGAAGGCGGGTCTGTATTAACATACTATACAATTAGCGAACGAAAATATAGGTCTTATTAATACTAAAAGTTGACTCATTTCAATGGGTGTATCATTAAACATATTTTATTCTGATATCCTTTACTTATAATTATATAAGGTTTCATGAACAATAATTAAGTTATTTAAGACATGCGAACTGTTTATGTTGCAAACCAAATTGTGATAAAATCCTACAGAAACAAACGGTATGGTTAGCACAAAATTTAAAAAAAAAAGATTTGGTATCCCCTATATTCAACGATTGTTTAATCCGACATAGGGTTATATATACAATCCGATACATATTATGTACTTCTATCTTCTCTAAAGACAATACGTCAGCGTTATATCATTTTCGACTAAAGGACACCTTATCATACTTTGAAAATTATATTTCTAGAAGTAATATCACACTCTTATGGTTAAAAACTTTTTAATTTGAGCGCATTTACGCATGTAATATTATAACAGAAACAATTCATGAAAAATCAAAATGACCATACAATTTTTTTATTATTTTTCATACGTCAACATCATATTCTAAAAAAGAAGCCATGATACCTCTGTCGATGTTGAATTTATTTCACCTCCCAAGTGTGAGATCACAGAGATATACTGTCTCTCAATAAAAGATTCCTCGTCACTAACGTCCCATGAGACTTTCAAACAACTCCTATAAATAATTGAGTTTACTCTTCTTGATCCTAGCTGCTGAAACAATTCGGGTTTGCGACTGAAGTATGGAGGGGAATCATCAACCAGGAAACCATTTGACGTCGCTTCAGAGTAAAGACCTGTAACATTATGATCATCACTATTTGTATTGATATGTAGTACTAAAAATGTAAACGATCGTATGGAAAAGGAATCCTAAAGTGACAATTTAAAAGTCGTATTGCTAAACCGTATCAACATTGCATGATATTTATTAGAAATATATAATTCAATTACGCGATACATGTCTATGATGTATAATCCAGCAAGAACAACTGTATCTTAACAAGTTCGTTGCCACATTACAGAACCATGCACAACTTATAGTGATTAAAAAAAATGTTTTTTTCATTATTTTATTTAACTATATGCAAGTAGTCATGCCACTTGTTAAATTTTACACATACCTTAATAATTTGTAGTACAAATTACAATAACTCAATATGAGTGTTGATACGATTGTCCTAAAAATCTTGTCTGTTAGATTTTTTAATGTTCTTTGATGAAACAAATAAAACAACACACGAAAGGACTACAATTGTTTTGAAAATAAAAAATACTATTTATATTATTTTACATGCGTTATGGCTCTGTTCCTATTATAAATATAATGTATTTATAACTCTGTGTATCTACAACTACAACAAATGTACAATATTCTCTGATACCTGCTTTGTTGTAGGCTCGGACAGTTATGTAGATTCTGATGTTTGTTGGAATTTCATCAGTAATACTAGTATTTGAAAACACGGCTATATCTGTCAACGGCAGTTCACTCTTCGATATGATATCATCTCCTCCCATTAATGACCCTACTCTGATAGAGTATTTATCTAAGCCTGATTGCGGATCGTTAAAACCACGCCATGTTGCGGCTACATATGATCTGAAATTATACACACGAAGTACACTGGGAAAAAAACAGCCAAACAAGATTTCATGATGGATTATGTTTTGGTTTAACTGTATCTATTTTCATAGAATGAACACGATAATCTATCGAAAACTAAGATCGTTATCTGCGATGAAATTAGATTTTGTATTTGTATGTAGACGACTTTGTTCTTCGTAATTCTAAAATGCTTTTTCAGTTGGGGTTTTATTTTTTGATCATGAGCATACATATAAAATATAGTTCCCGAGATACGTGCATCTTTAAAATACTTTTTTCCTATGTGGCTTCATTCGTTCTGCTCATTTGAGAATAGATTCAATGAAAAGTAGACTGGCTTGTTGTTACGGTAAGTTAAACATATCCGTCGTCATCTGTAAAACAGATATTCCATAATGTTCAACATTTCGTGATGGCTTGCGTAAAATTTTCGAAAGGTAAACAACAAATTCACCTTTTGGCCCTGGGTTTTAGTAGCTTTCACGTAAGCAGCAATACAATCCTGATAGAATATAAATTGGAAAAATCAATATTTATAATTCTCTTTTCATTATCAATTTCTTTTGAACACCATACATATATTTTATCCTTTTAATGTATTGTAAGGAATACAAATATTAAAATGAGTATTCAATAGTATGTATAAGTAATCCTCTGTTTTACATACAAATATATTATAATAATATTAGAGTACATATATTTTTAAGTAGTATCAGTATTGGCCGTTTTTAGATACCTTAAAGATTGATAATTTATGTCAATGTAATCTGCTCCATCCTTCACTTTTCCAATATTTGGGGGACTGTTATCAATTATAAATCCATCAGAAGTAACAGATGAACAAAGGTCGGCAGTATTACATGCAGTTACTGTTGTATAATATATCTTACCAACAGCAAGATTTATTCCCTTCAAAACAAACTCTAAAATAGAATAAAAATATGCTAATTATGTACAAGTATATAGGCTGGTAAAAAATAACTTAAAGAGAGAGGCTAAAGATACCAAAGGGACATTCAATCTCAAATCAAAAGTAACAAATAAACTCACAGCACCACGGTAAAACGAACAACGACCAAAAGACAGTGCATAACATAGCATAGAAAAACTACAAACTGAGCAACACAAACCAAAACAAATACCTGGGTAACCTCAGGTACTCCAGAGGGAAAAGCAGATATAACTCCACATGTGACACCCGTCGTGTTTCTCCGGTAAGTATGTTAATGTTAAAAAGATGTCCGTTATCATACTAATCTCATGGCTTTGAAAAATTAATGTCTTTTAAACTTGACTATATACAGATATGCATCAGGTATATATTCTTACCGTTTTTTAATCTCCTAAACAGCACACACTGTTTCGATTGTATTTGAATTTTTCTTGTTATTGTATTTGAATTTGCCTTCAATACACAATTTTTTTTTAATGTAGTTTGGTATTTTTACTTATACATTTTATATAAAAAATCAAAAATATAAGTTAAGTTACCATATATTATTCCAACATCATGTTCTTGTAATAATTCATCACAACCAACACAAGTTCCAACAGCAATTTTGTAAGTTTTTATTGTTGTATGTGGATCATAAAACTCTTTCCAGTAAGCACCAAGCTGAGTAGAGTCTATCTGAAAGTCGATATCAATCGAATTCATCTTATCTTCTTGCAAAAATCCATCAAACACTTGACCAACTTCTGGCGGAGATTGATCATATATGTAACCCCACGATGAAGCAGTTGTTACTAAATTTGCTTTATTGACTGCCTGTAAGGAGAATATAAATAAGGTTTAATTTACAGTGAAGCAAATGGTCCATTCTAAATACTTTGCTCCAAAAAACTCAATTTCGAAAATTAAAATTAAAAACATTACAACGTATTTTAAAGTGATGATTACTTAAATTAGTATGTAATAGACACAATAATTGAAATACATTTTTACTCCATGATCTGTAAATATTGTATAAAATTGATGAAACAAATATAATTGTGATCTATTTCTTATTACTAATCCTCCTGCTGTAAGACTTTAGTACATGAAATGGACGAGTGATACATCTGAAACCGGGTCACAGCGTATAGATATTCAAATAATCCTAAAACAATTTTCAGGAGGCACTAAATTGAAAACTGCAACAAAAGTTTCGTACCTGTGGGAAATTGTGTTAGAATATGTATATATCTATATTCAGTTAACAAGTAGCTGATGAATGTTGCGTCCCAAAACGCATCAGACGGTATAAAATGTTCACATGAAGCAGTTCGTAGTTCCTTAGACAAATGCGATAGACATTTTAAGGGATTGACAGACGAGGATATAAAAGAAAACGTGTCTCCTGCAGCTATAATTAGCATATGTAAAATATATCAATAGTGTATATCTTACCTTGACTGTTAGGAAATATGCATGTCCTTGATGCACATCAACATCTAGGATAGGAACGCCACAGTCTTCAGTTGTCTCGATGGATTGTACAATGTCCCCAGTATTTGCTTTGGAGCCTACTTCTAGCATATAATATGCAATTCCACTTTCTAAGTCATAAAAGACATCTTTCCAGCTGAAGTAAATACGTCATAAAATGTAAGAATATTAAAAATCCGTTACGTTTTGTTTTTAATACACCGGGATATATACTAAGAATGCATTTAACATACATTCAGTCATGCTGAGTAAACTGAGATTAAGCTTATTATTCTGTATATATATATACACTCACCATGCTCGAATTTCAGTGAAACTTCTGATATGTCTGCCATCAATTAGAATAGGTCTTGATGTTAGATGCGGTGGAGTGGTATCTACTCTGATGGAGACAGAGTGTGCTATAGAACTTCTTCCAGAAAAATCAATTCCTTTAAATAGATTAGCGAATTTAAAGAAGGTGTTACAACATTTGTTGTAATTAATCTCTATTTTTGTATGTTATTTTAGTATGACGTCCATTTTCACTGAACTAGTACACAATTTTATTTAGGGGCCAGCTCAGGACCACCTCAGGGTGCGGGATTTTTCGCTGCGTTTAAGAATAATTAATGGCCTTCGACTGTTATCTTCACTGTGGTCGGGTTGTTGTCTCTTTGACATATTTCCCATTTCCATTCTCAATTTAAAGTAAAATGAATGTGCCTTTGGTATATGTTGGTTTCCTCATATCAATATTAATTGTTATCTGATTTTTCAATAGCTCTTGAAAGAAATTTGGGGGTGTCAGAAAAATTTGAGATACTGTGAAACATATATGGTAAATTTTTATTGGCAAACGTCAAAACACCTTTGTCCCAAAACAATTTCATTTAAAACTAATATTTAATAATTTAGTAATCATTTTTCTTTCTGTTTCCTTCATATTTTAAAAAGTTCATACATAAACAGATATACACACATACCTCTTACAGATGCAAAATAATCATGTCCGTTCTGTAAGTGAAGATTATGAAATGTTTTATGGTTCAAAACACCAACATTTGTGTATTCAACTATATCTGACCCGCCTTCCACAGATCCTGTTAATGACAAAACAGATATAAATTTGCGATAGTATGTTACCAAGGTATTGTAAACTAGAGCATCGAACTCTCAACGTGGTTTTTATCGAATTACAGTCTTCAGTCATGTATCAGATTTTATCTAAGACCTCATAAAGCGTAAGGGTAAATCTAAATGGAAATTGATCACCATAATTTCTGATCAATTTTTTTCCAAAATAAGACTTACCATATTCTACACATACACGATACCGTATACAATAACAAGCCCGGTTAACATAATGCCCTCTAGAATTTTCTTACGAACATTTTATGTGTTTAGCTTTTTTAACGAATGACTTTGAAACGGATAAGAATGATGAATATTTCACACAACACCTTGGGATGTATATTCAAAATGGATTTACCAGTTTCCCGCAGGCCTAGGGCTGATTTGTGAAACACATACGGAACTTTTGGTTTTAAATCTTGTCAATTTATTGATTTCTCTTTCCAGCTGTTCTAAGTCATAATGCCACTGATGAGCAACTGGCATATAACATTATATCTTCGAATTTTTCATTAGTTTATATACATCGATACATAAACACATCATATATATCAGGATTTAAATTTTATATTTGCGCCACTGATCCCTCCTATCAAACAATTTGGAAATATATCTTATAATGTCTTTAAAAAATCTTGTTGATTGTTATTTCTTTCACTCTTGTTTGAAAAAGGGATCCTTGTTAACTACTACTTTTCATTGCCTAATATTTTGAAAATATTGAAGTCTAGTTATATTTGTCCTACCAATAGCAACTTCGTATTGATGTATTCCAGTACTATGACTTGCTGTACCATATTCTTCAATATCCACAAATGATTCCCAACTCACAAAAATATCAGAGGTTGTTATCTGAAACTAGTACAAGCAAAAAAGCAAACTAATAAGACAGTTGGAAAAAATTGTCATGTGATAATGAAAATTGATTTTTGGGGCAATTAAAGTAAGTCGATGCACATGTAAATTACTATATAGTTCTTATTTTCGGCCTTTTTTATGGGATTCATTTTGCTCAGTCTTTAGTTTTTGATGTTGTGTTAACTACACTGTCCTTTCGTCTGTTTATTTTTGTTTTGCCTTACCGTTAGCAGTTTGTCTTCAATTGATTAGTTGAATTTCCTTTGTCATCTTCCACCTCTCTTCGTTGATTCGTTATAAGTACATGTATTTACCAAACATGTTTTTTTTTTTTATCTACACGGGTTTTGTGTGTTTGAAATTTTCATTTATTGGTATTACCTTTCTAAATTTATATAATTAAACAGAATATATAGCGTTTCGATTATTACCGATTGTGCCTTTCTCTTTGAGTATTTATTTTTTGCACGAAGCACAAATTATCATAGAAATATTGAAACATGGGGTTAGATCAAACTTTTGATTTTAGAGTTTGCTATACAGGCAATGGCAATTTGGAAAAAGTGATATTGCGCTACAGATTAACCATAAGTTAAATTTCATATTCAGACGTAATATATCAACATCATATGTGTATACAAATTTCAAGAGTTGAATCTTATGCAATATCTCCCTTTATTTATAGATCAAAATAAAAACACAGAAACTGCCCTGCTAGTTCTTAGGTTCAATCCGTTTAAAACTTTCACTTCAAGAAATTACAGCCACATTTGAAAAAATGTTCCAACCTTGTACTCTACTTCTGAAGTTGGTCCTATCCAAACTTTTCCCGTTGTAGGAGGTGTAAGATCAACTGTGATACCATCACTGCATACACTTGTTTCCTCCAGTACTTCTGTGTACGTCTCATACTCAAGAGTTTTTGATGGAGCATGAATGCATATTGTGTATCGTTTACCATGCTCTAGAGGACTTTCGTCTTTGAATAAAACATTAATATAAGCACTTTCTGAAAAAAAAATCATCCATAGGGCAATTATAAATGTTAATAGAAAAAGGAAGATGTGGTATGTGTGCTAATTAGAGAATTCTCCATCCAAGTGACAATGTATAAAAAGTAAACAATCATAGGTCAAAGTACAGCCTTCAACAAGGAGCATTGGCCCAAACCGAACAGCAAGCTATAAATGGCCCAAAATTAACCTGTTTTAAAAAATTAAAGAGGAAAGCCATCAGTCTGGTGTATATAATAAAAAAACCAAGAAACCACATCAAAAAACGACAACCACTGAACATCAGGATTTTAAGTACTTTTGAAAATTAGATTAGTTGTATAGCTCATCATAAGTGCAACTTCACGAAGAGTATACAATACTAGTAATTATGTCATTAATTATCTCTCATGCCCTACAGAATTCACCTAAGTAATTTAGGAAACATTTTAAACAACAGAATAAGTTTTAAAATTAGATTTTACAAATACAATTCTATATGATCAATACTCTTTTTTTTATCATTTTATACGTAACAAGAAGCAGTGTTCAATATAAAAATGAAGTCATTTCCTGGAAAGAATTGTTGTATTTCCTATGTCGGAAAAGTTTGGCATGTCCCTTGTAAAAAGTCCTTTAGCATATGATAAAAGTGCTGCTAATTAATATTACTATCGGCAATTTGTACATTTTTCATTTGATCCTACTGCCTAGTATTTACTAAGGTAATGGACAGGATTTGATACTCGAAAATATCAGGCAATGACGTGACGTCACGTATCAGTGCATCAACGTCGCGTGTTCATGTCCAAATATGATATACGTCTTGATCAAATCAGTATCAAAACAAATGCAATTATTCTATATTTAATATTTTTTACTGGAGTACTTTTACATAAATAAAGCATACACCTTAGTTACTTTATTTTTCGTATCATTTTACACTATTGTTTCAGGTAAGGGTGAAGGTTGGTACCCATTTAAACGTGTAAACCTGCTGCATTAGTTTGGACCTGTTCTACGCCAGGAACTTGATGTTAAGTGGTTGTCGTTTGTTGATGTGGTTCATAAGTGTTTTTCGTTTTTTAAATAGATTAGACCTTTGGTTTGATATCCCTTATAGCTTGCTGTTCAGGGTGAGCCAGAGTTGTCTTATTTGAAATCATACCACATCTTCTTATATTTATGTTCAAGATTATTACAGTTGTGCTAATCTATACTTAACCATTATCAGACTGACCTATGTACAGATAATTGTGATGTAACTTTTATTTCCTTTCTTCATTACATAAATAAATACAAGTGAGACAGCTACAGAAACATGTCTATGTCAATTGTCTATCAAAATATGATACCAACACCAGTCAACAAGATTTATCATGATACAATGTAATATGCTTCATGAAATAATAAACGACTCCACTATGATGAATACAAAATTTGATAAAGCAAAACATCCATCACATGAATGTATTTAAGCTTTTGATTTTGCCATTTCATAAAAAACTTTCCATGTTGAATTTTCCTTGCAGTTTGGTATTTTGTTTTATTATATTTAACGTGAAATGCTAGATTTTGATTGGATAATACTAGGGAGATAATTTACTTTATCTAATGTCTCAGTGGGCGCAAATTTCTTTGAATGTCACCCTCTCGTGCATTCAGACCAATCAAAATTGACAATTTAAATGACAATGAATTGCATTTACATCAATAAATAAAAGAAAATGCTCATGGTCATCGTTCTAGCCTCAGAAGAACTTTTTCGTTTACTGTCAAAAGAAAATTGTCCATTTTGTTGTTTTTCTAATAACTGTTACGCTATTATGTTCGTGACGTCATAGTTAAGTACTTTAATTTTGAAATTTAATCGTAAAAGACAATAATGATAGAACATTCAGTATAATAAATTAAATAACACAACTCAACACTCTATTGTCAACCTCGGCTCCGCCTCAGTTGACAATGTTTCCTCAGGATAACAATCTACTGTACATGTAGCACCCTCTCAGCTATGTGCTATTTATATAATATTACTTTTCACATTGATATCTAAAACACCTTTTATAATGAAAAAAAATCAATAACAATCTACAAATATTTTACCAGTATGTCCACATGTAACAACATCAGGATGTGAACATGGATCTGAAAGACGAATGCTGTTGAAATCCTTGTAGTACGTTAAGGCATCTAATGTTTTCATTTCAATCACTGCCCAAGTAAAATCTTTATGCTGCAGTGAGTGCCACACAGCACTTAAAATGTTTTTATACGGAGTGTAATCCACGTCTTCAATATTCCATCCTCCAGTTTCTTCAAGATATATTTCTTTACCATATCCATCTATTATTGAACCGTCTAAAATACAAAAAAAAAGATTTTGACTTTTTGTATATTTTATTTATTGTTATAATAAAATAATTTATGAAACTCTTGACTGATGTTTTAATTGGATTTTTTTAAATGTATAAATACTAGCAAAAGTAAAATAAACACCCATGTTTTAGTTGGGAACATACCTCCGTTCAACTGCTGCTCTCCTATAGCATCTAGGACTATTTTTGGAACAACATCTTTACCATTGCACGGTTTTATTTCAGCAAATGCTGTCTGCCACACACCTGCTCTATTATATCCACGTAAGGCAAATATACGACATTTTGAAAAATCAATCTGCCCAAGCAAATGAATTGTAAGCTGTGACTGTAAAAAGAAGAACATTTTGCTTTATTGTCCAAATACTCTCGATAATAAATCTGACTGAGGGAAGATTCATTTCAAAGTGAGTATACGTGTTGAATGCATATAAAGTCTGAGAAAATGTTATCTAAAAATGTTTGAGTCTTTACTTGCTATATAAAAAAGCGTAGATTTTCGAACCGATTGATATGTTGTTCTTAACTTTTCCATTATTTGCTACTTTAACACAACAAAATGAAGTGTCTATGCCTATTTGTTTTGTGTAAACATGTACATTATTCCGATAGGCTCCTTGATAACCTATATTTGAATAATGTTGAAACAACAATGTAGAGTTATAAATAATTATACTTAGATATTTTCCGATACAAAACAATAATATATGCAACTGATAGTTTTAATATCAATTCTATAAACAGTTACTTTAAAGAGCATCTGAGATCACCCTTGGTTTGATTTGGTTTGCCTTGCTCAGTGTGGTTTTTTATCTTGTGTTTTGTGTAATAGTGGTTAGTTGTTCGTTTTTTGCAATGACATTGTCAGTTTTATTTTTTACTTATGAGTCTAGATATCCATAGGTTATCTTTCGCCTCTGTTTAACTACCGATTTTGACGTCCGTCGTAATGTACATAATATAAGTAACATTTATTTAGTTTACAGCAAAATAATAATAGAACAAATACCATACAGTGCAAGTTAAACTTGCAAAAGCTGTAAATAAATTTTATAAAATCTGTGTTTTACACTTAACTTATGGCATAAACATATATAGATCTATGATCAGACACTTTATCCAGAAAAATAAACCTACGAAAGAGCTGTTTACTGCTGATATTCCATCTGCTTTCAACCAAGAATGATATATTCCATATGAACTATCCTGCAGACTGTATTCGTAAAGTGATACTACTCGTCTTGCTTCATCTTCATCCACAATGTCCGGATCATACATATTAGCAAATGTTATTTCCATCTTAAAATAAATGCAAAAAAAAAATCTTTAAAAAAAACCTTAATATGTATTAAATAACGAATGAAGTTGTGATTTACATTGAATGTAAATCAGTAACATATGAATGATTCTCATTTTTAGTTTATCCGTTTTTTATCAATTTTTGTCTCTTTTTTTTACTTTTTTTATGTTGTCTGTCTGTCTGTTGATATGTTTAACTTTGCAATAAAAACCAACATAACAATAGGGTCACAACTAATCGCTACTTAACAAAATTAATCAGTGTGCCTTGTTACAGCATAAACTTTAACGTGAAAATAAAAATATTGGGTGATTGGTTGTTGCTTAGTTAACATCTAGGGATAAATTAAAAAAAGATCTACAATACCTTATCTGTATTGTCAATATGATATGTGTATTCAATCGATATTGGTCCGGCAACAGGCTTGTGTGGTATGATTGTGACACCACTAGTCTTAAGTGCAGGAAAACAGACATCGCCTGCACAAAACTTCAATGATAATCGATATGTTCGCCCAGGCTCAAGTGAAAGATCTCTCGCGATCAGCTTTGTGTTTTGATTGATCGAAATATATTGGTAGTCCATTTCATTAAATGTGTTCCAGAAATCTGAAATTTCGAAATTGATCATTAGTTTCTTTGAGTTAAATGTCTACAATGTTTATTCAACACACTTACTGTGATAAAATTCGTTTACTTTTTTTAACCTTATACGTAAACCTTCTAGCTAATGTTTTCACAATAGAATAGGTTTGTGTTCTAGAACTAAACAATAAACATTTAATATATATAATGTTTAAACCTGCAAAAGTATTTATTCAATAACGAAGTGCAATTAAAAAAAACAAGAGAAAAACAAATGCTTTTTCATTTAACGTAGATATTTCGTAATATTTGTAAATAATATCAGATTCTTTATACATGTTATCATTATTGTATCAAACTAACAAACATATACTTTCTTTGCCAATCACATCGCATAAGATGAGCAAAATAATTACAATCATAATTTTCAAACATAATATGAAAGTAAAATAAAAGTAGGTTAAACAAAGTATAATTTGAAGTTATGATTTTAATAATTGATTAACATCTAATTTCATTTTTTTTAAAATAATATATATAATATGTAAAATATATAACATTGAAAATGACATAATAGTATAAATTAATTATTATTTTTTATATTATTTGTGAACGTAGTAGGAAAAGGTAAATGTTACACTTTTGGAATAATTCCAAGTCACGACGACTGTTTTGCTTGCGTACTTTTACAGACACCATCGTTACTTGGTTGACAGTTATGAAATATCTGTGTCACAACTGACTTTGCACCTTCTCCTTTCCTGACTTATCAACAAAATATGACTTGTCAACTAATTTAACATTATGAGCAACACACCGGGCGACATTTGAGAAGCACTGAATTTTAACTTTTCAGAATATTTGCATACTCCCTGGAATTAATATAGCTTTAAATGTGCCCAATTCTTTTTGTAGATTCATAAACTACCGTGTGTCTTTTCCATATAAAGAAACATTAAGCGACTTTCATACAAGTGAGAGAGATTTAGCTAGCTATAAAACCTGGTTTACTCCACCATTATGAAAATCCTTGTACCAATCAGAAATAGGACAGTTGTTTTCCATTCGTTTGATGGGCTTTAGCTTTTGATTTTGCCAATTGAAAAGGATCTTTCCGATTTGAATTTTCCTAGTAGTTCGATTTGTTTTGTTCTTTAATTTTTTCATCACTTTCAGTTTGGATATTGGCTTTTCTGTACTATTAGGTCATTTATATGATATTGGCCATTTGTACCTTATTTAATTTTTATCCTCACAATGTACTTTTGTTTTTATTATTCATGTTATTCTTACTCTTTTGTATAAGTAACTATTTAGTATTTACCACCAAGCCAATGCCGTTCATCTATACTCCAAAACGCATGTGTTATGTATGGTAAATATTCCAATGGAATTTGAAAATATATGCTCAAGACAGTAGTTGATACTTGAAAATCCTTGTCAGCAACACAATTTGGTCGTGTATCCTGTTGAAAGTAAATATAACATTGAAACGTAACGAAATTTCTCTCCTAACCAGATTGGTTATAGCATACGCACTGTGTACTATTGTATTCGCATTTTTCAAAAGATACGCCAGCATAAATTGTTACTAATGATTGAAAATGCAAACCATTTAAATGGTTAGATTGGATAGACGTCCTTTTTGTCCTCTGACAATTGCACTATATAACAAAACACATCAGTTTCGTGGATCTATATATTTCTGTATATTTTCATTTTTTTTATGATACATGTGATTATATATACTATATTAAAATTTATACACATAAGATGTCTACTTCCAGTGCCAGCAATAAACGTTGCTATACTAATCTGATTGTTAAATTGATTTCTTCGTCAAGGTGTAAATGGTACTTTTTTAATGCTGTAATGCTTCTAAATTATATTTTCCTTCCCACTGTTTTGAACAATACGCACACAATGAGTCAAATATAGAGGAAGCACGTGTAAAATTTACTTTATGATAAGCTTTGCATCTCTGATATCTTTTTCATTAAAAAGGGTATATATTTGCTTGTGTTTCCTTCAACATACCTGATCATGATGGCTTGCATTTAATGGTAAATTGTCTGGAAAAGATTAAAATGAGGTAGATAAGTTGCAGCTGAAGCTGATTATAGATTTTAATACATATATAAATACATTTCAGTGTCATTATTTTGTTTTGTACCTTCTCTTTCATCCATCTACTACTTAATATCAGAGTATCCAAATAACACCCATTTCGCACAAATGGCAACGGATATATTACAAGTTTTCTTAAAGATTTTTTTTGTGTATTTTTTGATTTGACATTATGCTCGTCTTTCAACAAGAGTGACAGAAGACTACTTCTGTTTATCATGGTGTCGCTTTTTACCTTTAAAAACTTTCAAGTGCAACTGTAAATACGGTTGTAACGGATATATTAGTTTACACTGGGATAAAAACCCGCTTGAACTAAGGCTTAATAAATAAATGCAAATTGAATTCAGTTTACCTTCTGTGATTATGTTGGTTTTTTTTCAATTATTTAACATTGTATAGACAATTTAATTGGCATGACTTGCCTGTGCAGTTTTCTCCATCAAGAATTTTCAGATCTGGCAATGACCAATTTGGATCCACGATAGTAACACCATCTGAGGACACGAACGCTGATCCCGTCAATGTTTCAGCAAAAACTGTACTGTAGTATCGCTATAATTACATCGTAATGAATTGACACTTATGTTTAATTTTGAAAATGCCTTGTGAATTAAACTACACATTAAGTAAATTTAGTTGACTCAGCTGGTTTTTGTTTTATTTATTGCATAGTTTGATTTATCAATTCGAAATATTTGTTTGGCAAACCAAAATCCACGTGTGTTAAACGAAGTTGTCTGTTTAATAACACACGTGAAGCAGAAACTGCTGAAGGTTCTAGAGTTCACTTGCAGTTTATGATAGGATTTGTGTTTTTCAATCTTTTTGTTTTCTCAGAAATGTTTTATTTTGTTATTGTTCTTTTCGTTGCTTTACTTTGTAAGCATGGTGATTGTATAATAATTAAAATCTTGTACTGCCTCCTTTGAATCTTCTCTCTTGTTAATCATGCGAATTCTTCATTTCATATAAACAAATAAGGTTATTGTTAACTTATTGAAAACCTTTGTTTAATAAATCGATACTTTCGCTTCATTGATCGAAATTTTTGACAAAAACAAATAAAGACATATGTGCTGTCTATACGGATTCGGAACTATTATATTCTTTCACAGTCTTAGATTTTACGCTTCAAGGAAAAGTCATCTGATTTGTATGTTTAACGATTGTGTCCTGTATTCTAATGTGATATTTTGACTAAGTTTTGATTCACATGACGGTTTATGCATGTAGAACAGAGGACGTTCATGGCCTGGCTCCGTTTTGATCTTATTCGTTTCCCTAAGGTGTTGTTTCAACTAAATTTATTTTTTCTTATGTCGAAGGAACTTTTGCAATAATACATTTAAAAGATTAGAACACTCATTTACTACTTTAGACAAATTACCATGCCTTCATCAATTTTTAAATTTTGATTCCCAAAATACAATTGTATATTATAGACTGTCATACAAGAGAGAGGTTTAGCTAGCTATAAAACCATGTTTAATCCACCATTTTCTACATAAGATAATGCCTTTACCAAGTCAGAATATTACAGTTGTTGTCCATTCGTATTTGAGCTTTTGGCTTTGCCATTTGATTAGGGACTTTCCATTTTGAATTTTCCTCGGAGTTCCGTATTTTTGTGATTTTACTTTATTCTTAATGCAGTCAATGTTCTTGTTAATTTGATTAGAATAACAATTCATTATAATTGCTTTCTTAAAAAGAAAATTTGAAAGTTTACACATACTTGAAATGTAGATAGTGAAAGTCCAGAGACTAAGTAAAAATTAATATTGCCAGTTATTTTCCTCTTTCCAGCAACATCACATATGCCTGCAGCGGTTCCTACACAGACATAATATGATAAATTCAAATGTGGATGATAAAATTTTGTCCAACGAACAGCTAGATGGTCTGTTGTGGCAGTGAAGTCAATATCCTCTATGTCCTGAAAAAGTAAAAAAATGAAAAATGAGGTAAGTAAAATATTATTATTAACATGAAACGTTGGCAATTTGTTATTAAATGGCCTTCAACAGCAAGATGTAGCCCTAGATTTAGCGTTGATAAATAGGGATTATTGTTGAAAAGTTTTTAAGTAAATGATAAAAGTACTCTTTGGTATACATATTCTGTCGATAGATGTGTACTTAAGTAAGTAAAATATCTTTTATATATGAATATCTTATTCATTCAATATTTTACACTTTTAGATTTTGATCTTGTTAAAGATGCAGATTCCAGAAAAATAGCCGTACTTTTTACTTGATATAACACAAAATATTTTTACTACCAAGCTAAGAATGTATACCTTAATTGGAGTAAATGTTGACGAATTCCCTGGAACATCGATAACAATACCTTTTCTAGGCAACACTATATCATGACTGTAGGGCACAGATGTCTGCATGACAGACAAACCGGCAAGATTTGTTGCCTTGATTGTCATGTAGTATGTATGATGTCCATTTAATTTCCAGTCTAGCTCAGAAACATTAGTTGCAGTACAAATATATTTCGATGAAAGGATGCAGGGACCCTCTTCAGTCACTAAAGAATACTGCTGTATATCTGTAGAGTACGGTTCGTGCCCTGCAATAATTAATACTTTTTTACATATTCATTTTTATTTTAAAATCATGAAAGAGAATAACAGCTGCAGTAATGACTGATAAGAACTCAAATATATCGATAGTAGGTTTATTCTGTCCACTTCCTTATAAAGGCAAGTGTCATCATTATGAAATTCTCAAATCTCAAGACATAAGTTAAAACATGTTGTAAATAACCAAACTCCAATATTTGATAAATTGAAAAATACCGACCAATTATATATTGATCTGTTTAATGGTGGTGGGGTGGTTAAAGGTATGATGGCTTTAACTGCTACCACATTGTCGGTACCGTTTGCTATACATCCAATCAGTAGCTATCACTTCGGTTTTGGTTTTTATTGCATGATAGACATGTTGTTTTTTTTTGTCTACAAACTGTGTAGTAATGCTATAATTCCATCTGTAGGAGGATATGGTGGTACTGTTCCTGATGTTATAAAACCTTTTTGTCTACGTATGTTTTAAAGAAAGTCCGTATGCAATATCAAATATTCTTTATTTACATTTACCTATAGCAAATTCATAGTCCAGCGAAAACGGACTATCGCTATCAATAAAACTCACAGCAGACCAATTTGCCACAAGGTAATTTCCAGAAAGATACAAATCAATGCATGTTCCCACAAACTGAGGAGGTGTTGTGTCAAGTATGAATGGACCAACACTCTGCAAAATAAAATCGTAATTGATTGACTTATTTTTCTTAAAGTCGAGCTGCAAATATAGTCTGCATACGCAGGACATGAAAAAAATCAATCAAAATTTGAAAACGTGTTTGAAGTTGGTCTGAAGAGATGGTGATAATGAAAGATTGGCACTTAAGAAAGAGAGTATATTGTATATGGGTAGAAATAGTGTCTTACATAAGGCAACAAACAGACACCATAACAAATTGTCAACAAGAAGAGAGTGAGAGCGGCTCCTATAAAATAAAAAAAACTTCATTTATTTAATCTTTATTTGATAGACATTTCATATTATTCTGCATGGATTTTCATTGATGCTTTTGCAGTACCAAATGACAAGATGAATATTTATTTACCTTGACTCTGTTTATTTTGAAAGAACAGAAAATATACAGATAACATATTCTATCAATGTATTTCAAAGAATATTAAAATTTGTTGTTGTTTTGATTTTTTGAGACGAACATATTTAGAAAATAATGGGGTAAATGATGCTTTAATTGACTCACCTGAAAACCGTTTACATTAGATTTGCTTATAGACTTTATAATGATAAAGAACAACATCCCTTCCGGAACTCCAAAGTGATTTATTGAGATGTGTGTATGATGTTTAGACGACTGGAATGCCATTAATTCAGGCGCAGTGCTCCCTGAAACTTTTGAAAATCCAACTTCATAATCATCAATAAGTGACGCATCTTCAACTGGTGCCCAGGTTATGTTCAACTAAAACATATACATGTCACTAATTCAAGCGGAAATTATATGATAAGTAAAAGAAATTCCTGTAAAGGTTAACTTCATTTACAACACTTAATGAGTTTACTTTAAACAATTAATGTATAAAATACAATAGTGATCACTGTTCACAAAGCCTTTATTTAACACTAATGCTAATATATAACATTTAAAGTTTCATTAGACTGTTAACGAGCCAAAATGTATATCAATGATGCATTTTGTCTGCATCTTTCTTGGCCTGCATGAAATTATTCTTTATTTAAGTAGTTATACATTTTGTGAAGGAAATTATAATGGAAAAGTATAAAGGAAAAATAAATACCATATGTATTTTAGGAATAACTCTAGTAACTAAGGTAGAATACGAGTTGGTCTGCATGCAAACGTAATCAGCATTAACTGGTGATTGGGAGATAGGGAATACTTCAATATTTTCGGTCAGCGGATCTGAAAATCTTTAATGACAATAAAAAAAATATGTATATTAATAAATAGTGTAGAGATAGGGTTTGTTGTTTTCATTTTGTTAACCCTTGAATTTATATTTTACTTTACTTGGACATAAGAAGATGTGGTTATGAGTGCCAATAAGTCAACTCTCCATCCAAGTCACAATGTGTAAAAGTAAACCATTATAGGTCAAAGTACGGTCTTCATCGAACCAGCAAGCTATAAAGAGCCCAAAAAATGTACTTTATCGGGAAAGGGTATACTAGTATAGCCTTATACTTTATTTTACTGTATGCACTATCAACTACACACACTTTTTATTGGCGTCTTTGTCAGATTTATTTGTCTGTTTATTTGATTTTTTAGACAGTTGGGTTGTATTTCTGCAATGAATTTTACAATGAATTTCACATTGTTGTCCCATAAACAAATAATATGTATATAAACAACTCTCGTACAAGAGGACAGTTAAACTAGCTATAAAATTATGTTTAACCAAGCGACTAAAATTATATACATTTAGACCTCAGTTAACACCAGTCAGGTTCTGTAAATTTATAGTTTATGAAATGAAAGAAACAAAATTAACACTTAGGTTTGCCTTAGCAAGACATGGCATATTTTTTAATTTTTGGTTTGTTTGTAGTAATCTTCAGTTTTGTAAAAGAGAGGCGACAAATATCAAAGGGGCATGCATTCAAACTCATGTCGGAAATAAACAGACAACGCCATGGCTTAAAAAGAAAACGACCCACAGACAAAATGAAACTGATTTGGCCTTCCGAGTGTTTTGATTTGAGTACCACTTTTAGTCTTATGTGGACATAACGCAAGTTTGACGTACAAAATTTTAGCCTGGTATTTCTTTTTAAACTTTTTGCAACTGCAATGTCTATACATGTGTCTACTGAGTGCTCAAATTTGCCATTTTGACAAATTTTGAAAAAATTGACGGTTTATCCAAAATAGGTATAAGAAAGATATAGTTAACCAAAACTAAAATCATGTAGAAAGAAATGCGCTGTAGTTTCCTTCGAATACAAACTAATTCATTTTGGTAAATCATGTCTTTCGATGCAAAATTTTGCATAAACCTGAATATTAGCAACATTGTCCTCAAAAGCAACAGGCATATATTTTTAAGTAGCTGATTATTTACGTTAGATTATTATTTAGACCTTTGAATATTTGAATACTAAGTAAAGTGGTTTTTAAAACTCAAAAATGTGAAGTTTAACGAATTCTGGGAAAATTGGCTCTATTTTGGTTTCAATGCTTTCGAATCTGAAAAAAACCAACACTTAGAGAAATTGTGGTGTCCGAAGTTTCTTTTGGGGGTTTAATTCATTAGGAGACAAACATGTAAAAACAACAAAATCTTATGAAAAGGTATTTAATTAAAAGGAGTCTAAATGAAATACCAAACCAATCTATGGTCAACTTTGCCAGAGGTAGTAAGACCCTTGACTTTTTTATATTTTTATAATTTTCAGTTTTTAAACGTCGAATTTGATTTCAAAAGTATATAAAAAATCATGCTAATACTTCTAAGATAATGATACCCTGTATGACTAATGGTCCACCAGCAGAGGTATCAACCAAGTAGAAATAACACTTTATGAATATGAAGCGTCATCAGCTCTAAAGATGATTTTTGATTTTTATTACATACTTTACATTTTGGTTCTTTCAAAATATATGCAATGCATATAATCGTTCCTTTAGATTAACCTGTGACCAGTTAAAACTATATAAGACATCTTCAAACCTAACAGTTTTTTTTTTGAAATTCAACAAAATTAACTGTCCAAAATAGGTAAATTGGATATTTTTCCCACGAAAACACTATCCATATCGATGGAAAACAATAAAACAACGATGAAAATAATCACAGGTCACCGAACGTCATTCGACGATGAACAAAACTGATACCGTATAAGCCGAAAATGTTAATAATTCAAAAGAGAAAACCAACGGCCTAATACATACTTCAACAGTTAACGAAACACAAATATAGCAGACAGCAACTATCAAAACTGGATTAAATATTCCTAAGGAAATGCATGAATAAAATGTCAAGGTTTAACATGCTTCTGAGTGCTAAATTCCCCTAGTTTGTGAAACAACATAGCATGAAACAAACTAGGATAAACTCAACTGAAATTGGCTTTGTTTATCAGATTGTCACGAACAACAAACAAAGATAAATGGCATTTACTGGAAGCTATCTGACCTAATAAACAAATAATGTCATTCCAGATTAGAAGATAATTTAGTTTGAACTTGTTATAGCAGTTTGAGAAATGCGTTACCTTGTAATTCACGCATGCTCATTTATAGATATATATATTCATTTTTACGTATCTATTTATGTATTTTTATTGATTCATTCATCATTCTGTTTAATAATTTAAGACTAATTTAAATTCATTATATCAACACATACTTGCATTTGCTTGTACTGTTTCCCAAATGATGCCGCTTAAGGTTTTTATCTATATACCACTCATGGCCATTAGTTTCTCTAACAATACGTGGTTTTGTCCTTGCATTCATTATAATCACATTTTGAACTGAAGGAATTGTGGTTGTAATGGTTACACCATCTGAGCAAACTGGTTTAGACATATGAAAGGCTTTATTGTATGCAACCACTGTGACGTAGTAAGTTCCAGGGCTTGGTGCGTCATACGTTGCGAATGTATTAACTGTATCGTTCGACTATAATACAAATTCGAAGCGAACATAATATAAGAACATGTTAGAATCTGGTACCAGCATATCAGTAGTTATGTCAACTCTATAAACATTAGCACAGTCGACAGATGCACAGACCTTTTAATTCTAATATAAATGACAGCAATATGTCCTTTTATTATACCTCAGTTGTATCTAGGGTTAACGTCGTGTGGGACATAGCCTTAGCATTCAGAATATTAAACGTGAAAGAGTATGGTTGTGTTTCTGCTGTACGATAGTTGATTAAGCCCCGACATTTATTGTCTTGTCTCTTTCGGTATAAACAAACACTTACTGACTAGATATTCGTGAAAAAGTAAGTTTATTGTCGCCTTGGATACAACTTGCCCTCGGCTACACCTCAGGGCAATAGGTGCACCTCGGGGACAATAAATTACTATTCCACTCATACCCAGTCAATAAGTATAAATTGTCTATCCACAGTAAAAAATCATATCAGTAATTGTTACTGTTTCTGCATATTTTTTATATATAAATTATAAATTTCGTGTTCATCTCAAATTTAAAGTTTTATCTGTTATTCTTAACATGTCTAAGCAGACGATTTGCTTTGTCGTCTGTCATAGGCGCTGTTCATCATCAAAGTACTAAGGAGATTTTGTATTGTCTATTGGCTGTTTTGGAACATTTGTCATGTTGGGTTCCATATCATAGAAATAACATATGACATAAGAATTGACTGGGAAAAAAATGAAATTCCATGCGCTGCTTAACAGCTTGTATCCAAATTTTAATCTTTTTTAAAAACAAAGATTTTTTTCAAAGTTTCCTTCAAATTAATTTTAATTGTTTTGCTGTTCTTTGAAAATACGAACCAAAGATTTGTGTTGAAAATGTTCTTCAGTAAGACAGACATCTGAAAATTCATACTGATAAAATGCAACACCACTTTCATGGTCAAAGAATCCTTCCCAATGAGCATCAAGCCGCAGGTCCTGTTGGAAATCGACTTCTGGACTACCATACACCCCATCGTTTACAAATCCAGCCTCTGGAGGGGTTATATCAAGAGTTATCTGAAATAACTCATATATGTTATGAAATAGATAAGTTCAAGATTTATAATTTACTAATTTTCATTTCGCCTCTGTCAACATACAAACTAGAAAACTGAAATGTCATTATAGGTCCTGCTTATACATTATTGTGTGAGACACAAAGACTGGTACATAAAAAGCAATTCATGTTTATGTTTAATCAATTGATTTTTTCTCGATAAATACAAGTTATGTAAATTACAAACCTCTACATGTATGTATTTTGGCCAATCGATATTTTTTTTACAAGGAATCATTTTGAATAGCAGATGTGACCTTTGTATCAAATTTCATTGAAATCCTAGCATTACACTTGTTTCTCAAATTTTTACCATTTTTTTTTAAACATGATATTTCAAAATATCATTTTTTAAATCTTACCATCAAATGATTATTTTCTCAAATTTTCTATTTTTTTTTTTTTTTTTTTGGCACCTCCAGTCACTTTGACATAACATATTACTCCTAGATCTAGTTTAAGTGAAATGAAAATATAAGACATTTCTGCAATTTGGTGTAAATGTCTCAAGTTAAAACAACGTTGCAAGGGCATGATGCCTTGAAATTCTTGTATTATTAAGCTTACGGGCTTTCAGAAAGAGAAAATCCGAACTGTAAAACAAATGTGATTTTTGAAAGTCCGACTTCTATTTTCGAATAAAACTATATAATCTGCAATGTAGGACCAACTTCAGCCGTGAAGTATGACAATCCATTTTTTTTAATTGACCCTTTTTGTCAACGTACAATTAGTACTGGTGAGTTTGATGACAAAATTTAACATACGTTACGGATTGACAGGGTCGTCAATAGACCATTCATTCGTACATTGAAGATTAGTAAAAAAAATCTTGAAATATCACACGGTACCTACTTTTATAGTCCTAACTGAAACCAATGTTGCCATATTTGTCACATTTACATCAATGAAATAATCCGAATCGTGTTCTCCCATAGATCTATTATGGACTATCCCATTGCCTTCGCCTACTACTATATGTGGCTTGAGAAAGAAGTGTTTGTGGTAACAACCTGTGAACTTGGTACAGTAACAAGCCGGTCCTCTACTGGTATTGTATTTCTCCTCACATTCTGCAAAAGTCTGTAAAAAGTGCATATTTCAATGTAAATAAGCATGTGAAAAAGAAATATGTGTACCTATTTATACATTAAATTATGTAGTGCTTGTTTTTCTCTTTTTTTATAATCTGATACTTGTCTTATGAGTATTGCATCTGGGAGTCGTAATGTTCATGCATGTCTCTAATTAAACAATTACATATACACGTATTCAGACGAATAGCTGAACTGATTTTAAATATTTACTAAAAGACATGTAATGTTAGAAATTTCCATTAAATTACATAGTCGTACAATCAGTGCTATGTGTACATTTTTTTTAATATCTATCATTTTATTTAAAGGCAAATATACAGGTTTTGCATACATCAACGAAAGTTTTTGGACTGCGCTCCTTTAAAAACATAGTCAAAAATTGAAATTTGTACATTTACTAAATTAAAGATCAATTCAAAAGTGTGTTGTTATTTAATATTGAGTATCCGTATATCAAATAATTGTATTAGCACCTGTGTTTTGCCTTGGCCTGGTAAGTCAATTTCTCCGTGAATGATATTAGTTCCACTGTAGTTACTATATAACCTCCATTTTAAATGACTTATTCCACTATGGTAGTCATATGCATCCCATTCAATCCTGAAAGACAGGTAGAATAAAACATTGATAAATGTACTAAATGCAGTATGACGAATGTTCATGCAGACAGTTTGAAAATAAAAACGGATATGACAGAAATATACAATATATAATTTAGTTAATTTTTTCGAATTATTTTAATAGATGTGCATGTCTAACTGATAAAAAAAAACTAATAATCTTCCCACTTCTTACATTTCCAAACTTATTCGGTATGCAAGAGCTTGCAGCTCCTACTCAGACTTTGTAAAACGTCACCAGTGTCTGAGCAGAAAGTTGATGAACCAGGGGTATGTCAAAGAACGTCTCGTCCTTTTTCTAAAAAAGTTCATCCGGAGGTACCAAGACCTTGTTGATAATATTCCGTATCAACTTCACAAATAATACATGATGATCTTGAAGTATAGATTCTGCGTTCTGACGCTGTTTAATCTTAATAACGTGTTAAAGTGTTCTTATATTTGTCTTTATTAATATGACTTTTACTGTTTGGTCTGTTTTTGGTGATATACATTTGACGTGGCTCTGTACTTATGCATCCCGTCATTGTGTTGTTTGTATTATTTTTCATTTTTACTTGTGTGCTTTGTCCGTGTGACTTTTTATGTTTCTTTGATACATCTGAAGTGTCTCTGTACTTTAAAATCCCGCCATTGTGTTATTGTTCTATTATAATTTTACATACTTTGAACGACAAAATATTTTATATCTCTACCTGTGTGACGTTTACATTCTGACGCCAAACACGCGATTCTACGCCAGAGTTAATGTTAAAATTACGATTCGGTCCCAGCGTTTAAAACCTCTCGATCCTTTATGGGTTGATTTGTCATATGAATAAAATACAAAAATAAGTAAGCGATGAACGAGGTTGTTAAATGTGATATACGCTATGTTTTGCTTCTTTGTTAAATAAATTGTTTGTTTTGTTGTAATTAAGATTGTGACACGGTGTTGACTGCTGTATCCTATTTTCACATTTTTTGACATGTCTGTTTGTTGTATTCACGCATCGTTGTCAATATAATGGAATTTGATGCGACTGTCATACAAGTGAGAGGTTTAGCGCTATAAAACCAGGTTCAATCCACCATTTTCTACATAAGAAAAGGCCTGTACCAAGTCAGGAATATGACAGTTGGTGTCCATTCGTTTGATGTGTTTGTGTGTGTACTTTTGATTTCGCCATTTGATTAGGGACTTTCCGTTTTGAATTTTCCTCGGAGTTCAGTATTTTTGTGATTTAACTTTTTTCGTACTTGTTTAAGCCCTTTTAACTTTTCTGATTCAAGCGTCACTAATGAGTCTTTTGTAACCGAAATGAGCGTCTAGCGTATACATTTGAATTTAATCCCAGTATCTATATTGAGTTTTCATAAAACCAATCTGTCGATGCCACTACTGGGTATCACCAGCCAAGTGGTCAACATCTTCTGTGTTCACGTGGATTATCATTGATATGGTCATAATATAAATCAACTGTTCAAAAACACGTGTCTGTAGTACAATTTTTAAATATTTGTTCATGGTATCTGTGGTGAGTTATCACATGCAAAAAGAACAACAAAATATCTTTATATATTTATTTACAGTATTCGCTCAAACGCTAAATGTTAACGCAGAAAATCATGTACCAAATCAGGAACATAACAAATGTTTTTCACTTGTTCCCGTGATTGATAGCGTATGATTTTGTCAGTTTTTATGGACTTCCCCCTTTAAGCTCACCTGGCCCTAAGGGCCAAGTGAGCTTTTCTCATCACTTGGCGTGCGACGTTCGTCGTCGTCTGTCGTCGTCTGTCGTCGTCCATCGTTAGTTTTTACAAAAATCTTCTCCTCTCTGAAACTACTGAACCAAATTTAACCAAACTCGGCCACAATTATCTTTTGCTTATTTAGTTTTTAAAAAACGTGTCCGCCTGCCAATTAACATGACCGACATGACAAAAATAGGGTTAAAATGGAGCAAATCTGACAATTAGTAAAAATGTTCATCAGGTTAATATCGATATGCCCTGAAATTTTCAGGTAAATCAGACAACCCGTTGTTGAGTTGCTGCCCTGAATTGGCAATTAAGGAAATATTGCAGTTTTTGGTTATTATCTAAAATATTATTATAGATAGAGATAAACTGTAATCAGCATAGAACATAGGGGTTAACTATAGAATTCTACTGGAGATTGCAAAAAAAAAACAATTTCAAACGGTCACAACTTGAAAACTAATTTTAATAATGATAAGGGGTCTTTAGTAACCAGTGTAAGACTAAAATTGGATGACATACTTTTAACTACTGTGCCAAATTAAGCCAAACTTTGCTTCTATCATTATAAGGGTGTTTAATACTATTTATTATGATTTTATTTATTACATCAGAACCTTAGCCTTTTTTTTCATTTCTTACGTCATTTCGTTGAGTTCTTTCAAGCTGTGAACGGCAGTATTAATGCGATCTCCTTTCGTTAGCCATAAATTCGAAATAACTGGTGGCGTTGAATCTTTGTAAGTGATTATCGTCTCATCTCTGTAGTTTTCCAGAATATCAAATGCTCTTATTGTTGAAATGAGTTGGTCCCCGTCATCCCAAATTACATTTCGAACATCAAGTTCTGCATACACATTTGATACTTGCACAAAAGTCGAAATTGACTTGAGCTCGGTTCCATAAACATCATGGACAATTTCAAACCTTACAATACCTATTTCAAAGATAAATGTATTACACTGTTTTTTAAATGATGATTACTTTTTAACTATTTTTACTCTTTATGTCTAATTCAATGGAATCGAAATTTAATAAATTTTTTAAAACGAAAACTTTCTTTATTGATGAGTTTAAAACGAACATGAATGTGTCCATAGTACACGAATGCCCCAATCGCACTATCATTTTCCATGCTCAGTGGACCGTGAAATTGGGGTCACAACTCTAATTTGGCATTAAAATTAGAAAGATCATATCATAGGTAACATGTGTACTAAGTTTCAAGTTGATTGAACTTCAACTTCATCAAAAACTACCTTGACCAAAAACTTTAACCTGAAGCGGGACAGACGGACGAACGAACGAACGGACGCACAGACCAGAAAACATAATGCCCATAAATGGGGCATAAAAATGATATTCGGCACAAATGCATAGTTTTTAATCGATTTCATAAAGCTCTATCGTGTATGTCTACTACAGGAATATCTACAGTTGTGTTAATATTTTTTTTTTTAATTTCTTAATCCGTCTTCTAATTATTAACCAACATTTTATTCACCTACTTTTATTTTTTTTTTCGACGTTTCAAGTTCCGTTTCCAGCTGTAAAAACTAATTTATCGATTTTGATCATCTACTGTTTCATAATATTCTGTATTTTAGCTTCAATAGGTACCAGGCTTATAATTTAATACGCCAGACGCGCGTATTGTCTACACAAGACTCATCAGTGACGCTCAGATCAAAATAGTTAGAAAGCCAAACAAGTACAAAGTTAAAGAGCATTAATGACCCAAAATTCCAAAAAGTTGTGCCAAATACGGCTAAGAATATCTATGCCTAGGATAAGAAAATCATTAGTATTTCGAATAATTCATACTTTTGCAAAAATGCACTTATTTTGCGTTATTACCTTTTACATTCTCAACACTTTTCGCGGTGCGTTTACCACTTCTGTCATCGTATGTCGACACAATATTTGAATATGGTTGAACTGCCGCAAGCCAATTGTGTTTTACATGATCGGTTTTTATAAATCTGTCCTTCCATGCTACTTCAATGAGAGGACTGGAATCAGTTATCCATCTTCTTTCAAGGTAATGTTGTGTATTTTTCACTTCTATTTGTCCTTTTCCAAGATCGATTATATCGTTGTTGTCATAGAGAAAAAAAGCTCTTGCAGTCCTATGATTTCCAGCCATGTCAAAGCAAATTAAATGGACGGCATAAATTCCTGTCTTTGTCACTTCTAATGAAATCTGTGAAAACATAAAAAATAAATAATTGCATCTAAAAGAATTGGTTGATATAATATATATGCGTGATACTGATTTACCAGAGCAAAATTAGATACCAACAACAATTTCATATATATCCCTAATAGCATAGTATTGTCCATGTCATATATTTGTTTAAATCTGGATTCTTTCGAGTCGAGAACGTAAAATTTATGTAGTACTTGTTAGACATATATATCCGAAAGTGTTTCATTGGATTTTTATTTTGTACATGAATTCGGAGGTATTGCAAAAATATTTGTAATATTAACAGTAAAGGACCTAACATGCAATATAAGTATGTTTGTCTTTGGGATTCTTTTAACAGAAATATACGTTTAATCTCTTTCGCCAACATAAATATATTTAAACAGAATGGCGATAATCATTTTTGAAATACTAGGATGCAGAATACTTTGAAAATGATCGATGGTCATGATGCTGTGGCATATCTTCCTTCAATCAACATTCATTTTTTTCCCAAAATTTTCTCTTTTGAAATTGTTAATGAAGATCCTTAACTTAAATTACATTGATACGGATGTACTGAAAAGCAAATTGAATTTTTACTATAAAATATATATACTATTTTCTAACGTCATACCGATAGATTTGTAATGCCTTTTTTATGCTGGATTGGTGCTATATTTTCTTTTATTTCAATTTCTTCAGAGTCATGTTTAGCAGTTTCCAATTCAAATACTTCAATTTCGTAGTAATCTACTCCAGAAAGATCATCTGACCAATCGTACCAATAAATATCAATAAAACGCTGCAATAGTCAATGAAAATGATTGATTTTGGTTGACATTTGCATTTTAGTTGTGTTTACTAATGACAATAATTTTCTAAATTGTGACACATATACTCCATAAGAACTTAAATGATACTATCACCTGGTAAATGGTAAATAGGAAATAGGAAAATTACTGTTTGTAAGATTATATACGTCCAGAGGCATTTTATTTGTACTTCCTTCATCAAACCCATATATCTGAGAGCCAAGAAAGTATTAATTCCAAATCACATGAGCAGCTATATTACCAAAAGGGATCGAAAATAATAGCCAAATTAATATACGGTATATACATATAATTTTGCCTGAGGGAGTTGGAACCTTAGTTTCCGAATAATTTTGAATTTTATAAATGGACAATATAAGAAAGATATTTTATAAGTTATTTATAAGTATACCTTCTGGTCCATTCATCGTTGTTACATAACAACGATGAATTGAAAAGATGGTTGAAGTTGGTAACGTGATTGAACGATGAAAGTTAAAAATGGTAACAACACGTTATAAATTGCATGCCAAGCGCTTTTAAATTCTATATTTAAAATATCATCAGGAACGCTGAAAAACAAATATTTGAAAGACAAGGATGTATAAGAACCAAAACTGTTGAAGAGCTATATTACCAAAAAGGATCTAACATAATAAACAAATGCATCTAAGGTCAACTTTGCCATTAGTGAGTTGAAACCTTAGTTTCTAATAATTTAAAATTTTATTAACGGACAATTTTAGAAAGGTTTGTTATTATCTGGAAATCTGAGCAGGTTGACTTATTTGTAGATCTTAGTTTTTGCTTTTTACAGTTTTTCTCTATCTTTTATAGTTTTTTGCAAATCATCATTAAGGGAAAATAAATCTTAGAAAGATCTACTGTAGTTTCTGCAAAAAACAAAAACAAAATAGGTAGAAATCGTCTTTCAAAGGCAACAACTTATCTATGGGATCAGTTGACGATTTCGAACATGTTGACTAATTTGTTGATCCTTTTTGCTGAATATTTTTGTTTCATACTGTTGAGTTTTATCTATTATAGTTTAATTTCTATATATAGAAAAGACATAAAATGAATATATAATACATAAGGAGTCAGTTGACAATTACGACAATGCTGTTTTTTATTGTTTATCCTATTGTGCTGAACTTTTTTTAATTTCAATTTCTATCTTCTTGTATGGTTTGTGTAAAGAAAGGGTAAACATATCTTTCAAGGGCAATAACTCCTATTAAGGAAGGGGGAATCATTACAATTTCGACCATGTATGAATTATTTGAAGATCTTATTTTTCTCTACGTTTTTGCTATATTCAAGAACAATAACTCCTATAAAGGTTCCATTGACGATTTTGTCCTGTTGGCTTATTTGTTATCCATATTTTCCTGAACATTTTTGCTTTTACAATTTTTCTATCTATTATAGTACCTGGAAACTAATGGGTAACAATCGTCTTTCAATACCAAAAACTCATAAAAGGTGTCAATTGATGATTTCGCCAAAGTTAAACTATTTGTTGATCTAATTGATATGTTCAGTTTTCCTGTTCTCTCTATCTATTATAGCTTTGAAGAAAAGTACCAAAAACTTCAAAATCTACAAAAGATAGATTTTTCAAGGCAATAACTCCAAAATATATTGTCCTCTTTTTTCTGCAAAAAACCTTAAAGATAGACCATAACCATCTATCAGTATTACTATTTCATTTTTGAAGTATAAGATCATGATACCATGGTAAGTGTGGTGCTATAATTTTATAAATACAGATACATTTTTAAATCCTATGGTGCTCTAAGAAAATACTGAGGGATACACTGACTTTAGTCATGTTGGTAAGCAAGCTAGCATACATCACACAGCCTAGAAAGACTGGTTACAATGAATCGTTGACCTTATGTCAATATAAAAGGAATCTCAAAAAGTATTGCAAATTTACACTTAAGTTGAATATTAATCAAACAAAGTGAATTTTAGGAACTAACATAATGAACAAACCAGCCAGGATTTAGTCATAAAATGTAAATCAAAGTTGCCTTTCGTTCTCATTTTGTTTTAAATTTTTTTTGCACAAAGCTTATCCTCTATTAAAAAAAACCAAAAGAATATTTTATTCTCAACCGGACTGTTTGAATGCAAAGTAGGAAACCCCGCCAAAGACATTGTTTAAAGCACCATTTCACAGATGTAGAGGTGTTATACTTAAGTTATTGGGATTTCATAGCTTGCTTCCTTGATGTATAATTGCCGTCATTTTTATGAAAAAAGTCATCCGTATTCAACATGTTAAAATCAGAAGAAATGTTGGAAAGAAAATATGTTTATTTAAACATGTGCAACCCTGCCAAATCCTTTATGTGTTTTGCTGATTGTTGACTAATAGTTCATTTCATTCACATTATTTGGATTGTACTGATAATATCAACGATTACAAAATTGGGAATTCTCAAGAAAATAGGCAAAAATGCAATACAATGGTAAAAACTGTCATTTGAGGGCAGAAAATTTTATAATAGGTCGACCAATGGTTTCGGCAATATCGACTAGTTTGTAGTTTACAGATTTTCAAATCCCATAGATCCAATTTAAAAAGATAAATGTATGTCTAAATAAACAAAAACTGACAGAATCGAACGAGTTTCAAAAGGAGCGGCGAGATCAGTTGCCTCGACAGTGTATATGAAATTAAATGTGCTTGTCCAAAGCCAGGAAGGAGCCTGTAATACTCAATTATTACTATCTATAAAGACGACAGTTCATTGAATCATATTACATAATAATGTATGCTTGCAATGGAGGTTATTTGTTATCACTAGATAATCAACATTGCAGTATACATATATATGTATATTACTTCAGAATTGTAGAATAATATGCTGACAACGACATTCGTGTTAATGTTTTTAAAGATTTACTTGTGAATCAATGGTCTATTTATGTATGCAGCATTCAGTTATTCCGAACATGATTTCAATGTGTTCCAAAAAGTAAAATCTTGTCAATTGTTGAGTAATCATCTGTCATTTGATATGAAAAATATTTTCTCGGTAATTAAAATGTGAATAATACAAAAATCAAGCGCTTTAAGAATTCAGTTAGCGATACACTGTTTAACCCATGAGGAATTAGATTTGCCTCTTGTATTTACATACTATTTTTATTTTTTTCTGTACTTTTGGCAAAATTGAGGGGTATTTTCCGACCCATTTGGCTCAGCAAAAACAAAATTTTGTTATGTAGTATACTTGTTAAGAGTTAAGTATTTAAAAGGATCAAATTATACTTACAGATTTTGATGTATCAGGTACATAGAGAGGTAGAAACGCACAAAAATATGTAATGCAATAATAGTATGGTAGCTCTGTATCCCAGTGAAATTCGTAAGATTCAACTGTTTTTATTCCCTTCAAATTAACCGAGTACGTAGGCCACTTCTTATCACTTTTGTAACTGTGTCTGTCATCTCTGTTCTCATATACATAATATCCTCCATTTTCAAGTTCAACTGATATGGTTAACCTATAAATTGAATTGAAATTTATAAATAGACAATATAAGAAAGATATGTAAAATGTATTTATAAGTGTACCTCTTGGTCCGTTCATCGTTATTACATAACAACGATGAATTGAAAAGATGGTTGAAGTTGGTAACGTGATTGAACGATGAAATACCACAGATGGCAATATACCTCTTTATCATATACTTAGCATTAATATGATAGCTTTTGCATATTTGTAATGAACGGAAGTACACAAGCCATAATTTCACACCCGGGCTGATAACCCATATCAGAGGCCTCTCGTGCAAAAAAAACCATAACAGAGCCTCTCGTGCAAGTTACTTCCGGTATTTCCGGTATCGTCTGTTTACTTTTCCATTGTGGCGTCAAATATTTTTTATTATGACGTCAAAATTTTATGGGAACTTTTGTGATGTCCAGTAATGGCGGACACGTAGCGATAAGGTGTATTGGATCCAGTGGTAAATCTGTTTGTTCAGAAGTAGCTGTTATTGAAAAACAGATGTAAACATGGCTATATCCAATGATATAGATTTTCAAAATGATGATAGTTTAGTACTTGCTGATATATGGATCTACAGGAAGTAACAAATGCCTTTGACAATTATGAATCATCTCATAGTACAACATGTAGTAATAATGATAATAAAACTGTAAATACCTCTATTATTTCAATGTTTCAAAATGCCTCTATAGGAAATGGTATCATAAATACATATGGAGGTAGTGATGCTATTGTTGGACAATTATAGTGTATTTGTTGGATTCATAATTTAATTTCTTTATAAAGTTTTTGACTGTTTTAGTTATTTCATTTGTTTATTTGCCTTACATAAAACAATTGTCGGAAGTATGATAAGAGATTAATACATGGCCTTTTCCATATCGGCGGGTATCATCCCTGGACCCATATCAGCACCTTGATTACGTTTCGGGCTGATATGGGGATCTCGATGATACCCGGCAATATGGAAAAATCATGTATTAATCTATTATCACTTCATCGATTGAGTCATACACTTATCTTGTAATAGTTTAGTATTAAAAGAAATCATAGGTAGCAGCTGATCCAAGAAGAAACGTATTTGTCAAAGCTGTTAGTTTATAGAACCAAATAATTTTGACAGATTTGTTTTTTATATACCTTCAGATTGAATTCAGTATTATTATACGTAAAGTTAGAAAATGAAACAAACCGTTATAAATTTCATGCAACTGAAGCGCTGATAAAAAAATATTGTATTAGCAATATATATACTTTTTGACTTTTCTGTACTTTTGGCAAGAATTGGGGTATTCTTTTCGACCCATTTGGCTCAGCAAAAACATCATTTTGTTTTTAATATACTTATTAAGAGTCGGATATTAAAGATCAAATTATACTAACAGATTTTGATGTATCAGGTACATAGAGAGGTAGAAACGCACAAAACCATTTGATGCAATGATAGTATGGTAGCTCTGTATCCCAGTGAAATGCATACGATTCAACTGTTTTTATTCCTTCAGATTAACCGAGTGCGTAGGCCACTTCTTAGATTTTTGTAACTGTGTCTGTCATCTCTGTTCTCATATACATAGTATCCTCCATTTTCAAGTTCAACTGATATGGTAAACCTATAAATTGAATGTCTCAAGTACTTAAATATAATGTTTATTTTTGATATGTGATTATTTAAGGATGTTCATTTTAATTTAATGTATATGCTGTATAAAAGTGTAACAATTCATAGTATGACACCCTTCTGAAATCCATTTTTAATCTATTTTATATAATGAACTTGCTCTTTGACATGTTGACCCAGAATGAATGGGCATCTTCCAATTCCCTTTATCTTTCAATTGTTACACTCCAATTACTTCAGCTACATGCTATGCTGCTATCTGGAAGAATGCTTTTCCAAAAATTACCTGTTTTAAGTATAATGATCTTAACTGTTGACCTATTGACACCTAAAATATAAGGCGTCTTCCATTTTCATCAATAGGTTAATGTCAGGGTAACTATTACTAAAATTAAAAAAAAAATGTATTGTCAGTTTCACATTTTCTTGACCTTGGGTCCGTCCGCAATTTTTTCCATAGTCTTTCTAGTCAAAGAAACAGTGACCATGACCATTAACCAATTGGTCCATCAATATATTTTCTGTCTTTATAAGTTTCAATTCAATTAAGCAAAAGACACTAAAGTTCACATCAAAAAACCTTTTTAAAAGTAACCATGACCTGTTCTAAAACTATATAGGTTTTGTTTCCTTCCTTATAACTTTTGTGTTGATAAGTTGCATTTCAATCGAGCAAGGAATACTCAAATAATCTGCGGAAATCATTTGTTTTAGACACACGAACAGACAAAGCGATTATTGAATATGATTTTGAGTACACCAGCAGCGGTATTTATGAACATAAGCAATGTTTCGACTGAATATTCATAAGAAAATTGTTAAGCTAAAAATCAAAACCTATTCAAACCATAACTGAATTATTTGAGCAAAATTATATAGCCTTGAATACAACATTATAGACTCCTTTATAAATGTTTTATTGTACTTACTCATCATTGTGTCTAAACTGGTCTGCAAATTTTAAACTTTTTTTACAAGGAAATCCTGTCTTGACTGAGAAAGGCGAAGTTCTTTTTGTCTTTTCCTGGCAATTTTCATTGAAAAGGGATACAGTTGTGATTTTGTCTGAAATTAATGTGTATTGTAAATTGAACGATCATGTAAACAATCTTACCAAGAATATTCGTCGACATTACAAGTCAAAATTGAAGATGGTATATTATATAATAATGTCGATGTTATGTCATCTCCATATGAATTTTGGAGATAAAAATGTATCCCTTTCAAATTTAACTTTCAAATAAGATAATATTTCATAGTTTCATTTAAGGAATTTGAATTTAGGAGTCATTCCATTGTTTTGGTCACATTCGCATTTTGTAAATCCTAAACCGGTAATTTTGCTGATCCAGTTTATATTTATCTGTTCTTGAGCTAATTGTCAAAAACATAAGAATTTGTCAAAAATCGTCATTTAATGACCATTACTCCTTAAAGAATTATCCAATGGTCAGTTATATTGGCATTTTTGTAGGTCTTGTATTGTGTAACAGTTTTCCATAATTTTATCATAATATTTCTGATTTAGTTTAAACATATTTATTTATAGTGGATTGGGAAACAAGTTATTGCAACTTATATAAATCCTTTCAACTTTGCAGGTGCAGTGCTGCCTTGTATCGGCATTAACCTGCTCTTTTCGAAAATCTACAAGGGTGTCTTTTACGTGCAGAGATATGGCTCTTAACACGGGTCAGCCATTTATCGTCCCCTTCCGACGGACTATCATCGTTTCTTAAAACCATACTCGCAAATGGTGTCAAGGAGAGTCGAAAATTCAGTCCTGAAATTTTCACCCCGGAACAGGGATCCAATCAGGAACCTTTGTGTTAGTAGTCCGATATGCTAACCACTACACCACGGCTCTCGGATATTAGGCATTAAAAGGAAAATTGGTCAAAAATCATCATTTAATTGCAATAACATCTTTATGAGTCATCTGATCAAGATCATTCACTCCAGTTTTGGTTGAAATTGGTTATGTGTAAGGAGTTTAAGAGAACAAGATCGTTGAGTATACAACGAATAATCAGTAATAAATCGTGGTTTAAGGCTATAACTCCTTAAGGGGTCATCAAATTATTTCGGTTGTATTGGCATTTTTGTTGATCTTGTATTTTTGATTATTTTTGCTGATTCCAGTTTCTTTATTTCTATTATAGTTTTTGAGTTAATAAGTAAAAACACAAGTATTAGCCGAAAATTGTCATTTAAGGACAATACCTCATTAAAGGGTCATCTGGTAGTTTTGGTACTTAAAGGGAGTTGGTAGATCTTGACATACCTATCATGTGTGTTATCCGTCAGATTTTTACAATAGTTTGCAAGATACAAGTCAAATTTATAATTTTGCAAGTAAATAAACTGCATACTATTGAAGAAGATTTTGATCTCCACTTCTTCCCACTTAAGCGTTCTACCATTCTTTATTGTTTTTCTAAAACTTGATTTTTCTTTATTTAAATCATTCTACTTCAGAAAAAAAAGTGTACCTCTAATTAAAATAGCTTTCATCTCGCCTGCTATTATACCATACTTAAATTCGGTAACAAAATGTGTCACAATTTTGTCTTCACCATTTATGGTTTCAGTGTATTCACCAAACTTTGGTATATTTCCTATTGCATTGTAAATTGCTCCTAGAGAAAAGTCCATTGTTTTCAAATGTATATTATTGGTCCATTTCTTTGGAACGTTTCTGGGACTATTCACATTTTCTGGAGATGACACCGTAGTGTTTTCTGCATCCATGAAGATCACTTGGGCATGGAGTATATCGATTTCTTTTGTTACTGCAAAATACATGTAAAACATATTTAGTTATATTTTTATGGCACAGATCATAATCCAACAGATCCGAGATCTTATTCACACCACTTTCACCCCAGCTTTGATTGTTGATGTCATATCGGTAGATGTTAGTAATTTTGAATAAGGTTTCGTTGAATATTTGGTAGTGTTATAACGAGAGCTATAAAAGTTTCTTTTTTACTTACTTTCAATACAGTGGCTTGATGGACTATCGAAACCTTCAGTACAAACACATGTTTCTGCATACTCGTCCGAACAATAACCAGGAAAACATCTGGTACTGTCTGGTCTCCAGGAACATGTCTCTATATATGATATAAATGCATTTGATGTCTATGTGTATATTAAGTAAAACATTCCTATATTAATTTTAAGATAATGAAAAAATTCTACCTTCAAGAAGGACTTTTCATCTGGGATATATATATTATTCAACCTGAAGTTTCATTCGTTTTGCAAATTTCAATGTTATTCGTTTCAGTTATATATTTGCACTAGGTGACAAAAACTTCTTTTTATCTCATATATAAAATGAGGAGGTATTGATTCATATGAGGCAGGTGCTACCCGATAAGTTCATGGTGCTTATTGGGTTTTAACAGGTGAATTTGCATGTTTGTTTTATTTACATATTTTGCAGGAATCATATGCTGCTTTATGGTGTTATCAGATACAAATTTGAAGGAAATCATATGCTCCTTTGGAAACTATGCATTTCTCTGGTTTGGGCCTACGAATTTCACCGTCTTTTATAAATTGCAAGTGACCTTTCGGGTATTGCAGTTTCTTGCTCATGATTATTTTCAGTTTTTCTTTTGTTTTTTTTTTCTTCTATGAAACTACAGAGGATAGGATGAATAATTTGATTTAAACTCGGGTTTGCACAATATAGAAAACACAAAGCTCTCAAGTGTTTTTTTTTCAACAATAAAAGTATATACATCAAAAGTAAAACAATCCATGCAAAGTTAATAACAGAAACAAGATGGCAGGCATAATTTATAAAAGTATTTTCTAATTATTTAAATGTCAACACATTAGAAATATGCTGGTACACGTATTAAAACACAATAAAAGGTAAGATAAATTGAAAATACATGTATATTTCTTCATCTACAAGAACAATAGCGGTACCAATTTTAACTTCGCCAGATGCGCATTTCGACAATAAATCTCTCTTCACTGATGCTCGAGGTTAAATATTTGAAAATCCAAAATCTAATGCAAATGTTAAAGAGCTGATAAAAACAAAAAAGGATCAAAAGTAAATCCAGACACATTTACAGGCATTCCGTAATATTGGTGCAGTAAATCGAAAAGATTTGTTTTCCAAATGTGGTTGTTCTAATTGGTGGATTTTCATTAGCTTAAAATCATTATCCTACAAATCGCAGAGTTCCTAATTTTTTCTACTCTATCTACATTTGATTCACAGAATTGCATAAAAACAGACAAAAAGTAAAACTATAATTTGTGAATAAGCTACTTCAGACTAGGAGGAGCTAAGCTGTTATGGATTTTAAAAGTATGTAACGAGTTATCATTCATATGCATTTCATTTTAAGGAAGGCAACTGACCTACCTCCAGCAGTGAATCGTAAATAGGACAGGTGCAAACAAATGCAGCGGGTTTAAACGTTTTAATGGTACCAAACCTTCACCCTTTTCTGAAACAATAGTGTAACATTACAACATAGAAAAACACACTATAAAATATCAACTGAAATAGCTTAACTCAATCAAAGGACATATTAACACCATTGAACATAAACTGAACAAATAAATTTGACCTATGATACAATGTAAATTAAAATAAGCCTTCTTCAACAGATTTCCACAGTTCGTTCTTATGTTTTACTATTACACCACTGTCCCAGGTTATGAGAGGGTTTGGCCCCAGCTAACATGCTCAACCTCGCCACATTCTTTATGTGCCTTCATAAGTCATGAGCTTTTAGTTAAATGGTTGTCGTTGAATTATGTTTGTCATATTTGTTTTCCGTAAATTGTTTTGTTACAAAATAAGGCCGTTAGTTTTTTTCAATTTGGGTTGTTTTATATTTTTCATTTCAGGGCCATTTAAAGCTGACTTTACAGTATTGGTTGCTTTCATTGTTGAAGGCCGTTCTGTTGCCTATAATTGCTTATATTCACTTCGTTTGAAATTTGGTGAATAATTGTCCCATGTTCTATCATACCACATCACCTTTTATATGGTATTTAATTTTTATATGCTCTTTATTCAAGAAGATAATTTATAAAATTTTAAGTACGGTTCTGCCTTATTGTTGTTGACCAAACAAATCACAACATAGAAAACTAAATACTAAGCAAAACGAACCTCACCACAAGTTGACCTCACCAGTTATATGTGTGCTTTCAAACCTGCATTGTTTCCATGGTTTGCAACTGTAAAATGTCAATGCAATCTTTAATTATAACTTGATCCTAGACCGTGGATTAATAACTGATAATTTTGCATAGACAAACAATGAACGGACTCGAAAGGATATGTACCGGTATAATGCCAGGCAACTGGAAACATTTCGAGTTCTTTAATCTTATTTATTGTTATAACTTCTACTCTGGGAGATGGGATTGTTCTTCGTTCAGATCTTTAAACTCTTTCATTGTGTTTATATTTCTGTATAAAACACTTAAGTCACTCAGTGAATATATCAGTGAATATTGGACTATTAAAAAAATTGAAAAGGACAATGCCCTATACATATAAACATATATATCAGTCGAAAAATAGGCTCCAGTAGATTACCTACCCCTTTGGTTACAAGGTCATCTTTAAAATTGTTTGATACTGGGTCATTTATAAACAAACTATACATGCAGTTCTAAACTTATCTGGCTCTAGGTATTGGACGTTTATTAAAATCTCAGTTCTAAACTGATCTGATTATAGGTATTGAGCATTTTAAAAATCGCGGTTCTTAACTGATCTGATTCTAGGTATTGAACGTTTTAAAAATCTCAGTTCTAAACTGATCTGATTCTAGGTATTGGGCATTTTAAAAATCGCGGTTCTAAACTGATCTGAGAAGGTATTGAACGTTTTTAAAAATCACAGTTCTAAACTGATCTGATTCAACACAGTACGCATTGAACGTTTTAAAAATCATGTTGACTGGTGCAGGTAAACAAACGCGATAATTACTTGTTACATTTAAAAATGATTCTTTACATATACTATGAAGCTTAAATTGGTAAATGTCTACACGGTTGGATATAAAACAAAACAAAAAGCTGATACATTGCAATTGGAATTCTCTAAATAAAACACAATTATTCTAACAAAGGTTCTCTTCGGAAGAAGAGTGCAGACTCAACTTGATTCTAGGTATTGAGCATTTTAAAAATCGCGGTTCTAAACTGATCTGACTCTACGTATTGAACGTTTTAAAAATCACAGTTCTAAACTGATCTGATTCAACACAGTACGCATTGAACGTTTTAAAAAATCATGTTGACTGGTGCAGGTAAACAAACGCGATAATTACTTGTTACATTTAAAAATAATTCTTTACATATACTATGAAGCTTAAACTGGTAAATGTCTACACGGTTGGATATAAAACAAAACAAAAAGCTGATACATTGCAGTTGGAATTCTCTAAATTAAACACAATTATTCTAACAAAGGTTCTCTTCGGAAGAAGAGTGCAGACTCGGCTTGAACAAAATTGCCCCTCCCCTCCCCATAAACGAATATCTATCTAAATTGTTTTGTTTATACCGATTTATATTCATGTTAAATTTTCTATAGCTAATTGTGCACGATCTTCATTTATCACTGTGTCTAAAGTACCCTGGCAAAAATGTTTCGTCTCAATTGTATCTAGTATCCGTTACAGTGACGGACAACCGACAGACATAGAAAAAGTAGCATATCTGTTTACTAGTATTTATTTGTTATTTTCATGAAATGGGAATATAATTACACATATATAGATATAAGATGTGGTATGAGTGCCAATGAGACAACTCTCCATCCACATACCTTTTTCGATTGTGAGATGCTATAATTTTCTTCAACCGTTCTAGATTAATGGAGATACAAGTAAAATTGCGCGTCGAAATGGTGAATTGTGTGAACTTACCTCGAATTTGTTCGTCCTTAACATTCTCAAAGCAGAACCCGGTTTTGGCATAGTAAGTAATGCTAAATCACTTATTGTCAATTAAAATCTGGCGTTCAACAGACGTTAATGGCTCGTTGCAAGAAAGATTTCATTTATAGAACAAAGTTTTTATTTATTTGAACCAATAAACACATTAATTCATGCTTTATTGGACAAAATGATTTTAATCACTTTATATCTAGAGCCAGCCCCTTACTAATTGCAGAAATCCTAACTCTACCAACATAATGTGAATACGAATTGAACATGAATCTAAACGTAATATAAATACATTTTATTACGATTAACAGTGAACTACTGAACATAAATGGTGTCTTTTTATGTTCGCAATAAACACAATTGCGACCAACGTGGGATGAATTAAAACGTAAAAGATTTAGTGTTTGCTGCGCTTGGTAAGAATTTCAGTTCTAGCCTTCGTAATGGACGGTTATAGAGACACATGTGTTAGTTTATAAATTGTAATTTGTAAGAATAGTCTCACAGAAGTTCCTTTTACAAGGTGTCATAACTCCCTAGAGAAATAGTTAAATCAAAAGGACAGTAACGAATAGTCAAGCGAATATGACGACAAATAGTTCTATTAAGTATGCAAGCTTTCTGACAAACGGTCTCTGAGAATTGATGTATTTCTGCGAACGAACGGACGGTTGGACGAATGCAATGTTATATATCATCACGGTGCAAGCCTATGGGATATTAAGATATGCAACACGTTATGAAACTTCAATAGTTTGTATGAAAAGTCTGTGCGACGAACATTTAAGAACTACCACCTCAGTGATGATACTGCCAAAACAGAAAAAGAAAATAAAATTGTTCGTTGATATAGGCCATTATCCAAATAACTATGTAGCCCCAATCCAACAGTTACATTAACACAGTAGTTCTTCGTATTTGTAAGACACTTTTGGGTATATTAGAATTATTAATTAAAGGTGATAAATGGACGTGTTCCTCTATAAAAATAGGGGACATGGATCACAAAATAAGTTTATTCGTTGTATGATGTACAATACGACAAAAGAAATACACGAAAAGGAACCGGAATGTACCATGTTAATACTTATATATAATTTATAAAAAAGTTGTAATTTCTTAATAAATAACAAACACCTTGGCAGTAGTATAACCAATTTTGTTATCCGCTTTTGTATTTAAATCGACATCGAATTCTTAAAATCTTTATGTTCTTTCAAGACTGTCACGGTGTCGAATGATATATTTATGATAAAATCGTATTATTCTGCAAATTGATAAAAACTATGAAATCTGATAGTATATCATATAGATCTTTAAAATATACGGAACATTATGAAAAGCTTAACTAAATGTCTGTCTAATAACTTATGAAATCAATCTACTGAACTAATTTTACTACCGTGTATTCTGTATTATTTTCATAACATGTCGGTCCATGTTTATAGCTTGCTTTGTTGTTTAAATGTAACTGGAACCTCAGTGACATGCAAAATAAAATACAACCTTGGCATGAAATCGACATTATTTATTTATAACTATTCGAATAATGTTTGTGGAGACTTGTTTCATTTCTCCAAATTGCTAGAATTAGAAACGAAAACAAAACGCATTGAACGAACAAAACGAAAAATTGACACGACGAAACAGAACGAAACGAAAATTCACAGAACGAAATAAAAGAAACGAAAAATGACAAAACGAAACGGATACTATCCAGTGACAAATTGTAAAATTAATGTACAACAGACAATTATAATAATAAAACAAATCCGTCTGCTTGATTATATATTACAAATATTTTCAAGATTAAATAAAGGACGTCGTCATTTGGGTTTGTGTAGATGTACTGGGAAAAAGATGGGGTGATTATTTCAACTGACATAAAGGGTCGGGGTTAATGATATTTTAGTGTTATGATAATCGAAATTCATAAAAAAAGTAACAATAAAAATTAATGCCGTAGAAATAAAAATTCATAGACAATTCAGGACTATAATGTCAGTTTTAATTTTTCATTATTAATTACCAAACTTTTGTCTATATGTTTAATGTCCACAAGAGCAGTTAAGCTACAGAACTCATCCTCGATAACCCTTGAATAAAACTCTTTTACAGCCGATTGCATTGGGTGCGTAGGAAAGGTAGAATCCTGGTTAGCTTGCTTGTTAGCTGAACCGTGAAGTCATTATAAGGTAAGGTATACTACCCTCGTTTCGAAGTAGTCTAGTCTTACAGACAGATTGTTTATCTGTCGGACTAGTCTACTCTTAAAGAGGGTAGATTATCTAACAATAATGACTTCACGGTTCAACTAAAGCTAACAAGATTCTACCTTCCTCACACGCAATCAATCGGCTGTGATATCTCAATATTCGTTGAGTAATTATCTATTTCATCGCAACCCACTTATCCGTGGAATTTATTTTTAACTATTTTAAAAACTGAGAATCACATTCCTTCAAATCGGCATTTCATCATCTCAAAATTCGTTATTATACTCCATCCCAGGGGCGTTTTAGGATATTTGAAAGAGGGCATAGAATCAAATTTGTCGCCGAGCGTAGCGAGGCGAAAAATTTTGGACCTTTTGGCTAAAGACATAAAATAATTGTGAAATGCATAAATTGCCATATTCAATACAATATTAGCAGATTACGATAGTTTTTTTTGAAAAGGAGGGCGTACGCCCATTACGCCCTCACCTGGACCCGCCCCTGCATCCAAACCATATATATTCTTATGTCTAACGCCAATAAGGTCAATTCACTGCTTCAAATCCCTGTATCGGAAAGGATATCACATCAACCAGAATAAGTTATTTACATGTAAAAAATCAACACAATACACATCTGTTCAACTTCCTTTTCACGTGGAAACAATTAAATTGGAAACTTTAGATTAAGCAATCAAATTAATAATCAAATGAGATACATTTAATGTTAAGATAAGTAACATTGGTATGATTAGAAGTTCCTTCATAATATTATAAGTTCCATGTGAAAGAAATATTCTGTAATATTATTGTCACTGGATTACAGTATTTGTTCTTTACGGAATAAAGGGTAATTATTGGAAGATTTTATATAGACAGAAGTAGTATACCTAAAACGACAAAGTTATTTTTCATTTACCTGTATATATTATGAAAACCAGTTTTTCAAAAGTGATTATTTTCTAAGGGTTAAATATTTCGCGGTGGTGTCTTGTCATGGCTTTGTTTGGACTTGTTTGTTTGCTTTTGGCCTTGAATGTTTGTCCCTAATATTTTATTAACTATGTATTTACTTTCAGGTATCACAGATCAATTTATGCGTTCATAGTGTGTTAATTTACGTTTTTTATTGAACGGTTAAACCTTCCAATTGATATTTTATCGTGTGTTTTCTATGTTGTGATGTTATACTATTGTTTCAGAAAAAGGGAGAAGGTTTGGTACCATAAAACGTTTAATCCTGCTGCAAATGTTTGCACCTGTCCTAAGTCAGGAATCTGCTGTACAGTAGTTGTCTTTTGTTTATGTAATTTATACGTGTTTCTCGTTTCTCGTTTTTATATAGACTAGACCGTTGGTTTTCCCGTTTGAATGGTTTTACACTAGTAATTTTGGGGCCCTTTATAGCTTGTTGTTCGGTGTGAGCCAAGGCTCCGTGTTGAAGGCCGTACATTGACCTATAATGGTTTACTTTTATAAATTGTTATTTGGATGGAGAGTTGTCTCATTGGCACTCACACCACATCTTCCTATATCTATATATTATATTTGTTCCAACAGGAACAGATATCATGGCATTGCTTACAACAAAGATTCCAGGGGACTTTTGACATTACGGTTGACTATGTTTTCTTTTTTCTACTTACAGGTTTTCTTTCCAAATAAAACCAAATGGTGAAATTCTTAAAGTCTATCACCCTCCTGAAGATGACGACGTATTAGCAACGAAAAGGGTCTTGCTGGAATGCTAGCTGCCAAAATGCATGATAAAGAAGAGGTAAATAATATTGAAGTGCTAAAAGATTGCTTCATATGTCAGTAACTCAGTTGCTTGCATATACGTCGTTTGGTATCTGGTGGATAGTTGTCAATGAACATTTATAACTCTTATCTTTAGACAAAATTACTATTTTGTTATAGGGGATAAAAACAAACAACGTCAAAGAATTTGACATCTAAAAATAAAAATATAGCATAGTATTTCTTGTCTATGGATTACAAAGTCTCTTAGCAGTTAACCAAACCACTTTTTTCTAAATGGCCTTTAAAAGATAGCCTTTTCATTTTCATTCTAAATGTCATCTGATTCTAATAAAATTAATCACTTATACATTTTTAATGTGTGTAGGCCATCTTTGTAAAAGTTCCAAGAACATCATCATGACCAAGATGAACACTTTTAGAAACAATAAAAAGCTAATTTTGTATCCTTTATATTTTCATTAAAGCATTTTCCTTTCATAGTTGCCGTTTTTCCTTATATTTCCTGATACAATTTTAAAGAAAATAAAAAGAAAAGCATAACAAAGAAACGAAAAGGCCATGTGATTCTGCGTGAGTGTTTAAACTAGAAATTACAAAGATGCTCAAGCTAAAACCCACATCGTTCCTAGCTTAGCAATTTTTTCAGCTACATCCTGGATTAGTAAATGAAGGAAACGGACAATGGAAATATCAGACAGAAGAGATTGGAAATGAGGTGAGTTTGCGATATTTTCTGTCTTTTTGTGATTTTCGAAATCATATATACAGGTACGTTTATATGTCAGTGCCACAATTTGTTTTAGTAGATTCATAATCTCCTTTGTATGTATACAAATTAGTGGTAAGTTTGGATATAATTTAGCTAGTTATGATACGGATTCCAATAGAATGAAAATATTAGGACACGTCATCAACAGATAGAAACCCATAGTAATTATACTGTGCTGTGCGTTCTTTCGACGTTTCTATTCCTTGTTTGAATAGGTTTTGGTGCGTATCTTCGAGAGATCAAAGAAATTTTGTTCACGTATTTCAAATGTTGTCTAGTAAATGAGTTCTTGTAAAACCAAAAGTTCTCAGAAAACGTTTAGTGTCAACTGCGGGAGCATAACCTTCATGTTAGCAGCCTTTTATCTAATTTCAAGTTTTGGGTTTACCACAGATACTTCAATCTATACAAAATGGCTTTTAAAACTTAATAAAGTATAAATCACAAATGACCTTTAATTGTCATTCGTCTGTAATCGGTCGTTTATATGAAAATCATATGACCTTTAAATCAGCAGATAATGCGCTATAAATGAAAGGAGTCAACTAGTTAATTATCATATCTTTTTCTATCTGAGCATTAACAACTAATGCACAAAAAAAAAACAAAAACAAAAACAAAAAGACAAGCATCACAAGTTACCTACATGACTGCTCATCTGTTTTAAAAATCTAAAATTATACAGTTTTCACGCCGAAACACGATGCAAAATAATCCAATTTGCACCTCGAAACACGATATACAAAAATTATCCTAAAATATAAATATGCAAGTTCATTTGTCTGTATTTGAAATAGTACATTTCATTTAAATTTCTTATCAAAATTGAAATTAAAAACTTTTATAGATAAGGTGTGAAATTTCTTGTGAATCGCAACATTGAATACACAAACTAATGTTACACGAATTTAAAATCAGTTCACGAATTTGAAAAATTACTTAATCAAAGACCCCTCCCCTTAAGAAATAGAACATTAGTTTTCGAACCTCCCATATGGTAAATGTAGATATAAAAGAATTACGCCATTAGTACAAAAATGTTTTCGGAAGAAACAAATTGTGACAATCAAACGGAGACAACGTACAACGGATTAAAAAAAACGGTTATTATGCATGTAGACATTGATATCGAGAAATTAACCATGATATTTTGCCGGTGATTGTTTTCAGGGCCACACTCCGCCAGATACACAGCCAAAGACACAGAAACAGGAACTGAATTCAAAAAGTTAGAACCAGTAACATCATAGAACATTCGAAAGAATTTTTCGAAAAGGTATCCAATTTTTTATTTACATCCGTTGAGATAGGCAGTTATTCATGATTATAAGAATAAGAACATGTATGACAAGGAAACTTTATTTTTATATTGAAAGTTTGTAATAATAAAACAGAAACTTTAATAAGCCCTTATCATTTTTTTTATTTGAGCAGGTTTTTATTGTTCAATGAATCATGAATTCTCTCACAGCTACATATTTTGATATGATTAATTATTATTGCCTGAACACCCATGTCCTTTTTATGATATTTTATTCATATTTTATACATTTTCATAAGTAGTTTTGAAAATTTAAACATTTTTGGCAATATACTTTGTGATTTAGGTGGCCAATAAGCATATGTTCAGTCTCATGATGGTCAAAGCAGCTGACTCAGTGAGAAGTAGTTATTGCACAGTGGCGGATCCAGAGGGGCGTGAGGGCGTACGCCCCCTTGCTTGCACTTTTTTTTTTTTTTTTTTAAAATGATTAATCAGACTAGACTTCGTGAACTTTGCCATTTCCCGTGTATTTAATTTTTATGCGACAAATCTTTACTTATAAAGATATTTTTCGCTCGTATTTACTGTAATATATTATTGATTATGTCAAAGGCATGTGATTCTCTACGGTGGAGTTGACCAGTTCGTCGAAAAAACGTCACTCAGACTTTTGAAATTCAAATTACAGTAACACATTGCTTAGGCTGAGGATGACAAGCATGACGCCTTCAAAGCGACAAAGTATTGAACAAGAACGTATTGACTTCTATTTCACAATTCACCCAACAGAAAGTAATACTCTATTACACTCTCATGAAAAAAGTTCCACAGCAGTATCATTTACCTCCGAAAACATGTTTAACCCCACACGCCCCAGCCCATTAATAACATTGCTGAACTATTGATCCCCAGTCAGTAAGTTCTAGATATAGATTTAAAGTCTAAGGTACGGACCATTTGATCTGAGGGGGCAGTCTGAGATATTTTAGAGAAAAAATTCTTACCATGATTTTTGCCTTAAACAAAAATTCTGGCCGTATCTGGATTGAAAACAATAATCTTGTCCACTTTTTTGCTATTAGAAAAAAACATTTTCAACAGAATTATTTAGCATCATAAATGAACACGATGAATAAAAACGGGCGTAATTTTTTGGAGGGTTGCATATGAATCCCATATCTGACCGGAATGACTGTTTCGCCGAACTGATTGCTGAATACTTTTTCAAGGCCCGACTGCAACCTGCCTGCTGGGTGTGGCCTATATGTCTCTATGTGTCGACCGTCATTCACATTGTCATTTCCGACTCATTCGTAGCCTTTGGTTGATTTTGAACCCCTCACTTCCCTTGTTGGGTGAAACATTTCAACCAAACATTTGGATGAAAATTGCTTGTTTGTCTTTCTTCGTGTCGGTCGTATTGTAAATTTCATTGAATAGCCGTATATCTTGTTTACAACAAGAAATCTGTGAGGTTATGCTAATTAACCATACAACAAACAAGAATTTTCCATGTCCATTTTTTACTGACAAATCCCACATCAAATATATTAATTAGTATATAGCTTTGGATCCATCCAATCCTTTTATAATAGACAATTGATGGAGAGAATACGGCACCAAAAATGTCCAACCCCTACACTTTAACTATAAAATGCATTTTACACTTATTTTATGTTTTTTACCCAAAAAAAGGTCCAAAAAAATTTTCGCCTCGCTCCGCTCGGCGACCTTTTATACTACGCCCCCTTTCCAAAATCCTGGATCCGCCCCTGGTTCTTCCGTGCAGATACACCCTTTACGCCCCTCGTATAACTGTATGGACTCTCAGGCGAAGTTAACAAAGATCAACAAAGTATCCAGAGAAAATTCCGTTAGGAGGAATACAGTTTGACAATGTTTCCAAGCAGCCTGTGTGTCTAGTGTTCCAATGTATAGCTTGATCTGGATCATCTGGCGATTTAGGATCTAGACTCAGCTAGTGGCGGATCCAGAACTTTTCATTTAGGGGAAGGGGGCGCGGACTGACTTAAAAAAGGGGTCCCTTTTCTCCAGTCATGCTTCAGTGATTCCCTATGTAATCAACCAAATTTTTCCCACAAAAGGGGGCAGGGCCCCGGATCCGCCTATGTCAGAAGCTGAGAATGTAAAGAAAAAAAAAACGCGCTCCAAGATCAACGTTCGTTTTCTAGATTCGATCTCATTTACACACTCCAGTCACGTGATTACGTCAGATATTTTGGAGTCTAGCTGCAGCATTGGTTATCACTTTCAGAAAACTAAAGCAGAGACAAATTATTTATATAATTTCACCTGGCCGCAAATTATGGTGGTAAATTAAAAACTATGATTGGGGCGGGATAACCTCTTAACAAAAGAGATCAACTGGCAGAACAAAAATAATCCAAGCAATGACCAAGATGATCAGTTTTGAATTATTCATTGAGGTAGCTGCGAAAACGTAGCTCAATTGTCCTTTGAATTTTTTTCTATGGTCTGCAAATATCAAAATCATCAAAGGACCTTAAGAGCTACGTTTTCGCAGCTATCATGGAGGCTGTCCAGCCTGACATACATGTATGATACACGTATGATAGACCCAAAACTAACAAGTAAGTAAGTAAGTAAGTAAAACTTTATTTTGATTCGGCATATTGACAAACATATTACAACATAAGCTCTAATGAGCTTTTCACCGAATATAAAAACATATGCAATAACAAATAAAACAAGGCATGCAGCATGTAAATAAATAGTAATAAACAGCACCACATTTAACTCCAGCATATACATGTATCTTGCTAATACCAAAACATATATATGAAGCACTAATACAGGAATATATTTTAAAATTTTGCAGATAATTTTTTAAAAATAATTTATAAAGTAAAACTTCAGCTCTTGTAATTATTAAAACGTAAAACAAAATTTCAGTTGCAATGCAAGCTGTTAATGCAGCATAAAAAGCATAAATAATGTAACACACTATCTACAGGCAGAGCAAAACAGTCTGTTCCACTCCAGGACTGAACAAGACTTCTAAAATGTGAGAAGCTGTTACAGCCGATTGCATTGGGTGTGTAGGAAAGGTAGAATCCTTGGTTAGCTTGCTTGTTGCTGAACCGTGAAGTCATTATAAGGTAGGTATACTACCCTCCTTTCAAGTAGTCTAGTCTTACAGACAGATAGATTGTTTATCTGTCTGACTATAGTCTACTCTTAAAGAGGGTAGATTATCTAACAATAATGACTTCACGGTTCAGCTAACAAGCAAGCTAACCAAGGATTCTACCTTTCTACACACTCAATGCAATCGGCTGTAACAGTCCTGAAATGGTCTGGTAGCTATTCCATAAAGAAGCAGCAGCAAAGCTAAAAGATTTTTTCCATATGAGGTAGTTCTTACCTGTGGTATTTCCAAAATGTTTCTGTATCTAAAAGAATATTTAGTGTGTTTAATTTGAAGTAAATTTTGTAAACATAAAGGAACCAAATTATTTAAAATTTTACAAGTCTCAAGTGCCATTGTCCTGATCGTCTTACTTGTAGGGTTGGAACCTTTGTGTTCTCAAGAAGAGTTTCAGAGGATGATAAATAGTCGTCATATACAAATCTTAATGCTCTCTCTTGTATTTTTTCCAGTTTTTAGAATTTTCTCTGTACAAAATGCCAAGCCAAAGGGCAAAATTAAAATTACTCAAAATGAAAGTATGGAAAATTGTAAGTTTATTTAATCTGTTTAAAAGGATCCAATTCTCTTCAGAACATTCATCTGTTGTGATGCCTTTCTACACAAGTTACTTATATGTGCATCAAATTTTAGTTGGTAATCAATATCAATTCCAAGTAACTTGACGGTTTCTTCACATGATAAAATATTTTGCTGAATTTGGATAGATGCATTTTTGCAAAGGTTCTTTTCCTACAGCAATAACTTGAAATTTATCAGGATTTGCCTGCATCTTATTTTCTTTGAACCAATCAATCAGCACTTGAGACTCAGATTCTAATATAGACATGAGATGGTCAGAGACTTTCAATGATTTAATGTGTTAATACACACTCTAATTAGTCCAGATAATTTTGACGTCTTCTGAGGGTATTTTAGATTTTGATTTTTGTAACCTTGATTGATGGGAGTGCATCAAATCAAAGAATCATGATTCATGTGGTCAGCTATGGTAGTCGAGATTAGGGGAGGTAACTGCTGACGACAAATTGTATAGCTTGGGAAACTCAACAGTACTGACAAGAACTGAAGAAGCTGAGGTTTTGAGGATGCCAGTCTACTTATTGTCTGCATGTATATCTTTTAGCTCACCTGGCCCAAAGGGCCAAGTGACCTTTCTCATCACTTGGCGTCCGTCGTCGTCGTCAGTCCGTCGTTGTCTGTTAACTTTACAAAAGTCTTCTCCTCTGAAACTACTGAGCCAAATTCAACCAAACTTGGCCACAATCATCATTGGGGTATCTAGTTTAAAAATGTGTTCGTTGACCCGGCCCGCCTACCAAGATGGCCAACATGGCTAAAAATAGAACATGGGGTAAAATGTAGATTTTGGCTTATATCTCAAAACCAAAGCATTAAGAGCAAATCTGCCATTGGGTTAAATTATTCATCAGGTCAAGATCTATCTGCCCTGAAATTTTCAGACGTATCAGACAACCCGTTGTTGGGTTGCTGCCCTGAATTGGTAATTTTAGAAAATTTTGCAGTTTTATGACGTTGGCGTCGTCGTCGTCGTCGTCCGAAGACACATTGGTTTTCGCACTCTAACTTTAGTTTAAGTGAATGGATCTCTAGGAAATTTTACCATAAGGTTCAATACCACAAAAGGAAGGTTGGGATTAATTTTGGGGTTATGGTACCAACAGTTAAGGAATTAGGGGCCAAAAGGGCCAAAATAAGCATTTTGTAACTTTCAGACATAACTTGTGTGTTAGTGTATGGATCTGTCTGACATTGTACCACAAGGTTCCATATCACACAGGGAATGCTGAGATTGATTTTGGGGTAATTGCCTCAAAATATTAGGAATTAGGGGCCAAAAAGGGGCAAAAACAAGCATTTTCTAATTTCATGACAATAACTTGTGTGTAAGTGTATGGATCTTTCTGAAATTGTACTACAAGGTTCCATATCACAAAGAAAAAGCTGGAATTGAGTTAAGGGGTAATTGCCTAAACGTTTAGGAATAAGGGGCCAAAAATAAGCATTTTTCTAGTTTCCAGACAATAACTTGTGTTCAAGTGTATGGATCTCTCTGAAATTGTACTGCAAGGTACCATACTACAAAGGAAGGCTGGGATTGATTTTGGGGTAATTGCTTCAAAATTTTAGGAATTAGGGGCCAAAAGGGGCAAAAACAAGCAATTTTCTAGTTTCAGGACAATAACTTGTGTGTAATTGTATGGATCTTTATGAAATTGTACTACAAGGTTCCATATCACAAAGGAAAGCTGGGTTTGAGTTTGGGGTAATTGCCCTAAAAGTTTAGGAATTTGGGGCCAAAAGGGCCAAAAACATGCATTTTCTAGTTTCCAGACAATAACTTGTGTTCAAGTGTATGGATCTCTCTGAAATTGTACTGCAGGTACCATACCACAAAGGAAGGCTGGGATTGAGTTTGGGGTGATGAATCACAAGGGGTTCAAAAATTTGGGGGATTTTTTCTTTAAAATTTTCCATTTTAAATTGGTTATTTCTGATTTATATATAAAAGCAAATAATAATGATATGGTTTGAATAGGTAAATAAAATTTTTTTAAGTTCTTAGACCACATTCATTCTATGTCAGAAACCTGTGCTGTGTCAAATATTTAATCACAATCCAAATTCAGTGATGTATCAAGCTTGAATGTTGTGTCCATACTTGCCCCAACTGTTCAGGGTTTGACCTCTGCGGTCGTATCAAGCTGCATCCAGCGGAGCATTTTATTGGTTGTTATCTTGAAAATTATTATAGATAGAGATAAACTGTTACAGTGATCTCCCAGGCCGTTACTGGCGCTATATTTTTTCCGTGACGCTATAATTATTTTGAGGATGCTATTTTTCTTGCCTCTATGTACATACATTGCCACAATATCGATGTCTAATTTGAACTTTCATCAAATTACCGCTTGTGATCATAAAATTTTATCACCTTTAATTGTAATCCTCTCAAGTCGAACAAAAGAGGCAATTAAGATTGATTAAACAGGTGTTAATTGCCCTTTTGGTGATAACTGTTTGGATACGAATACCCCAAGCTGACACTTATGACATGACTAAATACATTTTGATTTTGGGCAAAATAAGTTTTACACGTCATTAGAACGTGAAGAAATTGCCTTTAGTTAATGTTTCATCTCTTTATTACATTAAAATCGTGATATTCATTCCAATTAAACTTGTCAAGCGTTGTATATTTTGTTAATTTTTCCTCGACCGCCATTGTTATATTTGTAAAACTACGGATCGGATGCGGACCAGCTATGACCAAAATCCGCATTTTACGATAATATCTACAGACGCACAAATGGCACAGCTGACAGAATAATAATGTTCCAAAAGGAAATCTACTCATTCCACACGAATTTACAGACAATTTGTTAGATCTCCTTGCTAAATGTATTTATTTCTATGTAAATGCATTGTTTCAATTTACTGATCAAAGTAGCTTAACTTTGTTAAAACATATATCTTTTGATAAGAAACAACTGGGACTAATACATTGAGTCCCAGGAAACAATAATTTCATAAACTTGATAAACAGAATAGTTTTTAATTGAAATGTTATTACCATGTTATATTTTACTATATGATACTTTCTTTTCCTTTTGATATAAAAAGTTCTCTTTATACTAGATAATTAGTTGGTAGTTTCTGACAAGAAGAAAAATATAATTCTGAATATTGAAGACATAAACTGAAACAACTGTTATACTTTAATTGTATTCTCAGTTATGAATTGAACAAAATCAACATTACTTAAAAGAAATAGAGCATCGCCATGACGCAACAAATGACATTGAAAAAATACCATTTATTTTTTACGCCAAATGTGATGCTATCCAAAATTTCTGGGAGAACACTGTGTTAACAGCAATAATGTTCAACAAAGTAATATCTACAAATAAGTTAAAATGACCAAAATGGTCAATTGACCCTTAAGGAGTTATTGCCCTTTAAAGTAAATTTTAACAAATTTTAAGTAAATTTTGTAGACTTACAAAATCTTCTCATCTGAAACTACTGAGACAAATATAACCAAACTTAATCACAATCATCATTAGGGTATCTAGTTTAAAAATGCGTCGGATGATCCTGCCTGCCAACCAACATGGCCCCATGGCTAAAAAAAGAACAAAGGGTAAAATGCAGTTTTGGCTTATATCTCTGAAACAAAAGCATTTAGAGCAAATTGGATGATGGGTCAACATGTTCATCAGGTTAAGATTTATCTGTCCTGAAATTTTCAGATGAATCAAATAACCTGTTGTTGGGTTGTTGCCCTGAATTGGTAATTTTAAGGAAATTTTGCAGTTTTGGTTATTATCTTGAATATTATTATAGATAGAAATAAACTGTAAACAGCAATAATGTTCAGCAAAGTAAGATCTACAAATAGGTCAACATGACCAAAATGATCAATTGACCCCATTAGGAGATATTGCCCTTTAAAGTAAATTTTAACAATTTTCATAAATTTTGTTATCTTTACAAAAGTCTTCTGAAACTAGAGGAAAAGTATAACGGTTGCATTATTTCATATATCAATTGTATATAAAAATATCAGGTGAGCGACACAGGCTCCTTGGAACCTCTAGTTTATTTTGTGATAATATTTGCAATTTTGGGAGGGAGGTTTTATTATTGCAAATACAAATAATGCTACTCAGGATGGGTGAGTATCAACTTAATATGCATCTTTTCCTGTGATTGCAATAATTATTCTCACATATTGGTCTGTCATGATGAAATGGCAATAATAAATGTACTTAATAATTTCTGAATTTACCATATCTATTTTCAGACTTTATTTTATCAAAAGAAACTTGGTATCATACATAAGGTTTTGATAGAAGATAGTTTTACAGCCATGACTGGTGCACGTGGGTAGGTTTTAAAATATTTTATTGAACAGATTCAAGGTTGCCCTGCAGACACTCATTCTCACCAATCCAATTTTTACATAACAATCCATGAAGGGTTTACAAATTTTATCCTTAACTGTCTGTTAATGTTTATTGCAATAAACTGAGTGATCCATCTATAAGGCTGAAAAATGGAAGAAATGTATTTGAAAACTAAAAAAAAAAGAAGACTTCTGCTGTTATAAACAAAAAAGCTTCTGCCAAGTTTCATAAAATCTATGAAGGTTTTACAAAGTAATTGGTGTATATCAAACTTATAACACTAGATTGATTGTATCTTCATGTTAACTGCAAAAACTACATTTGTAAGTTCTTTTCTCTAATTCTTCGTGAATTTATCCTTTCTGCACCCATTGTATAAAAAAATTTAATCAACGTGTGGTTCGTTTGATCTCAGTTCATCATTGGTTAAAATCCGATTATGACGTCGAATTTTCTTACTTTCCTCTGAATTTCCTATTGTGACAGCATGAAAAAGGCGACCATGCCTGATGACGTCACATAGAAAGAACACATCTTTTGCAGATCATTCGAAAAGAAGGAATAAGTTTGCCTGCATATTGTTTGAAAATCATTAGAAACAGATTCCACCACCAAATCTCGTATACGATATTTATCCACTCTCGACAGTTAAATTTTAAATATTTAAACGCCGGCAAAGCCTCGCGTTTAAATTTGAAAATTTAACTGTCTCAGCGGATAAATATCGTATCACACGATGCAGTGGTAGAATCTATATTTATTAGTAAAATTACAGAAATTCAAAAGGATAAAAAATATTTTCATTATGATTATTTTGGTCAGTATGATGTAGTTTAAGATTCGTCCAAATCACACAAAAGTCCATTATGGTTCATTTTGGTTTGACAAAGTCCTTCTGTAATAAAAATCTTCTGTAAAATTTCATGAAGGTTTGTAGATATATAAGAAGATGTGGTACGTATGAGTGCCAATGAGACAACTCTCCATCCAAGTCACAATTTGTAAAAGTAAACCATTATAGGTCAAAGTACAGGCTTCACCAAAGAGCCTTGGCTCACACCGAACAACAAGCTATAAAGGGTCACAAAATGACTAGTATAAAACCATTCAAACAGGAAAACCAATAGTCTAATCTATATAAAACCGAGAAAATAGAAACACTTAATTATGAACCACATCAACAAATGACAACCACTGAACAACAGGTTCCTGACTTAGGAAAGGTGCTAATAAATGCTGTGGGTTGACATGGTTATTGATGTCTAAAAACTTCAACTAGAACCTGAATGTTGAAGCTATGTGAGGCCAACAACAGTAAAATGTAGGATTCCTATGCAAAGCATATGCAACATGAATTTCACAGGCTCGACAAAAATAAAAGAATAAATGTTTTCTTGAAAGAAATTTGGAAACTTTTAGGAAATATTACAGATTTTAGATTTTTATCGCCCGTTTACAGGACGTATTATGGTATACCGTTGTCTGTCCGTCCATTGGTCGTCAACATGTCGGACATTAAATCAAAAATTTTCACCAATTTGCAAGAAACTTTGGTGAATTGTTTATTGCTATTGACATGAGCTCTCTTTTGATTTTTATAAATTTTAGGCTATATGTTTCCAATTTATGGGGTTTTATTCATTACAAAAGGGGATTTTCCAGTTTTGGACAATAACTCAAAAATGCTTTCAGCATTTCTTATGAAACTTTTTGAATACTATTTATTTCTTTATTTCAGATTTGATCCCCACAAGAATATGAGAAAAGTAAAGGCTGTCAACCAGTTTTCAAATATGGGTAAATATGATATAAATTTTTCTTTTATCTTGACACTTTTGAATTATTGATTTTTATATGACCGCAAAAAATTTTGTGGTCGTATATTGGTATGACGTTAGCGTCGTGTCGTCCGTGCCCTTTATAGTCAATTTTAACAATTTTTGTAAATTTTGTAATCTTCTACAAAACCTTCTTCTCTGAAACTACTGAGACAAATTTAGCCATACTTGGCCATAATCATTATGAGGGTATCTATTTTAAAAATCTGTCCGATGACCCGCCTTCCAACCATCATGGCCTTCTTGGTTAAAAATAGAACATGGGGTAAAATGCAGTTTTGGTTTATATCTCTGAAACTGAAGCATTTAGAGCAAATCTGACAGGAGGCAAAAATGTTCATCAGATTTAGATTTATCTGCCCTGAAATTTTCAGACAAATCCGACAACATGTTGTTGGGTTGCTGCCCATAGTTAGTAATTTTACAGAAATTTTGCAGTTTTTGTTATTATCTTAGATATCATTATAATATCTAATATCTAATACTATTAATTATGATTTTAACCTTATTTTACATAATTTCCAAAGCATCAGTAAATACAGGTGATCGACACAGGCTCTTGAGAGCCTCTAGTTGTATTTAGGATATTTAGAGCTTGATGTATTACATGGACACCTGTATATCGTTGATGACAATGTAGACCAATTATAATACAGGTCTTTTAGTTTTTGTGTGTGGCTTACTCAACATCTTCTTTTATGCCTGATTGTGCAGTCAATCAAATACATGCAATCAAATAGGTTTATTCCTGCTATTCCTACAAATTCTAAACTATAAGTGTAATATGTATATATAATTCACTTTGAATTTTTATTTCTGTATTAAGCCTTTTCTTTCTCATTACTTTTCATATTTGAAAACTCGAATTCCCTTTTATATAAATTGAAAGTACATTTCTATATTTAATTTTCTATTCTATTCTCTGCAATGCATCCATTTTTATCTTTATAATCCTAATTCTTCATAATTACGTAAAAGGTGCATTTCTTTTGCATTTATTTACCTGTAATTCAATTAAATCTAAATTGCTAAAACAACAAATTACCTTATAACAACAGCTATTGTACTTTGTTTGTAGGAATAGAAGGAATACATATTTTAAAAATGTAGGAATAGCAGGAAGACACCATCAAATACATGCATACATGTATTTAAGTAGATAGAAATCACATAGAATTAATACCTAATTCAATGTTACCATGAAAGAAAAGTATAAAACAAGTCTGCTGCCATTGTGTACTTTCTATTTTAGTTTATTATACTGCTGTATCATTTCAGAGTATCCAGAAATGACTGTTTTGAGTAAAGGTGAATTGATTTTCCTGACAAAACAGCCAGTAAAGAACATATTAGAGAAACCTACAGAAAGTATACTCAATAGCAGTATACATGTGAGCAAGGTATATTTGTATATCTAATGTTATTTATGTTTTATCCATAAGATAGACAGTAGTTTTTGTCGAGCCTGCAACATTAGTTGCAGAAAGCTTGACATAGGGATAGTGATCCGTGGCTATGTTACGGTAACTACATGTAACATCTTAAAAGCTTTATATTAGAAAGGCGGAAGACCTGGATGCTACATACTTTGTATATAGATGCCTTATGTTATGAAGTTTCCGTCTGTCACATGTCTATTGTCTTTGACCTCATTTTCATGGTTCAGTGACTACTTGAAAAAAAAAGTGAAGATTTTTGTAATGTTAATTTCTCTTATTATGAGTAATAGGATAACTATATTTGGTATGTGCATACCTTGCAAGGTCCTCATGCCTGTCGGACAGTTTTCATTTGACCTCAACCTTATTTCATTGATCAGTGAACAAGGTTAAGTTTTGGTGGTCAAGTCCATATCTCAGATACTATAAGCAGTAGGTCTAGTATATTTGGTGTATGGAAGGATTATTGTAAAATGTACATGTCCAACTGGCAGGTGTCATCTGACCTTGACCTCATTTTCATGGTTCAGTGATTATAGTTAAGTTTTTATCGACCGCAAAATTTTTGCGGTCATATATTGGTGTGATGTTGGCGTCGTCGCCGTCGTCCGAAGACATTTGGTTTCGCACTATAACTTTAGTATAAGTTAATAGAAATCTATGAAATTTAAACACAAGGTTAATGACCACAAAAGGAAGGTTGGGATTGATTTTGGGAGTTTTGGTCCCAACAGTTTAGGAATAAGGGGCTAAAAAGGGCCCAAATAAGCATTTTCTTGGTTTTGCACAATAACTTTAGTATAAGTAAATAGAAATCTATGAAATTTAAACACAAGGTTCATGACCACAAAGGAAGGTTGGGATTGATTTTGGAGTTTTGGTCCCAACAGTTTAGGAATTTGGGGCCAAAAGGGTCCAAAATTAAACTTTGTATGATTTCATCAAAATTAGAACTATTGGGGTTCTTGATATGCTGAATCTAACCGTGTATTTAGATTCTTAATTTTTGGTCCCGTTTTCAAATTGGTCTACATTAAGGTCCAAAGGGTCCAAAATTAGGTCAACTATATTTGATGTATGGGAATATGTTATGATATACATGTCAGTCTCACAGGTTATATTTTACCCTGACCTCATTTTCACGGTTCATTGCCCAGTGTTAAGTTTTTGTTTTATTCTGTTTTCTTAAACTTTAAGCAATAGGTCAACAATATTTGTTGTATAGAAGGATTGTAAGCTGTACATTTCTGCCTGGCATGGTTTATCTGACCTTGACCTCATTTTCATGGTTCATTGGTCAATGTTTAGTTTTCTTGGTTATGTTTGTTTCTTAGAAACTATAAGCAATAGGTCAACTATATTTAGTGTATTGAATGATTGTAAGGTGTACATGTATTTCTCGTTTGGTTTATATGACATTGACCTTATTTTCTTGGATCATGTTAAGTTTATGTGATAGTTGTAGTAAAGCTTTATATTTATGACTATCAACATAATATCGATGGTTAGTAAAGAAGGCGAGACATTTCGGTGTGCACTCTTGTTTTATTTTTAATTTTTAGAATACAGAGCTGCAACATTGCAAAAGTAAGATTACGTTTAATTAATCTCAAACAGAATTCTACATAATGTAGACAGGGCTGGAAAAGGTTTTAACAGTTGATAACTGTAGAACAAAACCTCCTTAATAATTCATGTATATGAATCGTCACCTTCTGCTAGGGGATTCACATCAGCTTGGATTACTGACCTTAATCTGAGTTATGGTAGGGTGTGTAGAATATGTCATTGACAAAGCATCATTGAAAGAAACACATAAACAGTTAGTTATTTAAAAAAAAGTTAAATGAGTTACTTAAAAGGATACTTTTGGTGCAAATTGTGGGAAAAGATTAGAGGTTGTGTAACATGAGTAAAATTGGTACATACAATGATTTGTGATTGCTACTCAATATCAATCAGTAAAATTATGATATATTTTAAGCAGAACACCTTATTTGTCCAAAAGGTCAATTTCTATTGGGTATGTCCAAAATAAATAATTTGTAATCAAAACATTTACTTGTATGTCCCTGCTATAAATTATGGGTATAGGCCTTAGATTATGTCATTATGGTCATGTGCTGCTACTTTTGAAACATACTTTGTTATATTTATAGTTAGTATTTATGACTTCTACTATAGGAGTGTTTAACGACCTTGACTACCAAAGAGGGTCTTGCACAGTCAGTAATTATATATGACTAAAACTTCTATTTTCTTATTATTGTAAACATATTTTAATTGAAGTACGAAAGAAAGAAACCTAAAGTAGATGTAGATAAAAAGATGAAGGAAATTGAAAGCAACATCACATGTATTAAAATGAACCTAAAAAGGTATGTAAAGATGAAATCATGTTCTTATTACATGTGAATACATCAAAAGTATGTAATGAGATCAGATTAATATTATAATCGTTTTAGACAACTCTCCACAAGAGACCAAATGACACAGAAATTAACAGCTACAGGTCACTGGATGGCCTTCAACAATGAGCCAAGCCCACACTACCTACAATGTAGTCCACTATCAAAGGCCCGACATGACAACTGTAAAAATTTCAACGAGAAAACTAACTGTCTAATTTGTGTACAAAAACAAATATGTTACACAGCAACAAACCACATCCACTGAATTAAAGATTTCATGAAGGTCTTTCTTATGCTTAATTTTAGCTCACCTGACCTGAAAGGTCAAGTGAGCTTTTCTCATCACTTGGCGTCCGTCGTCTGTCGTCATCTGTTAACTTTTACAAAATCTTCTCCTCTGAAACTACTAGGCCAAATTCAACCAAACTTGGCCACAATCATCACTAGGGTATCTAGTATAAAAATGTGTCCGATGACCCCTGCCAACCCCTGCCAACCAACATGGCCTACATGGCTAAAAATAGAACATAGGGTAAATGCAGTTTTTGCTTATATCTCTGAAACTTAAGCATTTAGAGCAAATCTGACATGGGGCAAAATGGTCATCAGGTTAAGATCTATCTGTACTGAAATTTTCAGACGAATCAGACAAGCCGTTGTTGGGTTGCTGCCCTTGAATTAGTGATTTATAGGAAATTTTGCAGTTTTTGGTTATTATCTTGAATATTATTATAGATAGAGATCAACTGTAAACAGCAATAATGTTAAGCAAAGTAAGATCTACCATTGTCTACAAATAAGTCAACATGACCAAAATGGTCAATTGACCCCATAAGGAGTTATTGCCCTTTAAAGTCAAATTTAACAATTTTTGTAAATTTTGTTATCTTATTCAAAAATCTTCTCAACTTCATCTACTGGGCTAAATAGATGATTTTAAATTTTACATGATTTCCAAAACCACAGTAGATACAGGTGAGCCACACAGGGTCTTGAGAGCCTCTAGTTTTTCAATACGTCAAAATTTGCTATATGCCATGAAAGGAATTTAGAGTAGGACTTATAATTACATTTCAAATGTCAGCATAATTGAGTGCTCAAAAGGCTTTTAACTCTTTTAACACTATGACCCGGTTTACCGGGAAATTAATTTTACTTCAGTAAACACTACAGCCCGCTATACTGGGCTGCACGTGGTACTTTTTAATCCGAGTTTTCCATTGGTCAGTCGTTGGGAAAACCCTCTGACGTAATATACTATCATCATATACATTCATTCGAGTTTCTCTGGCTTTTCCGTACTTTTAACGGAAATTAAAGTAAATATCGGTCTTTTATTAGAGATGAAAATTTTGGAAATTTTGTACACAAAATGGTGGATATCGACGATAGTGAAAGCGAAATGTCAGGAGTGATTTTCCTGCCTGTATTTTGGGTCCGAATATAGGCCCCATTCACAATTAGAAAAACCCTATTTTTTCCCAAATGAACACTGAAAATTCCAAATTTAATCAAGTTTTATCATTCATATGAAAAACCCTGATGATATATATTAAAATGCACCAAGGAAAAACTATATATATTAAAATTTGGTCATGATAGAAAATTTGAATTTTAATAAATAACCTCATTAAACTATGACGAAAACAATGATTTAATTTTTCCCAATTCACACGTTATCGACACATTTTCCCAATTGCCCAGGGCCCAGGTCCCATTTGAAAAAGGTAGGAAAATCACTGGAAAGGCAATGGAGAAATATAGAAGGGACAGTGATGATGAAGATGATTTATGAGGGGTTTGAGCGGCGAACATGTGGACAAAATTTTGTCACATGGAGAAAGACAGAAACTCTAAGAAACATTCGTGAATTTAGGGGCGTGTGGGCCCAGCTAGAAGTTTTGACACTTCAGCATCTGCCTTGAGTTATTTTCAATGTTTTTATACTAAAGAAGTCTTCACTTCTATCGTCAATTTAACTAATTTGAATGCAATCCAAAATCGTACATGAAAGTTGACTCTTTTACCTGTGCTAACGAGTACAAATATTTTGTCAATTGAGACAATATAACATTTATTTTTTTAATAATCATAAACTATTAAATCAATATAAATTCAAAAAGAAAATAAAAGTGATTTCATAGTTAAAAAACACCAGTTTGTCAAAATTACCTGATTTACCTGTAATTTTACCTGTTTCTCACCTGTATGTCACCACATGTCACAATAAGACAAACAGGTACAGCAAGTACAAATTATGCTGATTATTTTGATACCGACAACTGAGTACAAATATACATCAATTTAAAATACCTACCTAAATAAATGAAAATTCTCAAAGTTACTTAGTGTTGAAGGGTATAATACATTGAAATTTATACAGTGTTGAAAGAGTTAATAGCTCAAACCACAGGCTTTGACATAGATATATTTTATATTAAACAGAAAGTTTTATATTGAGTTTGAATTTCAGGGTCTCCAAGATTAAATGAATGCTTTATGGCACTAGTGAACATTCTTCAAATACTGCCAGATAAGACACTTACATATGTTGCAGAACATTACTTTATGAAGTTGAACTTAAGGTATGATTAGATGTATATGCATCTATAATTAAGGTAAAATACTTTTGTAATAATTTCTACATCTACTGGTTGCGTTTTCAAGGACTGTCAATATACTTATACAGCTATAAATGTAAGGTAAACTTTGGCTAAAATTTATTATGCAATATAAATTTTACCGATATGATTTTTCTTATCTCAAGACGGTTTTACTAAGAAGTTTTAAATGCCAGGCAAGCTAAATCACTTTGATTTATTTAAAATTTAACTGTTGAAATCGAAGACAATTCAGTTCTACAATATACATTGGTGGAATTGTTTCGCTAATGATTTTAAGATGATATGTAGGAAATAATATTTTAAGTTTCAAAGATCTGTGTAAGTGGTAAGCTTGACCAGTGAAGAACTGATATCAAATGAACTACAAGTTGATTATCAAACACATAAATCACCTTTTGGGAAAGGTATAAATCAACTTAAAATTAGAGAAAACAGGATCAATGATTCTAAGTTATTGGTATTTCGTATTATAATTAGATTGGATTGACAGTATACACTTATTTTTTTATCATTCTGACTGACTATTCAAAAAGTCAACATGAAATGAACTCATATCATATAGTCAGTTTAAATTTATATATACAGATTCTACCACTGCATCGAGTGTGATACGATATTTATCCACTCGAGACAGTTAAATTTTCAAATTTAAACGCGAGGCTCTCCGGCGTTATAAATATTTAAAATTAAACTGTCGAGTGGATAAATATTGTATTACACGAGATTTGGTGGTGGAATCTATTTCTAATGATTTTCAAACAATACGCAGGCAAACTTATTCCTTCTTTCGAATGATCTGCAAAAGATGTGTTCTTTCTATGTGACATCATCAGGCATGGTCGCCTTTTTCATGCCGTCACAATAGGAAATTCAGAGGAAAGCAAGAAAATTGACGTCGTAATCGAATTTTAACCAATGAAGAATTGAGATCAAATGAACCACACCACACATTGATTAAATTTTTTATACAATGGGTGCAGATTTTCTTCTTGTAATTTTGGTCAATATCTAAGATTGTTGCCCTTTAGGTCTCTACATTAAATATGTTTTCACAAACAATCTTATGTAGAGAGAGGTGAATATTATGATCTTTGTCACTATCAGTCATTGAAAGACAAAAGACCAGGAAGCCTAACTATCATATTTGAATAAGGAATTATAGATAGAGCACAAGCGCCCAGCACAGCTAGTGTAATGGAAAACTTTTAATAATTTGAGTAAGATTTCAAATTAACTGTCAGATATTGTAGAACATTCATGTAAGGATTTGAGATCGAGCTAAGACTACAATTATATGTATTTTAGACTCCAAGAAAAGAAACAGTCTACTGTTATCATGTTAGATGCATATGGATCATTAACAAGTCAGAAGAGCCAAGAGATCATTGGTAAAATGATTTTCCTTAGAACCAAACTAGATCCTGATTTGATTGTACAGTACATGATACATGTTGTCAGCTCTCATGACCCACCACACCCAGTAAGTTGTGAAGTAAATTATAAAAAGCATTGTCAGCACAATTGACAACCAGTTATTGTAAAGGTTACAAGCATGTTAAATATTATAGTTTCAACATTTTCAATTGAAAAGATTTTAATTATATTGTATTTAAAACTGAATTTGAACTACATATATTTATATATTTAACTCCATACTGACTCTTTCAGATAATTTTAAAAGCATGGAAGATATTTGTTTTCACCCTGAAAAGTATCCAGCATCACTGTATGTGGGAAGTTTTATGACAGTGTTATGTTAGGCTTAGGAGCTGCTGCAAAGAAATTATATGATAGTGGTGAAAGGAGAGGGCAAAAGCATAACTTCCAAAATTAATGAATTAGTAGGATTCCATGGTAAGAATTTTACTACATCTGTTTCTTACATCCTATTCAAGTGTATGAAGTTTTGCTGATGGTTAATTTGTTTGGTTTACATTTTGTAGAGTGTTGTAGATTAATTAGTTTGACAAGAAGTTAAAGTATTCATTAGGTCAAGGTATATGATTTTTGGGTAAAGATTGCATGAAATGCAATCAAAAACCTATGTTACTGACTTGATATCTAAATCTTCCAAGGCTTATCACTACCTTTTTGATACACAAAATATAGTACATTGATCATAACATTCTATACATCCTATCCATGAACATTTCCAGAAATTTATCAATGTAATATATGCTCAGACATTCACGTTATAAAACAATGTTAAACCTGTCTAGAAAATTACATAACTTTTGCAAGGTGCAGGAAACTTATATCTGTTCTAAAAATATAAATGATGTTGTTGTTAAAGTTATCTTAAAAATTGGAGTTATCTCCCATTGTCCAGAATTGTAGTTGATTCAACTGCAACCAATCTTTTTGACAATGCAATATTTAATTTTACTTCCACTGATAAATTAATGCAATCTTTACCCTTCTGTGCTTAATTGCACTTTGATTAGGTTATTGCCCTGAATTGATGATTTCAAGGACATTTTGCAGTTTCTGTTATTACCTTGAATATTATTATAGAAAAGATAAACTGTAAACAGCAAAATGTTCAGCAAAATAAGATCTACAAATGAGTTTACATGACCAAAATTGTCAATTGACCCCTTAAGGAGTTATTGCCCTTTAAAACAATTTTTCACAATTTGTTCATCTAGTTGGCTTACTTTTAAAAACTTCTCCTTTGAAACTGCTTTGAGTCTCAGAGAATCTAGTATAAATTTTGTATTTTATTTCCTTGAACCTCAAGAAACATAGCCACTATGGCTAACATTAAAATGGCCTCATAAATTTATATTGAAAAGCAAAATAATCATTGATGAAAGATTCAGGCAAAAAAAATACAGGTGAGCAATTCATGGGCTTGGGAGCCTCTTGTTTACAAAGATAAGACCGTTGGTTTTACACTAGTCATTTTGGGGCCCTTTATAGCTTGCTGTTTGGTGTGAGCAAAATCTCCTTGTTGAAGGCCATACTTTGACCTATAATGGTTTACTTTTACAAATTGTGACTTGGATGGGGAGTTATCTCATTGGTTCTCATACCACGTCTTCTTATATCTATTGAATTTTAAGGTGTTTTAGAAAGCCAATAGATGTGGTATGAATATTGTCAAATTTTTATTTCAGATCCATGGTTGTATAGGCAAAAAGATCCATTCAGTCTGAGGTAGAACAAGAAGAATATGATAAGAGGCATGTAATTTTATTAGAAACCCTTGGAAATGCTGCTATTGACCATTCCTATGAGTATATTGTTTCTCATATTAATTCTACCAACTCACCATGGATCAAACGAGCAGGTGTACATGCCCTCAGGAAATATGAAAGCGAGATGGTAAGATATCTAATATGTGTCACACCCTATATATATTCCTGAGTAAATGCTATCAACCAGGGCATTAAGTTCTCTTTGAAAGCTTGAAAATTTCATTGAATTATAATGTTAATTAGATTAGTCTTTCAGATGGTACCTGTACCCACAAATTGTAATTCTTCTTGCATAACCATATAATTTTTATACGACCGCAAAAAATTTTTGCGGTCGTATATTGGTATCACGTCGTCGTCGTCGTCGTCATCCGAAGACACTTGGTTTTCGCACAATAACTTTAGTTTAAGTGAATGGATCTCTATGAAATTTAAACACAAGGTTTGAAACCACAAAAGGAAGGTTGGGATTGATTTTGGGTGTTATGGTCCCAACAGTTTAGGAATTAGGGGCCTAAAAGGGGTCCAAATAAGCATTTTTCTAGTTTCCAGACAATAACTTGTGTGTAAGTGTATGGATCTTTCTGAAATTGTACCACAAGGTTCTATACCAAAAAAGGAAGGTTGGGATTGATTTTGGGGGATATGGCCCTAACTGTTTAGGAATTAGGGCCAAAACAATACTTTTCTAATATTTTTTAGCTCTTTGGGCCAAGTGAGCTTTTCTCATCACTTGGCGTCCGTTGTCTGTCGTCGTCATTAACTTTTTACATTTTGAACTTCTTCTAGAGAACCACTGAATGGAATGAAACCAAACATGGCATGAATGTTCCTTATGAGGTGCTGACCAAGTGTTGTTACTTTGTAGCCGATCCATCATCCAAGATGGCCGCCAGCGGGGGACTTAGTTTAACATAGGACCCTATGGGAAATGCATACAAATGACTTCTTTTAGAGAACCACTGAATGGAATGAAACCACACATGGCATGAATGTTCCTTATGAGGTGCTGACCAAGTGTTGTTACTTTGCAACCGATCCATCATCCAAGATGGCCGCCAGTGGGTGACTTAGTTTAACATAGGACCCTATGGGAAATACATACAAATGTCTTCTTTTAGAGAACCACTGAATGGATTGAAACCAAACATAGCATGAATGTACCTTATGTGGTACTGACCAAGTGTCGTTACTTTGCAGTCGATCCATCATCCAAGATGGCCCAGCGGGGACTTAGTTTAACATAGGACCCTATGGGAAATACATACAAATGTCTTCTTTTAGAGAACCACTGAATGGAATGGAACCAAACATGACATGGATGTTCCTTATGAGGTGTTGACCAAGTGTTGTTACTTTGCAGTCAATCAGTCATCCAAGATGGCTGCCAACGGGGGACTTAGTTTAACATAGGACCCTATGGGAAATACATACAAATGTCTTCTTTTAGAGAACCACTGAATGGGATGAAACCAAACTTGGCATGAATGTTCCTTATGAGGTGTTGACCAAGAGTTGTTTCTTTGCAGCCGATCCATCATCCAAGATGGCCGCTAGTGGGGACTTAGTTTAACATAGGACCTTATGGGAAATACATACAAATGACTTCTTTTAGAGAACCACTGAATGGAATGAAACCAAACATGGCATGAATGTTCCTTATGAGGTGCTGACCAAGTGTTGTTACTTTGCAGTCGGTCCATCATCCAAGATGGCCGCCAGGGGACTTAGTTTAACATAGGACCCTATGGGAAATACATACAGATGTCTTCTTTAGAAAACCACTGCGTGGAATGAAACCAAACATGGCATGAATGTTCCTTATGAGGTGCTGACCAAGTGTTGTTACTTTGCAGCATGGCTTCCAAACGGTCATATATTCGGACTTGACCGAAATTTATATAAAAGTTCGGCTGCTCTCAGCCTCAAACAGTCAAATATCATAGGTTTGTCACTTTTTGTTATTCAAGGCATTTTCATAAACGGTCATTTCACTTTTTACCAACTATCGATCGGTAAAATGTCCGTTTGGGCATTATAGTTTATAATTGTGGCAATCTATTTCACAAAGATATTTCGGTCATATTTGGGTTTAATTAAACAGATGCAACATATTTCATACTTTGTAGTGTCTCAGTTAGTCTAATCCTCTGGGTACATAAATGCATGGCTTGGTACATTTGTTGTACATCAATAAAAAGTAGAAAAATATTTGTTCTTTTATTTAAAAACAACAAGCTGTCAAACAATTATCCTTCAATAAGTAATATTGAAGCCATAAATCATTCACTGATTACGGGTCATTACCTATGATGAGAGACCTTAGCTTGTCTTAATCAATAGAATTGATGATGCATAACAATGGACATAAAGGTGACCAGGTAAACGAGATCAAACATGTAAGCGTGTATGGAACAACATCCTATCTAATTACGCTTTGTAGATACATGTATTATTGTAAATGAGCATTCAATTTTAGATTTTAAAATAATTCTTCAAATAAGAATATTTATAAATGAATTCGAATTTGTATGATATTCATTATTATATTTAAAAACACTGTACATCGTGTTAAATACTGGGATACGCTAAAGGGTATTCAAAGTTATTTTCTTACATTTCAGCGGGTTGCATCTAAATAATTTAGTCTAAAAGATTGAAATTATAAGAAATACATTAATAAATATGATTTGATGAAAAATTTGAAAAGGTTTTAAACGAATAATCGTCAGAACCACGTTGTTTGAACTAGTACACGTGTGCGTATGTGTCTATTGTGCGCTGGTTGGAAATTTAATTATGCATCCTAATTCTTCAATAATGCTAAAATTATCATTGAAACCTTTATCTAACGTTCATTTCAAATATTTTCTTGAAGAAATAACTTGAAAAGGCTACTTAACACAATCGTAAACTTACACGGATATTACGTATCCGTCTCTGATCCGTGATTTACCATTGTCAAGTCAACATCCGGCATTGGGAAAATGTGATTTTAAAAACGAAAGTAAAGTTTTTGGCAACGTTATTTTGCACAAATAAAGAGTCTAAAGCGGAATTAGGCAGAATTAGTACGCTGATGTTGCATACTTCGAATGCTGCACTTTCAATTTAACACTTTACGTCTGAACATCGAATTTATATCAAAGTAAAGTTTAACACTTTACGTCTGAACATCGAATTTATATCAAAGTAAAGTTTAACACTTTACGTCTGAACATCGAATTAATATCAAAGTAAAGTTTAATATCGTTTTAATGTCAATCATTGGTTATATCATATATGATGGCCAACTAATTAGCATAGATGCCTAATTTACTAAGTCTAAAGGGATTTAAAATCGGGATAAGATATGAAATGTCCGGCTGGCTCAAAATTTTTGGAAGCCCTGCTTTGCAGCTGATCCATCATCCAAGATGGCTGCCAGCGGGGACTCAGTTTAACATAGGACCCTATGAGAAATACATACAAATAGATATAAGAAGATGTGGTATGAGTGCCAATGAGACAACTCTCCATCCAAGTCAAAATTTATAAAAGTAAACCATTATAGGTCAAAGTACGGTCTTCAAATGTTTTCTTTTAAGAGTACCACTGAATGGAATGAAACTAAACATGGCATGAATGTTCCTTATGAGGTGCTGACCAAGTGTTGCTACTTTGTTGCCGATTTACTGTTCAAGATGGCCACCAGGATATTTTATTAAATAACTGGACCAATATTAAACCAAATTCGGCCTCAATCATTATTTGGGTATCTATAATGATTTTATCTATTTTACATGATTTCTAAAACCAAAGTAGAGTCAGGTGAGCGACACAGGCTCTTGAGAGCCTCTAGTTCTTGACCAATTTCAATGGGGTTTTATTCTTGAATTCTTGGGGTTCTTTAAAATGCTGAATCTAACCGTGTATTAAGTTTTTGATTTTGGGCCCCGATTTTAAATTGGTCCCCATTGAGGTTCCTTAGGGTCCAAAATTAAACTTTGTTTGATTTCATCAAAATTGAATTATTTGAGTTCTTTGATATGCTGAATCTAACCGTGTATTCAGATTTTTATTTTTGGTCCCGTTTTCAAATTGGTCTGCATAAAGGTCCAAAGGGTCCAAAATTAAACTTAGTTTGATTTTAACAAAAATTGAATTCTTGGGGTTCTTTGATATGTTGAATCTAAACATGTATTTAGATTATTGATTATGGGCACAGTTTTCAAGTTGGTCCAAATCGGGTCCAAAATTAAACTTTGTTTGATTTCAACAAAATTGAATATATGGGGTTCTTTGATATGCTGAATCTAACCGTGTATTAAGTTTTTGGATTTTGGGCCCGTTTTAAATTGGTCCACATTGAGGTCCAAAGGATCGAAAATTAAACTTTGTGTTTGATTTCATCAAAATTGAATTATTGGGGTTCTTTGATATGCGAATCTAACTGTGTATTTAGATTTTAATTTTTGTCCGTTTTCAAATTGGTCTACATTAAGGTCCAAAGGGTCCAAAATTAAACTTAGTTTGATTTTAACAAAAATTGAATTCTTGGGGTTCTTTAATATGCTGAACCTAACTGTGTATTAAGTATTTGGATTTTGGGCCCTGTTTTTAAATTGGTCCACATTGAGGTCCTTAGGGTCCAAAATTAAACTCTGTTTGATTTCATCAAAAATTGAATTATTGGGGTTCTTTGATATGCCGAATCTAACTGTATTTAGATTTTAATTTTTGGTCCCATTTTCAAATTGGTCTGTATTAAGGTCCAAAGGGTCCAAAATTAAACTTAGTTTGATTTTAACAAAATTGAATTCTTGGGGTTCTTTGATATGCTGAATCTAAACATGTATTTAGATTTTTGATTATGGGCCCAGTTTTTAAGTTGGTCCAAATCGGGGTCCAAAATTAAACTTTGTTTGATTTCAACAAAATTGAATATATGGGGTTCTTTGATATGCTGAATCTAACCATGTATTTAGATTTTTGATTTTTGGGCCCTGTTATCAAATTGGTCCACATTGAGGTCAAAATGGTCCAAAAAATTAAACTTTTGTTTGATTTCATCAAAATTGAATTCTTGGGGTTCTTGATATGCTGAATCTAACCATGTTCTTAGACCACATTGATTCTATGTCAGAAACCTATGCTGTGTCAAATATTTAATCACAATCCAAATTCAGAGCTGTATCAAGCTTGAATGTTGTGTCCATACTTGCCCCAACTGTTCAGGGTTCGACCTCTGCGGTCGTATCAAGCTGCGTCCTGCGGAGCATTTTATTCTTTTGTTTTAATCAGAATTGGGTTCAACTTAACACTGCATTTTAACTAACCTAAAATGTGATAGCCAGTCAGTAAAGACCCATGACTATGTGTTGCCTACACACGTGTCAAAGGCGAAAGAGAGAGTGCTAGTGTTCTGTCATATGTAATTTTTCTGTTGAAAAATTATTCTTTTTAAAACTAAATGATGATTTGAATGGGTGTTTAATATAATTCTGAAGTTCTGGATAAATGTCTTTTTTGGTTTCTTTACATCAGCTTGAATAAAAATCAAAGGCTAAATAAAGTACAAAGTTGGAGAGCATTGAAGGCCTAATATTCCTAAAGGTTTAGCTAAGGTAATCTATCCCAATATATATTAGCTGAAAAAATACATAAAATAAATCACGCATGTTTAGTTGTCTGGTCAAAAATGTAAAATATGATTTGCTTTAAAAAATTTAAATAATTTTAGGCAGCCCAAGAAATATTGAAGATATCTTATAGAGATGACAGTGAAGAAGTCCGACATGAAGCTACCCTGATTTATCAAGCTCATCCTAGATATAGGTATTGTATTCACTGATCCTGCTTCTGACAATAATCTGCATATTTTATTGGCTTATAGATAGTTGTGTAATGTTATCTACAGACAGAATATAGGTTGTGACTGTCAAGTTATACACCAAGGAGAGTATGTTTCTGAGCTACAATCTCATTACATGGCGACATCCCTGAGATGAGATGTGGTCAAGAAAATCCTCGAGTTAAAAGACCATAGATAAGCAGTTTATCACTATTTTGCCGCTGACGTCATTGACTACGTCATGTGCGCGTTAGTTTCTATCCATATTTTCTACCTTAGCGAGTAGCATGATATGAAAAATATCACAAAAAGACCAAAGCAAAAATACAAAAAGCAACAAGTTTTACTATTGTTACATCACATGAACGTCTATTGATAATTGTTACAAACATTGTAATGTGATATAAATCAAGAGTAAGGGCAGGGAAAGGAGTGTGGCAGAAAATCAAATTTGAAGGAATTATTTCAGTATGCAAACTATATTTGAAAATTACATCATAGCATGAACATTTATCATGAAATGGAAAAACCTAGTGAATTTCCAAATCACATGCTTTGTGGAATCGAAACATCTTGAACAGCCAAGAAACTATAAAATAATTTTAGAGAAGATTTATCAAAGCTATTTACGTAATCTCATTTAATATAAACTTGTTTCTTGGGTGCTCACATACTTTTCCAATACACCAAAATATGAAAAAATAATGAAAAACAAGGAAACATTAATAAAATTACAAATAGACAAAGTTTGGCTTGGTTTGATGCTATTGTAAATTGTCAAATGTGAAATTTGTTTTATTTTCTAAATACCTTTTACCCAACTAGTTCTGAGGACTCAGTTATGGTCCTTTGATTGTTATTGTCTTACAAATAGAGACCCTAGTGTGGACAGTGTATAACTTGCCAGTTTCAATATGTCTCTGGTTTTAACAAGCTAAAAGTACATGAAATTTAATATCTGTTTTGGAAATCGTTAAGAATAATTTATGGTGTGCAGCAATTTGAAATTGAAGTAATTTTAATTACTTATAATTGCAAATTCTCAGTAATTGATCATGCTACTTTAGATTTGAGAAATGAAATATAAACCAGATGTTTCAAGTTGATTATATCTTCTCAAAGTATTTTGAATTATGATAATTGGTTTGCTTCACCTAATGACAGTAAATAAACAAATTTTCAAATTCAGACTTGTAAAAGTGTTTTAATAATAAGTTTACACCAGTACTTAAACATAGCATTTTAAGTAGAATTCATGATTAACTTTTGAAAGGTTGTTTTAAATAAAATTTTGTTAATTCTAATTAGATGTCAGCATGGGTGACTAAATCTTTTAGTGGTAATTTGAATTTTGATAGGTTTGTGTGAACATCTAGTATTACATTTATACAAATTGACTTGAAATTTAATTGTATTTGTATTGGTGAAAATATTTATTTTAATCTACCCAAAAACTTGGTTAAATTTATTTAAATATCTATTTTGCAAAATTATACACAAAAGGGTCAAGCAATAACATAAAACACAAACCTTACATAAAAGAATACATCAATTAAACAATAAGCTAAATGAACAAATAGAAGATTAAGTTCACTATATAAGTATCATGAGCTCATGTGACATGGGTCTGATGCTGACAGTTCTTAAGACTGCTAAATAAACTCCAATATGACAAACAAGTTTAAGGGTTGGGCTATGAATGTGAACTTATTTATTAAACAGAACAAGATCTTAAAATGATATAAAATGAAAAGATTTGGTATGATTGCCAATAAGACTAGTTTTCAAAATTAAATGGTAGTAAGCAACTATAGACCACCATACCATACCACCTTCAATGAAAAAAACCCATACTGTATAGTCGTCTTCAAAGGCCCAAACCTGATAAATGTGACACAATTCAATCAAGAAAACTAACCGCCTAATTGATAACAAAACAGTTTATGAAAACAAATATGACAGATATGAACCAAGACGGCCACTGTATTACAGGCTCCTGACTTGGGACAGGCACATAAAGACATACATGTGATGGACTGTGAAACTCAGATCAGGAGATTGGGAAATTTTGGTCAGGAGATTAGGACTCAGATCAGGAGGTTTTTTATCGACATAAATTTTGTCGTAAATGTAACCCTATGATGTAGAAATTGTCTTTTAAAGTGTTTTCTTATCAATTTTCCATCAGAATGTAATATGTTTATAGTACCCTTGTTGCCTTTCTGTTTGAATGATGACACATTATTAAAAAAATATTGAGAAGAATCTGTTTCTTGTTTTGTTTTGTATTTGATAATTGATTGTTCACTGCTTGCAAACATGGCAAATAAATCATTATGACCTTTTCTTTGTGTATAGATTTGTATTCTTGTCTCCATCTCCTTATCATTGGTAACTGTATAGACAAATAAGAAAGAAATGTTATACATGTATATTTATAACATGATAAATTAATTTAAAAATAACAAACAATCACAATAGTATTATGATAGTCATATTTCTAGAAAGCTTAAGACTCAAACAGTGTAAAATATTTTGCTTTAATTAGCTGATTCACTGATAATCTACTGTACTGACAGGTATTATTTAATCATATCTCGATGTCAGGGTCTGGTATGAATAATATTTGGCAAGGAATTTTGTTCAGTCAAAATAGACTTACTATATAAATTTTAATTAAATCCTTGAAAAGAAGTCTAGATTCCTAAAATAATTTATAAATTTATATTTTTTATTTGTCTCAAAATTTTTAATTCATTTAATTACCATCTTTTATGATTATTTGATTAAAATATAATTCATTTATATTCTTTTTCAATTTACATTTTAAAAGAAAAATAAATTAAAACAGGATAAATCAAAGGAAGTAACCAAAATTTATTTTTCTATACATTTAGTTTTTATTACGCAACGGCAGTTAGCCAGAGGTATAATTATACATCTTCTTTGATTTACAAGTGTCAATTACACTCGTGCGGTAGTAAGGAATTATCAAAAAGGAAGCTTAAGATTTTCATTCATGAAATATTTCATACACAGGATTTTTTCTCCTTAACGGGAGGACGGAGGAGACCCTGAAAACGGATTATTGTACTCCCGTCGGGAGGTTCAAATGTATGTAAAGAATGTGGTGGGACCAAACATGTTTGTGAGTGCTCAACCCTCCACCTAACCTGAGTTAGTGGTGAAACAGAACAATATAAGCAATTGGCTTAATTCAAAAGATTGGTACGAGGCACAAAACCACTAACAAAGCAAAGAGGATAGAACCAAAATAAGAGTGCTCACAGTTAATGAAAGCTTGATCAAAGCCAATTACAACTAATAAAATCATGTTCTCCCAGACTAAAGTATGATTTTGTACACTCCCAATGGATATAATGTAGAGACATCATAAACAGTCTGAGGAACACATGACCTTGTGCTATGCAAAATATAAGTAAACTGTATCAACAGGATGTAGGATCATGAATCATCATAACTGTACATATAAAGGAGGATGTCAACTTGGTGAATATTTACTAATCGAGTACTTGTAAGATTTATCGAGCGATACTACATGCACTAATTATGTAGACTGACAACAATCTACTTAAAACAGTATTTAGGAATAGTAAAACAACATATATAATGATCAACAAAGGGAGATCATTTGAACTTACTGATGCTTATAACCATTCTCTGAGGGTCGACACAAGGTGCAACAAAATTGTTCTTATTTAGGAATATTATCTTTTCAACTTTTCTTGGGCTAGTCGATTTCTTGACTTTGTTACGTAACTATCAGTCGTGCTCTGACGGTACAAAGGTGGTGGAATAACTAAAGACAATGAGCTTAAGGTGTAAGCCTTGGAATATTGCTCTTGTTAGTTACCTACATGATGATCTTCGAGGAATTTTAAATGACAATTCAAAGTGAATTTTAAAATTTTGATTAATTTTGATTAAAACTTAATTTCCTGGTAGGCGCTTTTAATAAAAGAAGGCAACAACATTGTAACAAAACTGATTAGTAGAATATCATTTTGGTATTGAATACTCGGTACTACTGAGCAATACTTGAGTACTTGAGTACTTGTTGACATCCCTAATATAAAGCAATATACATCTAGTTTTGTTTAAATTTTTTTAAAAGCAAAAACAATGTTAGTACAGATAAAATTGATATTTAAAGATTGCACTACTGTGTTAAATTGCTAACCTTTAAGAATAAGTCAGTCATTGTCTGAAACTTGTATCTGAGCAATTTATGATAACATGGGTGCAAATTTTATCCAGAATGAAATTGAAAAAAATTTCCACAGTGAATTGTTTTAGTTCTTGTCTGTGTGTTTTGTTTCTCAGGAGTTGTGGTATGTCTACCATAGTATGAATTTTGCAACACTGATTGTACAATGAAAAAACTTGTCAATGTTTCTTGGGTGTCAGAGAGGAATGATCAACTTTGCTTCTGTATACAGGTAACCTCAATCATTTGCATGCAGGAGGCACAGTATTGGTTTTGTTTGTTTATTGTTTTGTCATAAATCTAAGGTTGTTGAATTGGTTTCTTGTTTTAATTATTTCACATTTTGTCATGTAGATGCTTTTATAGTTGACTTTAAGGTATGGGTTTTGCATATTGTCAGCTATAAAAGACTGTATGGGAAACCTTTCTATAGTTGCTTATATGATCAACTTCATTTTGACTCTGAAGTGGATATCTATATAATTGGCATTCATAACACATATTCACTTTTCTGTTAGAGGGACAAGATAAAACATGTACTATTTTGCTAATTTTTCTTGTTTATAATTCATGTCACAAAACTTGTACACAGAGATATGACTAAACAAAAGCAAATGAACTGCTATGTTATTACTGATGATCTTCTGAAAATCACAGGGAGGCGTGATTACGTAGCAATAGTTTACACTGCTCTGTAAGATCAAGAAGGCCAACAGTACAATTAGTGAAACCAAATTACTGACAAAAGTAATCTAATAAATACTATACTGTAAATTCAGAAATTATTGCGATGTTTTTATTATTGCGAAAAATGCGACAGGGTTATAATCACAATAAATTAAACTCGCATTTTGAAATTTTGAAATGAATTAAATAGGATTTGTCTCAATATCACAAAATTCAAATCACATTTTGGTCTAAAATAACAAAATCGCAATAATAAATGCACGCAATAATTTCTAAATTTACAGTATATGATTTTCCTTCAATTAAAAAAAAGCAAAAACTGAACAATGTGACATTTAGTGATTCAAGTGACATTAACTAGGCAATATTAATTTTTTATATACACATTCTTTCCTTAATAGTATTTATGATATTTTATTTTTACAGAAGATCAATCCTGTCAGAACAAAATCTAGATCCACACAGTATAGAAAAAGAGGTTTCTTTGAAGGATTGCAGTTCAAACTTGAAGCACCATCAGTAGATTGGAGGAGAGAATTGGGAACCACTAATATTGGAGGTTCATTTGGATTTACTATGGTTAATTGGCTTGCTTTGAAAATAGGTGATATATATTTTTGACATAAATAATAGAATCAAGATTACTCACAGTATTTTCTGATCTTCTTGTCCTATTCATCCTCTTGTTAAGAACTGCTCCAGGTGCGGATTTTCTTGCTGGGTTGAAGACCCTTGTTGGCCTTTGGCTGTTTTCTGCTCTTTGGTCGGATTGTTGTCTCTTTGACACATTCCCCATTTCCATTCTCAATTTTATTAAGCATATTTTATTTTTGAAAAAAGTAATGTAGACATTAAAAAAAAAATTATTGTATGTTGCTCATTCTTGTATGACAATCAATCCATTTTCCTTTAGGAATTTAGTTTAAATATTATGTCCAAGGATTTGATCCATGATCAAACATGGCAGCTGTTGCTAAAAATAGAACATAGTGGTAAATTGTAAAATGATCAACAGATCCAGGTTTATATCTCTTATGAAATTTTAAGTAAAATCAGAAAACCCATTAAGAAGCTATTGTCCCTAATATATTTATTTGTAGAAAATTACAGATTATGGCTTATATCTCTAAAATTATCAGATCATTAAGAATATGATTTACAAATAAGACAACATGCAGAAATCTTCAATTGAACCCTGATAGAAAATATTGCCTTTTGAAACATGTTTTGTTTTACCAATTTTTGGTTTTTATAAAGAAGCTACAAGATATAGAGAATTTGTTAAACCAAAAATGTTCATCAAAAATGATCTACAAATAAGTCAAAACAGCCAAAATCATCATACGAACCCTCATAGGAGTTATTGCCCTTGATAGATGATTTGCTTTTTCCCACTTTGCAGAAACCATAATAGAAAGAAACTGTAAATAGCTAAATAGCTAAAATGTACAGCACAAGGAAGTTTTTGATGAAGTTGAAGTCCAATTAACTTGAAACTTAGTACACATGTCCCTATGATATGATCTTTCTAATTTTAATGCCAAATTAGTTTTGACCCCAATTTCAAGGTCCACTGAACATAGAAAATGATAGTGCGAGTGGGGCATCCGTGTACTATGGACATATTCTTGTTTCAAAAGTTTAGTTGATAGAGATTCACTTTATAAAGGAAAAAAGTGTCAGCTAAATAATATCTACAAGTAAATCATATGGCCAAATTGTCAGATTCCTTAGTATAGATTTTTCACCTTTAAATGACTATTTTTGTTACAAATTTTTATAGTTTTAATTATAATTTGAAAACTTTAATAGATATTATAGTCGCCGTCAGGTAAAATTGGCACCAGGTTTTGGTGGAAATTTCTTAAACTATCTACTGCATTCATTTGAGATGATGTTTTCAATTAGCGAAATCAAAATTCTTTCCATAAAACCAGTACTGTCCTACTTTTGTTGTGATTGTATTGTATAATCCTGACCTTCACGTTATTCAAGATTTTTCATTGTAAAACCACCATCTTGGTTTCTATGAGGATCCTTTATTTACATAACATTCGTTACTCTCCGGTAATATCCTTGTCATTGATGTGATACAGTTTCCGCGCTTTTGCATGTAAGCAATAAAAATGATGAAAAGTGGAATTCCACAGCAACACTTCCAGTAATAACAATGTCGGATTCCACCATCGAAAATAATCTTGGATTATGTAAAGGTCAGGATAATACAGTGCAAACACAATAAAATGTAGGACAGTAGTTGATTTTTGAAAGATAATTGATTCTGCTAATTGAAAACGTTATCTTGAATAAATGCGGTTGATAGTTTAAAAATTTCCGCCAAAAACATGGTGCCAATTTTACCTTGCGCGACTATAGGTATATGTTTGGTCTTGAGGACTGTTTTGATATGTATTTTGTGTAACCCAGATTTCTCTTAATTGAATCCCTTACTTCAAATTTATGCCTGTCTTTTGAGACAAGCTAATCGTTTTTATCAAACCAGAAATATTTGTTTCAGCAACTTTTTCAGTTGATATTCATTATTTATTCCTTTGGAGATTCAAATTAAAAAATATGTGTATTCCTGCCAAGCATTGTGCTACATGTAGATATGGAATGTAAATTTAGAATTCTGTTCGGGAAAAATGGGCTTTATAATTTTTTTACTAATTTTGATTTTTGGTGCGTTTCTGATGTATCATTGCAGTTTGTTTGACCAAAACAAAATGTGCCTGTACTTGTATTTAATAATTGAAATAGCTTTAAAAGGCCAAAACCTTCAAAGATTAAAGAAACAATGTGCTGGGTGATCTACAATATTCTGATGTCAGTTTCCACAAACAAAAATAGAATTTATCTTTGAGAACCAAGTTTGAAAATTATTTGAGACAGTTTTCTGCTATTGAATTAGATAAACATATACGGTCTTCAGCATTTTAGGGATCTTAAGACGCACAGAAGGTACTTACACAAATAATAAGTAAATGAAATATATTATGTTTGTAGCTCCATTGTCTGGCCATTTAAAAGTCCATGTACATGATGAAGTATATGCAAGACTACACTTGGGAATAATTGGAATTAATATTGATATCATTCTGGCAAAGTTGTGTTTTAAAGGAGAAACTTATTACAACATCAACATTTTACAGGTAAGTTCATTGTTTGCCACAGTACATTATCAAAGGTTGATTTTGTTTGAGGCTGTGTCATGGAATATAAGTTCCTTTATAATACAAGTTCCAAATTGAAGAAATGTTCTGGACTATAATTATACCCCACTTTAAAAAGTGGGAGTATACTGTTTTACCTCTGTCTGTCCATCCGTCAGTCCATCTATCTGTCCGTCCGTCCGTCCGTCTGTCCGTCCATCCGTCCCATGAATATTTTTCGTCGCATTTTCCTCAGGAACTACATTACAGGGATTTTTGAAATATGGTTTCAGGGTTTATATAAGTTAGCAATTCCGTGTGATGCGTTTTCAGATTCATCACTCAACAACTTCCTGTTTACCGAATACTTGTATCATTTTACACATGATAGCCAAGTTGAAAATTTTCGTCACATTTTTCACAGGAACTACAATACAGGGATTTTTGAAATTTAGTATCAGGGTTTATATAAGTCAGCTATACCGTGTGATGTATTTTAGATTCATCACTCAACAACTTCCTGTTTACCAAAATATTTGGGCGGGGTATCATCAGTGAGCAGTAGCTCAGACTTTCACTTGTTTTATGCCCCGCTGTAGCGGGTGGGGGATATTAAGTTTTACCCTTGTCCGTCTGTACGTCCGTCGTCCTAAAATTGGTTTCCATTCTCTAACTTGAGTTTGCTTCAACCAAATGTTATGAACAAGGCTTCCAAAACGATCATATATTCCGGACATTTGTATAATGTCCGTAAAAGTCCGCTGGAAAAAGCATGAAACGGTCATCTACTTTTTAGTTTTCAAGGCTTTCTTAAGAGACGGTCATTTTAACATAATTCGCGATCTTTTTGACCCAACCTTTTGCCTTTATCAGCCACACATTTCCGGTCATAAAAGTGACATGATCATTAAGTACTATCAAAACAACCCCTACTTTAATACCTTCTCATTTTAATCAAGGCTAATTAGTTGTCGAACAGCTGAAATTTACCTGTTCAGGTGACAGGTAAACTGTTTTGAACCGGACATTGATCGGTCTATTCAAAGTTATTTTCTTACATTTCCGCGGTTTGCATCTAATTAATTTAGTCAAAAAGATTTAAATTATCAGAAATACGTTTACAAATATGATTTGATGAAAAAATTAAAAAGGTGAAAATGAAAAATCGTCATAACCACGTTGTTTGAACCAGAGACATGTCGCTGTTTGAACTAGTACACGTGTGCGCATGTGCGCAGGTGTGAAATTTAATTATGCATCCTAATTTCTTCAAAAAATGCTTAAATTGTCATTGATACCTTTATCTCACGTTTATTTCGAATATTTTCTTGAAGAAATAACGTAGAAAGAGCTACTTACACTCATTCGTGCTTTGCAAACGTACACGGAATTTACGTATCCGTCTCGGGTCCATGTTTTACCATTGTCACGATAACATCCGTATTAGATTTAAAAATGAAAGTAGTTTTTGACGACGTTATTTTGCACAAATAAAGAGTCTAAGGCAGATATAAGTACGCTGATGTTGCACACTTCGAATGATGCACTGCCAATTTAACAGTTTACGTCAGAACTTCGAATTTGAATCAAAGAAAGTTTAATATCGTTTTTTTTTTTAATGTCAATCATTGGGATGGCCAACTCGGCAACTGATTACCATAATTGCCTTTTGTTTATTTAGTCTTAAGGGATTAAAATCGGGATAATATATAAAATGTCCGGCTGGCTAAAAATAATTTTGGAAGCCCTGGTTATGAAACACATACACAATGCTTATTATCACAAAACCCAGATCTAGTTTGAATTTTGTAGGCGTCACTTTAATGGTTCTAGAGTTATGCCCTTTATAAATGGAAAATTGCTAAATTTTTAATTTCCGTTCTTTTACTTAAGTTTGCCTTTACCAAATGATATGAAACTGATACACAATGCTTTTACCGCAAAATACAGATCTAGTTCAAATTTTGGTAGTGTCACTCTAACCATTCTAGAGTTATATATACATGTATGCCCTTTATAAATGGAAAAATTACAAAAATTGTAGATTCTGTTCTCTAACTTAAGTTTGCCTCAATTAAATGTTATTAAACTTATACACAATACTTATTACCACAAAATACAGATCAAGTTTGAATTTTGGTGGGGTACCTTTAACCATTCTCATGTTATGCCCTTTTAAAATGGAAAAAATGCAAATTTTTAGTTTCGTTCTCTAACTTGAGTTTCCTCAACCAAAGGTTATGAAACTTATACACAATGCTTATTACCACAAAACACAGATCAAGTTGAATTTTGATGGCGTCACTTTAACAATTAATGAGTTATGTCCCTTTATAAATCGAAAATTGCAAAATTTTTAGTTTCGTTCTGTAACTTAAGTTTGCCCCAACCAAACATTATGAAACCTAAACACAATACCAAAAGTTCATTACTAGACGAAGTGTGCAATCTGTGCTATATAGTAAGGCGATCACGATGTCCCCATAATCAGTGGAAAGCGTCATATGTGGTCCTCCCAAATCTTGTTTTACAACTATGGAATCATGGGTAGAAATCTATTATCATCAAACATTTAGCTGTTAATTAGTCTCCTTGAGTGTTTGATTAATTATCAGTTTGTTGAAAATCAAGTAAGCCGACTTATTGGGATTCTTATTCAAATATTATCAATATAACTTCATTTTCAACTCTGTCTCTGATTAAAGTAAGAGACATACATATCCGTCATTACGTTCGCCATTATACGATGTATATACGTGTACGTGAGTCAGTTTTGCACCGTGTCATGGTTCTTTTTGTCCTTTATATACACAAGACTGAAGACACCTGTATATCATGCGAATTTAAGTTTTGTTTTATCGTTTGTTGCTAGCTTATCGTTCAGTGGCAAATATATCAAACATTTTCGATTAAAGAGTTATCGCATGAAGAGAGCGTAATCTTGAATAAGCGATGTACTGGGTTTAAAGTCCTTCCTCCAATCTGACATGGCTGCCGAGTACTAATTTATACATCCTACACTTGTAAGAAAGGGTTTTACTGTTGGAACCGGACAATTCCAGATATAACCTAGTTTCTTTACCCAACTCATCCCTTGAGATTGATTTAGTATTTGAACAAATTAAATCAAATTGTCGACACACCTAGGTTTTTGAAAATAAGTCTTCATCGTATTTCAGTATGAAGTATACTTGCATAAAGCATATATATTTATTACTCATTTGTTTACAAAGATCGTGATCACAACTTTTCCTACAATTTTAACCTGTAAAATTAATGTCGAACGCATGTGTTATGAAATGCATTTTTACATGTATTTTAACAGATAAATGTAATAATATCTGACTGAAATAATAACCTTTATCCGTCCACACTATCATCCAAGGCAGTATTACTGTCAAGATATCAGTAATGCAGGATTTTAGATAGCAGTCGAAATTGAAGAAAGAATATACAATTATCAACCCTAATTTTTATCAAAATTTAAGGTACAATGTGTTAATTGTGCTAAAAATGTTTATATCCAAAGAAGTCCTGTGCAACTTAAAACGTTACATTTCTTGAAATTTGTAAATAGTAACATATATTCTTACGATTCAATAGAATGTTAAGTCAAAATAAACTTATTCCTAATCAAGGGTTACAAGAACTGTATAGGATACACAATTTTCCGACCTAATTTTTACTGGCCAACTTTTTAATGACATTTTTCACAATTAACCGTTCTGAAACCAAACGTTTATTGTATTAATAAGTTCTAATGAAGAAGTGAGCTTTTTATTCCGTCTGATAATTTTTCTATGGTTATAATTGTAGTTTTTAAATTTGATAAATAATACAAACATTTTTATTACTAAATATTGAAAACATCATAATGATTCATGACACTGATATAATATGGCATCTGCTATTCATTAACACATCGATGGTCAAACATTATTTTCAACTGTGTGCTAATTAAGTTGTAGGGTGTTTCGCATAAATTATCTCTACCATAAATTATCTCTACCCAGAATGCATCTCAAAATTTTTGCCATAGATTTTTGTTACTATTAATAGCAATCTCGCTCAAATCCCATTTCAATCACAGTTGGAAGTACGGGACAACGTGATCGCCATACTATATAGCGGGTTACACACTTCGTCTAGTAATGGACTTCTGACAATACTTATTACCACAAAACTCAGATCAAGTACAAATTTGGGTAGCGTCACTTTTATCGTTCTTTAAAGACTTATGCCCTTGGAAATATTAATTTTATGGAAAATTTCATCGTAAGCACTCTCACATGTACTATTTTTGCCAGATTATTATAAAACTTATATGACAATCGAATGTCAAAATGGAAGAGAAAAAGACAATCAACAGTATATACAAAACACACAAGGAATACTGAAGACTTAGCAACACAAACCCCCTCCAATTTTTATTGTTGAGCCTGCAACATTTGTGTTGTGAAAGCCTGCAACATTTAGGTTCAGTCCATGGTAAAGTTTTTTAGACATCAACTTTGTTAACCTTAATGGAATTTTATTAAATTGAACAGAACCTTGTTTATGACCAAAAGAACAAAATTTTGAAATTTTCATTTTCATTTTCCGTATTTTACTGATATTTGGACTTGGTCTTTTAACAGTTAACATTCAGGCTCAGTCTGAGGTTAACAAGCGGATTTAGGGTTGGAAATCTTAAAATATTTTTGTGAGCAGAAAACATACAATTACTTAATCATTTCTTGTTTTAATGTTATCTTTACTAAAAATTGAATATCCAGTGAGCACTTAATAGGGTGACAAGTTGTCGCTACACTCAGTTAAATACACACATGTCTTAATTACATTGGCCTAGGGAAAATAATTAGAGGATCAACGGATTTAATTAAGACAATCCAATGCTGTTATCCCTATATTTAATTACTTTGTTGGTTTTATAATCAAAGCAACATTTTCTGTTAGCTTGATTTGAAGAAAAAACTTTCTCACCCTATTATATCAGGGATGTCACTAGGTTTTGAAATAGCAGGATAAAAATTAAAGTAGCAGGCAACGATTGCGGACGTCATAGACGTCTGGTGCGACGAGCTTGCTGCGTCGCCCATCACGGCGAGGCGTAAGGCCCCAGAATTTTTTCTAAAATGGTGCAAAATCCTGCATTCTGGGGGCTCCTGAACTCTTATTTAGTCCTAATCAAACACCATTTTTTAATGATGATAAGTTAAATGAGCAGCAAGATGGTCATATTTTCTATAAAGTTGATCACATAAATATTATTATCACTATATCAAGACTTTCAGCTAACAAGTAGTTGAAGTTGTTTGAGGAAAATGATGAAGGCATGACTCTGTAAGACATGGTGATCATTCAGGAAAAGATTCAAATTTGATCTTATTAGTTGAAAATATTTTTAATTTAACTGTAGACATGCAATTATTCAAATAATTCTAACCCATAGACAACATTTTTTTGTATTTCTCAGTATTAATAATTTCACATACTTATTACAATAAATCAAATGATGAATTGGACTGTTGCAGGCAAAAAGGTGAGTCTTTAAGGATGTACTTTGGTGAAATTAGAAAAATGTAGAATTTAAAATTGATACTACATGTATAAGTCAGAAGACTTCAAGAGCATTTAAGTTAAGAAGCAAACTAATGGAAAGAGAAGAAATCTACAATCTGCTTAAATTTTGGTATATGACCTTTTATGAGTTATAATTGAAGTATTATATATGAAAAGAAAAATGGGGGTCATGGGGCAAAATATTTTACCCTGTATCGTAGGAAAAAACCAGAGTCCAAAATCTGACAGAAATTCCAAAACCTGACCTAAGTACATCCTTAAATGCATAATGCAGGGCTCACACTACTTCAGAATCATAGGGAGAAGTGACTTCTCTTTTTGAAACTGATAGGGAGAAGTGGTGAGATTTGAAAGAGTTTAAAGTTTGGTTTTACTACCTATAGCACAGAGGGTCATATGTAAATAATGTTCTTTTATATTGTTCAATTCATATCTGAGTATACAATTAAAGGAAAAGTTCAAATTCAAAGTTGTTTAAGTTTAGGTTCTTGTAAGAAACTGCCAACTAAATATCTAGCACTAAAAGATTTTTTAAGACAAAAGATAAAGAAATTATAATATATAAATTACAATTCAATTAAAAACTATCTTGTTTATCATGTTTATGAAATTCAGTGTTTCTCATCAAAAGATATACAAAGTTAAGCTGGGCCATATATATTGATATTAGTATTATAGTCCCAGAGTTAATTAAGCAAGATTAATCAATATTTTAAACAATCCATATATATATGGAATTATATACATTAAGCAAGTAAATCTAACAAAAGTCTGTTAATGCGTGTGGAATGCGTAATTTTCCGTTTGGAACCAATTTCCTTGTAAGCGGCTTCTAATGACATCCCTGTATATCCATAAAATTTTTAATTATTTTTATACGACCGCAAAAATTATGCTGTTGTATATTGGTATGACTATCATGTCGTCGTAGTCGTTGTCCGCGACGTCCGAAGACATTTGGTTTCGGACAATAACTTTAGTATAAGTAAATAGAAATCTATGATATTTAAAGACAAGGTTTATAACCACAAAAGGAAGGTTGGGATTGATTTTGGGGTTATGGTTCTAACTGTTTAGGAATAAAGGGCCAAAAAGGGCCTAAATAAGCATTTTCTAGTTTCGCACTCACAACACATCTTCCTATATCTAATAACTTGTGGAAAGGTGTATGAATCTCTCTGAAATTATACCACAAGTTTCCATACCACAAAGGGATGGTTAGGATTGACTTTGGGGGTTATGCAGTGATCTGGAAGTATTTTTCTCTATGGGCCAAGGGCCCCAAAACTAAATTCAATGGGCCATTTTAGAATTAATGTGCCATGTTGTCAAATGAGTGGGCCATTTGTTTACAATTAAAAAATTAAAAAGTGTATATTTCAGCAAAGAGGTAGTGGTTACTGGTATGATTCTAATTGATATCATGGATATTGTTCCTGTGCTTTTATAATTTCAATTTCAATGAATAACTTCTTCCAAACCGGCAATATTTACAATAACCTTTATTTACAATGTTAAAACTGGTACTACAGTTGCCGTGTTCATGTTCATGTTTTTTACATTAAATTTGGGTCTTCGTTGATGCCATACTTTATTCCAGACGTTCCCTATTAGAGGACGTTTCTGGGATTTCCTCTGCAGTTCTTGGTTTATTATTACTTCTTCACTATGACAAGAATAACAGTAGAGAGTAACGTTAATTGATAAGACACAACAACAATTCGCTGAAGGCATGTTTACAAAATGTTCAAACGAGCCTAAGACCAAAAATTGACAAGGACAGTTAAGAGCCTTTTATGGAGACAAATATTACATTCATAAAAAGGCTTTTGGGTATTTCAATTTTAAAAATAAATGCAATCTTACTTTAAAGATTATAATTAGAGAAAATTCTCGTCTGTACTAGCCAAATTTCACAAATTTAAAGTTGTTTATGAAAATTATATCATGAATGATGGTTAATTATGTTTTTGGGTTATCAGTTATACCGCATGTTGCTTTATTACCATAGGAAACCGCCAGAGACGTCCCAAAAATATATAGGCGGTGCTCTTATCATTGGAGGGACTACTGCACAGTTTTGTACACCCACATGGCGACATGATACACGATCGAAATCAATCTAAAACGTTTCAAAACGGTGAAAATATCGTGCGCCACGTGGGCGTTTACATTTGTCACTCTATGTGCCATTTCTGGTCGAAAGCACAATGGGCGCATGGCGCACGTCCTTCCTATCACTGGCTATAACTCAAACCGTTTAGGAATTAGGGGCAAAGGGGAAAACCAGGGTTTCCTGGTTAATGGACAATTTAAAAGCAGTGTAAGGAGGTAATCCAAACACATTTAAAATACAATGTTGTGTATGTTTGGATTACCTCCTTACACTGCTTTAAATTATGTATAAATAAATGTTGTATTGTCTTGAGGTGATTAGCTGTCAATTTATTTTTAGAAGTTACTATTAAAGGAATATTAATTTTAGCCATGATTATTTATGTCATTTTCTATTTTAAGACTTTTATGATGTATTTAAATTGGTAAATATGGTTGCAAACTCCATTGGAAATTTGAATTGAGATTATGACCATATCTTGTGGGAAAGTATTTTTTGGGAAAAGGTGGGGAGTTGAAAAAAAAATTGGGGGAAGAAATTGTAGGGGTGGGGCAATTTTCTCTCATTTAAGATTTCAGAAATTAAAAGAAAATTTCATCAAATATTTTTTTTGCAAAAAGGGGGATGGGGTTAAATAATTTTTTTTTTGGGGGTCAATATGCAACAGCATAGTGTATTGCACAAAAGCAAAAAAAGGGGGTAATTTTAAAAAAATTTTGGGGGATCAATTTGCAACAGCATAGTGTATTGCACAAAAGCAAAAAATTAATATAAATTCAAATCATATAACCAATTCTAAGTTCTTTGACTACAGTTATTCTGTGTCAGAAACCTATTATGTGTCAAATATTTAAGTACAATCCAAATTCAGACCTGTATCAAGCGTGAATATTGTGTCCATTTTGCCCCAACTGTTCAGGGTTGGACCTCTGCGGTCGTAATCAGCTGCGCTCAGTGAAGCATTTTATTTTAAACTCTGCAACTGCTGAGACACCTGCTGAATCTAAGGATATTGCAAACTTTATTTTCACATCTGTACATAGTGCTCAAATGTATAGCATTCTAAATGAAAACTGAAATCCACCTAGTTCTTTTCCGTTTCCTTAACGAGAAATGTACTGGTTTAAAAGATGCCTCAAATATGCGTGTCTGCACTATTAACCATGGATTGTCTATTCAACTTCACCAGACGGAATTTACTGCAAATTTTGAGTTTTGTTCGCTACTGACCACAACCTCAGACATTTTGTTAAGAAACATGTTCAGAATTGAGTAAAAGTAAATAGTGATGTTAATTTCATGAAAAAGAATACCACCAAACATTCTTAATAAGAGCACAATACTTTCAGCTATCTCAAACTCTTAAAGACCTATTTGCAATCAACAATGACAAGCGAGAGACTCAATGACCTTGCTTCAATGCATATTCATATCAGCACGGAAATTGACAGAAGTGCAGTGATCGATCAGTATGCTAGAGCCTATACCATCAGGATAAGATTATCACCAATAGACTTTTTAGGATAATCTTTGTACATTCAATGTTTGCCATTTTCTTTTATTGAAGTATTTTTATCTGTAATCAAATAATTAAACTAATCTGAAAAGTTAATATTGAGTAACCATATGCCGGATGAACAAAAAGTGTGATAATTATTGTAAACATAAGGTTTGGTATAACAATTAAGAACACTTCTATAATGTTCAAAAGTGCTTCTTAAAAAAAAAAAACCTGCTTTAAGCTCTTGATTCGTGCCTGGAGGTTAAAGTTTTTCCGTCATTAAAAACTATGTCAAACTTAATAGAATTTTATGTATTTTACTGATAAATGGACTAACTTTATAAGTCAACGTTACACTTTTATACTGACAACAGCAATTGCAGGCGAGACACAGGGTTCTTCAGAACCTCTTATGAATTTTTGAAGCAAAATTTACTTTAAAAGTTACTTTTTGAATTATAAGCACTAAGTTATTCCAAATCTACTTATTTTATTGGATATTGTTAATTTGATTTTATGGCAATAGATAAAAATGCTACATCTTTTGGTCTTAAAAATTCAATATCCATCCTTTATGTTTTCTCTTGAAAGAGATAGAAAATGTTTGATGAATGGTCTCCCTATCTTGTAGATATATTTTATATGTACATTAATTTCTTTTGAAGGAAGATGAGATAAAGATGATAGTTAAACTAGCAACAAGATTTGATGAAGCTATACCATCAATTTTGGGAGGCATCAATAAAGGAATCCAACTGATTAAAGATTTAATAGAAGGAAAAATTAATTTAAATGATCTAGTACTTACATTTGTTGATTCATTAGTGCAGCTTCCCAATAGGGTAAGTAGGTTAATCAAGATTTATCAAGATGAAAATATTTGAAAGTCAACATGTAATAAATACAGTGAATCCTGCCAAAGCAGAAACCATGTAGGACTGAATATTTTGTTTTAAATTTTCATTGTACTGTTCTTCAAGAACTTAAACATTCTTGGCTGTCAATTTTTGGGTTAATAAAGCGCCTTGGACACACTAAATATAAAAGTTATAGAAATACAGCCAGCACTTTAATGACAAAACGAAAAAACAGTAAACAGACATTTCCCAAAAGCTATGAAGAACACTTAAGATTGAGCTAACAGTTTTACCTCAGATGCTTGAATTCTTTTCCGATTATTGGCATCTCTCACACTAAATGCTAATCTTTGATAGCACTGATTTTAAATTGGCTCTTCTGTAACAATTGCATTTTACAAGCTCAATAAAAACATTTACCTTTTTTTATATAAAAACAAATTAAAATTGAGAATAGATAGGAATAGGTCAAAGAGACAACAACCCGACCAAAGAGCAGGAAACAATGCAAGGCCACCAAAGGGTCTTCAACACAGCGAGAAAATCACGTTACCCTGAAAGGGGCTTCGTAGCCCTAAACATAAATGTGTACTAGTTCAGTGAAAATGGACATCACAGTCAACTCTGAAACATATAAATGAATCAAAATATAAAAAAAAAAAAAAACAAGACTAACAAAGGCCAGAGGACTTGGGAAAGGTGCAAAATGCATTGAGTTGAACATGTAAAATTTCATTTATTCATAATGCTAATTATACAAAAAGCAGATACCTAGTAATAATTGATAGTATTTTCTCAGTATTTCATGTGAAGCTTATCATATTGAGCTTGCAACTAAAATTATTGAATTTATGTTAAAATAATTTCATTGCATATTACTTCTGTTATTTTGAAGGTTGCTAATCTAAGAAGCATAGCAATGAAAGCAACAAAGAAAATTGGGAATACGATCCGAGTGAAATGCCGTCTTTTATAAAACCTGTAGAAAATTTGATTTCAAAGTGCAGAAATTTCTTGGAAATTTAAAATCTGATGTTCTTCTGTTTTTAATGTAAGTAAATAAGTACTGTAAATGAAGAATTTAATGAATGCTTGTATTGTTGAAATACAAAGATTGATTGATTGATTAACTGGTTATCTTTGCCATTAATAACACTAATTATATATTGTGCTTTTTCATGACTGTCAGTTTTAACTGTTGAAGGAAGCCGGAGTGCCCAGAGAGAACCACTGACTTATGGAAGAAAACCTGACAATCCCTGCTAGTCAATTAAGATAGGAGTCGAGCATAGCTGCCACTTGCAGGAATCGAACTCACAACCTCAGTGTTGACAGGCTAGTGATACAGTAGTTCGACTACTTAGACCACTAGGCCATTGATGAAAATGCACATAGACCTAGTTGAGCAACACAGGCTCTTCATGGCCTCTAGTTCATCAAAAGTAAAAAACAAATAAACCAGCAAACTTATCAGATGACTTCTTAAAGAGTTATTGCCTTTCAGTTTGAATGATGATTTTGCCTTTAATATAAATGTTAATTAGAAATGTAAAATTGTCAAAGGCAAAAATGATCGGCATTACAAGATCTAAAGATCTTCTCCTCTGAAACTGCTGAAACAAGTCCAACCAAACTTCAGAGAGAATGATCCTAAGAGTATTTAGTATAAACACTTTGTTTTTTTATCATGTCATTCAACAAACATGGCAAACCATGGCTAGAACATAATGGTAAAATGAATTTATTGTCTCATATCCTGAAACCATAGATATAGTGAAAATGCTCAGAATGTTGAAATCTACCTTCTTCATATTTTGGCCATAATTCTTAAAAACTGTTCATGAAGTTATCGCCATGAAACGATGGTTTGTATTCTTTTTTTTGTGTTTTTGCCAAATAGCTGAAAATTATAATAGATAGGTAAGAACTGTGTAGAATGCCAAAAATGACAATATCTACAAAATTGCTTATATAACTGAAACCTTTGGATGACTCCTTATAGGAGTTATTGGATTCAGATGACAATATTAGAGTAATTTTGTAATTTTCCAATTATCTTGAACACTATAATAGCTAAGTTGATACAGCAAAAAGATCATGCATGCAATACAAAACTGCCAATGGACCATGGAGTTATTTTAGTCTATGATGTTGTAGAGTGGCCATTATTGTTGAAGATGTACATAGATTAAGGTGAGCAACATATAAGGCAAGAAACTAACAGAAATAAACTTTTGTATTTATGTCAGGTGATCAATATAGGTTCCTGTGAGCCTCTTGTTTATGAAAGTCCTGCTTTGATTTGTGAATGACATACTCAGATTTTTGTGATACTATTGTACTTGTAGAAACTGTATGAAGCTGTGACTGTCATAGTTCCAGAGAATGCAAGAATTATTTTCAAGTCTTTAGAGGACATTGTTGATGGAATTACAACTATAATAAAAGACCCCATAGGAGCGATAGCAAAAGTTGGGAAAGGAGTTATTCAGTAAGTTCGACTTTTAGATATCAGTTTCTCTGAAGATTTGCCAGACTTTTACAAATGTATTTATTAGTGTCTGTGCCTCACACAAAACTGTTCATACGGGCTATTTGCTGATGTCAGTTTTCTAGATTTTTCCACAAGCAAATAGCAATTCAATAATGGATCACTTATTTGGTTGTCATCTCTTCATGTGTTGACTTTAAAACTTAATACATATATAGGTAAAATTCATAGTTTGGGTTCACTTCCTAGGGACAAGTGCTTACAACAAATGTTTTTGCACTCATGTTAAGTAATCTATTCAAATTTAAAGTATGCTAACATTTTTGGAGGGTTAATATTCAACGGGTAAAATTCTTTTTTTGGGGAAGGGGGGTCAATTCAACAGCATAGTGTATTGCACAAAACCAAAATTGAATATAAATTCAAATCATATAACCAATTTGAAGTTATTTGACTACAGTTATTCTGTGTCAGAAACCTATTATGTGTCAAAAATTTAATTACAATCCAAATTCAGACCTGTATCAAGCGTGAATATTATGTCCATTTTGGCCCCAACTTTTCAGGGTTGGACATCTGCAGTCGTATCCAGCTACGCTCAGCGAAACAATTTATTTTGTATCATATGCTATATATGGATTGAATGTTTTAGGATTTATTTGTCTGTGATGAGATTAATTGAGGCCAAAGGCACCATACAGGAAGCTCTTAATAGTCTAAAGGTTAGTACATTAGCCATTAAAGACTGTCTTCACATTTTGTCACAGGCTCACCAGGCCAGGCTTGTAAAATTTATATTGGGCATGTACTAGTTTCTACTACAGGCCAATACAAATTATACATAATTTAAAAAAGAAAAACAGCTAAGGGCATTGTTGCTGCAAAAGTTTATAGTGTACACAGTTAAAGCACTGCATATCTGACATCTTAAAATATTTTATGCTATTTTTCCAGAAAATTCTGACTTGAACTATGGGTGTTCCAGAACACATTTCTGCAATAATTTATGCTTAACAAAATATTGCAAAATTTGAAAATGCACTATATTTCTATTTTGATTTCTTGATCAGTGAAATTTTCTAAAGATGTTCATAAGATGAAACTTAAGGAAAATCTTGATAGTTAACAATATTAATACATTTCTTTGTAAATACTAATGCTTTGGTAATATTTTTATAGCTTTTATGAAACATTCATGTTCAGATGAAGTGAAAAATGGACTTTTTCATAGAATTTTAAATCTTTTTCAATATTAGATTTTTATAGAACATAATATTTAAATAAAAACTATTAAGAGTAAAGGAAAATATTTACTAGTTTAATTGTGGAATAGTTCTTCCTAAGGAACACAACCAAAAGTGTATGATTACTGGTTACTTGATACAGTTTCTTGTACTCTTGATTCAGTATTATTTTGAAGTTTGAATTAATTCCTTGAAAATATAGAAAATCAGCTTGAAATATGGAAATTCAGCTAAATTGCTGGTTTCTGATTGTTGATAACTGAGGTTTGCTGTATTAAGAGGTCATAGTATCTTAAGAAATAACAAACAACTATAAAATACAGGTCAAGTGCAACTTTTATTGTTGCTTTAAGTCTTTGAAAGATTAAATGATGGAAAATTAGTTGAATAAGAAGCGTTTCTTTGTTTAATAAAACCATTGTTACTTTAGAAATCATTTATAGAAAGTACATTTTGTAGAAATGAAAAGCTATCACCAATATCCCCATGATCTATTTATGAAAGGGCTATATTCTTTTATTTCTACATATTTTTTCTACTTGATCAAATAAATTTATTTCAGACTCCAAGTTATACTGGCTTGACTTGACGGAAATAGGTGAAATAGTGGATCTGTCAGTTACAGTGATGAATCGAGTTACAACTAAAAGTAAAGCTTGGGTTAATGAAAACATTGAAGAAGATTCGGTTAGACAATTTACCAAAGGGAAGATGACTTTGGTAGGAAAATACAAATGCAAGCCCTGCAAAAAAATTAAACTTTTGATTGTAATGTGATGAACATTTTCTGAGTTAAAACTATGAAATTAAACCATAACAAATATCTTCCAATCGAAACAGGCAATCAAGTTCATGATTGCATTTTTTTAAAGGAAACAACTTACTATTTATACAACTGCAAAAAATTTTGTGGTCGATATTGGTATCACGTCGTCGTCGTCCGAAGACAGTTGGTTTCGGACAATAACTTTAGTATAAGTAAATAGAAATATATGAAATTTAAACACAAGGTTTATAACCACAAAAGGAAGGTTAGGGTTGATTTTGGGGTTATGGTCCTAACAGTTTAGGAATTAGTGGCCAAAAGAGGCCCAAAAGGCATTTTTCTAGTTTCCAGACTATAACTTGTGTTTAAGTGTATGGATCTCTCTGAAATTATACCACAAGTTTCCATACCACAAAGGATTTTTGGATTTGCTTTTGGGGTTATGGCTAAAACCGTTTAGGAATTAGGGGCAAAAAGGGGAAAACAAGGGTTTCCTGGTTAATGGACAATTTAAAAGCATTGTAAGGAGGTAATCCAAAAACAAAATTGTACACTGTTGTACAATGTTAGATTACCTCCTTACACTACTTTTAAATTATCTATTTAAGACTTTTATGATGTATTTAAATGGGTAATTATTTTTCTCATTTCAGATTTCAGAAATTAAACAAAATTTCTTCACATATTTTTCTTTTCAAAAAAGGTGGGGGTTGTGGTTGGGATTGGGGGTTCAATACGCAACAGCATAGTGTATTGCACAAAAGCAAAAAAGGGGTTAATTTTTTTTTTTTTTTGGTGGGAGGGGGTCAATTCACACAGGCACAGTGTATTGCACATTAGCAAAAATTGAATATAAATTCAAATCATATAACCAATTCTAAGTTCTTTGACTACAGTTATTCTGTGTCAGAAACCTATTATGTGTCAAATATTTAATTACAATCCAAATTCAGACCTGTATCAAGCGCGAATATTGTGTCCATTTTGCCCCAACTGTTCAGGGTTGGACCTCTGCGGTCGTATCCAGCTGCGCCTGCTGAAGCAATTTATTTTATATATATTACACATATAACATATGAATACAGGCCATTTATTTCCTAGTTTTCCATGTCAGACCCAATAACCATTTTCAAAAGTGCAAAGCTTTCTGTTTGACATTTTATGTCAATCTTTCTTGCTCAAACATGGGAACAACTTTTGGACATTTTATTCTGGAAAAGTGTTTGAAACACACTCATATCCCAAGGTTCTAATCATTTCCATCCATTTGACACTTAATCTCTGGGTCTTTTGGTGGTTGTATAAGGCAGAAAATTATCTTTTCCATCCATGAAAATTTAAGGTATGACTTGTTTCTGCTTTCTGATTTATAGCCTGGAACCACACACCAGTAGTTATGAGAGTGCTTTGGTTTATTTCTAGACATTTGTAATTGTCACCTCTAACTTGCATAAAATTTTAGGCTATCACATGATCATGTGCATTTTCTCTGTTCCAAAGTGATTAGACCTCTCCTGGAAATGATTTTTATGTAAAGTGATTGCAGTATCAGTTAGTTGATTTCTGGATATCTCTAATTGATAGCGTTTTTAATGCTTGTTTTCTTCAACTCCTCTTGAACTAGAGGATAAATTTAGATAGACAATCTTTACAACTATAGTCAAATCTAATTGCATTATGAATGTCTGATTTTTGATTTAATTTAAATGATGTTATCAGATTTTCAATAACAAAGCATGAACTAAATATTCAAGATATAAAAATGACTGGGAACTATGTATCCGTAACTTTTAACAAAAAAGATTCTGATGAAAGTTTCAAGGTATCTTAAATATCTCAAGCTATTATAAAAATTCTTAGTTGGTTTTATTTATATAACAGATTTTTGAGTATTACAAATGGGAGCATCTTTTGATGGGAGTTATGAAGTTACAAGTTCACAGGTTTTCTTTCTATTTTTTTCATGCATTGAAACTTTTGTATTTCAGTGTGTATTATAAGTATTTAATTTATTTTTGTTAGCGTGAGATGAGACAGAATGTTGTGGATGACATAAAGACAACAGTAGATGAGTTGGTAACATCCTTGCAAGGGCTTACTGGTTTCGCTGATTCCTTTTAAACAAGTTTTGGAGTTTTTCTCCTTAGTGAAGTCTGTCAAAGAAGCTTATACCATCTTGAAAAATGGGTAATTACTGTTATTTAGCCTTTCAACTTTAATATAGTTCTAAATTTCTACATTTTATTATGCCATTTCTTGAGCACAACAGTACCTTTTGTATACAATTTTGAAAAAGAACATAATATTTTGTATAAAAGAAGTTTTAAAAGAATTGCTGTTTACTGGCATTTTGGAGGAGGGTAAAAAGCAAAATGATGAGGAAGCATAAATTAAATTGCACATTGAAATAACCTTCAAGAAAATGAAGTAAAACTATTGATGAATTATTGATAAAATATAATATACAATAAAGCTTTAAATAATTGAAGGTATGAAACGCAATGTCTAGACTTGCTTCTATCTTTGGTCCTGGAGCACACAAACTTTTCCTAATGTCACACGCTTGAAGGGATCTGGATGTGATTATGATGGCTTCTACCCTGCTGGTCGGGAAGGAGGAGTAGACTTGGATGCTGAAGTGGGAGAAACAGTTAGTATTCCTTTAAAGTTACTCATGTAGATATGTATACCCACGGTGATGTTTGTTAATATGAAAATTAAATATAAAATTTTCGTATCATGATAATCTGACACAATACCATCCAGGGTAGCTGTCATTTATTCAAATTAGCATAGCGCTGAATATATATAATTTGCCAATTTTATTGAGCTGTGTGACAGAGTTCTTGTGTTGTCATCTCTAAGGTATTTTGATATAATTTGGCTTTCATTGTGCATTTTGGACTAAATAGTTGCAATACATAAAAAGAACATATTACCATGAATATTTAAATAGTACTCTTAAAGTATTTTTGAAAATGAGTTTCCACAATTGATGACCTATATTTTGTGGGAATATCACTTTCCATCCTTTGGAACGTTTAATGATGAGTGGTGTACGTTATAATGAATTATGGAAATATATTGGAAATTAGTTCATAATCAACAATTTCCCCAATGTTTATCATGAAACATAACAGGATCGCATGTGTCTTTAAGTTTACACTGACACTGGATATCTACAATGCAAACACTAAAATAATGTTAGAATCAGTGTCTGAAAGCTGCACTGAGGCATATTTTGTTATTAATTATCTTTTTATGGGGGTCTTTTAGTTATAATTATATTCCAATATATTCCAAGTACCAATAAACTTCTGTAGTTTTGAATATGCAAATATTATGAGTACTTGCCACATTAAGCTAACAAAAAGTTAAATGGGTTATAATTATTGTAAGAAGTAAATTGATATGCGTATATTTTATTCATCCGTTTCATAAAAGCATACAGAAAAGAGCGAATGCTATAATAAACATTTAAAAGTTTAAAACAAATCATCATTGCCAAAACTGGGTCAATATCCCTAATGGACCTTGAAATTAGGAACTCAGATTACTTAATTAAAAATATATCAGTCAGCCACACAATTGTGGATGCTGTGATTTTAATAATGGACATAATTGAACAATAAGAACTGTTTTATAGAGCTGATGTGATGAGACCAGAAATATGTAGATTTGACCTTAAATAAATCATTTGAAAGGACAAATTTTTATTGAATTTTATGATCAGTTTTGGATTATTTCATGTGACATTTCTCACCATTTTCAGGGTCCAGCAATTTGTGAAAAAATATATAATCTTACTTGTTACCCCAAAATTTAACCAGACATGTATAAATGTCTCAGCTTTGATATGAGCCATCATACATATTCAAGTCAAGGATATGGACTGAGCAACAGAAGAAAATGTTACCATTACCACTTATGGAAATGAATTTAAAAGTATCTTGTCCCAACTGTTATATTGTGATTTTTTTTTTTTACTTTTACAGATTGTTGCCCCATTTTCAGGATTTGCAAGTCTGTCTGATAATAAGAATGAGGTGATAATAAAAGCTACTGGTGGATTTGTCAGAGATATTGAAATTGTCATAAAGAATATAAAACCAAACAATGACATTCTACATCCAAAAATGTATTATATATTAGACACAGAGTAAGTTTTATCTTTAAATATATAATACTTTTGTATGATGTCATTGTGTTAAAGTAATAAAGCGAAGAACTAGTATACATTATTAAAAGAATAGAATCAAGATTACTATTAATTAGTGTTGTCAACTGTTAACTGGTTAACCGCTTAACAGTCGAAAGGACCGAATATCGAATACCAAAACGCTAACCGGTTAACCGGACTTTTTCAATTTTAATAGAATTGATATAAATGTGTATTGAAATCATTAAATAATTGTGTTCTATTTAAAAATTATCCTCGAGGTTATTAATTTGACAAATCAATTGTTCAGTAGACTGATTGCTATTGTTAATCCAAAAACAAAAATTAATTAGAACTTAGACAACTTGTCTATCAGCTGGGGCAAGATCTTAAGTAAACATAATTAGTATTCATGTTTCTTAAAACAGTAAATTTAAATCAGTAATCCGATTAAATTTTACGATTTACTTCATTATCTTATTTTTGATCTAATATTTCGTAGACATACATCTGAATGTGCAACCTCCATCATTCAAGGCTTAATTTGTCATACTTTAACGAAATGCCAACTCAAAAATAGTGAAATGCAAATCAACGTGCATGTAACTTTATGTATATTTGATGGTGCGAGTAACAGGCTTAATCATTTCAAATTGAAACACTCCACATTTTATTTTCTGAAACATGAAGAAAAAATGAAAGAATCATCGTATCAGACATTTTCAATTCGACGAGATCAAAAAGTTTTTTTTTATTATTTTTCAATCTGAAGCTAATATAAACGCCACAGTATATACGGTGAATTGGATTTTTAAAAGTCAAACTTAGCCAGGAATCCTCACAGACAAGCTTGATAATGCCAAAGGACAAACTTCATTTCATCGTATTATAAAACGTACATGTGAAGGGTACTATGGATAAGACCTTCGAACATCAACTTAAACTATCGGTTAACCGGTTAATCGGTCGAACGATTATCCGAGTAACCCGTTAATCAAACCTGTACGATTTGACAACACTACTATAAATATCATGAAACCCCACTCTAGGAGTTTGGGCTATATTGCAATCACCTTTTTCATTCATTTGTCTGTCTGTTTATCCAACAAATGTTTCCATCAAACTTTCATCAGCTGAACAAACTAACTTGATATTTGGTCAGCAGCCTGACAGTGATAAGTTTTGAGAGCTTTTTAATTGTGTTAGATGCCTACATCCTTATTGCCCATACTTTGAATTTTCAATGTATGTTAAATAAACTTAATATTTTGGTCACATATTTTTCAGTGCCACTAATTATAAACAGAATGACTTATATTTGCAGCAGTTAAATTGGTTAAGGCCACATGGTTTTGGGGTTTTGAATGAATTTTTTAAGCCCCAAGTCAGCACATTTTGGAGATGTCAAACACAATAATTTAAGGCATTTTCAGACCCAAAAGCTTCAAGAAAATTTTGACAGCAATTTTAGATTCCAAATGTTTTGCATCCTGAAAATAAAAGTGTGGAGAAAATAATTGAAATGGTACTATAAAGAGTGAAGGGATCTTTCTGAACAATTTTCATGCAATTATAAGGAATATCGTAACTCTAGAGACATCATTACTATCAGGACTGAAACTCAGATTATTTGAAAAATTTCAGATTCATAAATATATGGACAGAAATGAAAGTGAAAACAAACTTGTGTAAACAATGGATTGTTATGACATGGTTTGCATTTTAATTTTCTAAATTACAGGTTGTAGCTGGACAAACTATTGGAGTGGCAGTAAAATCAACCTGTAGAAATCATATTAAAGTACTTTTAACAAGGATGGAGGGTCAGTGGATCCTACAGGATTTATGACGAAGAGAGGAGTTAAACTTCAGCCTTGGTATCAGGAATGTGATGATTATAAACTTGTTTTCATGGTAAGCTGGTTGTGTATAACATATTACTGTGGATTCATATATTTTCGTGGCTACTTATTTTGTGGATTGAAGAAATATTGTGTTTTGTGGATATTTGATTTTGTGGTTTTATAAAAGTCTTCATATAAACCTATAGAAAATCCACGAAAATTGGTATCCCGAATATTAATGAATCCACAGTAATCATTCTTGGCCAATCCAAATTGAGTACTCATTCTTCGGACTTGAATGGAGAGGTTTAGCAGTTCTTTTCCACATGTGGTACCAATGGTGCTGCTCATGCAAGTAGCTTGGAAACTGTTAATGAACAAATTTAGAAATGAATCTAAAACATATGAGAATTTGATATTGCTAGAAAAGTATTGACATCAGTAAGAAGAATTATATGCTTGGTTTTATTGTCTTACAGTTTTCTCGGGTGATTAATTTCTTTGTGATTGTGAGTGCACAGGTGTGTTGTAACACAATTCATTGATCTTCAAACAGCTGACATTTGTCAAGGGTGAAGTTATAAAGGGATTATTGCTTGTACTAACTGTAACATTTTGTATGTGCCTGTCCCTAGTCAGTAGCCTGTTATTCAGTGGTTATCATGTTTTGATAAATATCATGTATCATATATATGATGCATTTGTCATTTCTGGGCCTTTTAAGCTGACTATGCAGTATCAGTTTTGCTCATTGTTGATGCCCTACAATGATCTATGAGTCTTAACTTTAATTTCATTAGGTCACCGATCATACCATATCTTCTTATTTTTGTCTCACCTGCAAGGCAAGTTGCAGAATGGGAGACAGGGATACCAATCTCATTTCATTTCATCTTAAATCTCATTTCATCGATCAGTGATGAAGGTTTAAGTTACCTACTGCTTATAGTATCAACTCTGGTCAGCTATATTTGGTGTATGGATTGATTTTAAGGTGTACAGGTCCGACTGGCAGGTTTCATTTATCATTTAGATTGATTTAAATAGTGAATACATGCATTGGGCATTTGCTTTTTTACTATTGTCAATGATAAGTATGTTCATCCCTTCTCCAACAGCTATCAAGTTCTAGCATTATACAAAATGTTTGTAGAGGGATATTACCACAATATTTTTTTAGCTGTATGTTACAAAACCTTTAGGAATTTTGGGTCATCTAAGCTCTTCAACTTTGTACTTTGTATGACCTTTTAACTCTTTTTATTAGAGTGTCGCTGAAGAGTCTTTTGTAGACAAAACACTTGCCTGGAGTATAAAATTTTAATCCTGGTATCTGAAGATATTATTTCTTATACTTCAAAATACTTATGATACTATTGCTTGATGTGGGTATATTATGTGTTCATAGAGAGCTGTTTATTTAGAATAAGCTACAAAATGATATCTGATTATTGCTTTCTGATTTTAGGATTTACTATAAAATCAGGTTCAATTGTGGGTGCAATTGGTAGATTGATCAATAAGATTACTCAAAAATTGCAAAACAAAATGCTGCGAAAGAAAGTATGCCAAAATTAAAGAAGGATCCTCCAGGCACAGATATTAAAAGATAAGAGGTATGTTATCTTTAGGCTTGGCTATACTTTTAGTCCTTTTTGTTTATAAGCTCTTCAGTTATTATACGCCCATTTACAGGACTTATTAAGGTCTTTCCTTTCTTAATGGAAAGACCTTACTGTTATTTGTTTGTTTATTATTATTATTATTATTATTAGGTCTTTCCTTTCTTATTAAGGTCTTTCATTCTTAATGGAAAGACCTTACTGTTATTCGTTTGTTTATTATTATTACTAGAACACACCCGCGACATCGCGGGTCCGTGACTGAATAAAAGTGCCTATGTCTCATTTTAGCAATTTTTAGTATTCGCATTGTCATCTGATAAAGTCATGCTATTTGCAATGTGCAAAGTTTTCTCTGGTTTCAAAATCTTTTTGTATGAACCCTTCCTGGTTTCTTGCATGTTTTTATATTTTGAGGATGGCCAGACTGGGAAACTGGGTTGGCAAGTGCTCACATTAAATCTGTACCGATACAGTGTGTTAAATGGCCACCTTAGCATCATAACCCATGGTGGTGCTCCTATTAAAGGAGGAAGATACATGACACACATACATACTACAACCGGAAATTACATGTGACATATACTATTGGTATCTGTATCGGATTTGACCCGGAACTTGTTAATCACCGGTAATATTAATTATGTGGAAAACAAAAGGGCCTGTAATGGTGTAATTTTTAATCTACACCATTGCCGTATATTAGTTATATATAAAGTTGAATTCTTTGATTCGTCGTTTTTACGTCATGCCGGCTAACAAATTGGACCTCGTTATTTTAGTATTATAGATTATTCTTTTCCTCCGCCGTTTTCAAAGTCAAAAGTAAAAAAACGCGACAGATCCAAATGATCTTTGGTACCAAGTATCGGGTTAATAAAAGCTATCTTGTATTAGGGGCACCAAAGTGTACTATTTACCTTATAAGAGTTATCTCCCCAATTACAAAAACATTGTTATTGCTACTCTTCATAAACTATAAGACTTAGCGGCAAATGTTTTTTTTAAATGTTCCTTGCCACATGTCGCAACTTTAAATATTTTTAACCGAAGCGATCCAGTGACTTCTTATAGGAGTTATTTCCCCTTGAATATTTTACTTTTCGGTATGCATAGGAATCTCATGAACCGTAAGTTGTAAAGACCTAGGGTCTTTTGATTTGAGATCATTGGACCATAACTTGAAAATATAGGTCAAGGTCAAAGGTCATGGTCATATTTTAGATTTTTATATGTCTTTGATTTCCTATAATTCTCGAATGGTTATAGATACAGAAAATTTAAATAGTGAAAAATGCTTGGTACTTCAAGGGGCAACTTTGTTACATTATGACTATATTGGTTTTACCATTGTGTAAGGGACATAACCCCCATTGATGGTTTATAAAAAGACATTATTAAGCAAAACTCTTAAACAAAAGGTCCTAGACCCATAGGGTCTTTTGCAATGACACTGTGGACCAATGACCTTCATCAAGGTCAAAGGTCAAGGTCATGTACAAAATGGCAAATTATGTGTTTTGGCACTATTTAAGATCCAAGATCTCATTTGTTTCTTTTTCGCTTGTTTCAAGAGACCCTAACCAACGTGTTTAATTAATCAACCAATTAATCAATCAACCAATCGATAAACCAATCAATCAATCAATCATTCATTGCATACATGTTTCTGTCTCGTGTGTTTAATATGGGGTCCAAGATCTCCTTTGTTTCTTTTCCCTTGTTTCAAGAGACCCTATCCCACGTGTGTAATCAATCAATCAATCAATCAATCAATTAACCAACCAATCAATCAATAAACCAACTAACAAACCAACCAATCAATCAATCGTTGCATGCATGTTTCCGTCTCATGTGTTTATTACGGGGTCCAAGGTCTCATTTGTTTCTTTTTCGCTTGTGTAAAGAGACCCTTTCCAACGTGTTTAATTAATTAATCAACCAACCAACCAACTAACCAATCAATCGTTGCATACATGTTTTTGTCTCATGTGTTTAATACAGGGTCCAAGGTCTCATTTGTTTCTTTTCGCTTGTGCCAAGATACCCCATCAACGTGTTTAATCAGTCAATCAATCAATCTACCAACCAACCAACCAATCATTCAATCAATCAACCAATCAATCAATCAATCATTGCATGCATGCATGTTTCCGCCTTGTGTACTTTATACGGGTCCAAGATCTCATTTGTTTCTTTTTCGCTTGTTTCAGGAGACCCTATCCCACGTGTGTAATTAATCAACAAACCAACAAACCAATTTATCAACCAACCAACCAACCAATCAATCAATCAATCATCAATCAATCAATCAATAAATATGTATGACAGTATATTTATGACAGTATATTTAAAACAATATGGAAGGAAAGACCTCTCAATTATTCAAGAAGAATTGAATTTTAATTATTATTATTCTTTTCCTCCGCCGTTTTCAAAGTCGAAAGTAAAAAAGTATGCGACAGATCCAAATGATCTTTGGTACCAAGTATCGGGTTAGTAAAAGCTATCTTGTATTAGGGCACCAAAGTGTACTAATTACCTTATAGGAGTTATCTCCCCAATTACAAAATCCATTGTTATCACTACTCTTCACAAACTATAAGAGTTAGCGGCAAATGTTTTTTTAAATGTTCCTTGCCACATGTCGCAACTTTGAATAATTTTAACCAAAGAAATCCAGTGACTTCTTATAGAAGTTATTTCCCTTGAATATTATACTTTTCGGTATGCATAAGAATCTCATTAACCGTAAGTTGTAAAGAACTAGGGTTTTGGATTTGAGATCATTGGACCATAACTTGAAAATATAGGTCAAGGTCAAAGGTCAAGGTCATATTTTAGATTCTTTTATATGTCTTTGATTTCCTATAATTCTCGAATGGGTATAGATACAGAAAATTTAAGTAGTGAAAAATGCTTCAAGGGCAACTTTGATGAATTATGACTGTATTGGTTTTACCATTGTATCAGGGACATAACCCCATTTGTGGTTTATAAAAAGACATTATTAGGCAACACTCTTAAACAAAGGTCCTAGACCCATAGGGTCTTTGCAATGACATTGTGTACCAATGGATCAAAGGTCAAGGTCATGTACAAAGTGGCAAATTATGTGTTTTGGCACTATTTAAAGAATTTTATGTGTGTTTTAATGCTTTTGTAGGTTGACATTGACCTTGACCTTACTACTTGTGAAGGATCTCTAAATGGCTAAATCCCATGTGTTTAGATATAGTATATAGGCTTTCAATTCCGTTTTGCATGATCCTAGTGGCTCGGTTCCATGTGTTAAATCAATCAACCAACCAATCAACCAACCAACCAGCCAATCAATCAATCATTGCATGCATGTTTCCGTCTCATGTGTTTAATACGTGGTCCAAGATCTCATTTGTTTCTTTTTCGCTTGTTTCAAGAGACCCTAACCAATGTGTTTAATCAATCAACCAATCAACCAATTAATCAATTAACCAATCAATAAACTAATCAATCAATCAATCAATCATTCATTGCATGCATGTTTCTGTCTCATGTGTTTAATACAGGGTCCAAGATCTCATTTATTTCTCTCTTGCTTGTTTCAAGAGACCCTATCCCACGTGTATAATCAATCAATCAATTAATCAATCAATCAATCAACCAATCAATTAATAAACCAACTAACCAACTAACCAATCAATCAATCGTTGCATACATGTTCCGTCTCATATGTTTAGTACAGGGTCCAAGGTCTCATTTGTTTCTTTTACACTTGTGCCAAGATACCCTATCCACGTGTTTAATCAATCAATCAATCAATCAATCAACCAACCAACCAACCAATCATTCAATCAATCAACCAATCAATCAATCAATCATTGCATGCATGCATGTTTCCGCCTCGTGTACTTAATACAGGGTCCAAGATCTCATTTGTTTCTTTTTTCGCTTGTTTCAGGAGACCCTATCCCACATGTTTAATTAATAAAAACCAACAAACCAATTAACCAACCAACCAACCAACCAATCAATCAATCAATCAATCAATCAATCAATCAAGACAGTATATTTATGACAGTATATTTAAAACAATATGGAAGGAAAGACCTCTCAGTTATTCAAGAAGAATTGAATTTTAATTATGGTATACCGTTGTCCATCTATCTGTCCGTCTGTCCGCTCATCAGTCTGTCAGTCCATCAATCCTCCTTCCTTCCTTCCGTCTGTCCCATGAATATTTTTGTCACATTTTCTCAGGAACTACATCATAAGGATTTCTAAAATTTGGTTTCAGGGTTTATATAAGTCAGCTATACTGTGTGATTGGAAAGGAATATGACGTTGTTAATGCAATACAAGGATAACAAATTTACTTCAGACAAATTTCATCAAGTTCTAATGAAGTTGCAACTTATTTTGCCGAAGTTAGAATGATTTGATGTAGCTCTCGAATAACAAGTACCGCATGTGCGGAAGTGATAAAAGTTGTTTTATGAAATAACATGCCACCAACTTTGAAATCAATGCTTTAACCTCTTTTCTGAAGAAAATAAATCGTTTATGCCTTGAATTTCTTTACTTTTAAATGAAAAATTGCTGTTTCGTCGTCTGGTAAAATTGAATATTGCCAATGACGCGACTAAAGCGAGTATCGTAAACCACAGGGCGACTTGTTTTTTTGAGGGTCGGGCTAAGCGCAGTGGACGGGAGCGACTTCTTGAGTCGCCTGGTAGCGTGTGCCCTGCATTAGGATAAGCGCTTACAGTTTCAATTAAAGAAGATCAGATACCTTTTGGTAATTTTATTCATCTGTCTACCTGTCCCCCACTACTGTATAATAAAGTTGTATATTTTGCATTGGTTACAGAGAAAGATAATCGCTTTTTCATTGCAGGGTGCACTACCACATTACAGATACCAAATTCATTGAGAGACACAGCTCAGTGTGAATTAAAAGATAGTTGTTCAGGACTCAGTTGCTGTTTAGGATTGAAATTCAAGCTTCCGTTCAATGGAGATGATGTTGCATACAATATTCCTTTTAGATTTAATTTAAGCCCTTGTGATTTTGAAATTGAAATAAGTTTTGGATCATACTTCCATAAGATGGTTCTTCTTCAGTATGATTGGGGTAAGTTATGTTGTTACTTTAGGTCAAGGAACATTAAATGGGCTATGTCACAGATTTTGGAAAAATTTTGCATACAATTTTGGCTTGATGAACTTCAACTAAAATTGAAAAAATAATGCATTTATCTCTTTTATTTTCTGAATTATTACTGATTAGAATCTTTCAAAATATGTGAACATTTATAAAGAAAGCTCATGAAATTGAGGAAACATTTTTAAATTTGTCTATACAAATGTTTACCTATTTTGACAGATTCAAAAGCTGATAATCATTACAAATATTTGATCTCAGTAAAATTTATAGGAACTGTAAAATTACATTGTCGTTTCTGATTCTCATGATATTTTAAAGTAGATTACTTGATAAAGATTTTTTTGTCAAACTATTCATTACCTATAGTTTTATATTTGATTCTAGGTATAGAAAATAAGCTGGAAATAGGAAATGGAATACTGCACCTATAACCATTAGGTAAGTATATTTCAAACAATGTAAAATTAAGTTGACTTTTACATATAGCTTTGATATAAAGTATACTTATTGCAATAAACACAGATTTTATTTGTTGATAAATGGAGTAATTGTGGTATAAATGCTTTTTATTGGTCTCATTAAAGTATATGCCTTAGAATGTAGTTTTAAACTATTAATCAACAAAAATATCTTCAATTATCTCTCTTGTTTTCTTTAGACAAGTTTATTTGTCACTTTGTCGTAAACTATATAAGAAAACTTGCAACCTTCTTACAATATCTTTATTTCTTATCAATATATTTTAAGATACAAAATAGATAAGCTTGATGAAGGAAGGGATATGTAATAGATCTGAGGATAGATATATGTCTTCCAATGGATGATGATGTGTTTTGTATCCCAGAAAATGGCCTTCCTGTTTTAAACCAGCATCAAATTCCAATCTGCTCCAGAACTATCACAGGCACAGGTATTTTAACATTAAGACAACTTGATTAATATTATTAGGTTAAATGGTTAAATGTCTAACAACCGAAAATAGTGGTACAGAGAATTTATGTAGAATCAAATATGATATGCATGTTGAACTTTTTTATGATGTAGCATTTGCATACAGTGGAATAATATTCTGAATTCATGATGTTGTTGACAACTACAACAATGAAAAAAATTCTATAAAGTTTAAAAGTTACTACATGAATATTGTGTTATGCTATAATATAAGTTGGAAAAATATCATACAATTATTGTCTTTTTAGGTTAATGTGTTGTGTTATTTAATTAGAAAAAAAAACTGAAATTCACTGACCCTAATGGTCAAGATAAATATAAGTTTTTCAAAAGTAAACAACACAAAATATTTATCCTAGCAAATAGAAAAAATCTAATTTAACTGACTAAGTCTATTTTTGTGACTGAAGGGCATGGTTGAAAATGGCTGAAAGAATTTTGAGTACTACAAAATGACACACCCCTTTCTCCCACCCTCAAAAACAAATGAAAATATCAGCATGAATAAGTTAAAAATTGAGAGAGAATGCAAGTTAAATATTATAAGTTACTTTAGAAAATGGGTTTACTCTAAGCTATGTATACTTTGGACGTAAGTATAATATATGCTAATGATAATACTTTATATATTTATTAGATTTCTCTGTCAAGGATTGGTTAGATGAAGTGAACCTTGATATTAACCAAGGATTGAAAGATGTTGCTGTAATATTCATCCTTGACCAGTTACACCTGACTGAATTCTTCAATGGTCCTAAGTGTGATGTTGAAAGAGCTCCTTATTCACCTAGTATTCAGGGATGGAACAGTGGTAAGTTATATAACCCATGATAGTGAAAATTTCATTTGTTTGTATGGCAATTTAGATGACCCAAAAATTCAGTTTAAAAACAAATAATACAATGCATATATAAAGTCAGACATTCATTTCAAACTGATCTTTTATTTTTAGAATGTCCACTGAGTATGTTTAATCGTCCAGATTTGGGAGACCAAATAGCCTGCCACATTACAGAATCCTGCACTGGAATTGATTGCTGTGCCAATATTCCTTCCTGGACTGACAGTTAGGCCATTCTTTGTGTTTGATCCTTGTGACTACAAGATATCATATGGAATTAATACAGAAAATTTTACTAAATCGCTGATTAACTATGAATGGGGTAGGTCATACAGAGTTAATTAAGATTGAAATATATTTATCAATTATTTCAAACTAGTTAGTTAAATATTGAAATAACAAAAGTACTGAACTTTAAGTCCTAATGTCAGATTGACACTCGACAACCAGATGTGCCTAGGGTGAAGAAAGAAATATCACAATTACTTGCTTATTTTGTTTTAATATACAAAGTAGCTAAAGCGTCAAGCAGATACAGTCTGCAATTTTAGCTCATGCAACCAATGGGGATTGTTTCCCATCCATAGAAAGGAGTATTTTTGGGGTATTTAATAAAACACAGGAGACTTGATGAATTTTCATTGGCAGTTGATTTTTGGATTTGGAACCAGTTACAGGAAGATAACTGACCTTGATAACTTTAAAATCAATTCATCAGACAAACTAAAATTTTCACCATATTTGATTCTTTAAAATAGTTTAATCCAGTCTTGTATTTTTGATTTGCATAGTCCTGAGTCTGAGTATTCTAATAAATATTTTTATTTTGTAGGAAAGACAGAAAGAATATCCCTAGGAAAGATGTAGTTGTATTTGAGTAAGTGATGACAGGACATCTAATTAAAGTTTCAAATCGCATGCCTTGAAATAAGGGAATATGTAAAACAAAATGTTTTATTGCATCATGCTTCATTTAATGACCTCTTAAAAAGCACCTGATTTTAGATATTAATAAAAAAAATACATGGTATCAAAGGAAGTTACATTGAAAATAGGAGAACCATCCATACATGTAGAAGCCATTTTGAGACCTGCATACTATAACATATTTCACTGGCAACCTTGGTGGCAAATTCAAGTTACCTTCCTTGGTTCAATGTATTTTTTATGACAGCCCATGATTTGGAGAAATAAAGAAATGTTCTGACCACCCATACTGTTTTAGATATCACAACTTTTGAACTATTTTATTCAATAACAATTTTATTTTACAGATTTTCTATTAAAAGCCACCAAATTCAAAGAAATTAATTCTGGATTTTGCTGTAAAAGTCTGCTTGTATGACAAATATAACTGTCTCCCAGATATAAAAGTGTTTGATAAAACAGAGATTCCTCAAGTTATTTGTGACATTGATACTGTTACTGATCTGAAAGGTAACTATTTATTAGTTTGTATATATATTTTGTCATTAGTATAAAGAGCCACCACTGACATAATACATTTGAAAGCTGAACTCAATGGAACTGAGTTCTGTAATACTAAATGTAAACTATGGAATGATCCATTAGTGTTTATAAGATTACATGTTTTATAAATTAAAATTAATTAAAAAATCAACAGTGAAGAAACTTTAAAACAAAAATGAATTGGCAATGATGTTATGGAAAGACCATAATGGCTTGTAGATATGGTAAAGTCACTGTCTGTTCAATATTCTTGCTGGCAAAATGGAAAATATGCCTTTAATATTTGATATTATAAAACATTTGACATTTTAAAAGTTTTAGCTCATTTGCATAAGGTTGATACAATATATAACTGTTTGATATCCAGATTACAGCATTAAGAAAATCCTGAATTTCGAATTTATAAGTACATTTTGTATTTGTAGTAGCAAATTGATTTTGTCTTTCAGATTTTTCATTAACCAATTGGGCAGGCAATCTAGGAGTAAATAGAAATGGTCCTATGGAGCCATCAATTATTAGAATATTGCTACAGCAGCTTGGATTAGGCGCTGTTAAAGTCTCCACCATGTAGTCATGGAGATGATTTATATTCTTCTTCATCAGATGGATGGAAAATGGTAAACATTATTGTTTAAAATGTGTAACAAAACAGATTCACTCATGTTAGATAATTTTTGAATAGAAGTTATTTTTTTTTGCAGTTTTCTTTAAACAATTTAAAATAAAAAGTGTGTAAGTTTCAACAAGCTGGCTTGTATAATTGAAAAATTTCAAACTTAATTTCTGTCTGCATCATATATTTATCAATTTTCAGATATCATCATTTGTATTCTAAAGACTGAGGTTTTATTTGGTGCATATAATAGTGTGTAACAAACATGAAATGGTACTGCTTTACAATAACTCTCAAATATCAATAAGAGATAAAAAAAAAACAAAAAAACAAAAAACAACCACCCAAAAACATAGAAAACTGATATCCACAAATGAGGTGACTAACAGTAAGAGTAAATGTAAATTAAACAGTTTAAAAAATACAATATCTTGTTTTAAACAGATTGTCCAGCAATTACAGGGTTATCAAAATTGCCAGAGTCACTTGTCTGTTACGTACCAGATTACTGTACAGGAATAGATTGTTGTTACAACTTTGACTACCTGGATTTGTCACTAAACATTAACCTATACATAGATACCTGTAATTACCAGATACGAGGCAGAATAGAAACACTAGAGTTCGAAATTAGTTTCTTTGATTATACTTGGGGTAAGTCATCTAGTAAATAAATTTAGGTGATTTGGCGTTATTTTCATTATTTATTAACCAAATGATATTATTGTTGAGGGCTATTCTAGAAAAAGGTGTGTCCTAGGGGAGCCCATTCAATTAATTAGGTACAATATTTGTTTTCATTAAAAATTTTGGACTTTTACCCCCACCAACATAATATATTATCAATATCGTTCTGCCCTTAGGGACTTTTTCTGGAATAACCATGATTTGATTTCAAAGCAAATATTTTACCATAAAGTGAAAAGAAAATTGCCAGATGTTAATAAGTAGTGTAAAGTATGATTTTGATTGACTCTAAAATGTTATAAATGAATTCCTAGATACAACAATTTTCTGGATCAGGTACAATCCATTTTAACTATTCTCAAACTGATATGAATTAATTATTGAAAACTGGACCAAAAGGTGTTATAACTTCATAATTTGTTATAAGGTGTGCCAAAAGAATATTCTTCGTTTAATAGTTACCTCACAATAGATATAAGAAGATGTGGTATGAGTGCCAATAAGACAACTCTCCATCCAAGTCATAATTTGTAAAAGTAAACCATTATAGGTCAAAGTACGGTCTTCAACACGGACCTTGTCACACGAACAGCAAGCTATAAACAGCCCCACAGATGACTAGGGTAAAACCATTTTAACGGGAAAACCAACGGTCTAATCTATATAAAAACGAGAAACAAGAAACACTTATGAACCACATCAACAAAAACAACTACTGAACATCAGGTTCACCGATCTAAAGTATTTTTGTCAGATAAAAGAAATATTTAAAATATTTAAGGCCATTTTTAACCCCTCTTGAACCTACTCTTTGTTTATCTTGATATAGATCCACTGCATTGTATCTTTATTCTAAGACACCTAAGGGGCCTCGGTGGCCTAGTGGTATAAGTAGTTACTACTGTAATCACTAACCAGTCAACACTGAGGTTGTGAGTTCAAACCCTGCTCGTGTGGGTGCACTGGACTCCAATCTTAATTGATTAGGGTTGTCAGTTTCCTATCGAGTTCAATGGTTTTCTCCAGGCACTCCAGCTTCCTCCACTAAAAACTACCATTAAAAGCACAAAGTTGCACTAAAGTGGCGTTAAAACACCAACAATCAATCAATCAGTCTAAGACACCTAAACTGTTGGTTTGTTGCAAACATTGTTTTGTGAATGGTAGTTTTAATGCCTTTTCATATATTTGTTTGTTCTTGTTTTAAAAGGTGATGTCAAGGAAGAAAGATTACAGAAATTTTCAGAATAAAGTAAGTCATATCAAATAATGTATGTATTTGATCATTGGCCAGATACTGATAATTTAATTTTGTTGAAAATGGAATTTAGAATTGAATTATGAGGAATGACTGAAATATTTTTTCTGTCTACTGTGGATTCACTTATTTTCGTGGTATCAATTGCCGTGCATTCAGGAAAATTTGCATTTTGAAGGTTATTTGTTTTCATGGTTTTGCCAATGCCTGCATACAAAGTCCATAGAAATTTTTAATTTGTTGAACATTTGAATTTGTGGTTCACCTGTAATAATGAAACCCACGAAAATTGGTATCCAACAAATAATAATGAATCCACAGTAGTTGAAATAACCTTAAAATTGTGGTATTAATTTTTTTTAAAGCAGCAACGAGGGCTTTTAGAGTGTACCACATTTTAGTTATTTCTTCACACAATATCAATTAATACACAGATTATAACCTAAGATTAGCGTTTCCATAAAATTTCTTTTCAATTGATTTGAAATGGTTTTAGTTGTTTGGCATTCTTTTGTTAGACATGTTCTGTAGTTGGTATTTCATATACATGTTCTACTGTTATAAACATTAATTTGCGCTTATTGGTATTTAGGAAGGACAAAGTTTCAAGTTTTTAAAGTTATATATCTAAATGTGTTTTCAATATATTGATAATATCCATCAAATCAAATCTCATTGGTAATTTTTCTCTGCTTTACCGTTTATATTTGACATGAAACTATCCATTACATTTTATGTTTTACAGATTCAAAATACAGAAGCTCTCAGACCAAAAAAATTCATAGTAGACATGGACTTCAGTGTTTGTCTTGAGAAAATGTGTAATCCAACACTGACAATGTTTAAAGATCAGCTGATTCCTCAACCTTTGTGTGATCTGGATATGGGCTTTAAGTCAGAAGTATGCTTTAATGTTCAACTTTGTATTATTGATTACTGTAAACTTTCATTATCAGATATTGTTTCAGGGTTTGTTTGAGTCAGCTATACGTGTGAAAATTTTCATCACATTTTTCTCAGGAACTACGTTACAAGGATTTCTGAAATTTGGTTTCAGGGTTTATATTAGTCCATTATACTGTGTGATTTGTTTCAGATTCATTACTCAACTACTTCCTGTTTACGAACACTTACATATTTTTACTAATAAAATTATCTAGTTGTGGTGGGGTATCATCAGTGAGCAGTAGCTCACAGTTTTTATTTTGCGGTCGTATATTGGTATCGTCATCGTCGTCGTCTTAGTCATTCGAAGTCAGTTAGTTTCGGACAATAACTATAGTATAAGTAAATAGAAATCCATGACATTTATACACAAGGTTTATAACCTCAAAAGGAAGGTTGGGATTGATTTTGGGGTTATGGTCCCAACAGTTTAGGAATTAGGGGCCAAAAAAGGCCCAAATAAGCATTTTAGTAGTTTCTGACAATAACTTGTGTTTAAGTGTATGAATCTCTCTGATTATACCACAAGTTTCCATACCATAAAGGGATGGTTAGGATTGACTTTAGGGGTTATGGCTCAAACCATTTAGGAATTGGGGGCAAAAGGGAGAAACAAGGGTTTCCTGGTTAATGGACAATTTTAAAGCAGTGTAAGGGAGGTCATCCAATCACATTTATAGAACAATATATTTGAATTGGTAATTATGGTTGCAAACTCCATTAGAAATTCTTTGACTACAGTTATTCTGTAAGAAATCTATTATGTGTCAATATTTAATTACAATCAAATTCGAATTCAAGTGCTAATATTGTGTCCATTTTTGCCCAAACTGTTCAGGGTTGGACCTCTGCAGTCCATACATGTGATGGACTGTGAAACTCAAATCAGGAGATTGGGAAATTTTGGTCAGGAGATTAGGCCTCAGATCAGGAGGTTTTTATCGACATAAATTTTGTCGTAAATGTAACCGTATGATGCAGAAATTGTCTTTTAAGTGTTTTTCTTCTTTTCATCAGAATGTAATGTTTATAGTACCCTTGTAGCCTTTCTATTTGAATGATATCACATTATTAAAAATATTGAGAAGATTCTGTTTCTTGTTTTGTTTTTGAAAATTATAGTTGACAACTTGTAATTAATGCATTATGACCTTTTCTTTGTGTACAAAATTGTGTTCATATCCACATCTACTTATAAATGGTAACCTTATAGGCAAGTAAAAACCACAATTGGATCATAAGAATAAAATCCTACAATTGTAGGTCAGACTTAATATGTAAATTACAATTTAAGCCTTGAAAAGAAGTCTAGATTCCTCAAATAATTTTTAAATTTATGTTTTTATTTGTCCAAGACATTTAAAATCATTTAATTACCATTCTTATATGACTATTTGATTAAAATATTATTCATTTATATTTTCTTACAATTTACATTATTGAAAAATATAACTTAAAACAGGATAAATCAAAGGAAGTAACCCAATTTTCCAATACACATAGTTTTTATTACACCGGCAGTTAGCCAGAGGTAAACATCGTTGATTACCAGTATGTTTGACACCCAAGCTGTCAAGTGAAGCCATATAATTATACATCTTCTTTGATTTACAGGTAAAATTTAACACAGGTGTCAGTTACACCCGTAGTACTACCTATAAACAAATTATAAAAATGGCGGCTGAAAATTTTCATTCATGAAATATTTCATACAGGATTTTTCTCCTGGACGGAGGACGGAGGAGACCCTGAAAGCAGGATAATTGTACTCCCGTCGGGAGGTTCACATGTATGGCAGTCATATCCAGCTGCGCTCAGCGAAGCAATTTATTATTTTATGTTGTTTGAATTTCTGAAGAAAAGTTGTAGTATTATTTTAGTCCTTACAACAAATTGAAAAGTAGAATACCATATGGATTATTGTTTGAACAGTAAAAGTCAGTAAAGATAAAAAAGAAAACTATTATAGAAATTGATTTTATATTTTAAGATATGTCTTTGTTTGAATGGATGGAAGATAAAGGTCTGCAAATTGGTCAAAGTTTAACAACAGCACTTTCAGAAGAACTGATGGAATATTTTGGTGTAAAATCATTCCTTTATGAAGAATCGTGTGAAATGAAATACCATATAGAGGTGCTGTTAATGGTGGAATACTACAGGTAATTGATTAATCTAACAGTGGTTTATTGCAATGGTATAGCAAAATATTGTCCTGTGAAATATTGTCCCTCAGTACAAAGTTACAGGATAATCTATCATTATATTTTTAGCTAACTGTTTCGAAGGAACTGTGAGCTTTTACCATCACTTCCGTCGTGTCTCTGTCGTGTCCGTCGTAAATCCGTCTGGTGTAAACTATTTCAAACATCTTCTCCTCTGAAACTACTGAACCAATTCCAACCAAACTTAAGCTGAATGATCCTTAGGGTATCTAGAATAAAGTTTGTGTTTTATTTTCTGTTTCGTCAAAAAACATGGCTGCCATGGCTAAAAATAGAACATAGGGTAAAATCCAGTTTTTGGCTTATATCTCAAAAACCAAAGCATTTAGAAACAAATCTGACATGGGGTAAAAGTGTTCCTTAGGTGAAGTTCTATCAGCCCTGAAATTTTCAGATGAATCTAATAACCCATTGTTGTGTTGCTGCCACTAAATTGGTAATTTAAGGAAATTTTGCAGTTTTTGGTTATTATCTTGAATATTATTAATGATAAAGATAAACTGTGAACAGCAAAAATGTTCAGCAAAGTAAGATCTACAAATAAATTTGTATGACCGATATTGTCAATTGATCCCTTAAGGAGTTATTGCCCTTTAAGGACAATTTTACACAATTTGTTTATCATGTTTTCTAACTTTAAAAAATCTTCTCCTCTGAAACTACTGAACCAATTCCAACCAAACTTAAACTGAATGATCCTTAGGGTATCTAGAATAAAGTTTGTGTTTTATTTTCTGTTTCGTCAAAAAACATGGCCGCCATGGCTAAAAATAGAACATAGGGGTAAAATGCAGTTTTGGTTTATATCTCAAACACTATTGCATTAAGAGCAAATCTGATGTGAGGTAAAATGTTCATTAGGTGAAGTTCTATCAGCCATGAAATTTTCAGATGAATCTAACAACCCATTGTTGGGTTGCTGCCACTAAATTGGTAATTTTAAGGAAATTTTGCAGTTTTGGTTATTATCTTGAATATTATTAATGATAAAGATAAACTGTAAACAGCAAAATGTTCAGCAAGGTAAGATCTACAAATAAGTTCATATGATCAAAATTGTCAATTGACCCCTTAAGGAGTTATTGCCCTTTAAGGACAATTTTACACAATTTGTTTATGTTTTCCAACTCTAAAAATCTTCTCCTCTGAAACTACTGAACCAATTCCAACCAAACTTAAGCTGAATGATCCTTAGGGTATCTAGAATAAAGTTTGTGTTTTATTCTGTTTCCTCAGAAAACATGGTTGCCATGGCTAAAAATAGAACATAGGGTAAAATGCAGTATTCGACTTATCTCAAAAACTAAAGCATTTGGGAAATCAGACAAAAGTTAAAGTATTCATTAGGTCAAGGTCTACCTACTCTGAAATTATTAGTCAAATCGGGTATCTGATTTTGGGTTATTGCCCTGAATTGATGAGTTATTTTGCAGTTTTCGGTTATTATCTTGAATATTATTATAGATAAAGATAAACTGTAAATAACAAAAATATTCAATAAGTAAGATCTACAAATAAGTTTATATGACCAAAATTGACAACTGACCCTTGAGGAGTTATTGCCCTTTAAGACAATTTTCACAATTTGTATATCTAGTTTGCTTACCTTAAAAATCTTCTCCTTTGAAACTGCTGAATCAATTTCAGCCAAACTTGGTCTGAATGAGTTTCAGAGTATCTAGTATAAATTTTGTATTTAATTTTCTTGTATGTCAAGAAACATAGCCACTATAGCTAAAATGGAACATAGGGTAATATGCTTTTTTTTTTGCTTTTGAAAATATGACAGATACAAAGAACATTTAAATGGAATTTTAAGCCACTCATTAATATATATTGAAAAGCAAAATAATCATTGATGAAAGATTTAAGCAAAAATTACAGGTGAGCGATTCAGGCTCTTGAGAGCCTCTTGTTTCACTTCAATGAAATAATGTTCACAATAAGGATATTCCTTGTATCGACCTCATACAAAGTTCCATTTTGCATGTTCAAGTCATATTGGCTTGATCACAACACCATTGATACTTTGATAAGTAACTTAATTGTTTGTTTGTTTTTGCAATGTTAAGGATGAATATACCAGGCTTATTAGTTCAGACTGTTTATTTTCATTTTGACTATTCCATTCACAAATAAAGTTTTTGGCTTTTGTCATCCCTAACATCCATTCATTTATTTATTTCAAGTCCAGCCCAAAGGCTTTGAAAAATATTCGAGGCAGCCAGACATCATTATCTATTCCAAATTTTAATCCCTTGAGACTTAGCAACAAATGGCAATCATGGTAATCAGTTGGGCATCATATAAATAATGATTGATATAAATTTGAAATTTAACTATTTAGATGTTCTGACTTAAAATGTTAAATATGTTTGGTTCAGGCTCTGCAAAACAAGTCAAAAATATAGTTTTACGATAAAGTTCAAACAATACTACAGTTTTAGAAGCAGTTCTCCAGTTAACCCTGACTGTTTTTTTCTCGAGCAACGATTTTATTACAGCTTCTTTTAAAGGAAAATGAATATTAATCACACATTATAGGTGTAGTACACTAATTAAAGATGTGCATAATGATAAGGAATATAATTATGTTTAAGAGATATAATTCAATTACTTTGCAAAGTATTTTTATATAATGCAGCAGCGACAAAATGTCCAAGGGCATATTAATTTACCCTGTCCGTCCATTTGTTTGCCTGTAAGTCCGTTCGTCCGTCCAGATTAGGATACATAGTTTTCTTGCTAACTCCTACAGTTTTGGAGTACAACATTAATATTGTGTAGGATGTTCATACACATAATGAAGGTGTGCATGGCCTCAGGATTTTGATTTCTTTTAAATTTCTGAAAATGACAGCTAGTTGGATTCAGTCATTTTTTTGTACTAGCTGCATAAAGAGATCATGGTTTGTCCAACTATCTCCTCCTACAGTTACATCATCATACATAGTGTTAAATTTATGATTCCCTTTGGTCAAGTGGGAGTTTCATTTGTGTCTTACAGACAGCGTAACCTTTTAAGTTGTATGCCAACATCACTGTTTGTCAAATCTAAACTATGTGGAACTATACTCATGCATATGGCAGAGCAGAAAAGGGGGGTTGTACATATCTAGTGTTTTGTTTGCTCACTCACAGTTCTAGATTTTTCTTGTTCCAGTTTTAAAAGCTGCATATATAGACACCTTAAACTGCCGTTGCACAATGCTTTGTTTGAAATCTGCCACTTTTAGCCTATACAGGTTGTTTATATGATTTTATTGTTGCTTGCATGATCCAGATTTATTTCTTATTCATGTACTTATTTATTTACTTTTATTTTATAATTTTTTAGCATGTCCAGTGTCTGTATCTTTACCTAAGATACACAGTACCATAAGCTGTGTTTTGTTTCCCAATGTACAGGAGTTACTTGTTGTGTAGAGTTGGAAAAATCAGGAAATCATTCACAGTTTATGTAGATATTAATGGCTGTAATATGAAACTGTCTTTGGAATTGAGAAAAGCATTTTGAAATCCACTAATTGATTACAACTGGGGTAAGTTATGATAGATATATCTTAGCTTAGATACTGTGGATTCATTTATTTTGTGGGTACCAATTTTCGTGGATTGAGGAAAACTAGCATTTTCCTGTATATTTAATTGTATATTGATATAACGTTAGCGTCGTCGTCGTCCGAAGACGCATTGGTTTCGCCTCTAACTTTAGTTTAAGTGAATGGATCTCTATGAAATTTTACCATAAGGTTCAATATCACAAAAGGAAGGTTGGGATTGATTTTGGGGTTATGGTACCAACAGTTAAGGAATTAGGGGCCAAAAGGGGCCAAAATAAGCATTTTGTAACTTCCAGACATAACTTGTGTTAGTGTATGGATCTCTCTGACATTGTACCACAAGGTTCCATATCACAAAGGGAATGCTGGGATTGATTTTGGGGTAATTGCCTCAAAATTTTAGGAATTAGGGGCCAAAAAGGGCAAAAACAAGCATTTTCTAGTTTCATGACAATAACTTGTGTGTAAGTGTATGGATCTTTCTGAAATTGTACTACAAGGTTCCATATCACAAAGGAAAGCTGGAATTGAGTTTGGGGTAATTGCCTGAAACGTTTAGGAATTAGGGCCAAGGGGCCAAAAATAAGCATTTTCTAGTTTCAGACAATAACTTGTGTTCAAGTGTATGGATCTCTCTGAAATTGTACTGCAAGGTACCATACCTCAAAGGGAAGGCTGGGATTGAGTTTGGGGTGATGAATCATAAGGGGTTCAAAAATTTGGGGGTGTTTCTTTTTTTCCTTTTTTTTTAAAATTTTCCATTTTAAGTTGGTTATTTCTGAATTATATTTAAAGCAAATAATAATGATATGGCAGGAGATACACCTAACAGGATGTGTAAATTATTATATAATAAGTATTGTGCAATAGCAAGAAATTTTCAATTGCACAGTATTGCGCAATAGCAAGAAATCTTCAATTGCACAGTATTGCGCAATAGCAAGAAATATCCAATAGCACAATATTGCACAATAGCAAGAAATTGTCAATTGTACAGTATTAGCATAATAGCAAGAAATATTCAATTGCACAGTATTGCGCAATTGCAAGAAATATTCAATTGCACAGTATTGTGCAAAAGAAAATACTGTATAAATTGCTTATTTCTTGACCAATTTCAATGGGGTTTTATTCTTGAACTCTTGGGGTTCTTTAATATGCTGAATCTAATCGTGTATTAAGTTTTTGGATTTTGGGCCCGTTTTAAATTGGTCCACATTGAGGTCCAAAGGGTCCAAAATTAAACTTTGTTTGATTTCATCAAAATTGAATTATTGGGGTTCTTTGATATGCCGAATCTAACCGTGTATTTAGATTCTTAATTTTTGGTCCCGTTTTCAAATTGGTCTACATTAAGATCCAAAGGGTCCAAATTAAACTAAGTTTGATTTTAACAAAATTGAATTCTTGGGGTTCTTTGATATGCTGAATCTAAACATGTATTTAGATTTTTGATTATGGGCCCAGTTTTCAAGTTGGTCCAAATCGGGTCCAAAATTAAACTTTGTTTGATTTCAACAAAATTGAATATATGGGGTTCTTTGATATGCTGAATCTAACCATGTATTTAGATTTTTGATTTTGGGCCCGTTATCAATTTTTCCACATTGAGGTCAAAAGGGTCCAAAATTAAACTTTGTTTGATTTCATCAAAATTGAATTATTGGGGTTCTTTGATATGCGAATCTAACCGTGTATTTAGATTCTTAATTTTGATCCGTTTACAAATTGGTCTACATTAAGGTCCAAAGGGTCCAAAATTAAACTTAGTTTGATTTTAACAAAATTGAATTCTTAGGGTTCTTTGATATGCTGAATCTAAACATGTATTTAGATTTTGATTATTGCCCATGTTTCAAGTTGGTCCAAATCGGGGTCCAAAATTAAACTTTGTTTGATTTCAACAAAATTGAATATATGGGGTTCTTTGATATGCTGAATCTAACCATGTATTTAGATTTTGATTTTTGGCCCTGTTATCAACTTTGTCCACATTGAGGTCAAAGGGTCCAAAATTAAACTTTGTTTGATTTCATCAAAATTGAACTCTTGGGGTTCTTTGATATGCTGAATCTAACCATGTATTTAGATTTTGGATATTGGACCATAATAGGTGAATGTCCAATTTAAAATTTTTAAGTTCTTAGACCACATTCATTCTGTGTCAGAAACCTATGCTGTGTCAAATATTTAATCACAATCCAAATTCAGAGCTGTATCAAGCTTGAATGTTGTGTCCATACTTGCCCCAACTATTCAGGGTTCGACCTCTGCGGTCGTATCAAGCTGCGCCCTGCGAGCATTTTATTTTTATATTGTTCAATTTGTACCTGGGTATACAATTAAAGTAACTGTTCAAATTTTAAGTTGTTTTATTTTATCATATCTAGTTGCACAATCATATGAGTCCTCTTTTCAGAAAAAAACAATTAAATATCTGGCACTAATAAAAAGATTTTTTTTATATCAAAAGGAAAAGAAAGTTGTTATATCAAATAACTACTCTGTTATCATGTTCATGAAACTGAGTATTTCTCATTAAAAGATATATAAATTTAACAGTTAAGCTTGGACATAATATAATTATATTAGTGTAATAGTCCCAGAGTTGAGCAACTTTAACTTATAAATTGAAACAATGCATATACATGGAAATATATACATTAATCAAGAAGATCTAACCAAAAGTATATTAATGCGTGTGGAATGCGTAATTTTTCCTTTGGGATCATTTTTGTCTGTCAGCAGTGCCATTCATGCGTCCGTGGTCATTATCGTAAAATCCGTTTCGATCATAGCAGGTCCGTTTCCGATGAAATCAACTCCGCTCAGTAATTGTACAATATTATGCTCAATAATTTAAATGGCGGACGAAAAATTTACAAAAATAAACGATGTTTGACACACTATTTGGAAAGGAATATGACGTTGTTAATGCAATACAAGGATAACAAATTTACTTCAGACAAATTTCATCAAGTTCTAATGAAGTTGCAACTTATTTTGCCGAAGTTAGAATGATTTGATGTAGCTCTCGAATAACAAGTACCGCATGTGCGGAAGTGATAAAAGTTGTTTTATGAAATAACATGCCACCAACTTTGAAATCAATGCTTTAACCTCTTTTCTGAAGAAAATAAATCGTTTATGCCTTGAATTTCTTTACTTTTAAATGAAAAATTGCTGTTTCGTCGTCTGGTAAAATTGAATATTGCCAATGACGCGACTAAAGCGAGTATCGTAAACCACAGGGCGACTTGTTTTTTTGAGGGTCGGGCTAAGCGCAGTGGACGGGAGCGACTTCTTGAGTCGCCTGGTAGCGTGTGCCCTGCATTAGGATAAGCGCTTACAGTTTCAATTAAAGAAGATCAGATACCTTTTGGTAATTTTATTCATCTGTCTACCTGTCCCCCACTACTGTATAATAAAGTTGTATATTTTGCATTGGTTACAGAGAAAGATAATCGCTTTTTCATTGCAGGGTGCACTACCACATTACAGATACCAAATTCATTGAGAGACACAGCTCAGTGTGAATTAAAAGATAGTTGTTCAGGACTCAGTTGCTGTTTAGGATTGAAATTCAAGCTTCCGTTCAATGGAGATGATGTTGCATACAATATTCCTTTTAGATTTAATTTAAGCCCTTGTGATTTTGAAATTGAAATAAGTTTTGGATCATACTTCCATAAGATGGTTCTTCTTCAGTATGATTGGGGTAAGTTATGTTGTTACTTTAGGTCAAGGAACATTAAATGGGCTATGTCACAGATTTTGGAAAAATTTTGCATACAATTTTGGCTTGATGAACTTCAACTAAAATTGAAAAAATAATGCATTTATCTCTTTTATTTTCTGAATTATTACTGATTAGAATCTTTCAAAATATGTGAACATTTATAAAGAAAGCTCATGAAATTGAGGAAACATTTTTAAATTTGTCTATACAAATGTTTACCTATTTTGACAGATTCAAAAGCTGATAATCATTACAAATATTTGATCTCAGTAAAATTTATAGGAACTGTAAAATTACATTGTCGTTTCTGATTCTCATGATATTTTAAAGTAGATTACTTGATAAAGATTTTTTTGTCAAACTATTCATTACCTATAGTTTTATATTTGATTCTAGGTATAGAAAATAAGCTGGAAATAGGAAATGGAATACTGCACCTATAACCATTAGGTAAGTATATTTCAAACAATGTAAAATTAAGTTGACTTTTACATATAGCTTTGATATAAAGTATACTTATTGCAATAAACACAGATTTTATTTGTTGATAAATGGAGTAATTGTGGTATAAATGCTTTTTATTGGTCTCATTAAAGTATATGCCTTAGAATGTAGTTTTAAACTATTAATCAACAAAAATATCTTCAATTATCTCTCTTGTTTTCTTTAGACAAGTTTATTTGTCACTTTGTCGTAAACTATATAAGAAAACTTGCAACCTTCTTACAATATCTTTATTTCTTATCAATATATTTTAAGATACAAAATAGATAAGCTTGATGAAGGAAGGGATATGTAATAGATCTGAGGATAGATATATGTCTTCCAATGGATGATGATGTGTTTTGTATCCCAGAAAATGGCCTTCCTGTTTTAAACCAGCATCAAATTCCAATCTGCTCCAGAACTATCACAGGCACAGGTATTTTAACATTAAGACAACTTGATTAATATTATTAGGTTAAATGGTTAAATGTCTAACAACCGAAAATAGTGGTACAGAGAATTTATGTAGAATCAAATATGATATGCATGTTGAACTTTTTTATGATGTAGCATTTGCATACAGTGGAATAATATTCTGAATTCATGATGTTGTTGACAACTACAACAATGAAAAAAATTCTATAAAGTTTAAAAGTTACTACATGAATATTGTGTTATGCTATAATATAAGTTGGAAAAATATCATACAATTATTGTCTTTTTAGGTTAATGTGTTGTGTTATTTAATTAGAAAAAAAAACTGAAATTCACTGACCCTAATGGTCAAGATAAATATAAGTTTTTCAAAAGTAAACAACACAAAATATTTATCCTAGCAAATAGAAAAAATCTAATTTAACTGACTAAGTCTATTTTTGTGACTGAAGGGCATGGTTGAAAATGGCTGAAAGAATTTTGAGTACTACAAAATGACACACCCCTTTCTCCCACCCTCAAAAACAAATGAAAATATCAGCATGAATAAGTTAAAAATTGAGAGAGAATGCAAGTTAAATATTATAAGTTACTTTAGAAAATGGGTTTACTCTAAGCTATGTATACTTTGGACGTAAGTATAATATATGCTAATGATAATACTTTATATATTTATTAGATTTCTCTGTCAAGGATTGGTTAGATGAAGTGAACCTTGATATTAACCAAGGATTGAAAGATGTTGCTGTAATATTCATCCTTGACCAGTTACACCTGACTGAATTCTTCAATGGTCCTAAGTGTGATGTTGAAAGAGCTCCTTATTCACCTAGTATTCAGGGATGGAACAGTGGTAAGTTATATAACCCATGATAGTGAAAATTTCATTTGTTTGTATGGCAATTTAGATGACCCAAAAATTCAGTTTAAAAACAAATAATACAATGCATATATAAAGTCAGACATTCATTTCAAACTGATCTTTTATTTTTAGAATGTCCACTGAGTATGTTTAATCGTCCAGATTTGGGAGACCAAATAGCCTGCCACATTACAGAATCCTGCACTGGAATTGATTGCTGTGCCAATATTCCTTCCTGGACTGACAGTTAGGCCATTCTTTGTGTTTGATCCTTGTGACTACAAGATATCATATGGAATTAATACAGAAAATTTTACTAAATCGCTGATTAACTATGAATGGGGTAGGTCATACAGAGTTAATTAAGATTGAAATATATTTATCAATTATTTCAAACTAGTTAGTTAAATATTGAAATAACAAAAGTACTGAACTTTAAGTCCTAATGTCAGATTGACACTCGACAACCAGATGTGCCTAGGGTGAAGAAAGAAATATCACAATTACTTGCTTATTTTGTTTTAATATACAAAGTAGCTAAAGCGTCAAGCAGATACAGTCTGCAATTTTAGCTCATGCAACCAATGGGGATTGTTTCCCATCCATAGAAAGGAGTATTTTTGGGGTATTTAATAAAACACAGGAGACTTGATGAATTTTCATTGGCAGTTGATTTTTGGATTTGGAACCAGTTACAGGAAGATAACTGACCTTGATAACTTTAAAATCAATTCATCAGACAAACTAAAATTTTCACCATATTTGATTCTTTAAAATAGTTTAATCCAGTCTTGTATTTTTGATTTGCATAGTCCTGAGTCTGAGTATTCTAATAAATATTTTTATTTTGTAGGAAAGACAGAAAGAATATCCCTAGGAAAGATGTAGTTGTATTTGAGTAAGTGATGACAGGACATCTAATTAAAGTTTCAAATCGCATGCCTTGAAATAAGGGAATATGTAAAACAAAATGTTTTATTGCATCATGCTTCATTTAATGACCTCTTAAAAAGCACCTGATTTTAGATATTAATAAAAAAAATACATGGTATCAAAGGAAGTTACATTGAAAATAGGAGAACCATCCATACATGTAGAAGCCATTTTGAGACCTGCATACTATAACATATTTCACTGGCAACCTTGGTGGCAAATTCAAGTTACCTTCCTTGGTTCAATGTATTTTTTATGACAGCCCATGATTTGGAGAAATAAAGAAATGTTCTGACCACCCATACTGTTTTAGATATCACAACTTTTGAACTATTTTATTCAATAACAATTTTATTTTACAGATTTTCTATTAAAAGCCACCAAATTCAAAGAAATTAATTCTGGATTTTGCTGTAAAAGTCTGCTTGTATGACAAATATAACTGTCTCCCAGATATAAAAGTGTTTGATAAAACAGAGATTCCTCAAGTTATTTGTGACATTGATACTGTTACTGATCTGAAAGGTAACTATTTATTAGTTTGTATATATATTTTGTCATTAGTATAAAGAGCCACCACTGACATAATACATTTGAAAGCTGAACTCAATGGAACTGAGTTCTGTAATACTAAATGTAAACTATGGAATGATCCATTAGTGTTTATAAGATTACATGTTTTATAAATTAAAATTAATTAAAAAATCAACAGTGAAGAAACTTTAAAACAAAAATGAATTGGCAATGATGTTATGGAAAGACCATAATGGCTTGTAGATATGGTAAAGTCACTGTCTGTTCAATATTCTTGCTGGCAAAATGGAAAATATGCCTTTAATATTTGATATTATAAAACATTTGACATTTTAAAAGTTTTAGCTCATTTGCATAAGGTTGATACAATATATAACTGTTTGATATCCAGATTACAGCATTAAGAAAATCCTGAATTTCGAATTTATAAGTACATTTTGTATTTGTAGTAGCAAATTGATTTTGTCTTTCAGATTTTTCATTAACCAATTGGGCAGGCAATCTAGGAGTAAATAGAAATGGTCCTATGGAGCCATCAATTATTAGAATATTGCTACAGCAGCTTGGATTAGGCGCTGTTAAAGTCTCCACCATGTAGTCATGGAGATGATTTATATTCTTCTTCATCAGATGGATGGAAAATGGTAAACATTATTGTTTAAAATGTGTAACAAAACAGATTCACTCATGTTAGATAATTTTTGAATAGAAGTTATTTTTTTTTGCAGTTTTCTTTAAACAATTTAAAATAAAAAGTGTGTAAGTTTCAACAAGCTGGCTTGTATAATTGAAAAATTTCAAACTTAATTTCTGTCTGCATCATATATTTATCAATTTTCAGATATCATCATTTGTATTCTAAAGACTGAGGTTTTATTTGGTGCATATAATAGTGTGTAACAAACATGAAATGGTACTGCTTTACAATAACTCTCAAATATCAATAAGAGATAAAAAAAAAACAAAAAAACAAAAAACAACCACCCAAAAACATAGAAAACTGATATCCACAAATGAGGTGACTAACAGTAAGAGTAAATGTAAATTAAACAGTTTAAAAAATACAATATCTTGTTTTAAACAGATTGTCCAGCAATTACAGGGTTATCAAAATTGCCAGAGTCACTTGTCTGTTACGTACCAGATTACTGTACAGGAATAGATTGTTGTTACAACTTTGACTACCTGGATTTGTCACTAAACATTAACCTATACATAGATACCTGTAATTACCAGATACGAGGCAGAATAGAAACACTAGAGTTCGAAATTAGTTTCTTTGATTATACTTGGGGTAAGTCATCTAGTAAATAAATTTAGGTGATTTGGCGTTATTTTCATTATTTATTAACCAAATGATATTATTGTTGAGGGCTATTCTAGAAAAAGGTGTGTCCTAGGGGAGCCCATTCAATTAATTAGGTACAATATTTGTTTTCATTAAAAATTTTGGACTTTTACCCCCACCAACATAATATATTATCAATATCGTTCTGCCCTTAGGGACTTTTTCTGGAATAACCATGATTTGATTTCAAAGCAAATATTTTACCATAAAGTGAAAAGAAAATTGCCAGATGTTAATAAGTAGTGTAAAGTATGATTTTGATTGACTCTAAAATGTTATAAATGAATTCCTAGATACAACAATTTTCTGGATCAGGTACAATCCATTTTAACTATTCTCAAACTGATATGAATTAATTATTGAAAACTGGACCAAAAGGTGTTATAACTTCATAATTTGTTATAAGGTGTGCCAAAAGAATATTCTTCGTTTAATAGTTACCTCACAATAGATATAAGAAGATGTGGTATGAGTGCCAATAAGACAACTCTCCATCCAAGTCATAATTTGTAAAAGTAAACCATTATAGGTCAAAGTACGGTCTTCAACACGGACCTTGTCACACGAACAGCAAGCTATAAACAGCCCCACAGATGACTAGGGTAAAACCATTTTAACGGGAAAACCAACGGTCTAATCTATATAAAAACGAGAAACAAGAAACACTTATGAACCACATCAACAAAAACAACTACTGAACATCAGGTTCACCGATCTAAAGTATTTTTGTCAGATAAAAGAAATATTTAAAATATTTAAGGCCATTTTTAACCCCTCTTGAACCTACTCTTTGTTTATCTTGATATAGATCCACTGCATTGTATCTTTATTCTAAGACACCTAAGGGGCCTCGGTGGCCTAGTGGTATAAGTAGTTACTACTGTAATCACTAACCAGTCAACACTGAGGTTGTGAGTTCAAACCCTGCTCGTGTGGGTGCACTGGACTCCAATCTTAATTGATTAGGGTTGTCAGTTTCCTATCGAGTTCAATGGTTTTCTCCAGGCACTCCAGCTTCCTCCACTAAAAACTACCATTAAAAGCACAAAGTTGCACTAAAGTGGCGTTAAAACACCAACAATCAATCAATCAGTCTAAGACACCTAAACTGTTGGTTTGTTGCAAACATTGTTTTGTGAATGGTAGTTTTAATGCCTTTTCATATATTTGTTTGTTCTTGTTTTAAAAGGTGATGTCAAGGAAGAAAGATTACAGAAATTTTCAGAATAAAGTAAGTCATATCAAATAATGTATGTATTTGATCATTGGCCAGATACTGATAATTTAATTTTGTTGAAAATGGAATTTAGAATTGAATTATGAGGAATGACTGAAATATTTTTTCTGTCTACTGTGGATTCACTTATTTTCGTGGTATCAATTGCCGTGCATTCAGGAAAATTTGCATTTTGAAGGTTATTTGTTTTCATGGTTTTGCCAATGCCTGCATACAAAGTCCATAGAAATTTTTAATTTGTTGAACATTTGAATTTGTGGTTCACCTGTAATAATGAAACCCACGAAAATTGGTATCCAACAAATAATAATGAATCCACAGTAGTTGAAATAACCTTAAAATTGTGGTATTAATTTTTTTTAAAGCAGCAACGAGGGCTTTTAGAGTGTACCACATTTTAGTTATTTCTTCACACAATATCAATTAATACACAGATTATAACCTAAGATTAGCGTTTCCATAAAATTTCTTTTCAATTGATTTGAAATGGTTTTAGTTGTTTGGCATTCTTTTGTTAGACATGTTCTGTAGTTGGTATTTCATATACATGTTCTACTGTTATAAACATTAATTTGCGCTTATTGGTATTTAGGAAGGACAAAGTTTCAAGTTTTTAAAGTTATATATCTAAATGTGTTTTCAATATATTGATAATATCCATCAAATCAAATCTCATTGGTAATTTTTCTCTGCTTTACCGTTTATATTTGACATGAAACTATCCATTACATTTTATGTTTTACAGATTCAAAATACAGAAGCTCTCAGACCAAAAAAATTCATAGTAGACATGGACTTCAGTGTTTGTCTTGAGAAAATGTGTAATCCAACACTGACAATGTTTAAAGATCAGCTGATTCCTCAACCTTTGTGTGATCTGGATATGGGCTTTAAGTCAGAAGTATGCTTTAATGTTCAACTTTGTATTATTGATTACTGTAAACTTTCATTATCAGATATTGTTTCAGGGTTTGTTTGAGTCAGCTATACGTGTGAAAATTTTCATCACATTTTTCTCAGGAACTACGTTACAAGGATTTCTGAAATTTGGTTTCAGGGTTTATATTAGTCCATTATACTGTGTGATTTGTTTCAGATTCATTACTCAACTACTTCCTGTTTACGAACACTTACATATTTTTACTAATAAAATTATCTAGTTGTGGTGGGGTATCATCAGTGAGCAGTAGCTCACAGTTTTTATTTTGCGGTCGTATATTGGTATCGTCATCGTCGTCGTCTTAGTCATTCGAAGTCAGTTAGTTTCGGACAATAACTATAGTATAAGTAAATAGAAATCCATGACATTTATACACAAGGTTTATAACCTCAAAAGGAAGGTTGGGATTGATTTTGGGGTTATGGTCCCAACAGTTTAGGAATTAGGGGCCAAAAAAGGCCCAAATAAGCATTTTAGTAGTTTCTGACAATAACTTGTGTTTAAGTGTATGAATCTCTCTGATTATACCACAAGTTTCCATACCATAAAGGGATGGTTAGGATTGACTTTAGGGGTTATGGCTCAAACCATTTAGGAATTGGGGGCAAAAGGGAGAAACAAGGGTTTCCTGGTTAATGGACAATTTTAAAGCAGTGTAAGGGAGGTCATCCAATCACATTTATAGAACAATATATTTGAATTGGTAATTATGGTTGCAAACTCCATTAGAAATTCTTTGACTACAGTTATTCTGTAAGAAATCTATTATGTGTCAATATTTAATTACAATCAAATTCGAATTCAAGTGCTAATATTGTGTCCATTTTTGCCCAAACTGTTCAGGGTTGGACCTCTGCAGTCCATACATGTGATGGACTGTGAAACTCAAATCAGGAGATTGGGAAATTTTGGTCAGGAGATTAGGCCTCAGATCAGGAGGTTTTTATCGACATAAATTTTGTCGTAAATGTAACCGTATGATGCAGAAATTGTCTTTTAAGTGTTTTTCTTCTTTTCATCAGAATGTAATGTTTATAGTACCCTTGTAGCCTTTCTATTTGAATGATATCACATTATTAAAAATATTGAGAAGATTCTGTTTCTTGTTTTGTTTTTGAAAATTATAGTTGACAACTTGTAATTAATGCATTATGACCTTTTCTTTGTGTACAAAATTGTGTTCATATCCACATCTACTTATAAATGGTAACCTTATAGGCAAGTAAAAACCACAATTGGATCATAAGAATAAAATCCTACAATTGTAGGTCAGACTTAATATGTAAATTACAATTTAAGCCTTGAAAAGAAGTCTAGATTCCTCAAATAATTTTTAAATTTATGTTTTTATTTGTCCAAGACATTTAAAATCATTTAATTACCATTCTTATATGACTATTTGATTAAAATATTATTCATTTATATTTTCTTACAATTTACATTATTGAAAAATATAACTTAAAACAGGATAAATCAAAGGAAGTAACCCAATTTTCCAATACACATAGTTTTTATTACACCGGCAGTTAGCCAGAGGTAAACATCGTTGATTACCAGTATGTTTGACACCCAAGCTGTCAAGTGAAGCCATATAATTATACATCTTCTTTGATTTACAGGTAAAATTTAACACAGGTGTCAGTTACACCCGTAGTACTACCTATAAACAAATTATAAAAATGGCGGCTGAAAATTTTCATTCATGAAATATTTCATACAGGATTTTTCTCCTGGACGGAGGACGGAGGAGACCCTGAAAGCAGGATAATTGTACTCCCGTCGGGAGGTTCACATGTATGGCAGTCATATCCAGCTGCGCTCAGCGAAGCAATTTATTATTTTATGTTGTTTGAATTTCTGAAGAAAAGTTGTAGTATTATTTTAGTCCTTACAACAAATTGAAAAGTAGAATACCATATGGATTATTGTTTGAACAGTAAAAGTCAGTAAAGATAAAAAAGAAAACTATTATAGAAATTGATTTTATATTTTAAGATATGTCTTTGTTTGAATGGATGGAAGATAAAGGTCTGCAAATTGGTCAAAGTTTAACAACAGCACTTTCAGAAGAACTGATGGAATATTTTGGTGTAAAATCATTCCTTTATGAAGAATCGTGTGAAATGAAATACCATATAGAGGTGCTGTTAATGGTGGAATACTACAGGTAATTGATTAATCTAACAGTGGTTTATTGCAATGGTATAGCAAAATATTGTCCTGTGAAATATTGTCCCTCAGTACAAAGTTACAGGATAATCTATCATTATATTTTTAGCTAACTGTTTCGAAGGAACTGTGAGCTTTTACCATCACTTCCGTCGTGTCTCTGTCGTGTCCGTCGTAAATCCGTCTGGTGTAAACTATTTCAAACATCTTCTCCTCTGAAACTACTGAACCAATTCCAACCAAACTTAAGCTGAATGATCCTTAGGGTATCTAGAATAAAGTTTGTGTTTTATTTTCTGTTTCGTCAAAAAACATGGCTGCCATGGCTAAAAATAGAACATAGGGTAAAATCGGTTTTGGCTTATATCTCAAAAACCAAAGCATTTAGAAACAAATCTGACATGGGGTAAAAGTGTTCCTTAGGTGAAGTTCTATCAGCCCTGAAATTTTCAGATGAATCTAATAACCCATTGTTGTGTTGCTGCCACTAAATTGGTAATTTAAGGAAATTTTGCAGTTTTTGGTTATTATCTTGAATATTATTAATGATAAAGATAAACTGTGAACAGCAGAAATGTTCAGCAAAGTAAGATCTACAAATTAGTTTATATGACCAAAATTGTCAATTGATCCCTTAAGGAGTTATTGCCCTTTAAGGACAATTTTACACAATTTGTTTATCATGTTTTCTAACTTTAAAAATCTTCTCCTTTGAAACTACTGAACCAATTCCAACCAAACTTAAGCTGAATGATCCTTAGGGTATCTAGAATAAAGTTTGTGTTTTATTTTCTGTTTCGTCAAAAAACATGGCCGCCATGGCTAAAAATAGAACATAGGGTAAAATGCAGTTTTGGTTTATATCTCAAACACTATTGCATTAAGAGCAAATCTGATGTGAGGTAAAATGTTCATTAGGTGAAGTTCTATCAGCCATGAAATTTTCAGATGAATCTAACAACCCATTGTTGGGTTGCTGCCACTAAATTGGTAATTTTAAGGAAATTTTGCAGTTTTGGTTATTATCTTGAATATTATTAATGATAAAGATAAACTGTAAACAGCAAAATGTTCAGCAAGGTAAGATCTACAAATAAGTTCATATGATCAAAATTGTCAATTGACCCCTTAAGGAGTTATTGCCCTTTAAGGACAATTTTACACAATTTGTTTATGTTTTCCAACTCTAAAAATCTTCTCCTCTGAAACTACTGAACCAATTCCAACCAAACTTAAGCTGAATGATCCTTAGGGTATCTAGAATAAAGTTTGTGTTTTATTCTGTTTCCTCAGAAAACATGGTTGCCATGGCTAAAAATAGAACATAGGGTAAAATGCAGTATTCGACTTATCTCAAAAACTAAAGCATTTGGGAAATCAGACAAAAGTTAAAGTATTCATTAGGTCAAGGTCTACCTACTCTGAAATTATTAGTCAAATCGGGTATCTGATTTTGGGTTATTGCCCTGAATTGATGAGTTATTTTGCAGTTTTCGGTTATTATCTTGAATATTATTATAGATAAAGATAAACTGTAAATAACAAAAATATTCAATAAGTAAGATCTACAAATAAGTTTATATGACCAAAATTGACAACTGACCCTTGAGGAGTTATTGCCCTTTAAGACAATTTTCACAATTTGTATATCTAGTTTGCTTACCTTAAAAATCTTCTCCTTTGAAACTGCTGAATCAATTTCAGCCAAACTTGGTCTGAATGAGTTTCAGAGTATCTAGTATAAATTTTGTATTTAATTTTCTTGTATGTCAAGAAACATAGCCACTATAGCTAAAATGGAACATAGGGTAATATGCTTTTTTTTTTGCTTTTGAAAATATGACAGATACAAAGAACATTTAAATGGAATTTTAAGCCACTCATTAATATATATTGAAAAGCAAAATAATCATTGATGAAAGATTTAAGCAAAAATTACAGGTGAGCGATTCAGGCTCTTGAGAGCCTCTTGTTTCACTTCAATGAAATAATGTTCACAATAAGGATATTCCTTGTATCGACCTCATACAAAGTTCCATTTTGCATGTTCAAGTCATATTGGCTTGATCACAACACCATTGATACTTTGATAAGTAACTTAATTGTTTGTTTGTTTTTGCAATGTTAAGGATGAATATACCAGGCTTATTAGTTCAGACTGTTTATTTTCATTTTGACTATTCCATTCACAAATAAAGTTTTTGGCTTTTGTCATCCCTAACATCCATTCATTTATTTATTTCAAGTCCAGCCCAAAGGCTTTGAAAAATATTCGAGGCAGCCAGACATCATTATCTATTCCAAATTTTAATCCCTTGAGACTTAGCAACAAATGGCAATCATGGTAATCAGTTGGGCATCATATAAATAATGATTGATATAAATTTGAAATTTAACTATTTAGATGTTCTGACTTAAAATGTTAAATATGTTTGGTTCAGGCTCTGCAAAACAAGTCAAAAATATAGTTTTACGATAAAGTTCAAACAATACTACAGTTTTAGAAGCAGTTCTCCAGTTAACCCTGACTGTTTTTTTCTCGAGCAACGATTTTATTACAGCTTCTTTTAAAGGAAAATGAATATTAATCACACATTATAGGTGTAGTACACTAATTAAAGATGTGCATAATGATAAGGAATATAATTATGTTTAAGAGATATAATTCAATTACTTTGCAAAGTATTTTTATATAATGCAGCAGCGACAAAATGTCCAAGGGCATATTAATTTACCCTGTCCGTCCATTTGTTTGCCTGTAAGTCCGTTCGTCCGTCCAGATTAGGATACATAGTTTTCTTGCTAACTCCTACAGTTTTGGAGTACAACATTAATATTGTGTAGGATGTTCATACACATAATGAAGGTGTGCATGGCCTCAGGATTTTGATTTCTTTTAAATTTCTGAAAATGACAGCTAGTTGGATTCAGTCATTTTTTTGTACTAGCTGCATAAAGAGATCATGGTTTGTCCAACTATCTCCTCCTACAGTTACATCATCATACATAGTGTTAAATTTATGATTCCCTTTGGTCAAGTGGGAGTTTCATTTGTGTCTTACAGACAGCGTAACCTTTTAAGTTGTATGCCAACATCACTGTTTGTCAAATCTAAACTATGTGGAACTATACTCATGCATATGGCAGAGCAGAAAAGGGGGGTTGTACATATCTAGTGTTTTGTTTGCTCACTCACAGTTCTAGATTTTTCTTGTTCCAGTTTTAAAAGCTGCATATATAGACACCTTAAACTGCCGTTGCACAATGCTTTGTTTGAAATCTGCCACTTTTAGCCTATACAGGTTGTTTATATGATTTTATTGTTGCTTGCATGATCCAGATTTATTTCTTATTCATGTACTTATTTATTTACTTTTATTTTATAATTTTTTAGCATGTCCAGTGTCTGTATCTTTACCTAAGATACACAGTACCATAAGCTGTGTTTTGTTTCCCAATGTACAGGAGTTACTTGTTGTGTAGAGTTGGAAAAATCAGGAAATCATTCACAGTTTATGTAGATATTAATGGCTGTAATATGAAACTGTCTTTGGAATTGAGAAAAGCATTTTGAAATCCACTAATTGATTACAACTGGGGTAAGTTATGATAGATATATCTTAGCTTAGATACTGTGGATTCATTTATTTTGTGGGTACCAATTTTCGTGGATTGAGGAAAACTAGCATTTTCCTGTATATTTAATTTTGTTGTTTGGCAAAGTCTGCATACTCCTTAAGAAAACTTGTAATTGGTTGAACATCTAATTTATGGTTTCACTTTACCCACGAAATCAAGTGGTATCCAATATTAATGAATCCACAGAGATGGAAACAGTTTTATCGTATATTGGTATGGCGTTGGCGTCGTCGTCGTATATTGGTATGCGTTGGCATCGTCGTCGTCCGAGCATTGGTTTCGCACTCTAACTTTAGTTTAAGTATGGATCTCTATGAAATTTTACCATAAGGTTCAATATCACAAAGGAAGGTTGGGATAGATTTTGGGGTTATGGTACCAACAGTTAAGGAATTAGGGGCCAAGGGGCCAAAATAAGCATTTTGTAACTTCAGACATAACTTGTGTGTGTGTATGGATCTCTGACATTGTACCACAGGTTCCATATCACAAAGGAATGCTGGGATTGATTTTTGGGGTAATTGCCTCAAAATTTTAGGAATGGGGCCAAAAAGGGGCAAAAACAAGCATTTTTCTAGTTTCATGACAATAACTTGTGTGTAAGTGTATGGATCTTTCTGAAATTGTACTACAAGGTTCCATATCACAAAGGAAAGCTGGAATTGAGTTTGGGGGTTATTGCCAAACGTTTAGGAATTAGGGCCAAAATAAGCATTTTCTAGTTTCCAGACAATAACTTGTGTTCAAGTGTATGGATCTCTCTGAAATTGTACTGCAAGTACCATACCTCAAAGGAAGGCTGGGATTGAGTTTGGGGTGATGAATCATAAGGGGTTCAAAAATTTGGGGGATTTTTTTTCTTTTTTTTCTTTAAAATTTTCCATTTTAAGTTGGTTATTTCTGATTTATATTTAAAAGCAAATAATAATGATATGGCAGAGATACACACCAAACAGGATGTGTAAATTATTATATAATAAGTATTGTGCAATAGCAAGAAATTTTCAATTGCACAGTATTGCATAATAAGAAATCTTCAATTGCACAGTATTGCGCAATAGCAAGAAATATCCAATAGCACAATATTAGCAATAGCAAGAAATTGTCAATTGTACAGTATTGCGCGGCAAGAAATATTCAATTGCACAGTATTGGCAATTGCGAAATATTCAATTGCACAGTATTGTGCAAAAGAAGATACTGTATAAATTGCTTATTTCTTGACCAATTTCAATGGGGTTTTATTCTTGAACTCTTGGGGTTCTTTAATATGCTGAATCTAACCGTGTATTAAGTTTCTGGATTTTGGGCCCGTTTTAAGTTGGTCCACATTGAGGTCCAAAGGGTCCAAAATTAAACTTTGTTTGATTTCATCAAAATTGAATTGGGGTTCTTTGATATGCGAATCTAACGTGTATTTAGATTCTTAATTTTTGGTCCTGTTTTCAAATTGGTCTACATTAAGGTCCAAAGGGTCCAAAATTAAAAATATTTCAATGTGTCTGGCTCTATGATTTTAGATATTGGTTAGCAACAAGACAATTTAATTAGGTTTTAATATTTATACTTTTTTTGTAGATGCATTTAGTGTTTTACTGAAGAAGGCTGACAGTTTTAGGAAAAGTTCTCACTCAAGAAAATAAAGCTTGGATCAATTATTAATTTTTTGACAAGCTTAAAATGGATGAATCAAAAGAGAAGATGGCAGTACTTATTACAACATTGAAGGTAGCATACTATATTGAATACTATGGATTCATGATTATTCATGGGATTTCAATTTTGAGGATTTTGTGGATACAGACAAACCTCTAATCTAAATGTTCAAGCATTACAATTTACTTATGAGCTGTAAGCAGATTTTGAAAAGCACTAAATTAAATATCTAAGAAAATAAAAGTTTTCCTCAATCTACAAAAATGTATACCCACTAAATAAAGGAATATATAGTATAAGTAACAATTTTGACATTTTACAAAATTTTACTGATTAAACCCTAAAATTTTTATTTGCCATTTTGTCTGCATTAATGCTGCAGTAAAATATTCCAGTTTACTGTATTCTGAATTTGAATACTTCACCTTTACTTAAAAACTTATGTCAACTGGCTGGGTGACATTCAGACAATACATTTCTATTGGTCTACATTAAATTTATTTCTATTTCCTTATATTTGGATTTTCCTTTTCTATTTCTATCTTTAGTAACTGTGGAACTAGTTTGAAGTACTTGTTTGATTACTATCTAATTATAAGTCTTTGATTAGTACTGCAAGTGCGTTTCTTATGTGTTATTATGGGTGGGGTTCTATAGTCATATATAAGTCCGATATATGTATATTATGTATTGAGGTGCTCACAGTAAGTACAACATGTTCTGCATAGTATATTATTAACATCCTATTATAATGATTTAGTGTAGAATTGCCAGATTTGTGTTTGTTTAGATATGTTTGTAATGTTTTTGTTATCCGTATCAAATGTTGCATAGCACAGAAAATAATATTGAAGTAACTGAGCAAACCCGCTGAGCCTACATTTTGACTATTTAGCCATGAAGATAGATTACAAATGTTTTAAATTTTGAAGAATTTATGATGATGAATTTAATAACCATTACTTCAGTCTTACTGTCAATCAGGACATCATTACCTTGTTATATATTTTTAGAATTTACTTTCTAACATATATAGTCTTGCATAAAATTATTCTATAGAGACTAATAAACTACAAGCCATGTTTCAACCCTTGGCAAGCCACTGATGATGAATTAGACCAGGAATTATTAGAAAGAGGGCAGAGTACTGGTGGTAGAAGAGATCAGATGATAAAAGACTTCTTACAAACAGCAACAGTATGTATTTGATGTATTTCACCTAACCCTGTTATGTACTCCATGTACATAGAGATCCCTTATCAGAGAATTAGACTAACATTTTCTGACTAGCGCCCAATTGCAACCAACCATAATAGGAAAATTAATGTAAGCACAATGGGCATTTTCTTATAAGTTTTAGAGGCCCAACATAATTTTCAATAGCATTGGCTAATCTTTTTACCTGCTTTTAATTTTAAGATATATATTTATTACCCCAGTGAAACTTTCTTTTTTCCCATGGCTAAAATTAGAACAATGGGGTAAAATGCAAGTTTTCTCTATTATCTTGAAAACCACTATGAATAGAGAAGATTTGACTGGGACAGAAATGTTCAGAGTGCTGAGCTCTAATTTTTACAAATTTTTTGCATGTTTGCCTTATATCTAAAAAATAAGAATTAGAAAGTTAAAACTGGAATAAGAAAACATTATCAGCAAGACAAGATCTACAAACAAGTCAAATTTTGTAGATATCTTTTTACAGCAGTGATTGCCCTTAAATGAGGATTTGTTTACCCTCTTTAGAGAGAAACTAAACAGACAAAATGATCAGCAAAACAAGGTCTACAAAAAAGAGATTTTTGTCATGAATTCTATTCTTCTCTACAATGTTTGAGAGTGCACTTTATTGCATATTCACATAGACCTAGGCAAACAACACAGGCTCTTTAGAGCCTCTAGATTTTTTTTTGTAATCAGCATGCAATATAAATACAATGTGGTAGAGTGCCAATGAGACAACACTCCATCCAGGTCTCTATGTATAAAAAGCTATTACAGGTTAAAGTACTTTCAACACAGAGCCTTACAGTTCATTTAATCTCAGTTGTTCAGTTGTCAAATTTTAGTTATGATGTCCAATTTTCTTGCATTCTTTTGAATTTCCTAGTGGGATGTCACCAAAAAACAAATGACCAACGGTCACCAACCCTGATGAAGTTACATATAGACTGATGCTCCAATCTAAACAGTCATATATTAGCATTTCATATTCATTTGAAAGACACCTGTACTAGTCACATTTCAATTTTATGTTGCTTTTTGAATAGGTAAAAAATTGAACTGTTTCTAGTGGAGAAATATTGTATCACACTGGATGCAGAGTAGAATATTTATATATATGACTAAAGAGAGTGTAGCAACACCAGAAAAAAAATAACTAATAAATGAAAAATACTATAATCCTCAAAAGTGTAGATGTATAATTTATCAAAAGCCAAATACATATTTTACTTTTTATATTAGTATAGTATATTTTTCATACTGACTCCTAATATTTATCTCATTTATAAATTTTAACTTTCCATCTGTATATTTTGTAGCAATGCTAAATTATGAGTACTGCTGCCTTAATCAAAGAGCTGAAAGCTCTGAGGAAAAATGATGCCACTGTCTCTAATATTGTGATATTTTTATGCAAGTCTTGATTTTCACATACCGTAATTAGTTTAACATTCCAACATGTCTCGTAAGCATATAATTGATATTCGTATATGTGTGTGTTATGTGAAGATGACAACTGGCTGTTTTTAGTACAAATGTATAGGTCAAGACTACCTGAATGATCTACAGTATCCAATGACTACTGGCTGTTTTTTCTATAAATAAAAGGTCAAGACTACCAGAATGATCTACAATATCCAATGACTACTGGCTGTTCTTTTGTACTAATAAATAGGTCAAGTCTATTTGAATGATCTACAATATCCAATGACTACTGGCTGTTCTTTTGTACATATAAATAAAGACCTGAATGATCTAAAGTATTCTAAGTAATGTGATTTTTGTCTTGCAATTACATTTTCTAAATCAAGAATATAGACTACTTGTATCCTTTTCAAACCAAATGATTATGAAGAGCCTGTTGTTATCAAGCTCTTATACCCCACATACTCATTAAATAAGTTACTAGTGACCTAGTTATTTCTGTTACTTGAAGCAAATTATATTTCTGTAGATTTAGACAATAGTATAATATTGTTTTACTAGTTTTATTTCACCTTGAAGATTAGACAAATAGGGATACTCCTTTGATTTTTATTTCATGTCAGTCAGGTCGCTTTATATGAAACTTGAAACCACTTCTCTGCCATATTGTTATTTCATAACAACTCTGCCCTTGACCATGTTGACCCATGTAATTGATATTCATTCTTTAACCATATATCATAGTCAGTTAGTTTTGATTTTGCACTCCACACCACCTTTCAGGTCAAATGTCTGTCTCCATTTAAGTTAATGACATTGAACAATCATGGTATTAAACACAATTTCAATAGTGATAATGCTGTTCTAGTAGGTCACCATATATTCAACTTGGGTAGCATTCCAGTTATTGAAATTTGTGTCAGATTAGAACAATGATCTAGACCTTTAGGAATGGATCTTACAATTTAATATGGAGCCATAGTATGGGACCCCTACACGGTAACAAAAAAAAACAAGCTTGAAAGGATACAACGTCAAGCGGCAAAATCTATCACCAGAAATTACAAGTCAAGAGAGGATGGACGGATATGTCTCTAAAATGCTTGCCTAACTGGAACTACAACAAGATCTCCAGACAAGACGAACAAGGAGTTGAAGCCAGAAGTTAATATTTATGTAAAAAGTAGTTGAGGGCTGATTCCGCTATTGAACCATACTGTCATTCTATAATATTATTATGCAAGTATTTCTGTATTGTCCTTGTTATTGGTCCATGTCTTGGTGTATTGGTCTGAGGCGGCCGAAGGCCAATACTGCTGGCCGAGGACCAACAATAAGGCCAATACATAAATACATGTAATAGTATCGTTATTAATTAACTGCAGTGTTACAATATTTTTTTATTTCATTTCACAAGAGATAAACATTTTTACCTTGAAGTGGAACTATCCAAATCTCAGTTTCTTTTTATAAGATGCAATATCTAATGATTTGGTGCCGTTTCCATGTATCTTCAGCCTTTTCTCATCTGATGAATTTTTCTACCCTTTCCAGTCACTATAAAGTGTTACAACTTTAATTTAGACACAACACATAAATAGTAATTGGAAAGGTACTGCCATTGCATGTGTAATGCAAATATATTTTTAAAAAAATAATGTAAGAGTTGAAATTGATACAACTATCCATAAGCCAATTGACCAAAGAACGAAGATTTGCGCAATCACAGAATGCATATGCCTGGTTCGGGTTTAAAAATAAAAGACCGTTTACAAAACATGAGAAGCGAAAGTAAACAGTAAAAATCGATTTGTACCATCGTTATGATGAAATTATGAGGTCGTCAAGAAATGAACTTTGTGATAATTTACTCGTTCCCCAAACCTGAAATAATTCCATCGTCTACTTTCAAAATGCTTTTCAAATGAATGGGACCGTCTTTAACCTAAAATATATGCCATACTGAACGTTTCAGCTTGTTTATGGTGAGTAAATAAAACTGCGTCGTACAAACAACTGTTTACTTTCAGTTTGAGTTTATCGTGACTTACGATCTAAAACTAGAGACGTTCGAAATCCTGTTTTGGCGGATCAGAACTCGGAAGTAGGAGAGATCGATTACGGGAGGGACTGAATTATTCGGGTTAGCAGGTAAAATAGTAAATATGAAACCGAGTGCGGTAGGCGGAGGCATAATCAACTTCCGTTAGTTCTGGTCAATGGTATCGAAACATGCCGCTGATAGCGTCATTTTCCAAAACTCATCAGATGGATACAAATAGAAATACATATAACTAAAACATTTGGACGTGACCAGGTACTTGTGCATCCCAACAACAAAAGACACTAATAAGACTTTATCTGGTCTGAATTTATCACTAGGATGTGTATTTTAAGATAATAACTATTAATGCTTCCATCAAAACAATATGGCTAATAGAAGATAGTGGAGAACAGGCAAACATTTTTCAGTCCATAAAAACAAAAACTGGCTAAAAGTATGGTGATGTTAGGGTGATGGGTGGATGGGTGTTCAAATAGGCAGGTGTGGAAAATGGGTACCTAATTTTATGTAATCAACTTCTACAGTTTTCAACCCATATCCCTGAAACTTCACAGGCGGATTGCGCGTATGTTGATGTTGTGCATCTGTTGTTATGGAATTGTTTGAGAATTTTTTTCCATTTTTCCACACTTAGGAACATAGTCTTTTCAGAAAGTGGATATATATCATATTGCATAAGATTTGGTGGTAGAATCTGTTTCTCAAATGATTTTTTTTAACGATATGCAGACAGACTCGGATTCTTTTTGAATGTTCTGAAAATAGAGATTATTTCTTTCTATGTGACATCATCAGACATGGTCGTCTTTTACATGACATCATGATATGAAATTCATAGGAAAGCAAGAAAATTTGAAGTCATGATCCAATATTGAACAATGAAGAACTGCAATCAAATGAACCACACATTAGTTAAAAAATCAACTGGTCTGGAAAAGGACAAATCAAGTAAGAGTTAGAGAAAGAATAAAATTTGTCAAATTAATAGAGAAGTTTTATGTTTATTAAATTTTTGATTTTAGTGTGGAGATAAGGTTGATAGATTCAGCCTTTGTTTTGACTGCTGGCTTAGGATTTTGTAGTATTGATGATACAAGTAATTGCCTAGTGAATATTGACTTTCTGAAAGATTCAAAATACCTTTCCGTCTTTAGATGCTCAAGGAGAATTTGTTTGGCCTGAAGGTAATTTATATAACTTTTGTTTGGCCTGAAGGTAATTTATTTATAACTTTTAAAGTATTTTAATATAGAAATAAGGAAATGTGGTGTGATTGCCAATGAGACAACTATCCACTAAAATTTAAACGAAGTGGATGTAAGCAATTATAGACAACCATACAGGGTAAGATTTGGTTCCGTCTGCTTCATTCTTTTTATACATTCCCAAAAGGCTATACACTAAGTTTTGATGAATTGTTTTTGTTTGTTTTATAAAAAGAAATTAGTAATACAAATTATGACTGTTTAATTTTTCTAAGTCACATTAATTGTCAAAAGATCAAAGGTTACTGAAATATTGAATTGATGGTAGTCAACAGTACAAGTTGATGACAGTTGATTCCTTGCAAGATTAATTTCTCAGCAAATTACGATATTAATGATCTTTATAATTTCCTTAAACTGACAGACAGTTGCTTGAGAATTAAACTGAAACTATTTTCCTAAGCATAAGTCGAGTAACAGCCTACCCAATTCACTATTTGGCAGCATTGAAACATTCTTTTACTTTTACTTCAATAATTTTGAAATAAGAATTATAGGTTTACTAGTTATAAATAATTTTTTTTTCAGTTGATTACAAAGATTCATTCGATACCACAGAAATGTTAGAGGAATTCAGTGAGAAATCCAAAACTCTTCTAAAAGAAAATTTGAAAGCAACAAAAGACAGATTGGTTGAAAAGTTGGATATAGATCAAGTAAAAGTTTTATACATTTAATTGGGTTTGGATTCAAACCTGCCTTTATGGTCACTTTCAGCGGTCACCTAGGCCTGCCTCTGACGGTCACTTTCAGACCCTCCCAAACATTTTCTATTTATAATTTAACTCATTCAGCAATCATTTGTCTTACACTGTCAGTGGTCACCTAATTTCAACTGTTAACAACCAAAATATAATCATGATGAAAATTTATGGATTGTGTATCGGAGCCAAATTGAGAGTCAGAACCTGTTTGCACTTGAGATCGTGCAATCGTTGGTGAATTTCTTGTGATCCACCCTTCAGTTTCAATTGAAAACCCATCATGGACTTATTTCTTCAGGAATATTAAATTTTTAAATTGTTTTTTTTTCTAATTTAGGCGCCTAAATCCACTATTTTTATTTGTCTCCTCATACGAACAATAACTCTATCGATTGAAACCACTAAAACAATTTGCCCTGATCTTGGCCATGTGTGATGTTGGAATTTCAATTTTTTCTGAACATTATTTAAAAGTTCACCTTTCTTGAGGGTTCACTTTTGATACTTTCCATGAGTGACTGCTTAATACAGGTTTGACTGTATATAAAATATGAAATGAAAACATATAGAATTGGAAACAAATATTTACATATAAATGTCTTTTATGTAGTTTGTTACTGTCTGACATCCACTCAATATGTCTTTTATTCATACATGAAAATGAGCCAGATTGAAAGGGTCTAAAATCGCAGTGCCAATTTTAACCCTTCATGAACCTACTTCTTTCTAGTCATAGAATATAGAGTAACAGACACAAGACAACTTCAAAATAAAACTTATTCATATACTGCTTGAACTTGATTTTATATTAGTTATTTCATAATTTTGACATGATTAAAAATTGAGACATTGTGTCCTTACTGTATTCATTATTAATGTAAAGGTGTTTAAGTGTCAACTTAATAATAGCTTAATGCCATATTTTCTCTTAGATAATTGATAACTTGACCACAACTGAACCTTGCTTCAGACCAAATAATATGACACATACACAAATAATGAATGAATTGACTGCAAGAGGTCTTGATGATACTGGTACAAGAGAAGAAAGAGTTCAAAGATTGCTTGATGATGACAGAAGTAAGTTTTTTTTTATATAAAAGTTAGCACATACTGGTATTTAAAAATGAGTCTGGATTCAGATCTAATACAATACTTAAAACTAGCTTTATTTTTCGAAAACAGGATATTGTAGTACTAGATGATTTAATTTGACTTTTGCCGAGTTTCCTGGTTTACTGTCAACTTATTTTGTCCAGAAAACATTGAAAGATCACACATGTCTGAGTCTAAGGATTCACCTGACCTTGACCACATTAATATAATTCATTGTCAGTGTTAAGTTTTCTTGATAAGGTCCAGTTTACCAGTAACCTAAGTAGGGTCTTTGATAATTTTGTTTTCGAATTTAAGACTACAAAAGATAAAACTATATAACTTAAATTGATTTGTCAATTTTATTCTTATTTTTATAGCTTGTGAATTTGAAGGGATAACTTGGACTTTGCCAGAAATCACCAATAGTATACTTCAAGAGCATATGTACTACTCAGTGTCTTCAGACTGTCAGAGAATCGATGCTTGTGTTGATTTTTCTGTAGAGGTGTTTGGACAAGTCATAACAAAAGCTTTCAATGTCTATATTGAGATAGATTTTGTAACTTTTGTTAAAATATGGATTTGAGGGTCTGGAATTGTCATTTATACTCGTAAAGTATAATTGGGGTAAGTTTTTAATTTATTTTGATGGTATGTGTTATGATAGTCATAATGGTTTGATGATTCTTAAGGGGTAAGTGTGACAGTGTTGCTTCCCTAAGTACATGCAGTAAGTAGATGCTCAGTCAATCGTTAGCAGTTGAGCTAAGGAAGTACTTCTTTAGCTCAGTTAAAGTACTGCCTTGTTCCATAGAGGTCCCGGGTTAGAACCTGGGAGGATTGATAAAGTGATTTTGTAATGAAAATCTTGCTCTCTGGTTACAAATCTATCAAAAACATTCTTCAAATGTTTACATGACATTAGTCTGTCATATATCAGTATTTGTTCTTGGCTACAAATTATCATACTTATAAACTATTTAAAAATATTTATTAGGTTTTTCAATAACTTTTCATATTAAGATATTAACTGCATAAGGTAAGACAGCCTAAATGTTGTAGTATTTGATAGAATGTTGATGGAAATTTAGAAATATGTAAATTTTGTAATTCTCAAAAATCAAACAAGTAGCTGAAGATTAAAATCTGATATAATTGCATGAACTCATACAACAATTGTACCAATCTGACATTTGTAAAATAATGAACATTCTCTGATTACAGGTCAAGATGAAAGATATGCAGTAACAGATGATATTCATATTTTGTAAGTTCATGGATGTATTTGTGTTAACCTTCTTTTGTGTAAAGCTATGATATGTTTATATGGTGTCATTTGGGAATTTCATATGGCCACCAGCAGAACTCAAAGTTTGATTGAAACTCTGTGCATGGGAAATTAGATTTTGATAATATTTAAAGAAATAAATCAAACCATGCAGGATTGTTCTTATGGTGTTTGCTGAGCAGTGAAAGTTGTGGTGGTCCAGATCAAAAGTCCAATACAGCTCCAATGAACCAAAAACGAATCAGACTGATCCAACTTTCAATGATCTTTATCAAAAGTACTATAGTGCACCAATTGAAACCAAACATCACAGATAATTTTCTTTGTAGTCTGTAAGGTGGCTGGAGGGTCTTAATTAAAATCCATAGATTTTTAACAATTTGTCAAAATGTAGTTTTATCATGCTTATTTTCAAAAATATAATAAAAGTATGGGTCACCGGACCTTTTTCACACTACAGGTTGTGCAAAATTGACAGATTTTGTAAAGATTATGCATGGAAAATCCAATTTTGTGTAATAAAAAGAAAACTGCAACATGGAATTTCAAGATATAATGTGAGAAGATAGCTCTTTAACATGCTTTCAGATAAGAAAAAGAAAAATTGGGTCACTGGACTTGTTTTCTTGCTACATATTAAATAGGTAAATTCACAACACTTTCCATCATAAAATTGACTGTATATGAGTTATCTCCCCTACTATCTGAGTGATTTCCCTTATGAGGCAAATTTGAAAAAAAATATCAAACAAAAATATTGTGTTTTAGAAAATACAGTTGTAAATATGACAAAACACATATTTTTCTATATTCACATAAAAAGTCTTATGCATGAATTACATACTTAGGGCTATTCCATTAAAATGTATGTGGGAGGTAGGAAGGAAGTTTAATTATTGAATGTGGGTCATGGGTCTTTTTCAGTATGCGTCTATTACCATTATGCAAAATTATCTAAAAATGGTTCTTGGTTGTAGGGATATTTTTAAAGTCCTTCCTACCCTCCCACATACATTTTAATGGAATAGCCCTTATCTGCTACTTCAAAATCCAAGAAGGAGGAAGACACCCAAGCTTCCCCATCTACAATAGTAAGTTTTCATCATGTTTTCTGATCTGTATGGCGATCTCTGTTAGTCTCACATTTCAGGTTATAAGTTTGGTGTAAGGTAGGTTAAAGAAAGATTTAAAAAGGCAAAGCAATAGTAAAAGTGTGTCCTGGCATAGGTTAAGTATTTATCTGCATTGCTACTTATTCTACCTTATCAGGTTGCAAGTTGATGATGTAGTTGATGCAGAGGAGAAGAGATCCTTATAATATATCCTCAGAATAATAAGAGTGTTTAACATCTACATAATTTTGAACTTGACACCACTGAGTTTTAATGTGCTGGTGGGATATAAAAGAATTTGGTATTTTTCAAATTATTTTTGCTGAGTTTTGAGACAAGTTGCTATCATTGCTGATATATTTTTAGTCAACCTGTGACTTGCTTTGTATGTGACGATAGCACTTATCTTATCATTCTTGTATGCTATTAAGGCCTTTTATATTATTATCAGAAATTTTGTAATTGTATATTTTCTCTACGTATTATAGTTTTGAGAATAACTTGTTGACTTTGTTTACAGGGGCAGGATAGACAAAATGATGAAAAGAAAGTCTTTGTAGTAGATTTTGGAATGAAGTTATGTATAGAAGGAAGCTGTATTCTCAATGATAAGATGTTCATTCAAGATATGGAACTTCCTATACCAATATGCAATGGAAATTTTACATGGCCTGGTTAGTATCATAGTAAATTTACTAAAACTGTATACAGTTTCTTCAGCATTTTCATTTTCAATTTTGACTGATATAAAAGTCAAGTGAATAAGTTCAATATTAAAACTTTCCCATTAAAGCAAATGGCACTTCATCATAATCACTGAAAAATGTAGGAACATTTGACTTATTTCTCTTGCAAAATATTCATTTTCATGATGTTTTCGAGTTTTGGGGTTTTATTCATTACAAAAGGGGATTTTCCAGTTTTCCGACAATAACTCACCAATTTGCAAGAAACTTTGGTGAATTGTTTATATATATTTCCATGAGCTCCCTTTCAATTTTTATAAATTTGAGATCTTACGATTCGAGTTATGGGGTTTTATTCATTACAAAAGGGATTTTCCAGTTTTCAGACAATATCCTTAAAGAGCTTTCAGTTTTCGTGAAACTTTTGTGAATTGTTTATATCTATAGACGTAAGCTCCTTTTGATTTTTATAAATTTCAGATTTTACCTTTACTAGTCATGGGGTTTTATTCATTAAAAAGGTTTTTTTCCAGTTTTCGGACAATATCCTTAAAGTGCTTTGAGCAGTTTTCATTAAACTTTGGTGACTGATTTTTATTTATTAAGATAACCTCCCTTTAGTTTTAAAAAAAAAATTTCGGATAAGACATTGAGAATTTATTGAACTTTATTCTTTGAAAACGTGACGAGCGTATCATGGGCTCATGGCGCAGCTGTTTATTTGGATATGATTTAATAAATAACCTCTTTTATAATTTTAAGGAGGATTCAATTTCTGATATGGTGAATGCTATTGGTGGAAGTCTTACCGAGGGAGCTTTTAATATTGTTTTACGAAAACTAGGAATTGAGGTCAGTATACTAATAGATTGAAAACATTAGTTTTGCGGGCATTGAAATTGTTGGTCCAATGAAATAGAAACTCAGTCAATTGTTTTATTATATTTTAATGATAAAAGTGTGTACATAAGACATTTATAATTCAAAACTATATACACAATTTTAATTTTGATTTTAGGATATTTTTACAGACACCTGTCAACTATTGGGATCTGGAAAAGGTATGTAAAAGTACAGATTTAGTGGGAAAAGTTTAAACTTAAAAGCTTAAACTCAGTGAATTAATGTGTATGTGGAGTTCAACATCAGAAAGTGTAGGGGCTGACTATTTGAGAGGCGTCTACATCCAGTTGGAAGGAATATATAGTAAAGGTTTTCAAGTTATGAATAGCTTACAAACATATTTTTCAGTTGTTACATCAATTGTGCTGGTTTAACCATTAGTTTTAAAGGAAGGAGTTTGCATAACTTTTATTTATTCTTTGGCTGAGTTAAAATTGGACTTGAGGTCTTTTTCAAGCAATTACTCTAAACCATTAAACCAATACTTTTAAAATCATATGATATGTTACTGATAACAAAATAGAGGTCCTTGACTTGATAAAAGGAACGGTATGTGGCAGTCTGAAAGCACCTTCAAATACAGAAAACGTGGTTAACTATCAATTTGACAGCTTTCTCTTGTACCATTTAAGGACAGATTTTTCTTTCCTTATATTTAGCTGCCAAGTTTCAATTGGTTTTCATACTTGTAGTCCTTTTTACAGGCGAAGTTTTAAAGGATCATGATCATTATTAAAGAGGGCAATATGTATACTGTTTTGAGCATTGATAGGGTCATTTATTCACTCAAAATTGAAAATGAAATTTGGAACAATTATGAAAAGAAGATGTGGCATGATTGCCAATGAGACACCTCTTCACAAGAGACCAAATGACACAGAAATTAACAACTATAGGTCACCCTACGACCTTCAACAATGAACAAAGCCCATTTTGCATGGTCAGCTATAAAGTCCCCAAATGACAAATTTAAAACAATTCAAACGATAAAACTACTGGCTTAATTTTTGTACAAAAAATGAAGAAAAACAAATATGTAACACAGCAACAAACGACAGCCACTGACTAACAGGCTCCTGACTTGGGACAGGCACATACATAAAGAATGTGGAAGAGTTAAACATGTTAGAGGGATCCCAACCCTCCTCTAACCTGGGACAGTGGTGTAACAGTACAACATCAAAACAAACTATATAAATCAGTTGAAAAAGGCTTAACTCATCAGATGGATACAAATAAAAATATATCTAATATACAATTATATACATTATCAGGGCTCACACTACTTCAGAATAATAGGGAGAAGTGACTTCTCTTTTGAAATTGAGAGGGAGAAGTGGTGAGATTTGAAAGAGAAGTGCTTGTTCGCATCATGGCGCTACAATGTTTGGTTTTTACTATAATACATTAAGGGCCATATGTATCTTATTTTTTTTATATTGTTCAATTTGTACCTGGGTATACAATTAAAGTAACTGTTCAAATTTTAAGTTGTTTTATTTTATCATATCTAGTTGCACAATCATATGAGTCCTCTTTTCAGAAAAAAACAATTAAATATCTGGCACTAATAAAAGATTTTTTTTATATCAAAAGGAAAAGAAAGTTGTTATATCAAATAAAAACTACTCTGTTATCATGTTCATGAAACTGAGTATTTCTCATTAAAAAGATATATAAATTTAACAGTTAAGCTTGGACATAATATAATTATATTAGTGTAATAGTCCCAGAGTTGAGCAACTTTAACTTATAAATTGAAACAATGCATATACATGGAAATATATACATTAATCAAGAAGATCTAACCAAAAGTATGTTAATGCGTGTGGAATGCTTAATTTTTCCTTTTGGGATCAATTTTTGTCTGTCAGCAGTGCCATTCATGCGTCAGTAGTCATTATCGTAAAAATCAGGATTTCAGTCATAGCAGGTCCGTTTCCGATGAAATCCCAACTCCGATCTGTAGTTGTACAATAATATGCCCAATAATTTAAATGGCGGACGAAGAAAAATTTACAAAAAATAAACGATGTTTGACACGCTATTTGGAAAGGAATATGACGTTTTTAATGCAATACAAGGATAACAAATTTACTTCAGACAAATTTCATCAAGTTCTAATGAAGTTGCAACTTATTTTGCCGAAAGTTAGAATGATTTGATGTAACGCTCTCGAATAACAAGTACCGCATGTACGGAAGTGATAAAAGTTGTTTTATGAAATAACATGCCACCAACTTTGAAATCAATGCTTTAACCTCTTTTCTGAAGAAAATAAATCGTTTATGCCTTGAATTTCTTTACTTTTAAATGAAAAATTGCTGTTTCGTCGTCTTGGTAAAATTGAATATTGCCAATGACGAAAGCGACTGAAAGCAGTATCGTAAACCACAGGGCGACTTGTTTTCGCTTTTGAGGGTCGGGCTAAGCGAAGTGACGGACGGAAAGCGACTTCTTCGTCCTAGTCGCCTGGTAGCGTGTGCCCTGCATTATTTAGGATAAGCGCTTACAGTTTCAATTAAAGAAGATCAGATACCTTTTGGTAATTTTATTCATCTGTCTACCTGTCCCCACTACTGTATAATAAAGTTGTATATTTTTGCATTGGTTACAGAGAAGATAATCGCTTTTTCATTGCAGGGTGCACTACCACATTACAGATACCAAATTCATTGAGAGACACAGCTCAGTGTGAATTAAAAGATAGTTGTTCAGGACTCAGTTGCTGTTTAGGATTGAAATTCAAGCTTCCGTTCAATGGAGATGATGTTGCATACAATATTCCTTTTAGATTTAATTTAAGCCCTTGTGATTTTGAAATTGAAATAAGTTTTGGATCATACTTCCATAAGATGGTTCTTCTTCAGTATGATTGGGGTAAGTTATGTTGTTACTTTAGGTCAAGGAACATTAAATGGGCTATGTCACAGATTTTGGAAAAATTTTGCATACAATTTTGGCTTGATGAACTTCAACTAAAATTGAAAAAATAATGCATTTATCTCTTTTATTTTCTGAATTATTACTGATTAGAATCTTTCAAAATATGTGAACATTTATAAAGAAAGCTCATGAAATTGAGGAAACACATTTTAAATTTGTCTATACAAATGTTTACCTATTTTGACAGATTCAAAAGCTGATAATCATTACAAATATTTGATCTCAGTAAAATTTATAGGAACTGTAAAATTACATTGTCGTTTCTGATTCTCATGATATTTTAAAGTAGATTACTTGATAAAGATTTTTTGTCAAACTATTCATTACCTATAGTTTTATATTTGATTCTAGGTATAGAAAATAAGCTGGAAATAGGAAATGGGAATACTGCACCTATAACCATTAGGTAAGTATATTTCAAACAATGTAAAATTAAGTTGACTTTTACATATAGCTTTGATATAAAGTATACTTATTGCAATAAACACAGATTTTATTTGTTGATAAATGGAGTAATTGTGGTATAAATGCTTTTATTGGTCTCATTAAAGTATATGCCTTAGAATGTAGTTTTAAACTATTAATCAACAAAAATATCTTCAATTATCTCTCTTGTTTTCTTTAGACAAGTTTATTTGTCACTTTGTCGTAAACTATATAAGAAAACTTGCAACCTTCTTACAATATCTTTATTTCTTATCAATATATTTTAAGATACAAAATAGATAAGCTTGATGAAGGAAGGGATATGTAATAGATCTGAGGATAGATATATGTCTTCCAATGGATGATGATGTGTTTTGTATCCCAGAAAATGGCCTTCCTGTTTTAAACCAGCATCAAATTCCAATCTGCTCCAGAACTATCACAGGCACAGGTATTTTTAACATTAAGACAACTTGATTAATATTATTAGGTTAAATGGTTAAATGTCTAACAACCGAAAATAGTGGTACAGAGAAATTTATGTAGAATCAAATATGATATGCATGTTGAACTTTTTTATGATGTAGCATTTGCATACAGTGGAATAATATTCTGAATTCATGATGTTGTTGACAACTACAACAATGAAAAAAATTCTATAAAGTTTAAAAGTTACTACATGAATATTGTGTTATGCTGTATAATATAAGTTGGAAAAATATCATACAATTATTGTCTTTTATGAGGTTAATGTGTTGTGTTATTTAATTAGAAAAAAACTAACTGAAATTCACTGACCCTAATGGTCAAGATAAATATAAGTTTTTCAAAAGTAAACAACACAAAATATTTATCCTAGCAAATAGAAAAAATCTAATTTAACTGACTAAGTCTATTTTTGTGACTGAAGGGCATGGTTGAAAATGGCTGAAAGAATTTTGAGTACTACAAAATGACTTCACACCCCTTTCTCCCACCCTCAAAAACAAATGAAAATATCAGCATGAATAAGTTAAAAATTGAGAGAGAATGCAAGTTAAATATTATAAGTTACTTTAGAAAATGGGTTTACTCTAAGCTATGTATACTTTGGACGTAAGTATAATATATGCTAATGATAATACTTTATATATTTATTAGATTTCTCTGTCAAGGATTGGTTAGATGAAGTGAACCTTGATATTAACCAAGGATTGAAAGATGTTGCTGTAATATTCATCCTTGACCAGTTACACCTGACTGAATTCTTCAATGGTCCTAAGTGTGATGTTGAAAGAGCTCCTTATTCACCTAGTATTCAGGGATGGAACAGTGGTAAGTTATATAACCCATGATAGTGAAAATTTCATTTGTTTGTATGGCAATTTAGATGACCCAAAATTCAGTTTAAAAACAAATAATACAATGCATATATAAAGTCAGACATTCATTTCAAACTGATCTTTTATTTTTAGAATGTCCCTTGAGTATGTTTAATCGTCCAGATTTGGGAGACCAAATAGCATGCCACATTACAGAATCCTGTACTAGAATTGATTGCTGTGCTAATATTCCTTTTTTTGGACTGACAGTTAGGCCATTCTTTGTGTTGGATCCTTGTGACTACAAGATATCATATGGAATTAATACAGAAAATGTTACTATATCACTGTTTGACTATGAATGGGGTAGGTCATACAGAGTTAATTAAGATTGAAATATATTTATCAATTATTTCAAACTAGTTAGTTAAATATTGAAATAACAAAAGTACTGAACTTTAAGTCCTAATGTCAGATTGACACTCGACAACCAGATGTGCCTAGGGTGAAGAAAGAAATATCACAATTACTTGCTTATTTTGTTTTAATATACAAAGTAGCTAAAACGTCAAGCAGATACAGTCTGCAATTTTAGCTCATGCAACCAATGGGGATTGTTTCCCATCCATAGAAAGGAGTATTTTGGGAAGTATTTAATAAAACACAGGAGACTTGATGAATTTTCATTGGCAGTTGATTTTTTTGGATTTGGAACCAGTTACAGGAAGATAACTGACCTTGATAACTTTAAAATCAATTCATCAGACAAACTAAAAATTTTCACCATATTTGATTCTTTAAAATAGTTTAATCCAGTCTTGTATTTTTGATTTGCATAGTCCTGAGTCTGAGTATTCTAATAAATATTTTTATTTTGTAGGAAAGACAGAAAGAATATCCCTAGGAAAAGATGTAGTTGTATTTGAGTAAGTGATGACAGGACATCTAATTAAAGTTTCAAATCGCATGCCTTGAAATAAGGGAATATGTAAAACAAAATGTTTTATTGCATCATGCTTCATTTAATGACCTCTTAAAAAGCACCTGATTTTAGATATTAATAAAAAAAATACATGGTATCAAAGGAAGTTACATTGAAAATAGGAGAACCATCCATACATGTAGAAGCCATTTTGAGACCTGCATACTATAACATATTTCACTGGCAACCTTGGTGGCAAATTCAAGTTACCTTCCTTGGTTCAATGTATTTTTTATGACAGCCCATGATTTGGAGAAAATAAAGAAATGTTCTGACCACCCATACTGTTTTAGATATCACAACTTTTGAACTATTTTATTCAATAACAATTTTATTTTACAGATTTTCTATTAAGAAGCCACCAAATTCAAAGAAATTAATTCTGGATTTTGCTGTAAAAGTCTGCTTGTATGACAAATATAACTGTCTCCCAGATATAAAAGTGTTTGATAAAACAGAGATTCCTCAAGTTATTTGTGACATTGATACTGTTACTGATCTGAAAGGTAACTATTTATTAGTTTGTATATATATTTTGTCATTAGTATAAAGAGCCACCACTGACATAATACATTTGAAAGCTGAACTCAATGGAACTGAGTTCTGTAATACACAAATGTAAACTATGGAATGATCCATTAGTGTTTATAAGATTACATGTTTTATAAATTAAAATTAATTAAAAAATCAACAGTGAAGAAACTTTAAAACAAAAATGAATTGGCAATGATGTTATGGAAAGACCATAATGGCTTGTAGATATGGTAAAGTCACTGTCTGTTCAATATTCTTGCTGGCAAAATGGAAAATATGCCCTTTAATATTTGATATTATAAAACATTTGACATTTTAAAAGTTTTAGCTCATTTGCATAAGGTTGATACAATATATAACTGTTTGATATCCAGATTACAGCATTAAGAAAATCCTGAATTTCGAATTTATAAGTAAATTACATTTTGTAGTAGCAAATTGATTTTGTCTTTTCCAGATTTTTCATTAACCAATTGGGCAGGCAATCTAGGAGTAAATAGAAATGGTCCTATGGAGCCATCAATTATTAGAATATTGCTACAGCAGCTTGGATTAGACGCTGTTAAAGTCTCCACCATGTAGTCATGGAGATGATTTATATTCTTCTTCATCAGATGGATGGAAAATGGTAAACATTATTGTTTAAAATGTGTAACAAAACAGATTCACTCATGTTAGATAATTTTTGAATAGAAGTTATTTTTTTTTGCAGTTTTCTTTAAACAATTTAAAATAAAAAGTGTGTAAGTTTCAACAAGCTGGCTTGTATAATTGAAAAGAAATTTCCAAACTTAATTTCTGTCTGCATCATATATTTATCAATTTTCAGATATCATCATTTGTATTCTAAAGACTGAGGTTTTATTTGGTGCATATAATAGTGTGTAACAAACATGAAATGGTACTGCTTTACAATAACTCTCAAATATCAATAAGAGATAAAAAAAAACAAAAAAACAAAAAACAACCACCCAAAACATAGAAAACTGATATCCACAAATGAGGTGACTAACAGTAAGAGTAAATGTAAATTAAACAGTTTAAAAAATACAATATCTTGTTTTAAACAGATTGTCCAGCAATTACAGGGTTATCAAAATTGCCAGAGTCACTTGTCTGTTACGTACCAGATTACTGTACAGGAATAGATTGTTGTTACAACTTTGACTACCTGGATTTGTCACTAAACATTAACCTATACATAGATACCTGTAATTACCAGATACGAGGCAGAATAGAAACACTAGAGTTCGAAATTAGTTTCTTTGATTATACTTGGGGTAAGTCATCTAGTAAATAAATTTAGGTGATTTGGCGTTATTTTCATTATTTATTAACCAAATGATATTATTGTTGAGGGCTATTCTAGAAAAAGGTGTGTCCTAGGGGAAAACGCCCATTCAATTAATTAGGTACAATATTTGTTTTTCATTAAAAATTTTGGACTTTTACCCCCACCAACATAATATATTATCAATATCGTTCTGCCCTTAGGGACTTTTTCTGGAATAACCATGATTTGATTTCAAAGCAAATATTTTACCATAAAGTGAAAAAGGTAAAATTGCCAGATGTTAATAAGTAGTGTAAAAGTATGATTTTGATTGACTCTAAAATGTTATAAATGAATTCCTAGATACAACAATTTTCTGGATCAGGGTACAATCCATTTTAACTATTCTCAAACTGATATGAATTAATTATTGAAAACTGGACCAAAAGGTGTTATAACTTCATAATTTGTTATAAGGTGTGCCAAAAGAATATTCTTCGTTTAATAGTTACCTCACAATAGATATAAGAAGATGTGGTATGAGTGCCAATAAGACAACTCTCCATCCAAGTCATAATTTGTAAAAGTAAACCATTATAGGTCAAAGTACGGTCTTCAACACGGAGCCTTGTTTCACACCGAACAGCAAGCTATAAACAGCCCCACAGATGACTAGGGTAAAACCATTTTAACGGGAAAACCAACGGTCTAATCTATATAAAAACGAGAAACAAGAAACACTTATGAACCACATCAACAAAAACAACTACTGAACATCAGGTTCCACCGATCTAAAGTATTTTGTCAGATAAAAGAAATATTTAAAATATTTAAGGGCCATTTTTAACCCCTCTTGAACCTACTCTTTTGTTTATCTTGATATAGATCCACTGCATTGTATCTTTATTCTAAGACACCTAAGGGGCCTCGGTGGCCTAGTGGTATAAGTAGTTACTACTGTAATCACTAACCAGTCAACACTGAGGTTGTGAGTTCAAACCCTGCTCGTGTGGGTGCACTGGACTCCAATCTTAATTGATTAGGGTTGTCAGTTTCCTATCGAAGTTCAATGGTTTTCTCCAGGCACTCCAGCTTCCTCCACCAATAAAACTGGCCACCATTAAAAGCACAAAGTTGCACTTAAAAGTGGCGTTAAAACACCAACAATCAATCAATCAGTCTAAGACACCTAAACTGTTGGTTTGTTGCAAACATTGTTTTGTGAATGGTAGTTTTAATGCCTTTTCATATATTTGTTTGTTCTTGTTTTTAAAAGGTGATGTCAAGGAAGAAAGATTACAGGAAATTTTCAGAATAAAGTAAGTCATATCAAATAATGTATGTATTTGATCATTGGCCAGATACTGATAATTTAATTTTGTTGAAAATGGAATTTAGAATTGAATTATGAGGAATGACTGAAATATTTTTTCTGTCTACTGTGGATTCACTTATTTTCGTGGGTATCAATTGCCGTGCATTCAGGAAAATTTGCATTTTGAAGGTTATTTGTTTTCATGGTTTTGCCAATGCCTGCATACAAAGTCCATAGAAATTTTTAATTTGTTGAACATTTGAATTTGTGGTTCACCTGTAATAATGAAACCCACGAAAATTGGTATCCAACAAATAATAATGAATCCACAGTAGTTGAAATAACCTTAAAATTGTGGTATTAATTTTTTTAAAAGCAGCAACGAGGGCTTTTAGAGTGTACCACATTTTTAGTTATTTCTTCACACAATATCAATTAATACACAGATTATAACCTAAGATTAGCGTTTCCATAAAATTTCTTTTCAATTGATTTGAAATGGTTTTAGTTGTTTGGCATTCTTTTGTTAGACATGTTCTGTAGTTGGTATTTCATATACATGTTCTACTGTTATAAACATTAATTTGCGCTTATTGGTATTTAGGAAGGACAAAGTTTCAAGTTTTTAAAGTTATATATCTAAATGTGTTTTCAATATATTGATAATATCCATCAAATCAAATCTCATTGGTAATTTTTCTCTGCTTTACCGTTTATATTTGACATGAAACTATCCATTACATTTTATGTTTTACAGATTCAAAATACAGAAGCTCTCAGACCAAAAAATTCATAGTAGACATGGACTTCAGTGTTTGTCTTGAGAAAAATGTGTAATCCAACACTGACAATGTTTAAAGATCAGCTGATTCCTCAACCTTTGTGTGATCTGGATATGGGCTTTAAGTCAGAAAGTATGCTTTAATGTTCAACTTTGTATTATTGATTACTGTAAACTTTCATTATCAGATATTGTTTCAGGGTTTGTTTGAGTCAGCTATACCGTGTGAAAATTTTCATCACATTTTTCTCAGGAACTACGTTACAAGGATTTCTGAAATTTGGTTTCAGGGTTTATATTAGTCCATTATACTGTGTGATTTGTTTCAGATTCATTACTCAACTACTTCCTGTTTACGAACACTTACATATTTTTACACTAATAAAATTATCTAGTTGTGGTGGGGTATCATCAGTGAGCAGTAGCTCACAGTTTCACTTTTATTTTGCGGTCGTATATTGGTATCGTCATCGTCGTCGTCTTCGTCATTCAAGTCAGTTAGTTTCGGACAATAACTATAGTATAAGTAAATAGAAATCCATGACATTTATACACAAGGTTTATAACCTCAAAAGGAAGGTTGGGATTGATTTTGGGGTTATGGTCCCAACAGTTTAGGAATTAGGGGCCAAAAAGGCCCAAATAAGCATTTTAGTAGTTTCCTGACAATAACTTGTGTTTAAGTGTATGAATCTCTGAAATTATACCACAAGTTTCCATACCATAAAGGGATGGTTAGGATTGACTTTAGGGGTTATGGCTCAAACCATTTAGGAATTGGGGCAAAAAGGGAGAAACAAGGGTTTCCTGGTTAATGGACAATTTTAAAGCAGTGTAAGGGAGGTCATCCAATCACATTTATAGAACAATATATTTGAATTGGTAATTATGGTTGCAAACTCCATTAGAAATTCTTTGACTACAGTTATTCTGTGTAAGAAATCTATTATGTGTCAATATTTAATTACAATCCAAATTCAATTCCAAGTGCTAATATTGTGTCCATTTTTGCCCAAACTGTTCAGGGTTGGACCTCTGCAGTCCATACATGTGATGGACTGTGAAACTCAAATCAGGAGATTGGGAAATTTTGGTCAGGAGATTAGGCCTCAGATCAGGAGGTTTTTATCGACATAAATTTTGTCGTAAATGTAACCGTATGATGCAGAAATTGTCTTTTAAGTGTTTTTCTTTAACTTTTCATCAGAATGTAATGTTTATAGTACCCTTGTAGCCTTTCTATTTGAATGATATCACATTATTAAAAAATATTGAGAAGATTCTGTTTCTTGTTTTGTTTTGAAAATTATAGTTGACAACTTGTAATTAATGCATTATGACCTTTTCTTTGTGTACAAAATTGTGTTCATATCCACATCTACTTATAAATGGTAACCTTATAGGCAAGTAAAACCACAATTGGATGATCATAAGAAAATAAAATCCTACAATTGTAGGTCAGACTTAATATGTAAATTACAATTTAAGCCTTGAAAAGAAGTCTAGATTCCTCAAATAATTTTTAAATTTATGTTTTTATTTGTCCAAGACATTTAAAATCATTTAATTACCATTCTTATATGACTATTTGATTAAAATATTATTCATTTATATTTTTCTTACAATTTACATTATTGAAAGAAATATAACTTAAAACAGGATAAATCAAAGGGAAGTAACCCAATTTTCCAATACACATAGTTTTTATTACACAACGGCAGTTAGCCAGAGGTAAACATCGTTGATTACCAGTATGTTTGACACCCAAGCTGTCAAGTGAAGCCATATAATTATACATCTTCTTTGATTTACAGGTAAAATTTAACACAGGTGTCAGTTACACCCGTAGTACTACCTATAAACAAATTATAAAAATGGCGGCTGAAAATTTTCATTCATGAAATATTTCATACACGGGATTTTTCTCCTGGACGGGAGGACGGAGGAGACCCTGAAAACGGATAATTGTACTCCCGTCGGAGGTTCACATGTATGGCAGTCATATCCAGCTGCGCTCAGCGAAGCAATTTATTATTTTTATGTTGTTTGAATTTCTGAAGAAAAGTTGTAGTATTATTTTAGTCCTTACAACAAATTGAAAAGTAGAATACCATATGGATTATTGTTTGAACAGTAAAAGTCAGTAAAGATATGAAAAGAAAACTATTATAGAAATTGATTTTATATTTTAAGATATGTCTTTGTTTGAATGGATGGAAGATAAAGGTCTGCAAATTGGTCAAAGTTTAACAACAGCACTTTCAGAAGAACTGATGGAATATTTTGGTGTAAAATCATTCCTTTATGAAGAATCGTGTGACAGAAATGAAATACCATATAGAGGTGCTGTTAATGGGTGGAATACTACAGGTAATTGATTAATCTAACAGTGGTTTATTGCAATGGTATAGCAAAATATTGTCCTGTGAAATATTGTCCCTCAGTACAAAGTTACAGGATAATCTATCATTATATTTTTAGCTAACTGTTTCGAAGGAACTGTGAGCTTTTGCCATCACTTGGCGTCCGTCGTCGCTCTGTCGTCGTCCGTCGTCAATCCGTCTGGTGTAAACTATTTCAAACATCTTCTCCTCTGAAACTACTGAACCAATTCCAACCAAACTTAAGCTGAATGATCCTTAGGGTATCTAGAAAGTTTGTGTTTTATTTTCTGTTTCGTCCAAAAACATGGCCGCCATGGCTAAAAATAGAACATAAGGGTAGAATGCAGTTTTGAGCTTATATCTCAAAACCAAAGCATTTAGAGCAAATCTAACATGGGGTAAAAGTGTTCCTTAGGTCAAGTTCTATCAGCCCTGAAATTTTCAGATGAATCTAATAACCCATTGTTGGGTTGCTGCCACTAAATTGGTAATTTTAAGGAAATTTTGCAGTTTTGGTTATTATCTTGAATATTATTAATGATAAAGATAAACTGTGAACAGCAGAAATGTTCAGCAAAGTAAGATCTACAAATTAGTTTATATGACCAAAATTGTCAATTGATCCCTTAAGGAGTTATTGCCCTTTAAGGACAATTTTACACAATTTGTTTATCATGTTTTCTAACTTTAAAAATCTTCTCCTTTGAAACTACTGAACCAATGCCAACCAAACTTAAACTGAATGATCCTTAGGGTATCTAGAATAAAGTTTGTGTTTTATTTTCTGTTTCATCAAAAACATGGCCGCCATGGCTAAAAATAGAACATAGGGTAAAATGCAGTTTTGGTTTATATCTCAAACACTATTGCATTAAGAGCAAATCTGATGTGAGGTAAAATGTTCATTAGGTGAAGTTCTATCAGCCATGAAATTTTCAGATGAATCTAACAACCCATTGTTGGGTTGCTGCCACTAAATTGGTAATTTTAAGGAAATTTTGCAGTTTTGGTTATTATCTTGAATATTATTAATGATAAAGATAAACTGTAAACAGCAAAATGTTCAGCAAAGTAAGATCTACAAATAAGTTTATATAACCAAAATTGTTAATTGACTCCTTAAGGAGTTATTGCCCTTTAAGGACAATTTTACACAATTTGTTTATCGTGTTTTCCAACTTTAAAAAAATCTTCTCCTCTGAAACTACTGAACCAATTCCAACCAAACTTAAGCTGAATGATCCTTAGGGTATCTAGAATAAAGTTTGTGTTTTATTTTCTGTTTCCTCAGAAAACATGGTTGCCATGGCTAAAAATAGAACATAGGGTAAAATGCAGTTTTCGACTTATCTCTCAAAAACTAAAGCATTTAGAGGAAATCAGACAAGAAGTTAAAGTATTCATTAGGTCAAGGTCTACCTACTCTGAAATTATCAGCCAAATCGGTATCTGATTTTTAGGTTATTGCCCCTGAATTGATGAGTTATTTTGCAGTTTTCGGTTATTATCTTGAATATTATTATAGATAAAGATAAACTGTAAATAACAAAAATATTCAACCAAGTAAGATCTACAAATAAGTTTATATGACCAAAATTGACAACTGACCCTTGAGGAGTTATTGCCCTTTAAAGACAATTTTCACAATTTGTATATCTAGTTTGCTTACCTTAAAAATCTTCTCCTTTGAAACTGCTGAATCAATTTCAGCCAAACTTGGTCTGAATGAGTTTCAGAGTATCTAGTATAAATTTTGTATTTAATTTTCTTGTATGTCAAGAAACATAGCCACTATGGCTAAAATGGAACATAGGGTAATATGCTTTTTTGCTTTTGAAGAAAATATGACAGATACAAAGAACATTTAAATGGAATTTTAAGCCACTCATTAATATATATTGAAAAGCAAAATAATCATTGATGAAAGATTTAAGCAAAAATTACAGGTGAGCGATTCAGGCTCTTGAGAGCCTCTTGTTTCACTTCAATGAAATAATGTTCACAATAAGGATATTCCTTGTATCGACCTCATACAAAGTTCCATTTTGCATGTTCAAGTCATATTGGCTTGATCACAACACCATTGATACTTTGATAAGTAACTTAATTGTTTGTTTGTTTTTGCAATGTTAAGGATGAATATACCAGGCTTATTAGTTCAGACTGTTTATTTTCATTTTGACTATTCCATTCACAAATAAAGTTTTTGGCTTTTGTCATCCCTAACATCCATTCATTTATTTATTTCAAGTCCAGCCCAAAGGCTTTGAAAAATATTCGAGGCAGCCAGACATCATTATCTATTCCAAATTTTAATCCCTTGAGACTTAGCAACAAATGGCAATCATGGTAATCAGTTGGGCATCATATAAATAATGATTGATATAAATTTGAAATTTAACTATTTAGATGTTCTGACTTAAAATGTTAAATATGTTTGGTTCAGGCTCTGCAAAACAAGTCAAAATATAGTTTTACGATAAAGTTCAAACAATACTACAGTTTTAGAAGCAGTTCTCCAGCCGTTAACCCTGACTGTTTTTTTCTCGAGCAACCGATTTTATTACAGCTTCTTTTAAAGGAAAATGAATATTAATCACACATTATAGGTGTAGTACACTAATTAAAGATGTGCATAATGATAAGGGAATATAATTATGTTTAAGAGATATAATTCAATTACTTTGCAAAGTATTTTTATATAATGCAGCAGCGACAAAATGTCCAAGGGCATATTAATTTACCCTGTCCGTCCATTTGTTTGCCTGTAAGTCCGTTCGTCCGTCCAGATTAGGATACATAGTTTTCTTGCTAACTCCTACAGTTTTGGAGGTACAACATTAATATTGTGTAGGATGTTCATACACATAATGAAGGTGTGCATGGCCTCAGGATTTTGATTTCTTTTAAATTTCTGAAAATGACAGCTAGTTGGATTCAGTCATTTTTTTGTACTAGCTGCATAAAGAGATCATGGTTTGTCCAACTATCTCCTCCTACAGTTACATCATCATACATAGTGTTAAATTTATGATTCCCTTTGGTCAAGTGGGAGTTTCATTTGTGTCTTACAGACAGCGTAACCTTTTAAGTTGTATGCCAACATCACTGTTTGTCAAATCTAAACTATGTGGAACTATACTCATGCATATGGCAGAGCAGAAAAGGGGGTTGTACATATCTAGTGTTTTGTTTGCTCACTCACAGTTCTAGATTTTTCTTGTTCCAGTTTTAAAAGCTGCATATATAGACACCTTAAACTGCCGTTGCACAATGCTTTGTTTGAAATCTGCCACTTTTAGCCTATACAGGTTGTTTATATGATTTTATTGTTGCTTGCATGATCCAGATTTATTTCTTATTCATGTACTTATTTAGCCATTTACTTTTATTTTATAATTTTTAGCATGTCCAGTGTCTGTATCTTTACCTAAGATACACAGTACCATAAGCTGTGTTTTGTCTTCCCAATGTACAGGAGTTACTTGTTGTGTAGAGGTTGGAAAAATCAGGAAATCATTCACAGTTTATGTAGATATTAATGGCTGTAATATGAAACTGTCTTTGGAATTGAGAAAAGGCATTTTGAAATCCCACTAATTGATTACAACTGGGGTAAGTTATGATAGATATATCTTAGCTTAGATACTGTGGATTCATTTATTTTGTGGGTACCAATTTTCGTGGATTGAGGAAAACTAGCATTTTCCTGTATATTTAATTTTGTTGTTTTGGCAAAGTCTGCATATACTCCTTAAGAAAACTTGTAATTGGTTGAACATCTAATTTCGTGGTTTCACTTTACCCACGAAATCAACGAAAATTGGTATCCAACGAATATTAATGAATCCACAGCAGAGATGGAAACAGTTTTATCGTATATTGGTATGACGTTGGCGTCGTCGTCGATATTGGTATGACGTTGGCATCGTCGTCGTCCAAGACGCATTGGTTTTCGCACTCTAACTTTAGTTTAAGTATATGGATCTCTATGAAATTTTACCATAAGGTTCAATATCACAAAAGGAAGGTTGGGATAGATTTTGGGGTTATGGTACCAACAGTTAAGGAATTAGGGGCCAAAAGGGCCAAAATAAGCATTTTGTAACTTCCAGACATAACTTGTGTGTTAGTGTATGGATCTCTCTGACATTGTACCACAAGGTTCCATATCACAAAGGGAATGCTGGGATTGATTTTTGGGGTAATTGCCTCAAAATTTTAGGAATTAGGGGCCAAAAAAGGGGCAAAAAACAAGCATTTTTCTAGTTTCATGACAATAACTTGTGTGTAAGTGTATGGATCTTTCTGAAATTGTACTACAAGGTTCCATATCACAAAGGGAAAGCTGGAATTGAGTTTGGGGTTAATTGCCTGAAACGTTTAGGAATTAGGGGCCAAAAAATAAGCATTTTTCTAGTTTCCAGACAATAACTTGTGTTCAAGTGTATGGATCTCTCTGAAATTGTACTGCAAGGTACCATACCTCAAAGGGAAGGCTGGGATTGAGTTTGGGGGTGATGAATCATAAGGGGGTTCAAAAAATTGGGGGATTTTTTTTCTTTTTTTTTTCTTTAAAATTTTCCATTTTAAGTTGGTTATTTCTGATTTATATTTAAAAGCAAATAATAATGATATGGCAGGAGATACACACCAAACAGGATGTGTAAATTATTATATAATAAGTATTGTGCAATAGCAAGAAATTTTCAATTGCACAGTATTGCGCAATAGCAAGAAATCTTCAATTGCACAGTATTGCGCAATAGCAAGAAATATCCAATAGCACAATATTGCGCAATAGCAAGAAATTGTCAATTGTACAGTATTGCAATAGCAAGAAATATTCAATTGCACAGTATTGCGCAATTGCAAGAATATTCAATTGCACAGTATTGTGCAAAAGAAGATACTTTGTATAAATTGCTTATTTCTTGACCAATTTCAATGGGGTTTTATTCTTGAACTCTTGGGGTTCTTTAATATGCTGAATCTAACCGTGTATTAAGTTTCTGGATTTTGGGCCCGTTTTAAGTTGGTCCACATTGAGGTCCAAAGGGTCCAAAATTAAACTTTGTTTGATTTCATCAAAATTGAATTATTGGGGTTCTTTGATATGCCGAATCTAACCGTGTATTTAGATTCTTAATTTTTGGTCCTGTTTTCAAATTGGTCTACATTAAGGTCCAAAGGGTCCAAAATTAAACTTAGTTTGATTTTAACAAAATTGAATTCTTAGGGTTCTTTGATATGCTGAATCTAAGCATGTATTTAGATTTTGATTATGGGCCCAGTTTTCAAGTTGGTCCAAATCGGGTCCAAAATTAAACTTTGTTTGATTTCAACAAAATTGAATATATGGGGTTCTTTGATATGCTGAATCTAACCATGTATTTAGATTTTTGATTTTTGGGCCCGTTATCAACTTTGTCCACATTGAGGTCAAAAGGGTCCAAAATTAAACTTTGTTTGATTTCATCAAAATTGAACTCTTGGGGTTCTTTGATATGCTGAATCTAACCATGTATTTAGATTTTGGATATTGGACCATAATAGGTGAATGTCCAATTTGAAATTTTTAAGTTCTTAGACCACATTCATTCTGTGTCAGAAACCTATGGTGTGTCAAATATTTAATCACAATCCAAATTCAGAGCTGTATCAAGCTTGAATGTTGTGTCCATACTTGCCCCAACTGTTCAGGGTTCGACTTCTGCGGTCGTATCAAGCTGCGCCCTGGAGCATTTTATTTTTCCTGTCAGACATTGGGGCCTACAGGGTACCAAGTTTTGCCAGACCCATCACATTTCTGCCAGACCTATATTTTCACTCAAAAATCAAATGAGATGCTAATGAACAAACGTTAATTTTGATTTTGTTTTATATTATTACCTGTGATTCATAAAAATAGTAGTTTATCGCCGGTACTGCTACGTTTCCCGTGCGAAAGGCAAATTGTGCATGTCATCATGTTGTTGTTATTCAGTAACCATGATCGCCCCTCTTGCCATTTTGGATTGAATGACCTTTCAGGTCGTTTCTCCTTTTCAGTACAAGGACCGCTTAACAGCTTAATCAACTTGAATAGGTGACTGGTTTGGCCTTTACCGGTTTCACCCACTTACAAATTTTATCGGCCATGACATATTTCCTGACCTTATCAACTATGCTTAATAGACCTCCTTCCTGAAGAGCAAATTTCTAAAACCAGAAACATGAATAGTTTGGGGCGAAATAAACATGGTACGAAAAGACTGTCACTGGGCGGAAATACTGGTTCCTGAAGTTAGAAAAAGCGAGGAACAGGAAATTTACTTTATGAAAGATGATCACAATTTTATAAACAAAATACTCTGCCGGGACCGACGGGAATTAAGTTTTAGCGGACCCAAGCAGACTAAAATATTGCCGGCCATCAGGTCCTGCACAGCAACGAGTTTTGCGGACCTACATAAATTCTGCCCTTAGGTCCGACAGGTCCGACGATTAGTTGCATCTCTGCACAGTAACATATAATTTTTTTTTAAAGTTTGCTTATGAAAAATTCTGAAATTTTAAAGAACAAATACCATAAGAGTACACATCAGCTTTGATGAATGTGTGCTGAATTCTGGTAATTGAGGACCACATCAATAAGGAAACAAATGCATGTTCTACAATTATTTTCAAATAAAAATAAGTGAACAGAAATCATACCTTATAGCTGGCTTTTGCTGGTACGTTGCCATTACATAAATCTGTTTTGATTATGAAGCCCTGTTTATTTAACTGAAAGATTTAAAGAAATGCCAGAAATAAACTTATATTGTTTGAGGAATACATCTTACAAAAAGTCCCAAAACCAAAACAGGGCTGTATATGAAAACTTTTATATATTCAGGATCTATTTTAAGAAATCACTAAGGGCTGTTCCATTAAAACATACATGTTCCAGGGAGGGCACTTTAAAATGGGGTAGCCACTTATTTTCATGATGCAAAAACATTAATGACACCAACCCATATTTGAGATTTTGAAGTGCCTTCCTGGGTCCCATGTATTTTTTATGGAACAGCCCTGTCTATTTTCACATTATGATTGAGGTTTGTGTCTTATTTCAGGAACTGAAGAAACATTTAGTTTGCTGAGTGTTATTAAATTAAGGTAAATGGAAAAAATGCTATAGTTAGGTTAAAGTTTTGTTCGTGTAAATTCTGGAACAAACTAGAGTTAAAGTTACTGTTCCTCATGAAAAATGCTGAATGTTTTCTAGGAAAATCCATAATATGACATGATGGGAGATTTTCCTATATTTATTGAAAGACTTTCAGATCGTGTTAAACAATTAGAACTATGGCTTGAACATATGCATTGTTTGTATGATAAAAATTTGAATATTATGGATTCAAATAATTTCATTGGAAGCAATTTGGATTGAGAAAACTTTTAATTGAATAAATACAAGATTTATGGCTTTGAAAACTTTTGCCTATTCTTAAGAAGTTGTCATTTTGTTAAGTTGGAAAATCTGAGTTCAACAACACCAAAGAATTACAAGAAAAATGGTTCCAGTATCTTAATGTTAGAAATGAATCACATTAATGAACTAGGGTCAATTAACTGTTTTCAGGTTTTCTATCCATGATCTGCAAGGAGAACAGAAATATCTGTTGAACTTGAAACTTAGTGTATGTTTGGAACCTGATCGATCCTGTCTTATATCTTCAACAATTCTGGAAAATTTTAAACTGCCAAAACTAGGCTGCGACTGGTCTGATGCAAGATTTAAAATACCAGGTAAAATAGCATGTATCAAAAATAAGTTATTGGATGAAAAGGGTAATTTAAGTAAAAATAAAAAATAAAATCATTTTGTCAGTATATTTCAATGCATAGTGAAGATTATGCACAGATATTGTTAGTGATTGAATTTGGCAGGGGTTCAAATTAGCGGTGGTCCGAGGTCCGTGACCTTCCACTATTGCAATCAGACTTCGTTTTGGTTACTAGCTATGCCCGACGGACCTTCGATTTAAAAAAATAATTCTGAAAATAAAATTAACTTTGCCGACCTTTTAATCAAAATTTCCAAACGATCTCAAAATTTATTTTCATCTTTATTATTCATGACAGCAATGTTCAATTTGTTCAACCGGTAGCTTTATACCGAAAATCGCCAACAAGTAATGTGTAAATCCGAGTAAAATCGTATCTGACTGACTAAAACAACATTGAAAAACAATGGATGCCATAAACCGGAAATGAAGACAATTACAATGCGGAACAGATTCTGGGGCGGATAAGGGTAATTCGGGTTTGCCAATCAAATAAAATAAAAAATAATAGTTCCAGACAGGTGACAAAATACATCTTTGATGATGAAATATAAACACTAGAATTGAAAACCAAAAGATATATGGAAAAGAAAGAAAAGCAGGAAATAATTTATACAGAAACTCAAAATTACTTTTAGTTCACAAATTTTCATGTCAAAATCCAACAAAATGTGACAGTAATTTTCTTTATCATTAATAAATGTTGATATTACATGTAGATGTTTTTATAGTGTAAACATATTACTACAATTCCAAGAGGTAATTTCTTCTCAATTTTGAAGGGCCAGTAAAATCTGGAAGTTTCTTAAATTTATACTTTATTTTCACAGAGGAACTAATATAATAGTGCAACTAGATATGATACACTTAAACAGCTTTGAATTTAAACTGTTACTTTAATTGTATACTAGTGTATGAATTGAACAATATAAAAAGAGATACATATAGCCCTTTATATTATAGTAAAACTACAAGACAACACACCCACCCACAGTGACACTCTCCCAATACCAAAATAAAAGATTGTGTGAATTCATAATTTACAAGACAATTACATTTATTATTAAACATGTTATACAACAGTGACACTAACAATCAAACAAGCTTACCTAACACCAAAAGCACATTAATTTTGTACCTTACTGAGTTATGAAATATTTCAAATAAAAGTAGGACCTGGAATTTAGGTTGTGTGGACCTTTCAGTTTGAGTGTCAAAGGTCCTGGACCTTCCAGTACCAAATGTTAATTTGAACCCCTGCTTTGGTGTGTTATTTTAAAACATAAGCTGATCTTATACTATAAAAGATCTTTCATTTGGTGGGTATCAGGTTCTTGTGTTTGGAAATTCATAGATTTCAGAATAACCTGACTTTTATCAAACAAAAGAAACTCTTCATGAGAAATAAAAGTTGAATTATCATTCAGTTTGAGTTTATAGAGATTAAGTAGGTATAATCCTCTATTCAGTTGTATAGTACATAGTGCAGATGCTTGTATTCAATCTATATCTCTAGGTTATATAAATAGGGTTTTATCCAAAGGTTTAAACCTATAAGAGTTTCTTTCCATATATGAATTGGGACTCAAGTTGTTATATTTCATATTGCATTTAAATTCCTGGAAATAACTAACCATTAAAACCATGAAAATTGTTACCAACGAATAAAGGTACTTTCAAAGTATTTACAAAACAATGTAGGGGTGAAAATAGAAAAAATTTGATTGTATGAAGTAGAAATCTGTTATGATAATTCTTTTCCATCAATTTGCCTGTGAGAATGAGAATGCAGATTCCTAGATGATAATAGATTATTGTTGGTCAACGAGGAGATGATTTTCTTGCTTGAGCTGGTACGGCAAAAGTGAGAAAAGCAATCGAGTTGAGATGACCAATGATAATCTGTTTTAAAGCTATTTTGCCTAAGACAACATTGATGTTTACATTGACAATGGCATGTGTGCCCTTAGTTTCGATAATTTTCATATCACTCTACCGTGCTGAAAAGGAAATTATCAGTCAGTAAGATCTAAGGAAAATTTCGTAAAATAGCTATAATGTCGTGTAATACAACTTTTCATTAGCCCCAAAATGAACCAACTACTAAGCTCTGAAATCCTGTATTTTTGGCTGTAGAGAGGTTTAAAATTTTATCAATCAAGATTTTGTTGTTCAGAATTCAGAATCAGAAATGTATGTAAGACCATTAGAGTTATGAAGTAGGTTATGAATAAAATTCACCTTCAAAAAAATAAATGAATTACAATTTCATTAAATGCAATATGAACAGTTATAGATACAGGCAAAATGTATAAATTGATGATTACTTTTTATTCTGTAGACTTTTCATTGACAAAGTTTAAAGCTGAAAACAGTATAATAGGAGAAGTGAATGGTTTGCTGCTAACTAAACTAATTGAAGAACTAGGAATATCTACATATCTTGAAGAAGTACAATGTAGTAGAACACTTCCACCATACTTATCCTCCACAGATGGCTGGACTAATGGTAGGTTTATTTAGTTTGATAATGTAATTGCTACTCTAGAGAAAGTGTGGAATTGTATGAATCATTTATAATAGCAGATTTAAAGGTTGGGCCCAACTATAATGATTCTGGAAAAAAGTGATTTCTGCATGCAAAGTGTTTTTTTTTTTTTTTTTACCAACAATTATCCTGAAAACTCTCTTGTATAGCTAAGTTATGATTTGGTACAAATTTTATTTTGTTTGACTAACTGATTTATGGCCCTTTCCATGCATATTAGTTTTAGTACAGGTTACACAGGTATGTCTTACAACCTTTTGACTTGTGATGAAATTTAGACTTTTCCTGCATTGACTTCCTTGGAAGATTTTGAACAGATTTATTGGCTTATAATGCATTGAGAAGGTTCAAAGCCAGGATAAGTTTCAAGTAGAAGCTTTAATACTTACCTTTTATTAAGGTTTTTATGTTGCTTGACAGAGTCAAAAGCGTGACATAGGTATGCTGTTTCGGCGTCGGCGTAAGCCATGTATTAGTTTGTGATTAGGTCAGTTTATGGGAACCACTAGTGGTAAGTCAAAGATACTTGGTCTGCAGTTGTATTTGTATTGGCACATCTCATTACCTTGGAGATTATTTGGCCCGCCTCAATTATGGTCTATTGACTTTGAAATTTTGCTAAGTTTTCATGTATTAGTTTGTGATTAGGTCAGTTTATGGGGAACCACTAGTGGTAAGTTTATGATAATTGGTATGCAGTTGTATAAGCATTGGCATACCTCATTTCCATGGAAATTATTTGGCCCCCCCTCAGTCATGGTCTATTGACTTTGAAACTTTGCTAAGTTTTCATGTATTAGTTTGTGATTAGGTCAGTTTATGGGGAACCACTAGTGGTAAGTTTATGATAATTGGTATGCAGTTGTATAAGCATTAGCATATCTCATTTCCATGGAGATTATTTGACCCCCCCTCAGTCATGGTCTATTGACTTTGAAACTTTGCTTAGTTTTCATGTATTAGTTTGTGATTAGGTCGGTTTGTGGGGAACCACTAGAGGTAAATCAATGATATTTGGTATGCAGTTGTATTAGCATTGGTTATCACATCACCATGGAGATTATTTGACCCTGCTCCTCAGTTATGGTCTATTGACTTTGAAATTTTGCTTAGTTTACATGTATTAGTTTGTGTTATGGTTTGTTTAAAGGAACTACTTATGATAACTCAATGGTATTTGGTATGCAGTTGTATTAGCATTGGAACATCTCATTTCCATGGAGATGGTTTAGCCTTGTACCTTCAGTCATGGTTCATTGACGTTAAATATTTGCAAAACTTACATGTTAAAGTGTTGCTATTTTAAATTCAACATTTGCATTATCGAAATTACAAAAAGCGAGACATATCTCTGTGATAACAGTTTATTATTATATTTTACTGATATATTGAAATAATGGCATCAAGATTAAAATATTTTTGTTCTCAATATTTACAGATTGTAGCTCTACATCTATGTCTGGCCTGCCACCATTGTCTGGTCCTGTCCCTGTCACCTGATGGATACCTGTACAGGTATACAGTGCTGTATTGATGTAGAACAGCTGAGCAGGTCCATCAGTGCATATCTGATTGTTGATACATGTAGTTACAGCTTAGAAATTGGAATAGAGAAGCTCACCTTTAAAAGTCTCTTTTGAATTTGACTTTGACCAAAAGCAAAGCTTTAGTCTTTTAATATCTTAAATATTGAGTAAGTATAAATGTTTTTATTATTTAGCAGATCGACTGGACTACATCTATTTTTGCTAACAAAACAAAAGAAAACGCTCAAATTATACTTTTCACCATCTCAATGAATGATGACAAAACCTTTAAATAATTTAGAATTAAAAAACCAAAGACTTATCATATATGATAGTTATAGTTAAGATGTCAACAAAGAGGCAATTGCAAAAGTTAACCTGCCATTTATGTTAAAAATAATAAAGATTTAGATGATGACAAATGTTCTAAACTCAAAAGCAGTAACAAAATGGAAAATTCACTATCAAGAATGGAAAATATATAAAAATCAACCACTGGAACAAACTGATGATGAATGCTTATTTTAGACTACTCTGATCTGTAGATGTGCCTTCCTAGCAAAGGAAAGATTTATTGTAAAACCAGTTGTAAATTCAATGTAGGAACTTTAATTTGTAAGACAGTATAAATAAGATATTAAGATTTTTATTTTGTTGTAGTTATTCCATAGATGATCTGAAGTCCCAAGGTTTATTGTTGATCAACCTGAATGTGAGTGTATGTTTTGAATTCCATGGAAGCTGTGAATTTACAATCATAATATTAAAGGATGTTTCTCTACCTAAACCACTGTGTAGTTGGCAAGATGGTTTTTGACCTAGGTATGTTCTATCATTGTAACTATTTGACTTTTGATATCTGTTCTGTTTGCAATATTTTGAACAATTTTTACAAATAAATGTAACTGTCATTTTACAATTATTAAAAATTAGAACTTAAGCCTCATGAAATTAAACTTTATATATTTCTTAATATCGCTTTATTTTAATATTTATGCAGATGATACTGGTTTGATTTCCAAAACACCACTAGATCTTCAAAGACAAATAGATATTTTTCATAATTATTGTAAAACTTGAGATTAAAATTATTGTATCCAAAACGAAAATGTTTGTTTTTCATGTGGGAAGATTACCAGATTATTTACCCTTCATTTTGATAATTAAGAGGTAGAATACATTAAAGAGTTAAGTTTTTTACAAAAACTGGAAATTATAAATAGGCAATTTAAAGGTGGAAAAGGCACAATAGCTATTTATTAAATACTTAAAAGGAAATTTTTAATAGACTATCAGTTTCTTGTCAGTTAGATCTTTTGACAAAGCAAAATCTGTTCTTTAATATGGATAGGAAATACAGAGATTCAGAAAGTGTGATATTATAGAAAAGGTTCATCTAAAATTTTATAAGTTGCCTTGAATCTGAATTTTTCACTCAACTATTTGATATATGGTGAACTCAGACTTTTAAATGATATCTGTTTGAAAGCAAGATTTTGGGATCAAAATAGTCTCATGTGTATACAAAATATAGACAAGGAAGTGTGTCCTCCTGAATAAATTGAAATTGTTATTATTTGTGTATGTATTTTATTTACATTTTAATTATTTAATGTGATGTCTTCTCTGTACCTATGTATTGGGTGATTAGAAAGAAGATTTATAAATACATGATTCATTTTGCCCGTATATTGCCTCTCCTCTCACATATATATTCAACAGAATGATAGATACTGGTATCTATCCTTCATTACTGAAAAATGCTAAGGTAACACCAGTTTACAAAGATGGTGACAAGGTTTTCGCAACAAATTATAGACCCATATCTGTTCTTCCATCTCTATCAAAAGTATTAGAAAGGCATGTCTCAAATAACATGTACAAGTACTTGTCTAAATTTAAACTTTACATCCTACACAATCAGGTCATACCTGTCAACCTATGACAATGAAAATGCAGGTGATGACCTGCATAGAAGAATGAAATCTCAGGTCATAATGCGTACAAACTTTTTCGAGCTGAATTTCAGTATTTAGGGACATTTTCTTATAATTTATATCAAAATTTCCAAAACATGTCAACATGGTTAAGTAATATAAAATGTACATATTATTACTTCATTGCACTCAATAGATTTTTGTTATATTGCCTTAACTCCTTTTCATATTCATTCCATGACATTTAATGTGCCAATTTCTGTTTTCATTGCATACATTAGTGCAGTTTTATCATTTGAACATACCAGAGGTTGATATTCGAATATAATAAGATAAAGTTAAACAATTAAAAGAGGTATAGATGAAAAAGTAATTTTCAAAATTTTTATTTTTAATTGTTCTAAGGTAGAAAATAAGTAAATGTTTTATTTTGATATGTTTTGCTTTCAATTCATTTCAGATTTAATCTTTTACAAAAGAAACATAAGTTTAAGGAGATTATTGTGAGATGACAATAAAGGGAAGTAACTCGAATTGATTTTAAAACAACTTTGAAATACACAAATTATTTACACCTAAAACTAAGGTAATTGGTGTTAATTAACAGTGTGTTTGACACCAAAGCTGTCAAGTGAAGCCATGCACTGAAATGGGTCACTTGATTTGAGTTAACACAGGTAGTTGAACTTTTGTCCAGGAAGAAATACGAATTTACGGTTATTTCAAAGGAAAATCACCTACGAAATCAGTCTGAAGGCTTAGGAATCCGGGTGAAAACGGGTTATTTTCCAATTCGGGTTATTTGGTCACCGGTGGGTGTCCGGGTGACCCTCAGAATTGTGAAAATCTCGGGTCACACCCGCAGGATCCGGGTCAGTTGACAGGTATGTCAGGTTTCAGGCCATATCATTCTTGTGAAACTGCACTTATTGATATCATTGACAAATAGCTGCAAGAAATGAATGATGGTAATTTAAACCAAGCAATACTGTTGGACTTCAAAAAGCATTTGATCTTGTAGATCATGACATTCTTTGCTTAAAGCTTGCTATTTACAGATTCAGTGAGTCTGCAGTAGGTTTTTCAGGTCATACCTAAGTAATAGAACACAGCAAGTAAACATTTGCAATGTTAAGTCTGATAAAAAGATGTGAAATTTGGTGTCCCCAAGGATCTATACTAGGTCCTCTATTATTTGTCTTATTTATAAATAACCTTCGCCTTTGCATTAAAAATTGTAAAACAGACTTGTATGATGATGATACTACTCTTCATAAATCCGGAAAAACATAGAAAATTTACATGATGATGTACAAGAAGATTTATGCAGAGTTGAAGAATGGTGCAAAATGAATAATATGTTCATCAATACCAAAAAAACCAAAATGTTTGGTTACTGAAACAAGTCAGAAGTTATCAACTCAATCTTCTCAACCAAATTTACTAATAAATTCAGAAACACTACAAAATTCATCATGTGAAAATTATTAGGTGTTAAAATTGACAGCACACTTAGCTGGACAAATCAAATTGCTCAAATTTGTGCTAGCATTTCATCAAGAATATACCTTCTTTCTAAATTAAAGAAATTTTTAGATATTAATGCCAGGAAAGCATATTATAATGGGTATATTCTGCCACTCATCGATTACTGCTGTATTGTTTGGGAGAATGTAAAATGATGGGATAGTAAGAATATTAAAACTTCAAAAGAGCAGCAAGATTAATTCTTGATGCAGACCCTTTATCCCCATCAGCCCTCTTATTTAAAGAACTTGGATAGATGACAGTAGAAAACAGAATCAAATACCACAAATATTTACTACTATATAAATGTATGTTAAAAGAAGCACCACAGTACCTACTTCAAAAGTTTCAACATATATCTGTTAATAATCCTTATGCTTTAAGGGTGTTACTCAAGGTAATTTGATAGTTCCTAAGCCAAAACTGAACTGTTTAAAAATCTTTTGCTTATTCTGGATCAGTTTTATGGAACAGACTACCATATGAAATGTGTAAAGTGCAAAACACTTTTTCTTTTAAACAAATTATAAATCAATACTTGAGACAGTCCCAATATTCAGTCTTGAAATGATTGCAACTATTACTCTTTTTCTTTTCTTTTTTTTAGAATGTACGATTTTGATTTGTATATAATATCTATTTACTACATGCAATCTGTTACTATTTTATATGTTCTAATTATGGTACATATACATTGAACTATCATGACTATACGATTGTGTTAATATGTTGTATGTTTGCTTTTTCTCTTATTATTATTTTTACTTGTATTGTATATGAGGGCCTCAGGAAGATTAGTAATTGTAACTAACTGTGTTTACCCTCTTTAAATAAAGAATTTATTATTATTATTATTATTATTATTTTCAACATATTGTCTTCATTATTGATACCATCAGGAAGTAAAAATTAATTCAATATTTCTACTTTTCAGGATTTTCATTGAAGAATTGGACTCAGTTAAATGGAATAGATATGGATTCTGTGACAGATTATGCTGTAGATTTACTTCTAGAAGAGCTTGGTATAGCCAAATTCTTGTCTAATCCAGTGTGTAGCAGGACAGATGCTCCTTACAGTCCTAGTAATGGTGGATGGAATACAAGTAAGAACATTTTATTCATAAACAATATCAGCAGTTATAAATTTTATATTTATATGTCTCCTATAATAAGTTGAAATTTCATAGTGCCTTTCTTGTGTCTCATGCATGTTTAGATAAGATCAGACCTAATTTAGGTTTCTACAAAGATGTTCTGGTACTACTGTTATTGTTAGCATTTTATCTAGATTAATTCATTTCAGTGGCAGAATTTTGTGTTTACATAATTCCTATGAAATGATGTCTAATGAAATGAATGAACTTGCAAATACAGTGTCACAATTATTCTAGTCAGTTAAGTTGAAACCAGCAAACTAGTAGTATTTTTTTTATAAATAAATTTCACTATTATGGTAAAATGAAATGACCTACACTATGACAATTTTTTTTATAAATTTTCTCCAGCCTTTAAAATCACTTTTTTTCAGCTTGTGATAAATCTGTACATCTTCAGCCATTGACAGGACCAGTGACTTGTCATATACCAAATATCTGTACAGCTGTGGAATGTTGTATTGATGTGGATCCTATAAAACGATCTTTTCATGTGTTTATATTCCTTGATGCTTGTTCTTACAGACTGAGAATAGGAATTGAAAATATGAAATAGATATTTCCTTGTTTAATTATGAATTTGGTAATTACTTATTTTGATTGCTAGATATTGTTTCCTGTAGAAGAAAAAATATTTTTATATATTTTAAGCTGACATCTTCTTATCATAGCTTGCTCTACGAGGTGAACATGACATAGAAGTGGCTTTCTTGTCCCACATGCTTTTCCTGATCCCCAAACGTGATATCTTGTTGCCCAGGTATTCTGAATGTTGGTCTCATAGTCCATAATTTTGAATGTTTGGATTAAGTTGATGTAAGAACAATTTTTGATTTTATATAAGAAAAATAATTGACATAAACAAGACAAGATCTGCAAATAAGTTATATTTGCCTAAATAGTTACTTTTATAGGAGTGATTGCCTTTAAAAACTTAAGAAAATAAAGAAAATATTAAACAGAAAAAAATTATCAGCAATACAAGATCAACGGATTGAAAAATATATGTCATGATTTTTTCTAGTCCACATTGTTGAAGATGCTCATAGACCTAGGTGAGTGACACAAGCACTTTAAAACCTTTTTCTTTTCTGTATGCTGTTACCAAAAATGATATAATTTATTATTTATATTAATATAATTTGTACTTTTAGGTATTGTAGAACAGTTCAAGTTAACATCACTATTCACTATCAAGTAAGTGATGTCTTATAACTCTACTTTTAAACCTATTTAGATTATTTTGCTCTATCTGTCATTCTGCTAATTGATGTCTTATTCTTCACATACAAAACATTTTGCCAGAACTATTGTTTGGCACTAAAAATGTTTTATTTTGATTTTCTGTAAACTGTTGGAAATCTTAATTTGTGGTTTAAATCTGGATATTAAAAGAATTAAAGAAGTTATGTTAAAGGGAGATAACTCAAATAATTTAAAATGTTTCAGAAAGAATCTTGTATTTAAATTGAATTAAGAAAGCTTCAATGAACACGATTCCATAGAAAGCAGTTTTAAATCTGTGAGACAATTTTTTTTTCTTTTACAGCTATTCAATTTACAATCTTCTTGATGATGATGTTTTCATTGTGAATATGAATGTTAGTGTATGCCTGGAAAGAGATGAATGTTTGATACAGCATGTAGTGCTACAGGACATGTATTTACCAAAGACCTTCTGTAAATATAGCTCCAGCTCAACAGGTATAAAAAGCACAGATCTTATTAAATATGTTCTTAATAAACTGTTTAAATGCAGGATCCTTTGGAGGATTTTTTTTTGTTAAAAGAAAGTAACAGTTAGTTATATGGCTGTTAGCAACCACACATGAATGAAATTCACTATAAAATTATATTTGATAGTCTTGTTTTTATGTGAAAGTAAATAATACAGGATTTGCTAGAATTTACCCACATGATAAAATTCATATATATACAAATTTCTGTATTACGTCTGCAATAGCGACATATTATGTTACAGGATTTTCTGTGAGCAGTTTCCTTGGTAACAAAGGGCTGTCCATCAGTGACAACCTGAATGACATTGTCATTACTCAGATAATAAATCATTTGGGTATAGCTGATAATCTACAAAGTCCTCAATGTGTAGTGGCAGGAAGCACCTGGGTGAACGGTAAGAATGAAAACATAATTTTGGATTCAGTTAGATATTTTCATAATTTATTTTGTTTCATGATTTTTAGCTGAACCTTGTCAGAGCAACCTTTTGTATCATAAGTTCACATGTCATCATTTTTCCCCAATATGGCCTTTTAGAATATGATGTTTTAATCATATGTTTTCATATTATTCATTTAAAACAAGTACTGCTTCTTAAGGTTTGAGAAACATCTAATTATTTTAATGTGACCAACTCACAACTCTTACTTATTTTTAGTGCTTCTGTTTTGAAGATGAAAAAACTTTTTATACTGGAATCTGGAAACAATTTAAAACAATGTTATGAACAAAAATATTATAAAACGATTTTATAGATGAATATTAAGTTATTAACACTTTTAGTTTGCATATGATGTTGAGACTTGATCAAATTTTATAACTTTGAAATAAAAACAATTTGCAATGATGAAAACTATTTTAAGATTAATGTTCTTTTTCAGAATGTCCCCATTCTGTACAGTTGCCACAATTATCAGGAATAATTTCATGCACACTTATGAAGAGTTGTACAACTGTAGATTGCTGCTTTAATGTGGATTTTCTGAAGAGAAATTTCCATGTTCAGTTGGATATTGACTTATGCAATAGAAACATTATTTTTATGATTGAAAAGCTGAAGTTTGAATATTCATTACTTAACTTTCAGTGGGGTAAGTATTTTGTACTGATGTTTTGTTAGGGCCCAGCTGATTAATCAGAAGAAGGCCTATGGTAATCAACTTGTCTGTCGCAAATTGTTTTATATAAAAAGAAGATGTGGTATGATTGCCAATGAGACCACTTTTCTCAAAAGATCAAATGACAAGTAATTAGCTCTCTATTCAGGTTAAAACCATAAAGTTTTATAATGAAACTTGACATAATTATTCATTTTATTAGAAGGTGTGTCACATACAAGGAGGAAACCCTACAGAGAAGGTCGGCGATGAAAATTTAGTCCAACTAAGTCATCTCTGTAAATGTGTAGAAAAATCTGCTTTGTTAATTTAAAACCTCTTTGGGTTGGGGAAATTAAATTTGCCATGATTATTCACCATAAGTAGATGGTGTTTCACATACAAGGAAGAAAACCCTACAGTGAGAGTCACTCCTTTGCATATGTACAGAAAATGTTTCAGCTCCCATCTGTAAAATTCAACATCTTATGGGTATAAGCTTTGAGATGAAATAATGCATCCGATTTCTACCCAAATTTTAAAATATCAATAGTGCTTTTAATACAATCACCTCAAGTATTTTCTGAAACAAATTAAATGCACGCTACTCAAACAAGTATGAAATGCGAACTTTATTTCATTAATTAAATTTCAAGTTTATACTGTCAGAAATTAATGTCTTAGAAATAGAACTGTAATTTTGAAAAAACTGTGTGATAAATATTTCAGATGCATTTTTTCAGGTGTCAAAGACACATTAAAACTAGGATCAGCTTTATACTTAGAGTGAGTACTATTTTTTTCTATGGATACCAATTTTCATGGATAAAAGATATGATTATTGTATCAATATATCTCAGATCTATACAAATTCTATCACAATATTTTGTTGATTGCAGTAATTAAGCTTAAGAAATTTTAAAATATGAAAAGTTAACTATTAGAGAAATATAAAACGGTATTGTAATCCGTGGAGAGAAGTGACTAAGTAAAAGACACGTGTATATATAAATGTACAATTTAAAGATGTATTAAAGAACAAGCACAAACAACTGAAACCATAAGCTATACAATTTCCCATCAAAACCTGGTTGATAGCAGGAACCTGAAATGGTTAGCATATCCTAAAATTTGCATGCAAAAACAATCAAATTGCAAGAATTTGATCTTGTGTCAATTTAAGTTAGGGTCCTAATTGCTGAAAGAAAGTGATGCACTTAAGGCAGTATTAACTACTTTAAAAATAAAGAAATACTTTGTTTGAGAAATATTGTAGTCTTTAAAACAGTAGTTTTTCTTCATTTTCAGTTACAATTTGGATAATTCAGAAGGTGCAAAGGAGTTTAGAGTCAGTTTAAATGTTAGTGTACAGTTTAATCCAGGGAGACAATGTTCCATTGGAATGTACTTACAAATACATCTCTTCCTAAGATAACATGTGACTGGAATACTGGTTTTGATATTAAAGGTAGAAGATTTGTTTTATGTATAGTATTTCAAGATTAAATCTTTATATAGTATGGCCACTGGACGTGAGGCAACCAAACATCAATTTATATAGTATGATATAAAACCAGGGCAATTAATTCTCAATTGTTAGATTTATACACACACTGTTGCAACCTCTTGGTATTACTAACCCTTATATATTGAATTAGGTCACAAGCTTACTGTGTAACTTATGTTATCCCTGTGAAGCCCTAATAAAATTGTATTATACTGGAGTGTTCTGATTTTACCATGAACTATATTTTATATGAATTTGGTTAAATATACTTACCATGAAATTACATTTATATTATATAGAATATGTTTGCTTTCAGAACATGTTCTCATCGCAATTAACTAGGTGATTAAAATTACATCCATAAGATGTACTCACCTACGTCATAATTTACCTGTGTAAAACACAATATCGTCAGTTTTAATTTTTGCGCTCAAGTGAACGCATGTTTCTCGTTGACAAGGATTTTAACAGTCTACTGTTGAAAATCCTTATGTTTTATAAAAAACATTATTTGTTTTTGGAATATCGTTTTACGATTAATTCAATGTTTATACAGCGCTTTTGTCAAGTTTCTGATATACACGTCAACATTATGAGTCTGTAACAACAACGACCTAGAAATTAACCTTTGTTAAGTCGCCATTTTCAAAATTTAGTCCGGTGCAAGGAAAGGCAGAACTTTTCTGTCAAAATCGGACATGTTACACGAGTACTCCATTTATAAAAATAAACGTATGTTTAAATTCTTCTTCCACGCTGACCGAATTTTAGCTGTTTTGAGCAATCTACGAAACGGGTCAAGTGGAAAGTTCGGATGAGTTGATTGTTTACAGTCTTTACACGAGACGGAGTAAACACATCACTAAATTACAATCAGAATAGGTATTATGACCAGATCTGATTATTTTTTGTGGATAACGTCCATATGGGAGCGTAGACCACTATTGTCACTAAATTCGGATGAGTTGATTGTTTACAGTCTTTACACGAGACGGAGTACACACATCACTATTTTACAATCAGAATAGGTATTTTGACCAAATCTGATTATTTTAATGTGGATAACGTCCTTATGGGAGCGTAGACCACTATAGTCACTAGAACCTTAAGTGATTCAATAAATTTCAATCAGAAATGGAATTTGCCCATAGACGATTGTTTTATTTGGATAACGTTCCATACAGGAGCGTAGTCCAAAATTGATACTACTATTAAAAGTAGATAGATAAATCACAATCAAAATAGGAATTTGCCCAGAACTGATTATGTTTATTTGGTTAACCTTCCATTTAGGAACATAGACCATATTTATTGAAAATAGAATGTGGTTGATGCAACACAAATAAAATTAAAATTAGAATAGGATTTTGCCCAAGTCTATCTGATTAATGATATCGTTTCATCCAGGGAACGAGGAACTAGAACAACATGCATGATTTTGGATCTGTACGTTGCATGCATTGTACAGATTTGATCTTTCCTAAAATCATAATATTAATTGATCGCACATTGATATTTAAGGAGCATAGATCATTCTTGGAAATACAATTTTAGTATTTGACATACTGAAATAAAATTAAATCGACTCAGAATAGTGAATTTTAGTCCAGGTCTATCTGATTGTTGTAGAAATCGTTCTATCTAGATAACGTAGGTCTACCTTTATTGTATTTAAAACAACTTGCAAGCACAAGCAGGTTGCATGTTTAGTACAACACACATTTTGATCTTAGCTAATTTTGGTTGCACATTGATTTTGTGATGAACCTGGGAACAGTATATCTAATATATAAGTCAATATATATGTTACTGGATGAACTAACAGTTCAGTTAATATATTGAAAGAGTGTCTGCAAATGGTCAAGACAGATAAAAACACTGAAATAGTACTGAGTTATTAGTACTTACAAATGTGTATGTAGTTTAAACATGTCATGATCAATACACAAAATTTATAATTATGTCCAGATTTAATCAGGACAGTAAATTCTTAGAAGCCTGAAATATTTTCTCAAGCAGGAAACTGCTGTAAATTTTTCTTTACTGATAAATTATTCTCTTACAGATGTTAAGAAACAACTAATATGTTGAGTCAGTAAGAATGGAACAAAGTTCTAAAACCTGTTGATAGCTTGTGACAACTCGTATTATCAATTTTTAATTTTCAAGGTCAGTTTATTACTGACAAGAAGAACATTAATATTATCAGTATGTAATGCTATGACCAATTGGTTGTTTGTGTGCATTAATGAAACAAAGATTTTATATGTTTTAAGTAAACATTAGGTTGTCTCTTGGGTTCAGAAGAGTTTAGGGATCATTGCCATTATGGTGCATTTCACAAAGACTCAATTCATGGAAATGGCTTATATTTTGATTACATAAATCAGAGTGTACATTGCCAATGCATATGACTTATAATATGTACTTGTGCTATTTTGCCTTAAGTACACAAAAAAAGTGATAACATAAGACTTAAGGGTATATTTTACACTACCCATATGAGAATCACTGACAAATAATACATGTATCTTCCAATCATGAAAGGAAGAGATTTTGGGAAGCTCTTTAAAAGATAGAAAATTGCCTTTACGTCTTGTTTTCAAAGCAATGACAACAAGTTTGACAAGATTCTGCTATCTTCATTGGATCTGTTTTCAATCTTAATGTGAGATTGCTAGTTAAAACAGCTAATCAAACTGCTACAAGTTTTTCCTCGAGTTTATATTGAATTAGAAAAAACTAGGTTATCATTAGGATTTGTTTTTGAGAATTTAGATTAAGAATAAAGGCATATCATATAGATTTTGCACAAATTAGATACAACTAGTAAAATATTACTAAATAAATACAGAAAATATAAAGCATTGTTGATGCAAGATTCATTAAAAATACTAGACATTGACGTGGAGATTGGAGTAGTTTACAAGATTGAGCAATGAACCAATTATTACTCTCTTTATATAAATCTTCTTTTAGCTAGTCTTTACAAGATGCAGGAAAAGAAGAGGTCTTTTGGGCTATATTGTACCAATAAACATATATATATATTTCAATTGCTTCTCATATTTTAGCACCTGTAGAAACAGTTAATCTAAAAGCAAAATACATGAAAAGCAGTTTATTTAAAAGACTGATTAATAGTTAGCAAATAACATTAGATAGTCTGTTAGTAAGTGGAAGTAAAATGCAATACGATAATTCCATGATTATAAGTGCAAGACATTTGTAAATATCTAAATTTAAAATGTCACTGTTTATTTTATTTTTGTTCATTATTACACAAAGAGTACAAACATTCTAGTCTTGTCAAAGTCAAGTTGTGACTTATCTACATGTAGGAAGGTTTCCAAATAGATTGGGTGTGATTTAATCCCAAAATTGAGGGTATTCACTATTCAATTTTCATAATGACCAGACAATTATCTAACAACTTTTGCAGTTGCAGAAATAATATTAAATATCTGGCATAGAGTTAGTATTTTATGCAAGAATATACTAGACAAAATTGAAATGTGTTTATTAACAGTTAGTTTAAATTTTATTCAATATTGTTTTGAAAGATGTGATTATATAAATCCCATTCATTTTGTTTTGTCAAATCTGTGGACAAATGCAAAATTTTTCTGAGTGACTTTACTTTAACCAAATGACTGGGTTGAAGTCACAAAAATAATACCAAAGTGTTTTGGTTAGTTTATATTGAACCATATCAGAATGTATAAAATTCAGATAAGGTGAACTAAGAGAGAAATGAAATGAGCATTTCTGATTGTGAAACCATTTCTTAAACAACTAAGAACACTTATCAAAAGCAAGCTAGTACAAGTGTTTTCCATATTGTCAAATATGTGTTTTCTTTAAATACATGTATAGAACTAAATTTGACATGTTGCATGTTAGTATTTCTGATTGCGAAATATTTTCTGAAACAAATAAAAACAATTGTCAAGAGCAACAGTTTAAGAGTTGTTCAATATGTCAAACTTGTATTTCTTTAAATTTGGATCTCTGCATGGCAATTTATAATTTTAAAAATCGTGGCTTAAGGTTCACATTTTAGACAGTATACCATTGTGAGATATTAATTAGAAATGTAAGAACAACATTGACAGACAGATTTTTCATAGTTTGAGAAAATCATCTGTCGGCATTCTTTTGGCTTATTAGGACAACAGTTTTGGCTTGCTCAACATCCAAATGCTCTGTAGAAGCATTATGATACCATTGGAAAACATGTATACTAAAACATTTCCACTGATTTGTCCATTTCTTTATTTTTACGCTTAAGTAGTCTAATCTGAAACACAAAGATAATGTTTGTTCATTGTTGGACTGGTAGACATTGTATTCAAAGGTTCTACCACTCATAAAAATTTCTATCAGACTTTAAAATTTAGTTGGTTAACTTAGGAAAATTATCATGTCATTCCTATAATGCAGGACTTCTCTTGACAAAAATATTTTCTTTCTAAATCTATTAGATATTAACAAGAGTAGTATATCTAGAAGAATATGTACTCAAGGAGACTATAACTTCAAAAAGTTTATAGATTGATCCAGATTTAGCATAATCATGAAACAACTTACGTTTGAGTCTTTATTATACTTTGTTGATAAGGACACTTATTTACAAAGTATATTTTACTTGATTATAATTCTTTGACAATTAAGCAGAAAAGAATTTATTTTGAAAGATATTGATAATGATCAGCAGTCATATATTCTCTGTTATTATATAAAACTATAGAAAACAATGGAAAGTTAGATAGAAGCTAATTGTTTTAAATAAACTAAAGTTTTGAAATCTAATATTTCAAAGTTGAAAAGTAAATGATACTAAGGTTGGATTACTTCTTGTCGATTTGTACAAGCAATAAGAACAACCTATTCACATGACAAATTAAAAATAAATAAAATAAATGCTTATTTACTGTTGCAATAATATTACAACACATTTAACTCATAATGTAGGAGCTTTAATGAAATAATTTCTATACTGGCCTGCAGATTATTTATTCAAGTCTATTTTGCAAAGTTTTATTTATGCAATCTGCAGAGTTTTGCCATTGATACATATAGTTATACAGCATAGCTTTATTGTGTAATAAATTTAAATTTTGTAATTTCGGTTTTGACTATTTTCAGTATTTACAAAATTTAGTGGAGTTATTTTTAACAATTTTGACATAGTTTTTATATGTTGGAAATTGTATATGTGTGAGAGAATTTATCCTCCACCAAAATAAAACACTGCTTGTTAATCAGTGAATATTCTATATAATATAAATGTAATTTCATGGTAAGTATATTTAACCAAATTCATATAAAATGGTTATTTTGAAATCTCAAGAAGAGATTTTATATGAATTTATAGGGTTAAATATACTTACCACAATCCACCACCACCCTAGTATAAATTCAGTTTTTGTTTCACACAATTGTAATTATTCAATTAAACGACAAATTAAAACTGACGATATTGTGTTTTACACAGGTAAATTATGACGTAGGTGAGTACATCTTATGGATGTAATTTTAATCACCTAGTTAATTGCAATGAGAACATGTTCTGAAAGCAAACATATTCTATATAATATAAATGTAATTTCATGGTAAGTATATTTAACCCTATAAATTCATATAAAATCTCTTCTTGAGATTTCAAAATAACCATTTTGGTCTTCAAGTTTATTCACAGGTGATATGTGCTCATATCCCTAATCAAGGTTACCAATCAAATTTCATGCTCATATCCCCGTCAAGGTTACTAATCAAATTTCATGCTCATACACCCCTTCAAGGTTACCAATCAACTTTCATGATTAGTCTGGATGTTTTAATCAGAATAATATATGGTCATAATGTATATGTTTGTATAACATAAAGGTAAAATAATAGTTTTTTCAGAATTTTCCCTACAGACCTGGCTTCAGGAAGTGAATGTTTCATCAGAAAACATCTGTCAAAAATGATGATTGTTCAGTTGTTTCAAGAGCTTGGTATTGGTAGGCTTATGAATAAAGAATCATGTCAGAGATCTGGTGCAAAGTACAGTCCAGCTGTTAATGGTTGGAAAAATGGTAAGTATTAATAATCATCTTTTGTGAAAAGGTTTGAAATGTTTATATTAATTAACTGTTAAGTTGGAATTTTTGGAATTAGGAATTATAGTCATTGTTTTGGATATGGGTAAAACAATATCCCAAACTTGAGTTCTTTAAATGTAATTAGATAAACTAATGATAAATTTTCATCAAATTTTCAAAGAAAGTTTAACCTTTGTTGGCAAGACATGAACTTTGTCTTTCAGACACAATAATTTACAGTTGTACTTCAACATCATTGTTTACTGATTCTTAAGGTTATGGCACTACATTCATGCATGAAGCACACATAGTTTGTCTAGTTTCCAAAAGCTTGGAAGCTCAGCCTAAGATATGGAATCATCTTAATTTTAAGGATGTTTGCTCCTCTTGTTTTTGAAGAGTAATATTTTGGTTGTGTTGATGTAGTTTTACTAATTTCAGCATGTTCATTAGATGTATCCTTGACACCACTGCCTAGTCCTATATCTTGTATGATTCCTCTCACTGTACAGCCGTGGACTGTTGTATTGATGTAGATTTTCTGGACAGATCATTCAACGCCTTCCTTGATGTCAACACGTGTACCAATGTCATGACAGTAGGACTAGAAAAACTAGAAATAGATCCAATAAGTTTGTTGAACTATACATTTGGTAAGTTTTTCTAAAGTGATTATAGTCTCAAAACCTTTTATTGATTTGGGGATGTACGGTGGGCAGGCTGTAGGGCGGGTGGTAATGCAGGTGGCAGCCAAATGTTGTCCGTGCATTTACTCATGAACCTTTCAATCAAAGCTTTTAAAATTTTAATATGTTGTTACTGACAACAAAATGGAGGTCAATTTCAATAATGACGATTTTGACTTTTACTGTTCAGGAGTTCTGGTTCTTGAAAGATTGAAAATTGCGTTTCCAGTCATGTCGTTGCATTTACTCATGAACAATTCAACCAAAGCTATTCAAATTTTAAATGTTGTTAATGATGACAAAATGGAGGTCAAGTAGGATAATGACGATTTTCACTTTTACCGTTCTGGAGTTATGGTTCTTGAAATATTGAAAAATGGTGTTTCCAGTCATGTCTGTGCCTTTACTCATGAATCCATACATGTGAACCTCCGACGGGAGTACAATTATCCGTTTTCAGGGTCTCCTCCGTCCTCCGTCCAGGAGAAAAAATCCGTGTATGAAATATTTCATGAATGAAAATTTTCAGCCGCCATTTTTATAATTTGTTAGGTAGTACTACGGTGTTACTGACACCTGTGTTAAATTTACCTGTAAATCAAAGAAGATGTATAATTATATGGCTTCACTTGACAGCTTGGGTGTCAAACATACTGGTAATCAACGATGTTTACCTCTGGCTAACTGCCGTTGTGTAATAAAAACTATGTGTATTGGAAAATTGGGTTACTTCCTTTGATTTATCCTGTTTTAAGTTATATTTCTTTCAATAATGTAAATTGTAAGAAAAATATAAATGAATAATATTTTAATCAAATAGTCTTATAAGAATGGTAATTAAATGATTTTAAATATCTTGGACAAATAAGAAAACATAAATTTAAAAATTATTTGAGGAATCTAGACTTCTTTCAAGGCTTAAATTGAAATTTACATATGAAGTCTGACCTTCAATTCTAGGTATATTTATTCATTTGATCACACAATAGTGATATTTCCTATAATAAAGATAAAAAAATAGTGATTTTTCCTTGCCTAGAAAGTTACCATTGATAACAAGATGTAGATATGAATACAATTCTATATACAAAGAAACGGTCATAATGCATTAACTACAAGCAGTCAACAACAATTATCAAAACAAAATAAGAAACAAAATCTTCTCAAAATTTTTTAATAATGTGATATCATTCAAATAGAAAGGCTACAAGGGTACTATAAACATATTACATTCTGATGAAAAGTTGAAGAAAAACACTTTAAAAGACAATTTCTGCATCATACGGTTACATTTACGACAAAATTTATGTCGATAAAAACCTCCTGATCTGAGGCCTAATCTCCTGACCAAAATTTCCCAATCTCCTGATTTGAGTTTCACAGTTCATCACATGTATGTGAATCGTTCAACCAATGCTTATTAAATTTTAATATGTTGCTCATGATGACAAAATGGAGGTCAAGTTCAATAATGGCAATTTTCACTTTTCCTGTTCAGGAGTTATGGTTCTTGAAAGATTGAAAATTGCGTTTCAATAAATGCCAGGACACAAATAAATGTTAAAAATCTGGTTTACTGTCATTCTGACAGCTCTTGTTTTGGAATAACGTTTAGCAGGAATCCTGTTGAAATTTTAAAATATAAGAAAACAAATACTGTCAATTCAGAAATTATTGGAAGACAAATTGTCCTGAGATCACATTAATTAAGCTCACATTTTGTTCTCTCTTCAAAATGGCAGTAATAAATGCAGGCAATAGTTTCAGAATTTACATTTAATGAAAACTTTTAGGAGAACTTTTTGTTACTTTTATTCAATGCTAATTAAAAGACTACAAGCAGGAAAGTAATGTTTGAGTTTGCAACCATGCTCCATCATTGGTAAAATTTATCAAATGTTTTTTTCTCATTAAACCACTGTAATCATGGTAATATAGCATTTAGTTATACTATTTTTAATAATTTTAATTCATCAGGTAAAACAGAGCATTTCAATTTGAAAGGAGTGTTGAGAATAACGTATGTATTGTTATAAAATATCTTATTGACAAAATGAATGAGAGAAAGGAAGCACAGTAAAAATCCTTTGCTACCTATTTCTTTAAATAAAATGCACGATCAGTATATAGCAGTTTAAAATTGTTTTCTGATGCAGTTGCTAGTTACATGCAAAATGTATATCTTGTATAGCTTTAATATCCTACATTTATTATGTATATTATTTCTTGTGGCAAAGAAACGTGTTGCGACTGGCTTTACAGCTATTTTTAGCTGTTGCTACCCGTACCAGCCCTCAATTTAGTCTACTGAAATGGTCGCCTGGGCGACTTTAAAAGCTGATTGGCGACCAAAAATTCATAACTGGTCGCCATTTAGGCTATTAGAATATTGAAAATCTGGCGACCGTAAATTTTCGGAAATTTTGCCCTGATCAGAGTCGGGTTTTAAAAAATCGTCTGAGCGCTTGACAGTAACACAAATTTATACTGTATTTCAAGCACCTTTTAGATTTAAGCTTGATCTTGTCAGTGCTTTATTTCATCAGGTAATTGTAGTTCATTTGTAAGCAATTTGCTGTCATTGACTTGCAAGATTTATATATATCTATCTTCGTATTTCTGTACTCAGTCACAACTTGGACTATTACGTGCCGTTAAAAGAAAACCATTGGCATTTATAGATTGTGTTTATTGAAAGCACATGGTCGAGCCTTGTTCTCGATTTTTTCAGTAAACAGATGGAAACAAGGTCGGCGACAATTTTGTAACTTGTTCTCATAGATTCAATAAAATACTGGCTACAATTTTGCAAACGATTTCAGATGTTCACTTGACCAATCGTGCAATCACCAGTGCTTCTGCACAAACCGATGAGATTTTACTAGACTTGGGCTTTGGACTACCGCTTAACGTCGCAGACTGTTTTAAAACATGTACAATGTCAATGAATATAATATCAAATAAATCATGTGGTTTTAACAGTTGATTTACACAAACTATTTTCTACACTCGACAGCATAAAAACACAACAAAACTTAATACTTTTATTTCACAAGGGTTGTTTAGCTATAAAAAAATGTAGGCGACCTGAAATTATTTCCTGGCCACTGAAATTTTCATGTCTGGTGGCCAATTGGCAACCTCATTTCAGAAGCTACTTTGAGGGCTGGTACCTATCATTGTGCAGTGCAATGAACATTCTTTGAATCCTACCGATGCAATTTATCAATGATGCATAAACAAATATTCAGGTTACAAAATGAAGTGTACATGTAAAACCATTGTTTAAAAGCACTAAAGTAGTAAAATATTGTTTATCAAACACAGTTTCTGTTGTTGGTACAAGATTAATACAGAAGTCTAATTAAATATTTTAGATACAGAATTGATGATCTACAAGAAGAAAGGAAGCTTGTTGTTAACATGAATCTCAGTGTATGTTTTGAGTGGTCTGGTTCCTGTTTGTATGATGTTACAGTGTTCCATGATACAGTTATTCCTAAACCTCTCTGTGACTGGGAAGCAGATTCGTACTTTACAAAAGGTAAATTATCATGATACTATTATGGTATTTTTTATTTTTGAAGCATTTGTTATGAGGTAAAATTTATTTGGTAACATAAAATTTAATTTATTCATTGGGCGATAACATTTTAAGAAAAATCTAGGGTTTGGTTTCAGAAATATTACAATTCAAAGACGATTTTAAGGACAGTTTTTGTTGATTTTACCTACATTCTATACAGATGTGCATTTTTTAAAGTTTGTTCTGATGATATATTTTAAAATTTAAACAAGTGTGGACACAGATCGTTGTGGACATTATGCTTAGATGCTTGACAAGTGTTTTCTGACAAAAGAGTTCTCTGTTTTTTCCTGGTAGGGATCTGTGCTAAACTGTGTCACAATGTGACAGCCAACTTGTACCAAACACTAAAAATAAGCAGTGTCGTTTATTTGGTATTTAGTTTTAATGTTAAAGATTGTCATGGAGGACACTAATTGCAGGGATTACCAAATGATTCTGATAAAATAGGTTCCACAACTTTGATTTTTGATAGCAGCAAAACCTCAAAATTAGGAGAGAAACACATAAGGTGCATTACTGCATGGTGGTATTTTAATATGTGAGATGGTATCTGTTAACCTGCATGCATGTACTATTTGTATGGTTCTATTTATGTTCCTTTGAGATGGTCATTTCTTACTAGGGTTTGTCCACAAAACTGTAAGTTAGTGAAGGATCTTCCTGTATCTTTAGTAAAAGAATTCGTTTAGATGTTGAAATTGTTTCTCAGAATATATCTGATGGTTTAAAGTAATGAGACTACCGAGCAGTAAGCTTGTTTAGAATTTAAAAGTGATTGTAAAAGACATAAACCATCTAATGTTCATTGTGCTATTGGGCTGTTGAATTTTAGCTCACCGTTCGAAGGAACTGTGAGCTTTGCCATCACTTGGCATCCTTCATCGCCTGTCGTTGTCCATCGTCGTCTGTCGTCGTCCGTCTGGTGTAAACTATTTCAAACATCTTCTCCTCTGAAACTACTGAACCAATTCCAACCAAACTTAAGCTGAATGATCCTTAGGGTATCTAGAATAAAGTTTGTGTTTCATTTACTGTTTCAGTAAAATAACATGGCCGCCATGGCTAAAAATAGAACATAGGGTAAAATGCAATTTTGGCTTATATCTCAAAACCAAAGCATTTAGAGCTAATCTGATGAGAGGTAAAATGTTTAATAGGCCAAGCTCTGTCAGCCCTGAAATTTTCAGATGAATCTAACAACCCATTGTTGGATTGCTGCCATTTAATTGGTAATTTTAATGAAATTTTGCAGATTTTGGTTATTATCTTGAATATTATTAATGATAAAGATAAACTGTAAACAGCAAAAATGTTCAGCAAAGTAAGATCTACAAATAAGTTCATATGACCAAAATTGTCAATTGTCCCCTTAAGGAGTTATTGCCCTTTGAAATAAATTTTCACAATTGCTTGCTTTAATAAATCTTCTCCTTTGAAACTGTTGAATCAATTTCAGCCAAACTTTGGCTGAATGAGTTTCAGAGTATCTAGTATAAATTTTATATTTTATTTTCTTGTATGTCAAGAACATAGCCACTATGGCTAAAATGGAACATAGGGTAAAATGCATTTCTTTGATTTTGAAGAAAATATGACAGATACAAAGAACATTTCAATGGAAGTTTTAAGCCATTCATTAATATATATTGAAAAGAAAAATAATCATTGATGAAAGATTTAAGCAAAAATTACAGGTGAGCGATTCAGGCTCTTGAGAGCCTCTTGTTTTACTTGTATACATTTTTATACGACCGCAAAAAATTTTTGTGGTCGATATTGGTATGACGTTACGCGTCGTCGTCCAAGACGCATTCGTTTTCGCACTCTAACTTTAGTTTAAGTGAATGGATCTCTATGAAATTTTACCATAAGGTTCAATATCACAAAAGGAAGGTTGGGATTGATTTTGGGGTTATGGTACCAACAGTTAAGGAATTAGGGGCCAAAAGGGGCCAAAATAAGCATTTTGTAACTTCCAGACATAACTTGTGTGTTAGTGTATGGATCTCTCTGACATTGTACCACAAGGTTCCATATCACAAAGGGAATGCTGGGATTGATTTTGGGGTAATTGCCTCCAAATTTTAGGAATTAGGGCCAAAAAGGGCAAAAACAAGCATTTTCTAGTTTCATGACAATAACTTGTGTGTAAGTGTATGGATCTTTCTGAAATTGTACTACAAGGTTCCATATCACAAAGGAAAGCTGGAATTGAGTTTGGGGTAATTGCCTGAAACGTTTAGGAATTAGGGGCCAAAATAAGCATTTTTCTAGTTTCCAGACAATAACTTGTGTTCAAGTGTATGGATCTCTCTGAAATTGTACTGCAAGGTACCATACCTCAAAGGAAGGCTGGGATTGAGTTTGGGGTGATGAATCATAAGGGGTTCAAAAATTTCGGGGGTTTCTTTTTTTTTTTTTCTTTAAAATTTTCCATTTTAAGTTGGTTATTTCTGATTTATATTTAAAAGCAAATAATAATGATATGGCAAGAGATACACACCTAACAGGATGTGTAAATTATTATATAATAAGTATTGTGCAATAGCAAGAAATTTTCAATTGCACAGTATTGCTAATAGCAAGAAATTGTCAATTGTACAGTATTGCACAATAGCAAGAAATATTCAATTGCACAGTATTGCGCAATTGCAAGAATATTCAATTGCACAGTATTGTGCAAAAGAAGATACTTTGTATAAATTGCTTATTTCTTGACCAATTTCAATGGGGTTTTATTCTTGAACTCTTGGGGTTCTTTAATATGCTGAATCTAATCGTATATAAGTTTTTGGATTTTGGGCCCGTTTTAAATTGGTCCACATTGAGGTCCAAAGGGTCCAAAATTAAACTTTGTTTGATTTCATCAAAATTGAATTATTGGGGTTCTTTGATATGCCGAATCTAACCGTGTATTAAGATTCTTAATTTTTGGTCCCGTTTTCAAATTGGTCTACATTAAGGTCCAAAGGGTCCAAAATTAAACTTAGTTTGATTTTAACAAAAATTGAATTCTTAGGGTTCTTTGATATGCTGAATCTAAACATGTATTTAGATTTTTGATTATGGGCCCAGTTTTCAAGTTGGTCCAAATCGGGGTCCAAAATTAAACTTTGTTTGATTTCAACAAAAATTGAATATATGGGGTTCTTTGATATGCTGAATCTAACCATGTATTTAGATTTTTGATTTTTGGGCCCCGTTATCAATTTTTTCCACATTGAGGTCAAAAGGGTCCAAAATTAAACTTTGTTTGATTTCATGAAAAATTGAATTATTGGGGTTCTTTGATATGCCGAATCTAACCGTGTATTTAGATTCTTAATTTTTGGTCCCATTTTCAAATTGGTCTACATTAAGGTCCAAAGGGTCCAAAATTAAACTTAGTTTGATTTTAACAAAATTGAATTCATAGGGTTCTTTGATATGCTGAATCTAAACATGTATTTAGATTTTGATTATGGGCCCAGTTTTCAAGTTGGTCCAAATCGGGTCCAAAATTAAACTTTGTTTGATTTCAACAAAATTTAATATATGGGGTTCTTTGATATGCTGAATCTAACCATGTATTTAGATTTTTGATTTTGGGCCCCGTTATCAACTTTGTCCACATTGAGGTCAAAAGGGTCCAAAATTAAATTTTGTTTGATTTCATCAAAATTGAACTCTTGGGGTTCTTTGATATGCTGAATCTAACCATGTATTTAGATTTTGGATATTGGACCATAATAGGTGAATGTCCAATTTAAAATTTTAAGTTCTTAGACCACATTCATTCTGTGTCAGAAACCTATGCTGTGTCAAATATTTAATCACAATCCAAATTCAGAGCTGTATCAAGCTTGAATGTTGTGTCCATACTTGCCCTAACTATTCAGGGTTCGACCTCTGCGGTCGTATCAAGCTGCGCCATGGAGCATTTTATTTCAATTAGAATTCAACTTTCATTTATTTTAATACAGATTTTCTTTGGAGAAATTTCTAGTTGAAGAAGGAGGAAATGCAAATGATATCTTGCCTGAAGACATTGCTGGGAAAATGATGGAACAGTTGGGACTTTTATCTTATCTTAACAGTGACTCTTGTGGCCTGGAATATGAGAGTGGTAAAGATGGGTGGATCAAAGGTATATTCTACCAATAGATATAAGAAGATGTGGTATGAGTGCCAATGAGTCAACTCTCCATCCAAGTCACAATTTGTAAAAGTAAACCATTATAGGTCAAAGTATGGTCTTCAACACCGAGCCTTGGCTCACACCGAACAGTAAGCTATAAAGGGCCCTATGTTTGTATATAATTTTTATGGAACAAAATTTTACAGATAAGATATATGTTTATTTGCATTTGCTAACAATACCATACAACACAAGGAGATAACCAGTATATCAAAAGAAATATTTATTTCAAGGATAATATACATACTGCAAAGTGTTAACTACATTACTAGTTTAATCATCTTAATATATATTTTATCATGTAAATATTACAGCTTAATTTAATATTGAAAGAGTATAATATTGTAGACACAATTTGCATTCAATTGTGTCTATCCTTGCTCCACATATTTTGTCACATATTTTCCAGCACTTCTAAACAGAATGAGTAAATATGGGATCATATCAGCCTGACATTGATGAGTTGTAACATGGCGTGCTTTATTATGTTTGCCAGACACCTATACTTCCTACTTTGAGATACTTGCAATTTGGGGTTAAATTTCCGACATTGACATTTACTCCAAATTGTTGATTCATCATTTTATCTAATAGATTATTTAATATGTTATTTTCAGGTTGTTTTGAGGATGTGGTATTACCAGACTTACCGACTGATGCCAAATGCAAAATTCTTCCATCTTGTTTAGGCATTGATTGTTGTTTAGGTGTAGACTTCTTGCAGCACAAATTCAAAGCTTCATTTGAACTTGATGTATGCAGTCATCAGTTACATATGCAGATTGAAAGATATCAGAAGACATTGAATTTGATAGATTATAAATATGGTATATAAACTTGTATTCTTAATTTTAATTGCACTATTTGTATGCAGTATTTCCTTGAATCATAATAATTAATCTCATATTTGTGTCAATTGTATAATATTCGCAACAATAAAAGTAAGCACCAATGTTTTAAGCATAAGTAAAACGGTTATATTGCAAAGATTACAAAGAAATAGGATAATAGCCCTGTCTTTTTGCCCTGGCAACATTCTCAACGCCTTGAGAGGTTGTTTGTTCTTTTTAAATAAATCGGGACAAACACATTAGATTTGATATTCACTGCTTCTTTGCAATCCTCTTTATCCACTTATTCATTTGAATAATCAAACAAAGATGAACCATTGGTGGAAAGATTTGTTCAATTCTCTAAACATCTTGTATAAAGTGTACTGCTGTTGGTTTATGATGTATTTAGTCTGTAAATCTGGCTCAATACTCATCCTCTCTGACACTACTTATCTTCTCTTTTCAGGATCCATACAGAAATTAAACTTCATGAATGTTGTAAGAATTGAGTAAGTTGTTATATGCAGAATTAAAGCTCTTAAAAGTATTCTGTTTGCATATGAACTGAAGTTCTTGTATATTAAAGATATTTGAAGCATGGTTCAAGACCCTTAATTTCCTGAAAGATATATTCTTTAGTGTCTTTTCTTTCCACTCAATTGTACAATTTAAATTCTATCAAGACATCGATAAGGATGATTATCATAATTGGCCTTGCAAAGACCACACTGCTACATTGTCCAGTTTTTTAGGAAATACTTGTAGTGTAAACTATTTCTTTAAGACTTCCAACATCAATTCAATCATGATCAGTAAATCAGTTGAGACAATTTATTGTGACCTCTCTTGTTTTTCTTTTCAGGTACATAGTGGAAGATCTTGTCTCTGAGAAAAATTCAGATCAATTTGAATATCAGTCTCTGTTTGAAACTTACAAAGACTGCTTACCAACTATTCATGTTTTAAAGGATACCAAATTACCAAAAGTATATTGTGACTGGGAACTGGTTACCCACAAGGTAATATCTCTTTGGATTTGCCCTTCAGGTGATAAAACTTGCTACAATTTACAATTAACAATATGATATTATGATGTAAATCCATATGTTTCACTATGTTTATGATTTGATGAATGTTTAAGCTACAGAACAAACACCTTTTTCCTTATTTTCATAAAGAAGTTTTAAAAATTAATGTTAAGAAATCGTTTGATACACAATGTTGGAAAATCTTTTATTTGTTTTTGTAGATTTTCACTGACATCATTGTTAAAGCAGACACCAGAGATAGTAACAGATGTGTTACCTGCACCAGTCATTGAAGATACCTTGACCAAACTTGGAATTAAAGAATTTCTGCTTTCACCATCCTGCTCTAGATCCACATTCCCATTTTCTCAACACAATTCCTTGACAAATAGTGAGTAAAATTTTCTTCTCACTTATGTATCTTTATTCAAAAGGAATTATCTAGATTTCAAGCCAAAAATCTCTAGTTTCAGTGTGCTGTTGAAGATACCCTAATTCTATCGTAAATAATCAACTAAGAAGTATTTGCATAATACTACCATTTTCTTACATAAAAGGAATAATTGAAATTGTAAAGTAAAGATCTAAAAATTATATTTTTTGCATATATTTGGGTGTACAAGAAAACAACTCTCAGTCAGACATATAGATTCCATAATTGCAACAAATGTGTTACAATATTTCTCCACTCGAGAAAGTTAAATATTAATATTTAAAGCGCAAGGCTTGCTGAGCTTTTAAATATTTAAATTTAACTATTAAGAGTGGACAAATATTGTAATACACAGTTATAGTGGTGGAATCTGTTTATCTAATGATTTTAATCCTTCCTTTTCAAAGATTTGCTGAAAGTTGTGTTCTTAATATCTGACTTCATCTGACGATGGTCGCCTTTTTCCAGGACGTCACAATAGGAAATTAAGAAGAAATCAAGAAAAATAACATCATAATCAAATTTCTATCAATCATTTGCTGAGAACAGATATTTCAATAGTGTGGAGAAATATTTTTCTCACACTGCCCAAGAAATGTGAAAATTTCACAAAATTAGAGAAATTCTTATCTCAGTCAGACATGCTTACTTCTAGCACAATGATTTAATATTTTTCATTTTGATAAAAAATTGTTTGTTTTAGATTGTTCAAAGTTAGTTGACTTGCCAAATTTACCATTAGAAGTATCTTGTCATATTTCTGAATCCTGCATGGCTGCTCAGTGTTGCATTGATGTTACACCAATTGATAAAACCATTAGTGTAAACATTTCACTAGATCCATGTGTGTATGAAATGGAAATTGCAATAGAGGCATTACATGTCAAGAAATCCTTTGACCTATGTATGGGGGGAAGAGGAGACATTCTCTCTTCAAGGAGGAATCAAACTAAAGTAAGTTCAGTTATAAGTATTTAGTTCATGTGTTTAGAAAGATCAAACTGTACCAACAGAAACCAAGAATATAATCTTTTGACCTCAATTTTACAGGTTTATTTGTCTATGTTAAATTTTATTCCTTATTACAACTTTTATCTAAAAGACTGTCAACATTTAATCCATTATTATTTAGCAAGCAAGACATATCAGCATGTGTAGTATTATGAAGTATGATTTTATTACTATATAGTAAGCAAATTAGGTTTAGTTCAGCTATGTTTGTATATGGCGTGAAATGTTGATATGTTAGAATAACAGTTTTGTGCATGTTTCAGACTACTTCATTCAATTCATCTGAATAAGTAAGCTACTCTAAGAATATTACTCGAAGATAAAAATTTGTTATTGATTATTCATATAATTTAGTTTCTAAATCAAACATTAAGCACATTATGTTTTTATTTAGCAAATTAGTTACCGTATAAGCAATTGGATAAAATGCATTAATTATTTTAAGGTCATTTGCAACTTCAGCATGCCTTCATATTGTCATTATCATGCTTATTTTTTTTTTAATAGTTATTTTATATGATACAATTTTCTTTAAGGTACAAAGTTTTTGATCTAGCAGAGGACAGGATGTATATGGTTGACTTAAAGTTTCAGCTGTGTTTGGAATATTCACATCCAAATGACTGTATCTGGAATATAAGCATCTTTGATAAACATAAATTTCCAAAGCCATTGTGCAACTGGGATGCAGGATTTTATATTCCAGGTGTGGACTTACTTAAATTTAGAGTCACCAATTAGTCTAATTTGTTTAATGATTAATGATAACAGAACATTTTATCTTTTGGTTCACTAAAACGAAAAAAAAGTATGGTGTTATACTGCTTATAGCAACTACAAATTTAATTGAGGAAAACATGACAGTATAGTTATCTTTCTACTTGTAATAATCCTATAAGATGATGCATTTATTATTATGTGGAATTGCTTTCAAAATTTATAAAAAGCTTGATAGACTGGCAATGCCACATATTTTTCAGCCCATCTTGCACAAAGGACCAGTGTAAGCTGTTGTCATCACTTGCCGTTAACTACTGTGGATTCATTTATTTGTGTGGGTACCAATTTTCGTGGATTATGGAAAACTTGCATATTCATGGATATTTAATTTCGTGGTTTTGCTGAAGTCTGCAAAACAAACCTATAGAAAATTCATCAGTCATTGAACATCTAATTTCGTGGTTCAACTGTACCCACGAAATCCACGAAAATTGGTATCCAACGAATGATAATGAATCCACGGTAGTTGAAACTATTCAGAAAAATGCTTAGCAGCTGCTTTTGAAAAAAAAATATCAGAAATGTTTCGAAAATGTACATTCAGTTTGATAGGAAATACAACAATTTGACTAAATATTCATATTTCACATATCTGTAAAATATCATGATTATTTTAAAATGCATGAAATGCTTGCCAAAGGAAAAACAAAGCAATTAACTTATCTAAGAAGGTTTCATTGTTGACTTTCTAATAGAAAAATGTTGCTATAAATACAGGTAATATCTTTTTATTTTTATTTTAGGATTCTCCTTGAATAAATGGCTATCTGATAACACATATGATAACAATGCAACACTAGATGCATTTGTGGTATCACAATTAATGGAAGAAATGGGACTAAGACCATATCTAAAGGACCCCAATGTAACAGAGATAAAGCTTCATATTTAAACATCACATCTAATGGATGGAATATCAGTAATGGTATGTTAAAAGATACTTTTTATTTGATTTTAATTTTTACTCCATTAGTTTCAATAGTACTCAATGAGCTTTTGTTATGACTTTGCATTTCTTTTTTGTCTTTCATAGTATCAAACCACTAATTTCGCCGCGATATAGCCTTTTTGTGGTGATGAGGGTAAAGTAATCACCAATCAATCAATCAATTAATCAATCAATCAATCAAACCACTAATTGATGGCTCCATGGCTTTCTTTGTTAAATTCACCAATTTTTGGGCATCCATAGTTATTTTGTCTTAAGCTCGAATGAAGTTACAGTTATTTTGTTTCAAATCAATATCTTAGCTTGTGCAGAAAAATTTAGCATATAGGCATATGCATATACAAGCACACTCATTACCAGAATGAGGGAGTGCAAAATCAGGTACTTCTGATCTGAGGAACAAGCAACATCAGCCCTTTTACTTTTAAATCAGTTTCATATAACTTTTTTATTATTTCAAAATAAACTTCAGCAAGGATTTAGCAGTGATTCCAGATCCTACTTTTTAATTACTGATTATGCTTAGCACATGGATAACTTAGCTAATGGTCAAATTGAAGGTTGCATGAATACATATGGTAGTGAGGTTAAAATGAGGTTAATTACTGTCTAACAAGTCACTTTTTCATCACTGAAACTACAGAGCCAGCCAAAACTTTTGAGTTTAATATGGATATGAATTGATAGCAATGAATTTCTAAAAAAGGTTTAAAACATTGTGAAAGAATAAAAAAACTATGCATGTTACTCATTCTTCTTATGCTTTTTAGCTCACCTGGGCCAAAGGGCCAAGTGAGCTTTCTCATCACTTGGCATCCGTTGGCTGTTGTCGGCCGTCTTCCATTGTTGTTGTCCTTTAACTTTTACAAAAATCTTCTCCTTTGAAACTACTAGACCAAATTTAACCAAACTTGGCCATAATCAACACTAGGGTATCTAGTTTAAAATGTGTCTGATGATCCCACCAGCCAACCAACATGGCCGACATGGCTAAAAATAGAACATAGGGTAAAATGCAGTTTTGGCTTATATCTCTGAAACTAAAGCATTTAAAGCAAATCTGACAATGGGTAAAATGTTTAGCAGGTTAAGATCTGTCTGCCCTGAAATTGTCAGACGAATCAGACAACCCATTGTTGTGTTGCTGCCCTGAATTGGTAATCTTAAGGAAATTTTGCAGTTTTGGTTATCTTGAATATTATTATAGATAGAGATAAACTATAAAAGCAATTAAGTTCAGCAAAGTAAGATCTACAAATAAGTCAAACATGACAAAATTGTCAATTGACCTCTTAAGGAGTTTTGCCCTTTAAAGTAAATTTTTACAATTTTTGTAAATTTTTGTAACCTTTAAAAAATCTTCTCCTCTGTAACTTATGAGACAAATTTAACCAAACTTATCCACATTCATCATTACAGTATATAGTTTTAAAATGTGTCAGATGACCCGCCTGCCAACCAAGATGGCCACCATGGTTTAAAATAGAACATAGGGTAAAATGCAGTTTTGGCTTATATCTCTGAAACTAAAGCAAAAGTATAACAGTTGCATTATTTCATGCATCAATGTAAACAAAAATATCAGGTGAGCGACACAGGCTTCTTGGAGCCTCTGATTTTGTCTTTATAGTGATTTCTTGTATTTCAGAATGTGAAGGAGCAATTATGGGGTTGCCAACACTTCAGTCAGGTCTTTCATGTCATATCACAAACAGCTGTATGGGAGTTGATTGTTGCATGGATGTACAGAAACTTGGACTGTCACTGAATTTTTATTTTAACTTGGATTTATGCAATAACAGATTTACAGTTGGAGTTGAAAACCTCCAAAAAAATATCAATATTGAACATTGAATTTGGAACAATCCAAACCTTCTCTTTATGGGACTCCTTAAGATAAAGTAAGTGATTTTAGTTTATTGTTATTGTAAAGTTGCATAAATGTATGCCTGTATGCCAGTTGTCTTCAACAATTCTAAAATACAATGGTTTTCATGTGATGAATCTAGTTGTTGGAGACTTAAAAATAAGGAGATGAGACAACTATCAACCAAAGTTCAAATAAGATGGATGTAGACAATTTTTAAGCAACCACACAGCCTTCAACAATAAGAAAACCCATACTGTATAGTCGGCCTTAAAAGGCCTGGACATACAAATACAAAACATGTACTGTATATGATTCATATACAATTTTATATTTCTATATTCATATACAGTCAAACCTACCTTGTTACAGCGGTCACCTGCCACTTACAGTCACTTTCAGACCCTCCCAAATGTTTTCTATATTATTTAACTGGAACCTGCGGTCAGCAGTCACCTATTTGTTGCACGAAATCTTCATATAGACTTTTAACAGCGGTAATATATAGATTATAACTTTATAAATATCAAGAACTTGTTATATGTTATCGAATTGACCAAATTAAAATAATTTTGTGGCATAAGGTATTTCTCAGCTGTAATTATTATATAAACTTTATTACTTGTTATTTTAGTTACCAGATGTATGATTTCCCAAGTGAAAGAGTATTTGTGGCTAATGTCAACATGAGTTTATGTTTTGAGTCAATTGGATGCATCCTTCAACAAACAGTTCTTAGGGATACAAAGCTACCAAAACCTCTTTGTGACTATAATGAGGATTCCTGTTAAAGGTGATTTATGTTTATTAGTTTTACAAGATTTCCTCCAATTAATTTTGTACATAAATGGAGAAGTATTTTTAGATTTACATATCAAGAGTTAACTGTTGTGTACTTTTGTTGAAGTATTGTTTCTAATTTGTTTTGTTCTTATAGACTACAATGGATGAACCTTTCTTTCAAAATTTGTTCAAATATTTCTTGTCAGTGTTTTTTGTATGTCCTGCCTGCCTATGATAGTAGGAGGTGTTACGTTTACTGGTCAGGACGTCTGTCTGTTGATATGTACTGTTTCAAGTTTTTGGTTAAGATAGTTTACAATGAATTTATGCTGACAGAAATTTGAAACTTTGTACACAAATAAAAATGAGGAGATGTAGTATGATTTCCAATGAGACATCTATCCACCAGAGTTAAATTGGATTGGTGGTAAGCAACAATAGACTTGATTAGACCACTCAGTCTTCAACAATCCATTCAGTATATTCGACCATTTTGACACGAAAAATGTGAAACAATTCCAGCAAGAAACTAACTACCTAATTTATAACACAACTATTTACATAAAACAAATATGTTTATTCCAACAAGAATAGATATGGCATTTATAACAAAGTATCCAGGGAACTTTAGTTAGGTGGAACACATATATGTTGACAAATGAGGTTACTGAAGGTCATTAATATTTGATGCATGTAGGTTATTATTCATGAAAAACTTTCATAATCTTAAATTTTGATATTGTGTAATGTATAATGTGAATTAAAACTAAAGTCATGTAATTTTGATTTCAGATTTTTCTTTAACACACTGGTTAGAAAAGCAAGATGTAGTTATTTCAAAATCATTACCAAAGTCCACAGTTGACCTATTATTCCATCAGTTAGGAATATCTGGATACTTGAAGGATCCTGGATGTATTCAATCCACAAAAATACTAACAGTCTGGGATGGAATACTTTAGGTATATGATATTAAGTAGAGATTGAATAGGTTTCAAAATAACATCTTGAAAATCATTTTAACATAATTTACAGATGATAAAAGATAGTTATTGTGAATTGATTTATTTTCATTGTACAAATACTTTTGATTGAGGAACATTTCAGGGTTCTCAATTTCCTGGTTTTGGCTATAACTATGCATACATGCTTTTGGTGGAAGAAGACTTCAAGTCTTCTGAAGGCCTATGTTGCCGACTTTAAAATCATTGAACCACCTCCGTATGCCGCATCCGTTTCTGTGTATTACAATTTCATAACAACTTCCGATTCTTGACACCGATTTTTACACATGATTAAGCATCTGAATCATTTAATTTGTAAATTAGGATTGAAAACAATCACTATCGTTAATATTTACCCTTTTATTTATGTAATTTATTAGATTTCATCTCATCTACATGAACGTTATTTGTTTACTTGTAACCGGATGTTTTAATGTAGATATTTGTAGTACCCATGCGTGAATTTGGTATCGGGACAACTCGCCCTGTTTACATGTTCGCCTTGGTCTGTTCGTCCTGAGTTCTTTCGCCCGTATAGTACGTTCACCCTGTGTTCATTCTCTTCACTCTTATCTTACACAACATTTTATAATACGTCCTTGCATTTATTAAAAATATTGATTTTAAGGGTATCGTTAAAAGCTCTAAAACACGATTTAGTGAAAATCATCTGTTCCTTATTTTGTTCCCAAGGTAAGACAATAGTGTTCAGCCAATCAAATTCTGTGTTTCTCATGATCAAATTAATAAGCCAATCAAAAATGTTTCCTCTGAAGATTATTCTAACATGCTAGATTTTGAACTTGTGTTGTTTTCATCTAGTACTTTAAAAATACTTTTAAATAATACAAGTGAAAACAACTCCGCTTTCTACTTGGTGTTCCTAATTGGAAGGAAATACGAAGAAGAAGTTGTAAAATCGTGAACATGGCATGTGAATTTTCATCTGCAAGGAGGTTCTTACACAGCTTAAGGATAAACCCAGCAGGCACAAACGTTGTATCGACGTTGATCCAATGTCAGTCTTCAACGTTGTTACAACGTTGAAACTTGGGTTAGTTTTGAAAGTTGTAATGACGTTGAAATTCTGACGTTGAATCAACGTTGCAGTTTCAACGTTGTATTGACGTTGTTAACATGTTGAAATCGGGTCCAGTGAGGTTGAAATCAGGTCTTAGTTAGGTTGAAATCAGGTCGGGTTTAGGTTGAAATCAGGTCGAGTTAGGTTGTAGTCAGGTCAATTGTAGGTTGGTTGAAGTGATGGTTTTGGGTGTAAATTAATCCTTATTGGCACGTGTTCAAATACAATAACAAGATACCTGAATTATAAAATAAAAAGCCACTTTCAAGTTTTATTTCAAGTTAGAATGTCCATCAACAGATATAGGAAGATGTGGTGTGAGTGCCAATGAGACAACTCTCCATCCAAATAACAATTTATAAAAGTAAACCATTATAGGTCAACAGTTCTTTTCTAAACAAGAGACAACTCCAAAAGAGAATAGTAGACAATAACAATCAAAACCAAAGAGGAGAGACAGTTACAATATCAAGATTTAATTTGAAATATCTCAATATTAACAAAGCTTTCGTTTCTAGCACATCAATGTCTTAAAGCAAAGGAACATGTAAAACTCACTACAGCACACTGGTTTGATTCTGGTTGATCAAGTTTTCCAACTAATACAAAATCATGTAAATGCAGCAATTTGACACAGTGACACAAAATGCCTCCTTTGTTTTATGTGAATACAAAGCAGGACCATTTAAAAAAAACCTGATCTCAATTTAAGTTTTGTTATCCGATATTTAGTTCTTTTTTGTGTCTTTTTTCATTTTTATTGATATCTTGTTGATCTGAAATTTGACTTTTTGTAGGTATACCGTATGTGGTTTTTTTTTTTACATTTATCTTGAAGGCATTTGGAACAAACCATTACCATCACCAAGCTGTTTACTCATTCAATCATTATCTATACACCCGATACAATTAAGTAAAGCGAACAAAAAGATGCATACTGGTAGCATCAAATAATGTATTGATAAATGTCACTGCCTTTTGTTTACTGGCACTAAATTAACTATAGAAATTAACAAAAAAAGAGGTTTTTAAAATGAAAAATTGATTTTATTTTAAAGATCTATTCTTTTGGCCTAGCAACTCCTTCTGCTCTCTGTGGGACACACTTCAAATGTCTTGCACACTGCTCAGGTATTTTGGATTCTGGTGTCTCTTTGTGGTAGACAAGAACAGCATCTGAAAGCATGGAAGAGAAATAACATAAATTTGAATTACATAATAAAAGTTGTGTACTTTTAAAAGCCGGAAATGTTATCAATTTCTACCAATTATAAAACAATTATTTTAAATCATAGAACACAACATGTTCATTTGAAACAATTGTCCCAGCTTGCATCAATAACAAGATAAAGCATGAATTCTAACCAGATCTGTGTTTTGCAATAACCATAATGTTCATATACAGATGAAACTGTTTTGACACGAAACAGAATAAGATTCAGTAAGATAAGACCTTGTCATAATTTCTGTGAACAGCTGGTAAACGTAAACATGCAGATAAATAATTTGATCATTTGAATGTGTTTGTATATATTATGATTCTTAGTTAATTTAACCGTAAAATATACTTACGCTAATATCAAGAGGTTTATACAGAAACGTCTTCTCTCGTCTTTATATTCCTTAGACGCAGTTGTTCACTATTTGTTCATCAGTCTGGTGTGATAATTTCTCGAGGATGATTTTCAAATTTTTCTAAACGGATGTTGAAAAGAGGTGCGCGTGCTTGCGTGCGCATCCGAAAGAAAATATTCGAACTCAACTTGAAAAACCGCGAAAATTTAAAACTTCTCAATTATTATGATTACATTGTACATCGATGATATTTTAAGTTTATATATTAAATATCAATAGGTAAAATAATTAAAATAAATTTACCGAAAAATTCTCCTATTTATTTAAATGAAAGAAAGCAATTAAAAAATCGATTTGATTTAAAAATATAAACTAAGAATATATCATATTTATACAGATCATACATATAATTAAAATAGCATGAACAGGTTTTGAGATCTCCTAAAATATAGAGAATCATCAAACCCAAATTACTTAATAATTGGTTAGAATTGTTTTTCTTCAAAATACTTAAAAATAAACACAAAAAAATTAATTGGAAAAGCCGATTTGTTATTTGTGATGTCTACTGACCACTTGTTCTTGCCCAAAACTCCTTTCCATGCATAAACAATGCAATCCGGTCTACCCCTTTTTGTGAGAAAAATGATTGATTATATAGGATGGAAGCATGACAGAAGGAAGCCCTCACGCTTATGGCAGTCAGTGGACCCCCTTATAAGTATTATAAAAAGTTCTGGATTAGCCACTTATTATCCAATCGTTTATAATACTACAGCACTGCTCCTTGTCCGATCTGCTCATCAAATATATCTGTACCCTTCAATTTTGACAATGAGATTTTTCTGTCGCGATTGACTGACGTTAACCCAACGTTGAATCAACGTTGTTGTTTAAACGTTGATTTTAACGACGTAAATTCAACGTTGAAACAACGTTGTAAAGTCAACGTTGAATACCATGACGTTAGATCAACGTTGAATTTGGATCGATCAACGCCACGACCAAATTTCAACCAAATTTCAACGTTGTTACAACGTCGAGTGCCCACTGGGAAAGCATGACTGATTGACCAAATTCAATGATGCAGTACTACCATAAAGATAATAAATAGTATTTTTTCACTAATTTATTGACATTATACTTTTGTAACATATGTTATTTTGTATTCAATTAAATCATTTAAAGCACAATGTACTATTCTTTTTCACAAAGACAAACAAACAGGTTGGGACCCCCACCCCACCCATTATGAGTGGTGTCCCTTAAATGAGGACTGTCCCTAAAAAGGGTCATTTTACTGTTGAAAAAAAGAAAGAAAATTTTAAGATTTTTAACTCAAAAGTGGGAAAATTCATTATATTTGGAACAACTTTTCTAAATGAGGGTCAAATTAATAAAGAAGATATAAGTTTAGAAACATCACAAAATTCTTTTGACATGTTTTGACACTTTAATACTTGATAGATGCATAGTTCTTGGGAAAAGTTTCATCAAATAATATGAATATAGAGGTGCTCATTTTTACAGTGGGTTGTAATGTTCTTCTAATGAGGGTGACACATCTTTGCATAATTCAAAATTGGAAATTTCAACAAGCATCTAATATTCTTACACAAGAAAATAAACCCTGGTCTGCTAGCTACATGTTCATCTTTTCTACTGATTTAAAACTTAAATCATGCAAACAGACTTAAGAAAAAGGCATGTAAGCTCATCATACAAATATGACACTTTTTCAAGACAATCCAGATCGTGCAAAATACTTAGCTAAAAATTGTAACCTTTAAAATTGTTGTCGCACACTAAACACCCCATGGGAAATTTCAAAAGTTGGCAGGTATGTAACAAGTCTTACTATTTTTATGCCCCATTTATGGGCATTATGTTTACTGGTCTGTCCGTCCGTCCTGCTTCAGGTTAAAGTTTATGGTCGTGGTAGTTTTAATGAAGTTGAAATCCAATCAATTTGAAACTTAGTACACATGTGTTCCTTATGATATGATCTTTCTAATTTTACTGCCAAATTAAAGATTTTACCTAATTTTCACGGTCCACTGAACATAGAAAATGATTGTATAGATTGAAATCCATGTACTTATGACACATTCTTGTTTGAAGAAAAAATACATCATAGCGATAATGGAACAAAGCAGGCTGGGTTAGTGGGGCTGCTTTTATGGTAATTCAAGTTACCTTTAATTTATTTACCTTCTTCCACCTCAGATCTATCAGCTCTTTGATTAGAAATTTTTGTTTTGTGGGACACTTCATTTCATGGTAAAACTTTGAATAGATCCATGAATACTGATGAATTCACAGCAATCATAAACAAATATATACACTTTTGTAAACTGCAAATACATTTTTTTTTGTGCTGTCTTATTGACATAATTTATAAATTTATAAATTATTGTGATGTTTTATTCATGCCAAAAAGCGTCAGTATCAGGTTTGCAATAATAAAACTCCCATTCATAATTTCAGAAGTAAATTTTCTTCATTTAATTTTGCAGTCGCAATAATTTCATTTGACATTTTGCCAAATGTCAAGGATTTGTATTAATTTCTGAATTTAAGGTATACTGTGGATTCATTTATTTTCGTGGTATCAATTTTCGTGGACAGAGCAAAAAGGCATTTCGTGGATACGTAAATTGTGGTTCGCTGTTTCAAAAATTCAAAAAATGTTTCAGATACGTAAATTGTGGATCTCTGTATAAAGAATAGTTAAACAAAATAGTAGTTCATGGAAAATGTTTTGAATCGTCAAAATCCTCGCTTGGTCATTCTATGTTAAAGTGTTCATTTACAAGCGTGGACAAAGGCAACTAATGATTTGTTTGCTTTACAATTTATAATTTGTCGTTAGAATTTTATAAGGTATACAAAGGCCCTTTGATGTACAACTGATTGAAAGTTATTTTCCTAATCAAGACATAATAAGAAGTAATTAGAAAATGATCAAAAGTAAGAAACAAGCTAACGAAGTTTGCGATCCAAGCTGGAACCAAAGCCATAAAACAATGTTAAAATTCATTCATCTCATTTTGTTATATATACTCTGGGGAATATGATTTCTTCATAACAAACAATTTCACTTCAACAGTGGTTTTAGTCCGGTAGTATTAAGGTAAAAGCTCCTGCCACGCCAGGCTTGCCCGATCCATTTCAATGCAGTACACAGCGTGATGTTCTTGTAACCAAAGCAGCCAACGACGGTTTTTACACGATGAGTTTCGCTACTAGCCTTCCAACTAATCCAACCAGAAAACACAAACGGGAAAATACAACTTCTATGATGATGAGTCACATGCTAAAATGGCCAGATAACACAGTCGAGAATGGTGTTGCCAGAGCTGCACGCAAGTTTTCCAGTGACCTCGGCAAGAAAGTTAGCGAGACATCTTTTCGTAGCATGAGAGACACCTACCTTAAATTAAAAAAATCGTGATTTTTATCTGTTTTCAAAGAAAATATTTTCTTTTTATATTCAATTTTAGATTCAATGCTAAGTATAATATTATTCTCATTGAAAATTTCTTTAACGTTTTACTTTGAAATAATATTTTATCTTAATAGTAGTAGTGCTTTGGGTTTTTTTACATGAAAAAGCTAATTTTATTCTTATTTTTAGTTTCATATCGGAAATAATTATTGCACTTAAAATTTTGAATATCGAATTTTTAATTAAAATTTTAATTGTATAAAGTATGATTGAAATGTACTGATCAATGTCTAAAGGGATTATAATTCAATTGTGTAACAGTAAATCGCGTTAGGCTCAGGTGCCAGAAAATTTTTATTTTGATAAAATGTTGTTTCTGTCCAGAATAAAGAAACACAATGCTTAAACGGCATTTTATCAGAATATTATTTGAAAGCAATTTGTAACCTCCGGGCTCTTCCTTTGACCAATTTGTTGAGTAAAATTTTATTTCGTAAAAATGTCGTTTTTGTCCAGAATAAACTAAAGTACACGCTTAAACGACAATTTAACGGAATATTATTTGAAATGCAATTTGTGTCCTCCCAGCTCCTTCTTAATCCAATTTGTACAGTAAGATTTTATTTTGATAAAATGTTGTTTCTGTCCAGAATAAAGAAACACAATGCTTAAACGGCATTTTATCAGAATATTATTTGAAAGCAATTTGTAACCTCCGGCTCTTCCTTTGACCAATTTGTTGATTAAAATTTTATTTCAGTAAAAATGTCGTTTTGTCCAGAATAAACTAAAGTACACGCTTAAACGACAATTTAACGGAATATTATTTCAAATGCAATTTGTGTCCTCCCAGCTCCTTCTTAATCCAATTTGTACAGTAAGATTTTATTTTGATAAAATGTTGTTTCTGTCCAGAATAAAAAAAAGCACAATGCTTAAACGGCATTTTATCAGAATATTGTTTGAAAACAATTTGTAACCTCCGGCTCTTCCTTTGACCAATTTGTTGATTAAAATTTTATTTCGTAAAAATGTCGTTTTGTCCAGAATAAACTAAAGTACACGCTAAACGACAATTTAACGGAATATTATTTGAAATGCAATTTGTGTCCTCCCAGCTCCTTCTTAATCCAATTTGTACAGTAAGATTTTATTTTGATAAAATGTTGTTTCTGTCCAGAATAAAGAAACACAGTGCTTTAACGGCATTTTATCAGAATATTATTCAAAGCTATTTGTAACCTCCAAGCTCAATTTATCGAAATTTTATCTGAAAAAATATTATATTCTACCTGTGTTACCTTTTTAACCGATTGTCTATATATTTGCAAAGTGAAAGGTGTGAATTTTCTTGTTCCTGTCACAAAATATCACCTAAGGGCAATGTCCCGTCCTTAATCCTTTTAATCGGCAATAAAACCATATTTCGACACGGTAATTAACAACTCATTTACCGTTATTTTCTAATGAATAATTTTTATCAATTTAAAAACGTAAATTATGAATGATAGTTTAAAGTTTTTATTGTTTATTTAAGGAGGTGGAGACATAGAAGTTTTACCAAGATCGCCACGTGGAAATCCTCTCTTACTTGGTCACCTAGATAACGACGTTCAACAATGGATCCTCAACGTGCGTAAGAATGGTGGAGTCATCAACTCACGCATCGTTATGGCAGCAGCTGAGGCCGTTGTGACAAAGTTCGCCAGACACAAGCTGCAAAAGTATGGCGGGCATATCAACATCACAAAGACCTACGCTATTTCCGTTCTCCGCCGCATGGGCTTCGTTAAGCGTAAGGGAACCAAGGGTGTAAAACATCTACCAGCTGATTTCGACGACATTAAACAGGAGTACGTAAAAAAAGTCAGCACAGTCATTAAGCAACACAGCATTCCAGACTCTCTTGTGATTAACTGGGACCAGACTGGGTGTCAGCTGATATCAGGCGGCCACTGGACAATGTAGCAACAGGGCTCCCAACAGGTACTGATGACAAACGTCAAATAACACTTCTTCTAGCAACATCTATGAACGGGTCTCTATTGCCACCTCAGCTAATCTACCAGGGTAAAACAGACCGTAGCTTTCCGAAAGGCGTCGATTTTCCAGACAACTGGGATGTTACAAGTACCGAGTCACATTGGAGCAACGAAGACACAATGATCCGTTTTGTAGACAAAGTCATCTTGCCTTACGTAGAGGGTATTATTGAAGATCTTCCTCTTTCTCAGAAAACCAGAAAGCCGTAGCTATCTTTGATGTTTACAAAGCCCACACAGGAGAAAAGCTGCTAAGCCACTTAAAGAAAAATGACATCATTCCTTGTTTGTGCCTGCAGCCTGTACTGACAAACTACAGCCGTTGGACTTATCCGTTAACCGAGAATATAAAGAATAGTTAAAATCTAATTTCCATGACTGGTACTCAGCACAAGTAATGCAACAGCTAAACCATCAAGAAGACATCACCGTGAACGTGCACCAAATGTCATCGTAGATTTGAAGACATCCGTCATCAAACCCGTACATGCCCAGTGGATAGTTTCAACACACCAGATCATGTCCACCCGCACCGACCTAATCAAGTCTGGCTTCCGTAAAGCAGGTTTATTGTAAATTTGACATTAGGGCTTTCAATCTAGTCCTTTGTTTCGTACTTGTGTGAACTAAGGCTTGTTAAAAATTGATAAAAGTATGTGTGCAAATGTTTTGTGATGTGTATTTGAGCGGCTATATTTCAATTAATTTATCAAATGTACATGTACTTGTATGTAATGTTTGTTAAAATGTCTGAATGAAAGGTGAATGATAGTATATGAATTAATGTATTTACTTCAAACACGTTTTTTGTTACCGTGTTTGTTTCGAATCAACACTATACTAGAATTGCAAAAGATAACCGGAAGTAAACATCCGATTTTTTCAAATTTGTCGGGATTATTTTTCGTTGAATTCATAAATTCGTGGTTTGCTGTGTCCCACAAAAACCACGAAAATTGGTATACCACGAATAAAAATGAATCCACAGTATCCAACATATACCTGTATTCAAAATGAAAACTATTGTGTGAAAAGAACTATATAAGACCCTTTACTGTAAACTTCAACATTTTAGTCTTCAACGATTCTTTTGTGACATCTGTTAATGAGCACTCCATAACAGAAGTATCACTTCACTGTTGATTTATAATTTTATCTGTACAGTTTAAGTAGGTTTCTACTGCAATGATTGAAATTTGTTTAACCAGCAGTTCAGCCGTAATGAAAAACCAATAAATTATTATATAGTGTAGTACTCAGTCAATCACACATTTATGCATTAATTCATTCATTCATGGTTAATAAAATATTGCTGTATAGTTTTTTCAGTATTTCAAATTTTCTATATGCTTTGATTATGTCGTTTAGCTTGCTCAGAAAATATATCCCTTTCTCACCTACCAAACTATGTAAGCTGTCATTTACCAAGTTACTGTACAGGAATACAATGTTGCATGGAGGTACCTCTCCTTCAAAGAACATTTGAAACACATGTTTTGTTGGATACATGTGCCTACAAACTCAGTATTGGCATTGAGAAACTTGTCATCAGTGAATCTTTGTTTGACTACACTTTCAATACATGGAAAACTATATCACTAGGAAATATGGTTAGACTTGAGTAAGTGAATACTTGAATATAAAATTACGAGAAATTAATTACATTTAAACTGATTTAAAGAAAAATCCTTGTATAGCTTCCATTTTAATAGATGAAAACTACATCACTTGAAAACATGGTTGACTTGTTAGAAAGCATACATTTAAAAATATTAATATTGATTTTTCATGTTAAGTTGGCACTCAAACTTGAAATCTACTAAAATATATTTTATTACGAACACTTTAAAAATATCGTTTTCAAATAGAATTATCTTTAAGAAATACATACATAATCAAAATCCTAGATACTTGAATTTGATTCTAAAGAAATTTTGAAATAGGTTTAAGATAGAAGAAATTAGTGTTGAGAAGATCTACCTGTTTGATGCCAAGATGAGTGTTTGTTTTGAGACCCACGGTGACTGTAGATATAAGTTTGACATCTTGAATGGTGTAAGGATACAAGAACAACCTTGTTCCTGGTCTGATGACTTTGTTATTCCAGGTCAGTTTTCTTTTAAGCTAAAAGATAGATTGAAAGAATAAGTCATATGAAAGCAATTATGGAGATGTGGTAAGATTGACAATGAGAGGACTATCCACCGAGTTCAAATGAAGTGGATGTAAGCAATTATAGGCAACCATACAGACTTCAATAATGAGAAAACCCCATATTGTATTTTGAGATTCATAAAAACAGACATCCATGGAACATTCAAATGTCTTGTTTTAGGAAGGAGAAACTCATACTCTTTGAGGAGAATAAACCCCATCTCAAATTTTAACTTAAATCTATAAAACTGATCTCACTTAGCACTTACCAACATCTGTGGTATTTCATGGACAATTTAAAAGACATTTTGTATCATCTTTTTAAACCAAGTATGCTCCCTTCTCATCAAGTTGTTCCTTTGTTTGTGTGAGGAAATATATAAAACTTTCCTCAAATGCATTTGGTGTATATATGTCCATTTAAACATTTGCAAGTTGTTCTGTCCCTTTGAAAAATTTCAAAAGCTTTTGTCGTTTGTGGAGTCTATTCATTGGGATCTTTAAATTTTTCCTTGAAAAGCCAATCATACACTGATTAGTTTACCTGAATAAATAATTTGACTCCTGTAAATTTGTATTTCAGGTTTTAACATTGATAACTGGATGAGTGATAAAGGACTAAGTAGTTCCTTGAAGCAGTTATCTCCAATCCTCACATCACAGTTATTAGAAGATCTGGACCTGGCTGATTATCTTTTGAATCCAACATGTGACCAGTCTGCTGATAAATACAAAACTGAACATTACCATGGATGGAATTCAGGTAATAAAAAGTAGAAAAGATCTACAAGAATGTCTTTCATATATTATAAACACTCAAAATAAATAATGAGGGTATATGTTAAATTCAATTGGAATTAAACCAGTCAGTTTTTCCAATCATGTGGATAAATCAATCATGGACATAAAAGAAGGACATTTGGTATGATTGTATATAAGACAACTAAAGGATAAGGTCACCCTGTAGTTGCCTGAAGCCTCCATTCATTAAGCAAAACCTGTATCCTATAGTGAGCAAATGAAAGAACTTTAGGTGAATTAATGTAAAACAATTATAAGAGAATACTAAGGCCTCATGAAAGCTTATAACAATAAACAAAAACAATTGGCAGAAGAAAATCATTGACCCACTGGACTAAAGACTCCTGGTTTGGGACAGAAAGGAGATGTTTGGAAGTTTTAAATATGTTAGTGAGCACTCCGTCCTTTCCCAATACAACACTGGGCAACCTAAGAATAAGATGTACAAATCAGATTGAAATGGCTTTACATATCATATTGACATAAAGCATGAAAACGGCTAACAAAATGACAAAAGACACAAAGTAATGATTTAAGTGTACTCCCAGTTGAAAGTCCAATGTCAACTTTATTTATAAATATATAGATAGTGTTTTCTTTTGAAATAAATGTGAGCATTTAAAAGTCAGCCATGTATGTGGTAAGCTGTTATGAATGAATTCCAATACTTTGGAAGGATGTTGGATATACATGATACAATCAGGTCCTCCAATTCAAGAAAGCATCCATATACTAATTAATAGAACATATATTGTTTGTCGTTTTTATGCCCCACCTACGATAGTAAAATTAGAGATTTTCCCCATTTTCATGGTCCACTGAACATAGAAAATGATAGTGCGAGTGGGGCATCCGTGTACTATGGACACATTCTTGTTTTTTAATCAAAATTACAATTTTTGAAGATCAAGATGACTTTTAGTGTGATCTTTAACTTCTAATGTTCCAATTGATTATTTGCATTCTTTGATTATTGTATTGTGCTTTAAAGATGTAGACATGTATCCTGCTAAATTCTACTGCAGTTTCTTCTTACCGATTAATTTTCATTTTTTAGAATGTGCAGTAAATGTGACACTTCCTGACCTTCCTGATACAATAACATGCCACTTAGAGAATACTTGTACAGGATTTAGTTGTTGTGCTGACATCGAGTTCATAGACAGAAATGTGAACATTTTTCTCACGATAGACCCTTGTAACTATAAACTAAACATTGGTATAGAAAATATCAATTTCAATTTTTCCTAATGGATTTTGAGTTTGGGATTGAGAAACAGTTTCATATTGGAAAAGTAATTGAAGTTAGGTATGTAATCTAATGATTTCAAGATATATAATCATAGATGTTTAATTTATGTATTTAATGCAAAATGTAAATAAAATCTCCATATGATAATTAATTCTTAATCTGTCTGTTTCTATTTTCAAAATATCATTCATGATGATTTAGAACATTCAACATTTTCCATATATTTCTACAGCAACATATTTCATACCGTAAACAGTTATTTGTTTCAAAGATCCTGTTCATTTTCAAAGTTTTATTTACTTTAAAATACTTATAGTTGAAAATATGGTAATTTTGCAGATACAAAATTACAGACTTCCGTGATATGTCAGTATACTACATAGATATGGAATTTAAAGTTTGCTTCAATGATGGCGGTCCATGTGCTTTTGAAGCCACAATATTTTCTAACACTGAATTACCAATGGTCCATTGTGACATGAGCAAAGGGTTTTAGATTCAAGTAAGTATGTGTCATCAATATAAAATTAAGGAGATGTTGTATGATTGCCAATGAGACAACTATCCACCAGAGTTAACATGAAGTGGAAGTAAGCAATTATATGCCATCATACCGACCTCATCAATGAGAAAAGTTCATACCATATAGGCAGCTATAAAAGAACCTGGCATGAAAAATGTGAAAAGACTTTGAAGTACAGAAGTTGCTTATTTTAATTAATTTAATCACCCATTTGTCTGGTATTTTGGGGAATACTTAGATGAGTTGATAATTTTATAATGTTTCAATCCATTTATAAACATAATATAATGAGGCCTTGAATATGAGTAGTAGCAGTAATATAAGAAATTAGCTCTTAATTCCAATTTAATGAAAGTGACTTAGATCTTCAGTAATCAGATGGACACTATGACTTTGAAAGCTTTTTAAGATGATTCCTTTTCACCAGTCCAGGCTTTCTCATGTTTAATGTGAATAGTTGTCAACAAATTAGCCATTTTGCTTTCCTATTAAAAAATAAAAGTGTTCATGCACTAACTCCTCTAAGAATGGTTTAAAAACCAACATTTTATGTTGTACTCTTATTCTGCTTTTATTTTCATTTTCATAATGCATTATATTTTCTATTTTTCAGACTGGTCAATATCGACATGGTATACTGATATGAATATAGACACATCTGATAAACTATCTTCTAATGCAATATTGGTGCTCTTGGATACCCTTGAATAGCACCTTTTCTCAAAAGAAGGAATGCAGTAGACGAGATCCAAGCTCTATATTTGCTGGCCAGTACCAAGGTTGGAGTACAGGTAATGAATATTGGTCGGTCTTTAAAATAAAAGATATATCAGTTCTTTTTGTTAAAATGTAGTTAGAATTATGCAGTTTCAAAATTAGATTAAACACCTTTCATGCTGCCCCAAAGTAGGCCATCACTTGCCAAAAACATTAATTATTGCATATTTTGTCCAATTTGATATTTTCAGTCAAAATCCCTGGATCTTGATCGCTTGTAACACTTTAAGCTTGATTGAACTGCTATACCTAGAACACTGATAGGTGTAGCTTGTTGTTGTCAGTGGGTCTTAGTGAGCTCCATACAGTTGCTAAGATCTGACTGTTCTGAGTATGGCAAATGATTTGTTCCATGCCATTTCTCCATCTCCTATAGCTAACCTTAGAACGATATCATAGTTTTTGATTATTATGTGACCTTGTTTTTATTCCATTACAGACTGCAGATCAAGCACCACTGCATTACCTCATCTTGACACGTCTGTAATAACTTGTTACCTAGATGACAGTTGTAACAATGTCCAATGCTGTCTTGATGTTGGTTTGATTGACAGATCTCTACATTTCTTTGTGAACTTTGACCCCTGCAACTATGTCATAAAAGTTGGAATTGAGAGATTAGAGATGGATATTTTGCTGAGTGATTATCAGTGGGGTAAATGGAAAGAAATGGATCTGTTTGGCGTACTCAGGATAAAGTAAGATAATTACATTTTTGCAAATAAAATGTATGAGATAACTTCTTTGGGCAAGCACCTGTTTCAGGATAAAACTACATAAGGTACTTCAGATGATAAAGCAAAACCAAATGACATATAAAATAAAAACTTTTAAATGATGTGTGATATTTATTGTACTAATAATGGGCCTTATCTTTGTTATTATGTTATGAGATTGGAATTATCAAGTATAAGGACAAGGTCATGAATTTCAAACATGATATGACTGCTTCTTTGGTGGATGATCAGATTTCAGAATGTTTATCTTTGGTTCAAGGTCATAATCATAGGTTATATCCTTGGTGATCTGTCCAAACAAAAGAGCTCTTTTGTGGGTGCTATCTCTGAATTTAACTGTTTACAACCATGGGAAACTTTCCCAATAGCCAGTTTGTTTTTCCCAGCACTTTTAACTAGAAACCACCTTTTCTAAAGGAAAACAACAATTTTGATATGGTGAAGTTCATAAGAAATTGCAATGAAACGAGATTATTTGGGTGTCGCCACTTTTACAGTGCTCTAATTCTGTCTCTTTAAAATGTTAAAAACAATTTGGGCATCTTCTGTGTCCCATGGACACATTCTCCATTTATTTCTTGTTTTATGTGCTGAAATTATTTGTACTCACTGTATGAGATGCAAAGACTTTTACTGTATGTAATAAGTCAGTTGGATTTAAGAAAAAATGTATTGAGAGTGTATAAGAGTGGTTCTCTTTGCAGTGTTTATATATAGTACTGAACTGACATTTGCAGGAAATTTTATTTGTTTATAGGTTCTTAATTAATGATTTATCTACTGAACAAGAGTATGCAATTTCCATGACTGCTAGTGTATGCTTGGAATCTGATGGAACCTGTGAAGAATTTCTCATCCTGGACAGAACTAGAGTACCAAAACCATTGTGTTACTGGGATAAAGAATTCAAAATACCAGGTTAACTTGGTCTCTTTTGTTAATGTGTTTACAATTTTCGACTTCTTTGGATAATTCAATAAGAACAATATCCCTGTATTTCTGTAACAAATAGACTATATTTGTATATGTTATTCCATGTTTTGTCTGTCTTTCTGTTTATCTACATGCATTTAAATATTATATATATGGAATGACATTTTTATTTGATCATGTTCCTCATTAGTAGCTTTGTTTGTACATAAATGGTTGGTGTTGTCAATTGTACTATCCAATTTTTTGATAATTTCTGTTATCCTTTAATATATGATTTTTTTATTGACAATTGATAATAACTTGTAAATACAAGGAACAGATTGATGCTTACATTTTGATATCTGATTTTTGTAGACTTTTCTTTATCCAAATACATGTCAGAAAAGGACATACTCAGCTTAATCAGATGGCAGTGTCAGATGTACTTGAAACTCTTGGAGTATCATCGTATTTAAAGTCTCCAACCTGTAACAGATATACAACACCTTTCACTGTTGACAATAATGGATGGTCAAATGGTATTTATTGATGATTCATTTTAATGCCATAAATCATACTTCCTCACGAAATTTTGCTTTTCCAAATTTTACCTAGCTGTGATTAATAATTTTAATATATTCGAATTATTCATACTTTTGTAAAAAGTAGTTGAAATGAAGCATACTTGCCAACTTAGAAAATCTCCATGAGGATTTTAAAATAAAGTGTTAAACAGATGTTTTAAGGATTATAATTTTGGCAGTGTTTTGCAACCAGGTTTTTTCTACCTAGAAACAGTGTCATATCTCTTCTTTTTATTTACAGTAAACTGATGATGAGCTAATGAGCCAATTATTTTCTTTTCATTTGCATGATTCTTGAGATTAATATTTGATAATCAAAAAGAACTGATTTTGTATCACTATTTTCATGTAAAATTTTTAAAGTTTTGACCAAGGATCCGAAATTTTTCACCTAATTTCGGTCATTTTAAGATTACTTAAAAGTTGGTGCCCTTTTCAAAAAAGATTGTCAAAATCACATTACTGTCTGAGTATGCTCATACTTGTAGCATCAACAAACTTGTTTTAAGATTGAATGCTTCTTTTGTAACTTGATTGAGTGTGTAAGCGTTGACCGGTACATTTTGTATGAAGCGCGAAGCGCTTCATTCTAAAAATGTGTGCACGGTCAACGCTTTACAACCCTATGAAGTTACAAAAGAAGCATTCAATACTTATAATTACATTTTTAGCTAGGATCATGAAAACACGATTTTATCAAGTTTTTATTTAATTTACCTGTACACTTTATTGTGGGACCTCGTGCCATCATGAATGATAAATTTTATTGTGTAATGAAGTTGATTAAGTGTAGCCTATCAGAATAACGTATTATAGTGAAACATACATCTAATGTAATTATTAACTGTTGCATCGCATTTACTTCATGAATTTCCTACCATTTTCCTAAAATCGTTCAAGAGCAATTAAGGAAGGTATCAGTTTAAAACCAAATGATTTTAATGACTCAAAACGATAAATTTCTCAGACATCGCTAACGTTTCTTTCGATTTTGAAGACAAAATTAAAACCGGATGTTTTGCGACAATACTAAACGAGCAATTCGGACTCATTTCGGGATTAGTTTTGTCTATCAAATTCACAGGAAATCATTGGCTTTTTAATTTGTTACCTTTGATAGTGTTTGAATATTAATGATAATAGTTGCACTTGCTTTATTTAGCATGAAATCATTTTGAATTTTCAATTTAGTGTCTAATCTGCGGACGAGAATTTCAAGCATGCGTATTACATAGTAAACAAAGCATGTGTGTTAGTAGTGAAAAATACTTTTGTATACGTAAATTAAATCAAGTTTTAAGTTAATTTTAAATCAGAATTGACAATTGTCTTAGCTAAAAAGTAATTAAGTAATGAAGACAGTTGTTATAGAATTTTAATTTCTTTATAAAATTAGTTCTGAGCTTGTGATCAATAGCCAGGTGTGAATTAAAACACAGGTAAAGAGATTAGCGATCATTAGCCAATATTTGCCGGAGGCATTAATATAGTTATTAGGAGGGCCTCAGGATTATAACACTATACTGGAGTGGCAGTTTTATTACAGGAAAGGGATAACAAAACAAAACAAGTTAAAATGGTGATTTAAAACTTGATCTCAATGAAATGACCAAAATTATTTCTATTTTTAAAATAAAATTTGTCCTCAATCCCAATTACACGTTTAGGACAAACACTTTCAGTTTAGGACAAGACTGGCAAATATGACCGTTTCCAGACCCTTGGTTTTGACCCTTAGTTGATCTTCTCCTGTGAAAGAATTGAACTCTAAGGGCCAATTTTAACCTATAGTTGATCTTCTCCGTTAAAGAATTGAAATTTTGAATTGAATGAATATTTGCATTGATGCTAAGCTTTAGGTTTGAAAATTTGTACATCCAAAGAAACTTTCTCATTACATATATTTTATGATTTGAATGCTAACAGGAACTAATACTTAAAAAAGTTTGTTTTTCTCTGTAATTCTGTTTTACTATATAATAGATTAGGAAATTAGAGACTTCACTTTTTTCATAAATACATTCCTTTTCAGATTGTGCATCAACTATTGGTTTAAATGAAGTAATTTCTGGTCATTCTTCTTGCCATATTCCTGACAAATGTACAGCAATATACTGCTGCACTGGTATACCACTACTGAACATCTCTGTAAATACTGGTATTGATCTGGATATTTGTGACTATCGACTAACTGTTTCACTGGAAGAAGTGACCCTGGAATATTCATTGGTTGACTATGAATACGGGTCCAAGAAGAAATTTTCCTTATTTGGATTATTCGATCTCAGGTAGATATGTATAGGATGAATTATAGGAAAGACACAATCAAACATATAGACTTACTTGGAGAAAGAAACTTGCATGCAAAGAGGTTAACAAATGGGCCTCATGTACCCAATGATTTTCTGTTTGTTTGTTAGTGTAATTATACAATTATTTGTACAGTACAAGATTATTTAATTTGTCAGACAATTATTTTATATGCAGCTAGTTGATTACTCCAACCAAGGATTTGTATAGTTAGAAGGATTGGAATCTCGTGGACTTTTGCATAGACTGTAGTATAATGTCTTATGCAGCGAGATTTTGTGTGATTACCGTGATGCATCTTGAAGATGCTCAACGTGTTTTGATTAATGGCGGACATTTGCATCACCTAAACAAATAGACATACGATATGTAAGTATTACAATCCATATTTATCAAATTTTATAATTGAAATAAGAAGTTTAAAATGGTTCTGGTGTAATTAATTACTTTTACGATTGCAGTACGAATACACGGCTCCATAGAATGAATTTGCATATTGACCAAGTGATCCCACCCTATCCCGCCTATTGGGCGGTCCTAACATCATTTTTATTTTGACACTTCTTCCTCAAAAACGGAGTTGAGTGATAAAATTTATATTTTCTGATAGATATATGATTTCTTCATGTATTGAGTAAATTTCGTAGTGGTTTATGCATTAGTTTTCCTAATTTTTCTGTTTCTTTTAGTTGATTACAACAAAATGGCATTCTGGAGCGAAAATGGGGTGGCTTAGGAAAATCAATAAAGTTCTACAATGGGCCTAGATTAATGTTCAAACATGTTTACAAACGTAAAACATTGGTGATTAAGTGTATAGTAGAAAGCTCAAATCGCTAAATAAGGGAATTGTGATACTTTTCTGTCTTTAAAATCAATGTGGTTCTCAGATGAATTGCAATTTACCAGGCCTAAATTGGGAGGGATCCAGTTGTCATAATCATCTGATACTTTCTTCCTGTTTCTACCAAGTGAAATCGTTAAACCATGTGTTTTGAAATAGTTTTACATCAATTTTAACAAGCCATGTTCCATAGAAAACACCATAGATTTGCCTTTGCCGATGTGGAAAGGGACAATGCATGGATGGTAATCTTTTCAAATGTTCAGTCCAATGTTTACCAGTTCAGCCCGGCAGCTGACCTTCCAAGTATGATCTAGTATTGTGAAAGTACATTGTGTACAAATGAATGTACTTTTTTACTGACGTTAATACACCAACACAGCTCATCTACTTTAATGATGCATAGGTAGTGCTGTTTTGTCTTCATTATAAATCATCGCCACCCGGCTTTATTATGCATGTTAATTGTTATGGAATCCTTCTTCTCTATCTGTTTATACCACATATCACATGCATTACAAGTCCAATTAATTATGCCTGTTAAATTATGGCGTTTACAAGGCTAAATTATTTTTTTCCTGCAACGCGTCAAATCAAACAATGAAAAGGCCTTGCAAGATGTTTTCCTGCAACGGTGTCAAAGCAAAATCAAAATAGCCTTGCAAGATTTTTTCCTGCAACGGCGTCAAAGAAAAAATCAAAATAGCCTTGCAAGATGTTTTCCTGCAACGATGTCAAAGCAAAAATCAAAATAGCCTTGCAAGGTGTCTTCCTGCAAAGGCGCCAAAGCAAAAATTAAAATAGCAAGACGCCAAGATGTCTAATTTTGTTTAAACCTGTGCATAACAAATGTACATGAGCTTTTTCTTTTCTAGGCCCAATTGCTATTAACTATATACTTCAGTCAAGTCCAGTAAGAGTTTTATATATATAATATATGAAGGATATCTGTTATCCGAAATATGTAACATTTATTCCTTTTATTGTTATTTTGGTGATATTTGTACCCTTTAGACTGGTTATATATTATATTTTGTAGTGTACTGTATCATAATTTTATGATCCATCGCCCGTAAGATTTATCGTTGGCTATTATTCAGTCATTTTATATATATATATATATATTTATATTCATATCAAGATAGACCCAAATAGTTCCACCTTTTTTTTCTAAGTCACTCAATATTAAATTTTCCGATATTTTTGTTTGTTTGTTTTCAATACTGTGAAGATATGAAAATATCAATTTGTCGTTTGAAGACCCACATGCATGGTATGACAATGTGCTACATAATTAATGATTAATTTAGGTCCTGCATTACCTATTATGATATGTAAATGTATATATACATAGTTTTGTAGTTAAGCAAGCCCCATTAAATTAAAATATATGAATTTTTTGTTTGCGACATCTTATGATCCTACAATATTGAAAATATTAAAACAATAGAAACATTGCTACACGTATAAATAATTCCTGAATTTGCATAAGCAGAGTTCTCAAATGTGGCGGTCCTAGGGATTTGACCACCACATTTTGGGAAGGACCAACACAATTTGGGTAATTTGCAATAGAAATGATAGTGAGGACCTGCAGATTTTCTTCAAGGACCACCAGGTAAAAAGATTTTGAGAACTCTGCATTAGCTGGCATATATGTAGCATAAACCCATAGAAAACTAACATAAATCTTGCAGATATAATTGTTCGAGCAGAGATCTTGAGGTAATATGGCTATTGTTAAGACAGATTTGATATTGGAATTGTTTAAGCCATATGCTATTGTATTATTATTCATATTGCCACATTTAACTATATTACATTTTTTTTCCCAGTATTTTCCAAAATGCCCAAACTGGTGAATGTTAAGAAGAAAAGTCCAGGCACAAGGAAAGTTCCCCAAAAGTCTAAGCAGTTGTGTGCCAACAGCAGTTGGCCATTCATGCACTAATCATGTGGATTAACATATGGCATGCCTTCAAATAGAAATACTAGTGTATCGGTACAACTAAATGCGACTATTGACCAGAACGTTCCTCGAATATCATTTATGGAAAGATATACCAACAGTATTTCATTGGATCATTAACATTCAATCTCTTATATCAAAACTTGAGAGCTACACTTTGTGTGTAGGGAACTTTGATAGTGACTTGATAGATGATCATGTGATACCAGCTGAATTGGATTATATCTATATTTTAACGTAAAATAAATCATAGAATATCTTTTTAAATTCCTTTACATGCGGATTCATTTAATATTCGCCTAATCTGCTTGGTGTTGAGTGTATATTGACGATTCTCTTTCTTGTCACTGCCTTTATTAATCCAGTTTTCATATAAATCTGTGTGATTAATGTCTATGAGTATGTGTAGTAAAATAAGCAAGGAGACATGGGATATGATTGAAATGAGACAACTATCCATCCAATATCAAATGAAGATTTTAAAACTAATAGTCTACATGTACAATCGATGAATGTATGTCATCCATGATCATCAAAACCCATGCAGCATAGCAGGTCGATAAACACATGAAACCAACAGCCCATACATAAAACATGTACAAAAATAGTTTTATACCAAATTTGAAGTTAAGACATAAGAGTTAAGAGATGCGGTATGATTGCCAATCGAATGAGACGGCTCAGTTCACCAAAGTTCAAATGATGTTGGTGTAAGCAATTATTCAATCTATCGTTATTTCTTATCTTGATAGACAAAAGTCAGTGTTTTACATGTATATTTGTAAGTGTGCGCTATAAAGTCAATACAAGGCAAAATTGTACAAAAGTATCTACTGTTTGACAATAAATATTTTAGTTATGTTTACACAGTTTAGACCTAGCAAACATGAAAGTTACAAACAGAAAAGTAAGACTTTTGTTTTAATACTTGATGTAAACTGTTGTTACTTACCTCATATAAAAGTGTACCAACGTACAGTCAGAAAAAGATGAAAGATTATTTTAAGTCTTCTTTGATATATGACTAGTCGCTCTTTTCAAGTTAATTTCTGTATTATACTACATGCATAATACATAACCATGAATAATTCCATGATTGACTACTTGAGAGGCCGTTATGACAGAGAGCTGACACTATAAGGTTGCCCTATTAATTCATGCACAAATTGATTTAAGTGCTCTGACAAGAAAGAAAAGTGCATTTAAAGATGTAATGTTATAAGTACAATTAAAAAATTGATTGCAGTTGATAATTTATAACACACTGGCTAACGTTTCTTAAATGCCTTTACCATGTTTATAATGATTGAAACCGGCTACAGTAACATGCAGAGGCAGTTTTATAGGGTTTACCAGTGGGCCCCTCTTTAATAGTACTTGTCCCAACCTTATGATAATGATCAGCCACTGACATGTATATAAAACGCAATGCAGTAATTGTCTTGAAATGTGTGGTCAGTTCTTTAACTATGTAAATAATTGGCTAAAGAGCAGCTCACAATATCGCTTGTTGTGGTAAGATTAGCTGAGCTTGCCACAAAAATGGTTTTGCACCTGTTTCCGAGATTGATAGTTTCAAGATGCAAATCGCATATAGCTATAATGACATCATTTACAAGAATGAGAATTTTTTCATTTCTTTGGCAATTGACTGAAAAAAAATATACAGAAGTTAACACACAAACACATTGTCAACTGTCGTTATACACATTGCATTACAATGTACATCAAATAAATCCCTTAAATTACGCTTTTTCGTCAATTGAAACTTGAGTGCTAATCAATAATAATTACATTTAAGAATGAATAAAGTCCTTTACCATTACAACATTGTCTATACGTGACAAAAATAAGAAAACAACTCGATACATGTGTACAAAAATCACGTTCTGATATCGTAAGTGACAAGTAGTAGTAGTGGCGAGTAGCTAAGTCTCGCCAGAGAAGAGATTACGATAAACCGCGAGATTCCAATCCTTCTAACTATACAAATCCTTGCTCCAACATACTTCTTTTTAACAGAACTTGATGATTAGGCTGATTACTTGACACTACAGCAGTTTTTATATATTTGTTAAGTAAGAGCAGTTCCGTTTATTTTGAAAATTTCCACAATATATCAACATAGAGAACAATTAATTGAGCTCATCATTATTATATTTTCCCCATCTATGTATTAACTGAAATGCTGACCTTTTATCTTTCAGCTTCATAATAAAAGATCTGGCCAGTGAAAATGTTATGTTTAGTGTGAATATTTCTGCATGTTTAGAATCAACTGGCATTTGTCAATTTGAACAAATTTTAATGAAAGATGTTCAACTTCCTAAACCTAGCTGTCACATGAATTTAGGATTTAAGAACCCAAGTAAGAAATATTTTTGTATAAATTTAGATTGTTGTGGTGGTATATTACATTTCAGCTTGGTTTTATTATATTAGCAAATTACAAATTTACATTTTTTGTGAACAGCAATAATGTGTGGCATTCACATATATGTTGATCATTTGTGTCTTGCTGATATAGAAGTAAGGAGATGTTGTATGATTGCCAATTAGACAACTATACACCCCAGTTCTAATGAAGTGGATGTAAGCAAAATACCCATACTGTATATAGTTACTCACTGTTTCACATCAGATTTGTGGAAAGCACTTTCATAATAAATAAAGACCAAATATATTAGTCATACTTGTGTCGAGCTTTGTCAGCACATCATGTTGGTCTAGTATGATTACTAATGATGCATACAGGAATATTCCCTTTTCCAACTGAATCCACTTACTTTTCTAGTGATTATAAAATTTCAATTCAAATATTTAAAAAATATCAAAGTTTTGATGTGTACATAAAATGAAAGAAAGTATCCCATTTTTGGCACATTGGTATTGAACTATGGGTCTTGAATCTTCTTTGAATTACCATAGAACATTTCCATGTTGAGCTTGCATTATGCTGCTAATATCAACACTGGTATCCATTGTAATTGTTTGACTCTTGTTGCTTAAAAATATATACTGATCATACCAGTTTAAATTTGAAGAAGAGTAAATGAATCGTTTAAAATTTCTGAAAACAATTTTTATCAATTATTTGTAGATTTTACACTAACAGAGTTCTTATCGGAGAATGGACTGGATTTTGATGGATTACAACTTACTCCTATTGCAACATCAGTGCTTCTCCAAGATCTTGGTGTAGCCCCATTCCTCCTGAAGAGTCAGTGTGATCCCACTGATTCACCTTACTATCCTAGAAAAATGGGATGGAGTAAAGGTAAGAAATTGTGTCAAGTTTTTAAAAAAAGGTTGCTGTCATTAGGTATCAATAGGCATCCTTGGTCATTCATCTGTATTAGAAATCTTCCCTCTGAAAAGTCTTTGTCTATTATTCATTTATTTTTTGTGTATAAATTTTTGTGGATTGTGAAAACTTTTCGTGGATATTTTATTTAGTGATTTTTCCAATCTCTGCATGCAAAGCCTAAAGAAAATTTGTAGTTAATTGAATATGTGAATTTGTTGTCCACCTGTATCCATGAAACCAATGGATAAATTGGTGTACAATGAATAAAACAAATCCACAGTAATCAGTCTTGATCTCAATTATGCTAATCATGCTAAATTCATTTGGTCATTGTTGACCTTTGCCACATATATATTAGTGAGCAATACTGACTTTTAGAGCTTCCATATATAAGTTAGATTTATTATGTAAAATGACTTTCAAATTTGTGCATTTTCCATAAATTTCTTATGTCACAGTACTTATGTTATTAAACTCTCAGTAAGAACTGAATTTTTCGATGAAGTTGTTTACAACAATGCACCTTGGGTCAACCCATGAAACTCATTCATTAAAAACAACCTAAATTCGGTGATGAGTGAATTGGGGAATTGAACACTGGAATGCTGGGGAAGGAAGTGGGAGTCAAGGGATGTAGGGAGAGGAAGTGGGAATCAGGAACCCCTATCCACCCCTCGTTGGTGTATATCAATTTTCCTTCATGAGCTTCAGAGCTTCTAAAAAAAGTGAAATGGGATATTGTTTTGCAGACTGTCAGAAGGAATTAACTTTGATTGCACTGGAGGAGTCCACAACATGTTACCTCTATGACACCTGTACTGGAATAACCTGCTGTACAACAGTGGAAATGATTGGCAGATCTATAAATACCTTCTTAACACTGGATCCCTGTAGCAAAAAGATGAGCATAGGGATAGAAAAGTTTACTGTTAACATCAGTCTCTTAAACTACAACTTTGGCAAACAAGAGCATATAAAACTCTTTGGATTTGTTGGTCTAGAGTAAGTATATCTATAATACTAAAGGATTTTCAGAAATCCTGATCATCAAACTGAAACTTATACAGATTAGATTGTGTAGAATTTGTTAGCATATAAACTTTTACAAGCATACACCATTCTGCTTTTTTTACAAATGAAATTTCTATGCATACTGTGTGCACCTTGACAAAATCATGTTTTGTTACTTTGTAATACATTGATATATATATATATGTTTTTCTTACATTAAAATTTTTGTATTCTTATCTGAAATGATAATGCTCAATTTCTTTTTCAGCTATGTGATTGAGGATTATCCTATAGATAGAAAGTTCAAGTAACACTAGATCTTACTGTTTGCTTGGGGTCAAATTCTCCATGTCAAATATCAGTCCCTATTTTGAAAAATACTGTTCTTCCAAAGTCTGTATGTGAGTGGAAAAGTGATTTCATGGATCCGAGTAAGTCTTTTGAATAATTTTTTATATTAATGTTAAAGTGCACACAAGAATATATATTTTATATGATATGTTTAAGTGCACCCAAGAATATTTTTATATGATATACATGTATTAACTTAAAGGTGGTTCCAAATCCTTGACTAAAATTAATATGGCTCATTTAATTTTCATAAAATTTTAACAAAATATTAACTTTGACCCTTTGAAAAAATATAAAAATTCCAAAACTTGAACCACACACTTTATAGGAAAAATTTCATTGGATATATAGCAGTTTGTCAAACACTAATTTTGATTTCGAACACAAGAATAATTTGTATATGATATGTTAAAGTGCACAACTGTAGCAGGTGTAGATGGTGTTGTTTTATGTTAAAAGTGGATAAGGAAAATTAAAATCAGCAGGAGGAAGCCAGCCAAAGCATTCTGAATCTCCATTCTATTTGAATATAATACATGCATGTTTGAAATATTTTCATTGTGTAATGCATTTTAAAAAATGTCAATAATTTTATTTGTAGTATTAACGTTATATTTGTCTTGTGCAGATTTTTCATACAAGGAGTTTATGGCGGAAAAGGTTTATCAACTGACAGTACACTTAGTGTGAATGATAGGACAGACCTGATGGAAACACTCAGTCTTACAGACTTTTAAATACAGACCAATGCAGTATAGTTGGTTGGATGAACGGTAAAATGGAAAACATTTTTTAGTATAAAATGGATTCATGTTTTATTTTATCATAACATGTATACTTGTCTCACCATTCTCTCATATTCTTTCTAACCTCATCATTTTTCAAATGTATCTTGTTTTAGTTATATTTTATTTTAATTTGGATAAATGTTTAAAGATTTATATAAAAGTAATCACAACCAAAACTGTTGCATAACATTTTATAACTTGTACAAGGAAAAACTATAGATATCAATTAGAAGATGCCAGGTATAGATTTTATATTTATATTTTGCTACATCTTAAATAATTTTAGCTCTAAGGACCATATATGTTTGACACACTAAATTTCAAGGGTAGCATAATTTAGACAAGGTACATTGTATAATGAGTATTTCTATCCTCTTTCTTGGGTATTTAATGGTAGATAAAAGGATAATAATAAATAGGAATTACCAAAATATATTAGCGCAGCAGATCACACCAACAACCAACAAATTACTCATCAGTGAAAATAGATGTACAAACAAAGAAACCACTGTCCAGGGACAAAGTTATCATTTGCTAATTTTTGTTTTCTACAAATATAGTCCCTAATGTGGACTGTGTATAACTTGCAAATTTCTTACTTTTTATTTTGTGCTTACAATAAAGTAATGCTTTGGTACAGTTAAAAAGTTAAAATTGGTATATATCTGAAGGTGTCATCCTGAACTATAGACTATAAAATTGTCAATATTTAAAGAAATGCAATTCAAAATAACTGTGTTCTTTGGTGCCACATGAACAAGATAGCCTAACTTAATAGAGATATTAAGGAAGTTCGCTTGTCATGTTTTGGAATTTTGTCAGATTTTCAGAATCCTCTGGTTTTATCCATTTGAATGCCTTAAAATTTTTGCCCATTGACCCCATTTTCATTTTATAAATCTTTTACATGTATAATTATAAGCCATCTGTAAAGTCTAATAAAATCTTCGTAATTTTTAATAGTTTTTGAGAACTTAAACTTGTCAATGATAAAGCTATGAAAAATCAAGAGAGATCATTCTCCACAAAATTTCAATGGCTAATATCTCGAAAACAAGCACATTGACCTATATATTTTTTTTTGCTCTTTTGGTTCCTTTAATAGTCCCTATTAATATAAACTAGTCTGAAAAGCTTATTATTTTGAAACTGAGTAGCGAACTTCCTTAAATGAGGTGGAGGTTAAACATAACTGTATATAAATATGTTTTGCAGAGTGCAATCAATTCATGGCAGCTTTACCAAATAACACAGAACCAGTAGGATGCCACATCAGTGACACATGTAATGCTATAGACTGCTGTATAACTCTGGAAAAATTGGTAGATCATTTAAAACTTCCATCAACATAGAGCCATGTCTCTTCAAGCTGACTGTTGCCATTGAACAACTACAGTTCAGTAAATGGTTGTTTGACTATGAATGGGGTATCCTGTGCAGGTCTGGCTGTTTGGATTTGTTAGAATGGAGTATGTATAGCAACATACAATATGTGTTTTCCTAAAAGTTGAAGATACATTTACTTTTTATGTCGTCTGACACATACATATACATTTAGGGAAGGCATCTGTTGTCTTACTTTGATGTTGTCCCAATACAACTTGTCGAAAATTGCTCTCAACAGCATTTCAAATGAACTTTCACACATTTGTTTTTGAGACATAAAGTTATTCTATTTTCATCTTTATAATGATTTCTGAGGTTTCCTTTATCAAATAATGGACAAAGCCATTTCTACTTAAATCAGTTTCTTGATATGTAACGCCTCAAAAACACCTTGACAGAATTCCTCAAAACTTGGTCTGATTTCCTAAAGAACAGGTAGAGTTGTGCACCTGCTAAAGACATTTTAATTTTGGCTTTTCAAAATCAGAACATAAACTTTGCCATTTTGCTGAAATGCTTTTTTGAGACAGCAAACAACACACTTCTTCCTAGAAGATTTAATAATGTTTTCGATAAAATGAAAATAAAAATGTGAATCTGAATGACACAGTAACCAACAATTTAGAGATAGTTTAAAATTTTACAACTTGATGTTTTATTATGGTGTGCACACATACAATTTGAATATTGTAAATGTTGATTAAATAGATATAAGAAGATGTGTTATCGGCAATTAGAACATTTCCCTTTGATCTTGCTGCTTAATATTTTCAATATCATGGACAGGACTTGATACTCGAAAATATTAGGCAATGACGTCATGTATCAGTGCAGTAACGTCACATGTTCTTGTCCATCCGCTTCAATTTATCAATGAAATGCATGCGACTTCATTCATACAACTGAACAACGAACCCAACGTTTTGTATGCAGCGTAAAAGTAGTTTTACTTATTATTTCATTTACTTCTTATTCTTTACAAAAACATAGAGTTAAGACAGATTGTTGATAAAGAATAATGGCATTTAATTTTGATACTGACTTCATCAGCTCGAATATCAGCTCGCCTAGCGGGCTCGCTTGATATTCTTGCTGATAAAGTCAGTATCAAAACAAAATGCCATTATTCTATATGTATGAGTGCCAATGAGATAACTCTCCATCCAAGTCACAATTTGTAAACATATCAGATTACATCATTTTGCATTTCACTCACAGTTTTGAAATAGTGGATTTAACGGCAGAGGAACAGTATCTGATAGATTTAACACTGAGTGTTTGTATGGAGGCTGACAGTTCTAAACCTTGTGAAATATCCGTCCAGATTTTCAACAAATATAAACTGCCAAAACAAAATGTGATTGGAATACAGGTTTCTATATTAGCAGTAAGTATAATATTTTAATTGATTTTCATATTTGATGTAGCAGAGTGCATATTATTTTAGTTGAAATGAATGAATTCATCATACATCTTGAAAAGTATTCACCCATTGATGATCTAACAGTACAACACCTAATGCATCAATGATTTTCTTTTTCCAGACTTTTCTCTTCAAAATTGGTTGATCGAGAACAGTTTCCTAAAGTCTCAACTTTGCCTGCTTACATAGTTAAGCAATTGGTCTCTAACCTAAATGTTGCTGCTTATCAACTAGATCCTCCATGTCAGACGAATAAAACATTATATCAGAATGGATGGACAAATGGTAAGTTTATGCATTGCTCATTCCATATTATAATATATGATCTGTATTTTCTGAAACTTGAAAAACAAACTTTTATCATAATGGAAGGGATGTAATAAAAATCAAGAAAACAACTGGAAGTAACAAATTTTATGTTTAAAAGATGTTCTGCAATGAATCTTGTAATTTTAACTCCTGATTAGAAACTGAAGGCCTCATAGTACTTCTATTTCCAAAATACACTATTTTGCTATAATCATTGGATTTATGATAGACAAATATTTTGTTGGCATGTCAATGATAATTTTGTGTAATCCTGCTATGAATAATTATAATAACTGTATGTGATTTACATACTTTTGTTTTTATTACAGAATGCTCACAATCCATAACCCTACCAACATTGCCTGGAAACTTAATGTGCAGACTTTTGAGTCCTGTACAAATATAGAGTGCTGTGCTGAAATACCACTGCTTAACACCACATTTAGCTTTTATCTAGACGTAGATACTTGTCATTTAATTGTAACTGTTGGAGTAGAAAAGATGTACCACAAGTATAGCTTGCTGGATTATACCAATGGAGAAGCAGAACATTTCAATTTGCTTGGGATAGCAAGACTTAAGTATGTATGCTTCATTATGAAAGTATTAAAGTCAATTACGATTTGATAACTTTAATTCCCATCTTTAGATTTTAAAAAATTACTGTGGATTCATGTATTTTCATGGATACCAATTTTATGCCCCATTTATGAGCATTTTTTTCAGTCTGTGCGTCCGTTTGTTCGTCCGTCCGTCCATCCGTCTGTCTGTCTGTCCCGCTTCAGGTTAAAGTTTTTGGTCAAGGAAGTTTTGATGAAGTTGAAGTCCAATCAACCTGAAACTTAGTACATATGTTCCTATGATATGATCTTTCTAATTTTAATGCCAAATTAGATGTTGACCCCAATTTCACAATCCGCTGAACATTGTTAATGATAGTGCGATCGATGCATCCATGTACTATGGACACATTCTTGTTGTGGAATAAGAATGAACTGTATTGTCATGGATATTTGCTTTCATGGTTTTTTTCAAAGTCTGCATAATACATGTATATACAAGCTTATAGAAAATGTGCTGCACTGGTTAATATTTAAACTCATGGTTTACATTCACCAACTAAATCCACAAAATAGTACCCTATAAATAAGAGGACACCTGGTATGTATAGATCACATTATAGGTATCATATTGAAGCAAATTGTAAATGCACTATTAAAGCTTAAAGAAGAGTCTATAAGTCCAATGAGTGGCTTAATCTGTAAACTACAGCATACAAATTTTAAAACAGAGTTCTATTAAAAATATCTATCAAAGAAAATATTTTCATGAAATGGTAACAGAAAATATTCGATCATGCATCAAATATTAAAATACTGCATATAAAAAGAAAAGGGTATACATTCTTTAATGAAACTTGATAAAAATAGATACAGGTGTTATTATATTTTACAAAAACACACAGTATATATGTGTAACTGGTCACTTTAAGACTTGTTTCAATTCATATGACCTTTCATTTCATCTTAAAATGTTTTTTATTAAAGGTATACTATTGAAGATCTTCCTCATCTAGAAGTGCTAGTTCTGCAGTTAACATTCAGCTTTTGCATTGAATCGAATAGTTCATGTGAATTGGAAACAACTATTCTGAATGACATGGTGTTTCCTAAATCTGTGTGCAAACTGGATATAGTTTTTCATAGCAAAGGTAAGACTATTTAAACAATAATCATCACCATTAACTATAGTTGTTAACAGATGTTTTGTTTAAAATAAGGAGATGTGGTATGATTGCTAATGAGACAACTATTTAGCGGAGTTTGAATGATATGGATGTGAGCAATTATAGGCAACCTATGGCCTTCAACAATAAGAAAACCCATAATGTATAATTGGCAATAAAAGGCCTTGACATGAATAATGTGATGGTATGATTTGCAGTAGAATTTACAATATAGCATGTTTTGTCTTTGTAGCCAAGTTATTTTTTTTTTTGGTAAATGCATGTGCTTTAAATGATGGAAACCATAGTCTTTCTTTATTGAATCTTACTATTGGATAACAATGTTATTCTATTTTTTGTAAGGTCTTATAAATTCATTAGAATTAAACAAAACAAAATTTTGGCTTAATCCTTTCATTTTGAATGTTTTAATATATAGATTTTTACCACCATGTCTACATGACTTAGTTGTATTAAAAGATTGTAAATATAATTTTATATTTTCTAACATTGTAGATATACCTTGGGTTCAAACAACAAGTAATGGTAAGATTTCTTAATTGTTTCATGGAACACTTTTACCTTTTAAACTTTTGTTAAATCTAGGATGAAAATTAAGCAATATTGCAATTTGACTTTGGCCTTGTCAACCTGGGAAAATGGCTTACATAGATATTTTGCATGTATACTTATGTAATGTTTCAAGGACTGAAAACACACTAAAATAATGTGGTTTCACTACTTTCAAATTATTATACTATTCCAGTACCATAATTTCATTATAAGGTATAAGTATATGTATGATCATGTGTATCCTATTAACCCTCACAATAAGAACACACTCAATTTATAGACACTTTGGCATATTAAAAGATATTTTGTTATATAGGAAAGTACAAAATAAAATGAATAAAGAAAACTACTGGTTAGTTTCTTCTGAATATACATGTAACATAAGCCACTTGATGTTAAGCATCATCCTCCAACAGTATTCAGACTGACAAAGATCTAATATTAATCTTTTTTATTTCAGATTTCTCTTTAGAACAGTGGTATAGAGAAAGAAAACTGGTATTAAATACCATCTTACCTGAACACTATGTATCTGAACTTCTGGAACAAACAGGATTGACAAGATATGTTACTGGTGATACTTGTAATATTAGCATGAATGAAGTTGATGTCAATGGTTGGAAAAAGGTATCACACTTTTATTTCTTGGAACATTTTAGTACATTGTATACTGTTTTACTTCTTTCTGTTCCCCTGTATGTCTGTCTGTTTGTTTCATGAAATTTCCAACACATTATTTAAAGGAGCTATAAATCAGAGCTTCCTGGAATTTGTTATTAAGCTTCATGTCAGCATGCTTTAAAGTGTGACAGTTTTTAAATTCATCTCATCATCAACTTCCTTTTAGCAAATACTTGTATATTATTCTCACATATACAGGCCCTTTCTCTTAACTTTCTAAGAAGCAAAACTTAAAGCAGGGGTATCATTAGTGAGCAATAGTTCAGAGCTCTACTTATCATCCCTTGTGTTTCACATGAAGGGGTATGGTTATGGGCTCTGTCTGTCTGTCTGTCCAAAACAAATCAATATTCAAAGATTGTTTGACACAAAAGCTTTTCAGTTATGGCACTTATGCTATATTTTGAATATTGTACCCAATGACATAATGTGACAAACAATGTAATACCTCATTTATACGGAGCTGGATATTTTGCTTTAGGGTCCAGTCATTTTGTGTCACAAAAGTTTTGATATGATGAAAATTTGTAATCTTTGCCCGTATTTTAGAATGTACTACTGATAAATGAAGTAGTACCCTTTTAGATTAAAATTACATTTTAAACCTTTAAAATATTCTATCTGGAAAACATTGATGAATATTTGTAAATTGTTATACATGTACTTCATTTCTATATTGAGTCTAATATATTTTTGAAAGATTTTATTATGTTGTAGATTGTATTGAAGATACAGTTTTACCAAATATAACATCATATCCATTAGTTTGTCACTTAAAAAGCAGTTGCACAGAAATATCTTGCTGTTTAAATCTGGATTACATTGGAAAACCATTGAGGTGCATCTGGGAATTAATCAGAATTTGCAGCTACTTGAGATTGGAGTAGGAAAGCACCAATTTTGGGACTCCTTGCTAGGATTTGACTTTGGTAATTAAAGCGGCAGAATATATCAAGGGCCAATTTAAAACATAAGACTAATATCTACAGACCAAACCATGACCAAAAGAAAAGACATTTAACAATAATCCAGAAACACACGGATAACTCAAAACTTATCAACACAGACTCCACTAAAACAAGGATAAACACACTTGATTAAAGGGGATAGCAGTTCCTGCTTCACCAGTAATTACCAAATAATAATGCTAATAAGATGAGATATGTGAGCAAAATTTTACAAAATACAAAAACCACTGTAATTTACAGTATCAATAACTTTGTCAAACCTTCATGGTTTGTTTTATAAAACATGGACTGAAGCTTCTTTAGGATCAAGAAATAGCATCTGAAGCAGAAAGTTCCTATCTTTTTTTAAATTTAGTATTTTTACTGATAAATGGACTAAGTGTTTGGAAGATAACATAACACTTTTACTCAGTAGTAATAGCAAGTGAGACGCTGTTTGAATAGATTTTGTCAAATTAAGCCTTATAAGGGAAGATAACTCTGGTAATATATATATGTTTTTAAAGAATGTGTAGTCCATTTTCCTATATTGTTTTGTAGCTAGAAAATGAAAACACATTTTCATCATTCAGTTTTCTTTCTATTCACATAAAATTAGTTTTTCGTGTATCATCTGTACAATAAGCACTGTGACCCACATTTTGTATTGCATCTTTCTTTTAAAGCATGAATATAAACTGCATTTTGGCAATGAATAAAAAATAGTATTGATTATAATTTAGACCCCTGATCTACTTTATTTTATGAAAAGTCATCTTTCTCAAGTATGTCCTTCCTAGTACATATGAATCTTTGTATATTATAAAGAAACGTCTACTGATGTCATTGAAAACGAATAACTGTTAATTACTATTTACAAAATTTTCCTTTTTCAGGTGTTGAACATGAATACAGATTGCTGAATGTGTTTAGATTGAGGTATGTTTATTTATTGTTATACTTGTGGGTTTCTAAAGCTGGCAATATTTATAAAGATGTATCTGCAGCTGCTCCTAAACAGCTTGATATACAGTAAATTCAGAAACTATTATGTATTTATTATTATGGTTTTGTCATTTTAGACTAAAATGCCATTTTAATTTTGCAATATTGAGAAAAATCTTGTTTAATTCATATAAAATTCAAAATGCAAGTTTAAATTATTGTGATTATAACCCTGTTGCATTTTTCACAATAATAAAAACATTGCAATAATTTCAGAATTTACAGTAGTCTTGTGAAAATTTACCTTATCTTACTAACAAGATATAATTTTACACCTATTTCAAATTCATTTCTTGCTTTTTTTGAGGGGGAGATAGAGGGTTGGTTCTGTTACCAAAGCAAAGACTAAGGATTGCTTTATTTGTGAGTTGGGGCATTAGTTCCCATTTCTGATATACAACTCCTTCTTAACCCCTGTATTACACCCTATTGAAACAATTTCAACCGTATAGCTATTGTGCACCTATTTAGCTCACCTGGCCTCCAACTTGGCGTCCGTCGTCTGTCGTCCGTCGTTGACTTTTACAAAATCTTCTCCTCTAAAACTACTGGGCCAAATTTAACCAAACTTGGCCACAATCATCATTGGGGTATCTAGTTTAAAAATGTGTCCGATGACCCGCCAACCAACCAAGATGGCCTCTATGGCTAAAAATAGAACATAGGGGTTAAATGTAGATTTTGGCTTATATCTCTGAAACCAAAGCATTTAGAGCAAATCTGACGGGGTATAATTGTTAATCAGGTCAAGATCTATCTGCCGTGAAATTTTCAGACAAATCAGAAAACTCGGTGTTGGGTTGCTGCCCTGAATTGGTAATTTTAAGGAAATTTTGCAGTTTTGGTTGTTATCTTGAATATTATTATAGATAGAGTAAACTGTAAACAGCAATAATGTGCAGCAAAGTAAGATCTACAAATAAGTCAACATGACCAAAATGGTCAATTGACCCCTTAAGGAGGGAGTTATTGTCCTTTTTTGTAAATTTTTTTAAAAATTTCGTAAATTTTTGTAATCTTACAAAAATCTTCTCTGAAACTACTGAGACAAATTTAACCAACCTTGGTCACAATCATCATTAGGAATTTAGTTTAAAAATGTGTCTGATGACCCCGCCTGCCAACCAACATGGCCGACATAGCTAAAAATAGAACTTAGGGGTCAAATGCAGTTTTTGGCTTAAACTCTGAAACTAAAGCATTTAGAGAAAATTTGACAATATGTAAAATGTTCATTAAGTTAAGATCTATCTGTTCTAAAGTTTTCAGACAAATCAGACAACCCATTGTTGGGTTGCTGCCCCTGAATTGGTAATTTTAAGGATATTTTGCAGTTTTTGGTTATTATCTTGAATATTATTATAGATAGAGATAAACTGTAAACAGCAATAATGTTTAGCAAAGTAAGATCTACAAATAAGTCAACATGACCAAAATGGTCAATTGACCCCATAAGGAGTTGTTGCCCTTTAAAGTCAATTTTAACAATTTTTGTTTAAATCTTTACAAAAGTCTTACCCTCTGAAACCACTGAGACAAATTTAACCAAACTTGGCCACAATTATTATTAAGGCATCTTATTTAAAAAAATGTGTCTGATGTCCACGACTGCCAACCCACATGGCAGACATGGCTAAAATTAGAACATAGGGTAAAATGCAGTTTTTGGCTTATATCTCTGAAACTAAAGCAAAAGTATAATGGTTGCATTAATTTATGCATCCATTGTAAATAAAAATATCAGGTGAGCGACACAGGCCCTTGGAGCCTCTACTTTATACTTATCATAACTATGAATGATTTTCCTGGCAAATTGAGTACTTTGCAAGTGGCAGGGTTATTATTTCTTAAGTTTTGCTATGAGCGCTTTACTTTTCAGAAAATTCAACTTCTAACCAATACTTAACTTTTGTGAGAGAAAAATATTTGACAATGTTTTTATCTGTAGTTTATTAAGATTTAAAGACAAAAAGTATAATGCTCTAAATTGCAGAACTTAACAGTGAAAGCACTGGAGCAATGAAAAAATAATAGTAATATTTGAACAATTTCAACAAGATTTTTCTGTTTTATTTGATATTTCTTTCAATAATTTATGTGTTCTGTATATATTTCTTTATCTAGGTATAATATATACGACTCACTACATCAGAATGATTACTTGGTGACACTAGAGGTTTCCGTTTGTTGGGAGAGTTACAAACCATGTGCCTGGACTACTTTTATACTAAAGAATACACGACTTCCTAAACAACCAAGAAATTTGCAAAATGATTTCAGAGTTGCTGGTAAGCATTTCAGTAAATACAATCTTAATAGGTAACTATTGATTGATGATTAAGAAATTATTCACTCAACATGCTCAAGAAGGTAAAATTTAGAAAATTTGTATATGTAGAATTTGGCATACAATCTGGACATGTTGGACTCTTTAAAATCAATAACAAATAATTCCTTTAACTGTTAAATCCTCAAAATGGGTAAACATTTGTATGAAGCACACATAAAATGTATTGAAATTTTTCTAAAATTTCTTTTTCAAAACAAAGTCCATAGATTTTCTTCAGAATATAAGATGTTGCCAGATGGAAACAAGTGTGGATGGCTTGGAAAATTTTGCCAAAAGATTTTTTGAAATAACTCCTGTGTTTCAAGGAAATTTTCTTTATTGCTTATAAAGTAAAAAAAGACATCAGGTGGCAAAATTTTATCCAGGGAGTAATTCTTGCAAATAAGAGCCTCTTGTTAAAAGAGCAATATTTGATAGAAGAGGAGAATAGATAATATTTAGAGAACATGAGAGACCTTTTGCTGTTGTTGATAAGATATGTTTATTATATTGCAGATTTTGACTTTTGGATTGGTCTTCTGAGAGAAGTATTGATTCTAGAAATTTAAGTAGCCTTGATCTTCTGAGATTGTACAATGATTTAGACATTGGGAGTTATTTCTCAAATGAATGTGAAAACAGCACAGTAAACTCAGACAGCTGGAACTCTGGTATGTTTAAGAATCATGTTTTATTTTCATACCCTATACAAAATGACACAAGTAATACATTTTCCTTTCAACATGTCTTCCAGTTTTATTTTATCAATTTTTGCAAAAGGCCAGCTGTGTGATACAGGCTTTTGGAGCCTTTTGAGCCTCTAGTTTTTATTGCAGTTTCTATTTTGTTTTTTTATTGATCTGAAAGTTGGTTTAGATTAAATTTTGAACCCTTTACTTTTCTTTTTTTTGTGTTTTCCATTTTAACTTCTTCCTGGAATGAGCAGTATATTATTTTTAAATATATGCCTCTTACTTTTCAGAATGTTTGGAATCCTTAACTTTACCAGTACTACCATCAACAACAAAATGTCATCTGTTTGACTCGTGTACTTCCATCAGCTGTTGCGTTGAAGTTCCTATCCTTCAGAGGTCATTTAACATGTTTATGGATATGGATGCCTGTAACCTAAAGTTGACTGTTGGAATAGAAAACTGCAATTTGACCAGATGCTTTCCAGCTATCAGTGGGGATCAAAGAAATCTTTTTGGCTAAATGGAATCTTTAGAATAAGGTTAGTATTATATAAATAGCATGAATAGTGTTATGTATGAATAACAGATCTTTCAATAATTTAAATACCCTGACTAACAACAACTAATTCTCATGAAAGGTTTAATTTCCTTTGCAATGAATTACTTGCAGCATTTCTTTCAGATTTTGAAGTTTTTAACATCACTTTTTTTATAAAGACATAAAGAACCCAAATTTTGTCATTAAAAGGGTTGATAGTTTAACAACACTCAATTAAACATCATGTATTGAAGTTAATTTTATTTGCAGCTATGAAGTACATAATTTACAGTATGCTAAGAAGTTCAGATTGTCAGTAACGCTTGAAGTATGTATGTCATCAAAAGAACCATGTGAACAGATTATAACAGTACTTGACAATGTAGACATGCCAAAAGAAAATGTGATTGGAGACAAAACTACACAATACCAAGTAATTTTAAATAAAAATATTTAAATATATTACATATGGTGTAGCATTCTACTGTTTTCATTAGATATTACGATCACATGTTTCAAAGGTTATTTTACGATCTGAAGCCTTGTTTCTATTTTTAGGTATATTGACGCCATGTTTCTATTTATATGTACATTGACAGTCAGTATAAAAAATTGTGCTAAATTTAGATTTATGATGTCATGACGTCACCCATAACAACCATAGATGAAGCGCCACAGCAGACTAAAAGAATATTTGCAAGTTTATCAGGAGATTTCAAGAATTTTATGTTCAATGAGAACGCTAAGAATACAACCAATGCAACAAGCTATGATGTTGTTCAAAGAATATTGATATTTTCAATAACATGTCAAACTTTCTTGCAAAATATAATTTAAAATACACAGAAAGAACATTGAACATCATTTTCAAAAGGACATGTTTTATCAATAAACTTGAAAAAGTCATGTTGTAAATAGTTTTCTGATTATAAACTTGACAACCCCAAAGCAGAGGAACATTGTTTTTTTTTTGCTGTTCATTATCTTTAATAATGATAAAAGTTAAATATTTGGAAGTATAACCTTATAGTAAGTGTATATGATTTCAGGCTTTTCATACAGTGACTGGAGAATCTCAAAGCTAAATCATTATGATTATTCTGAAGAAGAGCTTAATCTACACCTAATTGACGAAACTAGAATAGGACTTTACATGGAAGAGAGTACATGTCCTAATCTCTTAGTGGATAATATTTTACTGTCGGGTATGCAAATGTTTTGATCAGTTTATGATTAGGACCTCAACATATTTAAAATTTATCCTAGGATTTCCATCTGAATAGATGATTTCTGACAATATTGAACCAATTATTTCCAAAAGGAAATTAGAATGTCGAAAATCCAGAGGACATGCGCGTACAATACAGATAAAAGGATGAAGACTGGTATAGTATATGAATACTGAACACAAAACCCAAGGCTTGGGTAATACAAACTCTAATTAGAACTGGTACTGATTGTCTGGGGCAGAAGAGGGGCATTTCCTGCTTTGCATAAGAAAGCAACAAGACAGTTTTAGGCAAAGTTACCAATATTCATATGAATCCAGAAATTTCCATCCGAATTCTATAGATAGAAAATATTTCTATTACATCGAATAAGCTGCTACTGACAGACGTCGTGTAAGCAGGGATGTCTGTTTGACTCGGCTTGCAAATACAGTATTTATTATGATCTAAAATGGTGTTTGGCAGAAAATCCCATGTCAGTCCATCTAAAATTTTCCTCAGAATTACTCAAATATATCTTGGTATTGCAAATAGATCATTTTGGCCATTTTAAAACAACCTAAATATCTGCATTTCAGTACAACACAATGGATATGAAAGGATATTCTCATACCAACTCTTAACATACCTCTGACTTAAAACTTTTTCAAGACAACAACCTATTTCTTTCTATATTTGTCCCTTTGTAACATGTTGCAGGGGACATACAATTATGAGCTGTTTGTCTGTGGGTCAGACTGTTCGGTCTTGTTAGCTCTTTCACATGTACAATTCTTGCCAGATATTTTTATGAAACTTATATTATAGGTTTATATCAGTAATGTCGTGGACAAGTTCGAATATATTAATGATAAGGGAAATTGCATTGCATTTTGCTCTGAAGCCGTCAATTCTCCATGATATTTATAAAAGTTTTAAGAATGAGAAAATAAAAGTTTTTTTTTAGTTATTGCCCTTGTACCTTGGATTGATTAAATATGTGCAAAGTGGCAACATTAGAACTCTGTTCTTTATTATTATTATTATTTTGACCTTTAACTAGTACTATTTTCCTAATGCATGACAATAAACCTATTGACAGATTGCCCAAAGATTATGAGCATAGACCCATTGGATGGACCTGTTAGATGCTACATCAGTGGTCATTGCAGTTCTATAGACTGTTGTGTCTATGATGAGAAGATACTGACAAGCCTCAATGTTTTCATTAATATTGATTCTTGTAATGATGTTATAGATGGTGGAATTGAAAATTATAAATTTTCAGAATCACTTCTTGAATTTGATTGGAGTAAGTATTTATTAGTTCCTTTTAGTTATGTCTCTAATATTCATTTGTTTAATTATAAGTTACCTGTCTCATTTTTCACCCAGAAAACTAAATTTATACAAAATTAATTTATTTGTTGGTAGCATCATTTAACCTTTAAAGACAAGATAATAATATAACCCTGCTAAAATAACATGCTATATGGAATACAGTTTTGTTTTGCATTGACTATTATTTGCTTGCAGTTACATTGATAGTCTGATAAAGTCCATACAAATGTTATAAAGCAAAGAACAGTTACAGACCTTTTAAGTCATGTACAATACACACAACCTTTTAACACTGAAATTTAGAAATAGAGAAAAAGTTGTTAGTACATTTATCTTGTTATCCCAGGTTCATCGAAAACCTGCTTTCCTTCACCAAAAGAAGAATAAAATGTTGAAATTAGGAAAATAACTTTTCTTCTTAAAACTGGAAAACTGACCATTAGCACTTTTATTTGAGCTAATCAAGGTCAATAAAATCTCATTTTATTGTCTATTTATTCATTTTACAAATTAACATGATGGTTTTGTGAAAAGGGGAATCTTGATGACAATATCATATCATTATCTACTACACAATAACATGAGATATGATTTCAAGATTTTAATGAATTTCTACTTATTTCTTTGTAGAAGCAGAGCATGAAATTTATCTTGGTGGAATTTATCGACTTCAGTAAGTTGTCTTATAGTCACAAAAGTTTAATTTGTAAAAAAAATGGGAATAAACACCATTTTTCTACTGAATTTCAACTTACAGCAGGTTTCTTATTGGATACAGCAAAAGATATATATCTATAGAATATAAATAAATGAAATTTTTATTTTATTACATACATTTTATATCTTTCTTTCTTTAACAGTCTCATAAAAAGTCATTTATTTGGCAAATATCTAAAATTGTTTATTCTTGAGACATTTTGTTTGATTTCAATAATTATTTATTTGTAGTTTTCAACTTGAAGAATTACCTGGAAGTAACAACTATATCATCAGTATGACTATTAGCATATGTTGGTATTCTGAAGCAACATGTGATAACAGGATAACAGTCCTTGAAAACAATATCTTAGAAAAGGAAGTTTGTGACTGGAAAAGGCCCTTCCTAAAACGAGGTATTTAGTTTTTATACAGGTTTTTGAAAAATTATGGCAGCTTTGTATGCAGGTAATTGAGTTTTGTTCTGACATTCTAACATGTTGAAATGCAAATGATTTAGTATTCATGTTCTTGGGCTGTAAATCTGAATTGTAAAATTAATATATGGCCCATATATGGAAGGTTGATTATGATTTATAAAAGTTAAACATATCTCTAATCTGGAAGCTTGACTATAAGTTTGACTGATTTGTACAAGTTAAATATTTCCTCTAAAATTTGAACATTTGACTGATTTGTACAAGTTGAAGATAGCCCTATTCTAGAATTAATTTTAGTTCACCTAGCCTAGCCTTAGTAAAATGGATCTCATTGTCTGTATTTTGATGATTCTTTTTATTCATTTGAAGATTTCTTTGACAAAATGGAAAACTGAAAATGGAATTCCAGCAAATACACCTTTACATGGACAAGCATTGACAGATTTACTGGAAGAAATTGGTATTTCCAAATATTATGAGAGTAAACAATGTAATACAAGTAGCCCTCCTGATTTTCCACATACAGCTGATGGATGGAGTATTGGTAGGGATTTTATTTGGTCTGTGTGATTGAAAACTATTGTTGATTTTATGTTTTGCCAAAGTCAGCATACTAGCCTATAGAAAATTTGTATTTAGTTGTTTATTTAAATTTGTGGTTTATCTAAATGCGGAAATCCACAAAATTGGTACCCCCAATTATCATGAATCCTGAGTATATAAAGTTATTTTTATACCACTATTCAGTGTACCTGTGTCTCCCTGTAATGATCATTCTGTCCCTTTTAGGTCTCTGTATGTGTGCCTCCATCAAATCCTATCCACTTAATGTCTTGTGCACAACTCAAGATTTGGTGTAAAAGAAATAGAATCTCAAGCTTCAAATTCAGTGTTCCATGTCTTGTTTCACACAATGAACTTTATCAAAACAAAAAGAAAGATTGTTTACATGTTACAGATATCTGATTAAAGTTATGCTATTATCGACTATTTTTTCAGCATGCCCTCATAAAGTCAGCTCAGTCTCACATCTGCCAGACAACATAGTTTGCAGTCTGTCTGATACATGTACCAGTGTGGATTGTTGTATGGATGTTGAAGTACTGAACAAATCATTCCTCATTTACTTGGACATTGATCCTTGTTACCATAGACTGACAGTTGGTATTGAACAGATGCAGTTTAACAGAAGTCTGCAAGACTATAGTTGGGGTATGGAAAACATAGATAATTTTAATGACTATGACATTGAGTATTTTGTATTCATTTTAAACAAATGTTATCTGCTTTCTTTCAGTTAAACTAATTATTCATCATCTAAAATTAATAGGGACGACCATGAACAAGTAGGTTTAAACATATTATATTGTAACCCCTACCCTAATTTTAGAATAAACTAGTCCAAACTTTTATCCTTCCATGCATACAATTGGCCATACATATAGTAAACTGTAGATATATGAGATATTACATAACAAGATTTTGTAATATTTTCAGGATAGAGTATATTTGATATTTTTATAATATTCCCATAAAGTTGTATTACTATCGGTTCATATATTAAGTTTGACGACTATTTCGAGGCCCTGACTTCTAGATTATGGTCCAGCAACTTTCAATTAATAAGCAGTTTTCAATGTCAGGTTTTTGCTTTAGTTAGTTTGATAGCAACTTCTTGTGAAAGATTGATGATATTTTCTGTAAAGTTGCATTACTATCAGTTCATATCAGTTTGGATAGATATGAGAAGTCTATTTCGACTCCCTGTCCCCAAAGGTCATGTTAAACAGACTTCCATTTGATAACCAATTGTCGATGTTAAGTTTTCTGCTTTAGGTAGTTTTATAGGAACTACTCACAATAGACAATGATATTTTCTATAAAGTTGCATTACTATCAGTACATATCAGTTTGACGACGCTCTTTGACTCCTTGCCTCTGTAGCTCATGGTCCAGTGACTCACCTTATTACCAATTTATGTTTAAGTTAGATTGATAGAAACTACTTACATTGCAAGAGACAATGATATTTTCTATACAGCTACATTAATGTCTGTACATCTCAGTGTGTTGACCATTTCAAGGCCCTGTATGCCCACTAGTTCATGGTCCAGTGTCTTTGAATTGATTAGCAATGGTGTTCATCAGTTTGTCTTTTTCTTAATTCTATGCAGACAGGTGAAACATATCTCTGTTTCAACAGTTTATCTTAATTATATACAATGTACAATGATAGTTGTTTTATAATTTAATGATATCCTATTTACTGATCAGTACAATTATTACTTTTTTGCAGGTACAGTTTTAGCAGTGTCTTTATTAGGAGTTGTAAACATGAAGTAGGTATTCTGATTAGAAAATTCTCAGTAAAACATTTTAAAGATTATCACCTCTTGTTTTAAAATCTGCTACTTTTACTGTAAACAATTTCCCATAAAATAATTATACTCTTTGAATAATTTCAGTCTTGTATCTTTTCAATTTAATGTGGCTTGTGTCTTGTATTTTGATGAACATTTTAGTACATTAATTGTCATTTTCCTTGTTGATTGTGTTATAATAATGAATTTATGGTTGCCAGAATTTTTTTTAAATGCACAATTAAGTTAAGGTAGATAGTTCCACAATTCCGTTACTAATATCATAAACTTGGTAATGTAAGATGTTTCATTTGAAGATGAAACAATTTTTTCCAAATTTTGCCAACCAAAACTTTTTGTTTTGCTTTGGCTTTGTTCACCCAGAATACATTTCTTTTGAGCAATAATTTCGAAACTTAACATTATGGACCTTTGATAAAATGCATATGTCCTTGTTGCAGTTATTAATTATTTATGAATTATATATAGATTGAATTATTATTTTGTTGCATTTAATCATCATAGATTGATCTGAATATCTTTCTTTGAAGTTTTGCAATAGAAGATTTACCAGATGACAATATGTTTATTGTCAGTATGAATGTATCAGTTTGTTTTGATGCTAACAGTACTTGTCATGATGACATAGTGAATGTTCTGAAAATGCCTTACTACCAAAACAACAGTGTAAATATTCAGAAGACTTTTTGTAGAAGGTAAGATTATTATTGAAAACAGAATAATGAAAATGTTCTCCAAGGAACCTAAACAGTTCATGAAACACACTGTGTTGATTTTCTTTATATTCATATTTTCTGTTTTAGTAGGTTTGTGTTCACCTAGAATTATTGTCTCTTTCATTTCATGAATTGATTATTGGTTTCTCTTAGGCCAAATTTTAGATGATTCTAAGTGTTGTTATAATAAATTTATTCATTATTTTAATCTTTTTTCTGCTTTAAGGCAGTATGATTTTCTGAAATTATGTTTTGGTTTAAATACATGTTATCCCCTTTAGTTAAACTTGTTTTTGGGGGTTATTTTGGTTTTTGGGGACTGGTATTTGCTCGACAATTCTTAATTTCACTGATGGTCAGTTTTCCAAAATTTTCATTATTTTATTATGTCTATATCCTGAAATTCACAATGAGGGACTTTGTGGGTTGTGATGTTGAATTTTAATTGATTGGTGACTTGCAACTTTATGTTAACTAAAAGAGTATTTACAGACCACTAAAAACTATCAAAGTACATGGATCTAGACATAACCATTGTACTAAAACTACAGAAATGATATTCACAATAAGACAACAAGGAATTATAAATATACAGAAATTATACAACGAAGACAACAATACAGACTTTAAACTTACATCAAGGTTCAGCAGATTTAGCTTTTACTGTGTTTTGTTCATATATAAAAAGAACAAAGCATTTACAAATTTGCTATTAGATGTTTTAATTTCCTTTTATTTCAGATTTTCGTTGACCAAGTGGACGTCAAATAGAAATATTACTAGGACAGATGTGTTACAGGAGTACATTTTGTACCAGATCTTTGAGGAACTCGATGCATTGTCTTTTTGAATGACTATTCATGTGACAGATCAATAGAACCATGGGGACCCACCAATGATGGCTGGATAAGAGGTTACTTAGACATTATTATTTTTCATTTTTTATCAAAAGATATTTAAAAGAAAATGGCAAATTACAAATGTAACTTGTTGAAGTTTAGATTCTTTTGAATATAATCAACAGTTGCTACAATTTTCAATGAATCAAAAGTGGTGCTAAACTTAAAATTGCATATTCAACAAGGGATGGTATCTTATTGAAACATATTCTTGTTTCTTAATTAGGCCCCCGTCCCCACCTAGTGGCAGGTCGCCTATAGTGATCAGTCTGTTTGTCCCTTCGTCCGTCCATAACAAAGTGTGTCTGCTCTATATACTTTATACACAACAGGTATAATGACCAACACCACAGGGTGTGTCATAATGTTTGTACTATTTATTAGGTCAAAGTTCAAGGTCAAAACTTTGGTTTCAGTTGACAACCCCATGTCCTATTGTAAAGATCATGTCCGCTCTATATCTTGAGAACCGTAATTTTTTTTCAAGTTTATTCTTGACATGTATATTGACAAACACCAGAGGGTGTGTCATAATGTATGAACAACTTCCTAGGTCAAAGAACAAAGTCTAAAACTTTGGTTTCAGTTGACAACCCCATGTCCTATGGTAAAGATCGTGTCTGCTCTATATCTTGAGAACAGTTATGACATGTATATTAAACAACACTAGATGATGTGTCTTAATGTATGAACAACTTCCTAGGGTAAAGGTCAAGGTAAAAACTTAAAGATTTCAGTTGACAAACCCATGTCCTATGATAAAGATCATGTCTGCTCTATATCTTGAGAACCTTTATGATTTCATGGTTTATACTTGACATGTATATTAATCAACACCAGAGGGTGGGTCATAATGTATGAACAAATTCATAGGTCAAAGGCCAAGGTAAAAAAATGGTTTAAGTTGATATCCCCATGTTCTACATGTTCTATGGTAAAATACAATTTTTACCACACACTATTTACAGCAGGACCCACAGAGATGACTCCCATCTCAATGATGTCTAGGTCCTTTTAAATAAAATTTAAAGTATTATTTTCTATGTTTTAAAGTTGCTTAAAGATAAAAGACTTTTTTACAGAATGTGTTAGCTATGTGACACTTCCATATCTTAACAGTGGGGAGTCTACATGTATCATCATGGATACATGTACAGGAATAAAGTGCTGTGTGGAAGCATTGTCTCTTGGAAGGTCATTTGATTTCTCTTTGAACTTGATGCATGCAACTTCCAGTTAACCATTCGTATAGAGAAGTTTGTCTACAATGAATCGCTGGTAAATTATGTGTATGGTAAGAAATTATTATAATATAAGAATATTCTAAGTTTTGAAATTCAAGAAACAGAAAAAATGCCATACTATATGAAAATAAGAAGATGTGATATGTGGTATGATTGCCAATGAGACAAGTCTTCATCAGATACCAAAGGACGTAGAAGTTTGTTCAGTTAATCAACTTTATTGTTTTGTAGTTCAACAGAGTTTTTTTATTCATATTGTCTAGGAATCTGATAACATTAGATTAATTAGATACTTTGAACACTGGAAGTTCAAGCATGTATATGCTTGGTTGAGAATAAAGTGATGGAACAAAATTATTTTATGGTATTCTTTAATTTTACAAAAGCTGTTTAGGAATGCCACAAAATGATGAGTGTTATATGCAAGGTTTGTTAATGATGTGATAATGTAGTAATTTATATTTTCCATGTATTTCAGGGACTCATCATCAGTTTTACTTGAAAGGAATTTTCTTAATTGAGTAAGTTGCTTATATACTGAAAATCAAAATCTGACTTGCAAGAAAAAAATTACAGAATTGTGTGTATAGAGGTCAAGATGGTAGCACTGCACTAAGCTTTCCAAATTTCACTTGTATTGTGACTTATAGATGTTAAAAACAGTTAGTATAGTGAAATGTTCCAGACTAAGAAACTATATTAATGTGCCTCTAATACAAAAGAATCCATTTCAAGTACAGCTAGCCTACCAAATGCCAAGTCTGTTTTGATCTTTAAGACTTTTGGTTATCTCTGCAATCATCTGCATACCCTAGCATGTACATACCTGCAGTCACTTCTGAGAAATTTGTCAACATACAATCATGTCATATATAGTCTGACCATAATACAAAAGATTCATAGACTAGTTCAGTTCTCAACCCACATTTTCTGCTGCAAAAATCAAATTTCAAGACAAGGGTTCAGAGCTCTTAAAATCATCTTAATGTCTTGGGTTGATACAGATGTGATATTGAAATAGCCATTTGATCATCTTTATTTATTACAGTCATTTAGTAGATCATATGTATGTTCTAATATACATAATCTGGTTATGTTTTGTAGGTACGCTGTTGATGAGCTATCAGCTTCAGAATACATATTGTCTGTAAGCCTTGGTATATGCTTAGAGTCATCAGAGCCCCATTGTATGATCACACAACTTGTAGCAGACAAAATCAGTCTACCTAAGCCATCTTGTGACTGGAATCAAGGGTATAGAATTCAAAGTAAGTAATACATGTTGTAAACAATATAGTATGTAAATATCTTTGTTGTTATCATGATAAACAGTAAAATTACAGATAATGTAAGGTTAATTTGTTGGGATAAAGAAATGGGGAATCAATTCAGATCCATTTGTTTCTTTTATGTACAAGATACTAGTCTGCATGTCTGTCAAACAGGGTCACCTGACATTGACCTCATTGCATGTATTGGTGATCAACATTAAGCTTTAGTGCTAAGGTTCACTTGACTATAAGTTTTGGAATGAAATGGGAATGTGTCAAAGAGACAACCTGATCAAAGAGCAGAAAACAGGCTTCAGCTGGCCCCTTAACAAAATGTGTACTAGTTCAGTGAAAATGGACGTCACACTAAACTAAACATATATGAAATAAAACTTAAAACCCAATTTTCTTGTATTGGGTAAAACTTGCATTTTCGTGGATATTTAATTTGGTGGCTTTGGAAAATTTGCATACATTCCTTAAGAAAATTTGTAATTGGTTGAACTTTTAAATTCGTGATTCCCTTGTACCCACAAAATCCATAAAAATTGGTTTCCAACGAATATTAATGCATTCACAGTATCTATTAGATGTATTTTCTAGAAATTGCAGTTTTAGATTTCTTAACCCTTAGACTGCTGCATTGATTCTATTGTGTTATTGTGCAATGCTGAATAAAATATGAATTATTTATGAAATTGACTTGTTTACTTTAAATTGCTATATATCTTTGTGAATATTGACTATACAGCAATAAAACTTATATGAAAAACATTGTTAGTTTCTGAATTTTCATTTCTTTTGTTTGTTTGTGTTTTTGGTTATTTTTACCTGTGCAGGTGCAATTAAAGGTAAACAAAGGTAAAATTTTATAATTTAATATATTTTAACAATTCAATAAACATAAAACTTTGTAAAACAAGAACATTTGTAGCTATAGATATTTGCAAAAAAATATTTGGCAAAAAAACTTGTAAAAGTCACAGGTAATACTGCAGGTATGACACAGGTAAGTCAAAAAAACTCGTTAAGGACAAATAACACTTTAAAATGTAAATAAAACAGTATAAATATAACACAATACTTTGTAAAACCAATGAATGTTACTAATGTTCAAAATTACTGATCAAGACACAATAATAACTGTTTATTCAGAGTCTGAAGAATTTTCACCTGCAGGTAAGAGGATTGCTTGATAGTTCTGTCGCGTGTGGTACACCTGAAAACAATTCGGCACACACAATGCAACTTTGCATGTAGGACACCAAAAGTTGTTTGCTTTCTTTTGCATGCTTGTCTCAAAGACTTTTATAGTTACAAGCTACACAGTCTCTAGCGGATGTGCACGTTTGCTCCTCCCTTTGCAGGTATATGATTAGGAAATGACGATCAAGTAACCGCCGGTTTTTCTCCTAAGATCTTTCTCCCATCTCAATTTGCGGTCGCAGAGCACTCACAGCCTCCTGAATAAGAGCATTAACTACTGATGATCTGAAAATGTTATGCTCTTTCCTTGTTTTATTTACAGGTGCATACTTTTGTACAAAATAAATGAATTTATAACGCACAAGTTCAACAGGTAGAAGAAGAGTTTTTATACCATTTGCTTGTTTTACGAGGTACGAATAATATTGATTGATCTGATCGACAGATCTGCACCTCCCATGAAAGAACAGTAGTCCACTACACATGTCGGTTTAACAATTGGGTTATTTGTCCTTTGATCATTTTTGTTTAGAACACTGACTGTAGCAGGGTGGATGGTTGAAAGCATGTGTACATCTCGCTTATCGTGAAATTTTACAGCAAGAAGACCTTCCTTCCGCTCTAAATATAACCTCACCACGCTTCAGCTTCAGATTGGTTTTTAATGGCATCGGGTACCCCAAGCGTTTTTTTCTCAATGTGCCACAGGCATAAGTATTTAATACTTCAAGTTCTGTAAAAGTTCTGGCGACACGTAATAATTGTCCATGTACACGTGGTGACCATTGTCCAAAAGTCCACAGAAGCTCAACAAACCAATAACCACTTTTGTAGTTGTATTGCAGTTATTCTCACCAAGAACAAGGTCAGCTTGTTCACCAATTTGAGAACAACCGGTATACACATCAAACCCAATACAATAACCACTACTAGCCTCGCACACTTGATAGAGTTTTACACCAAACTTTGTCGGCTTTGCTGGATTGTAAACTTTGAATCTCAGGTTGCCTTTCCAGCCACACGTAGCCTCATCAAAACTTAGTTCCTTTTCAGGGCAATAAACTTCAGGAAACCTCTCCATTATTAATGTTATGAACGGACGAATTTTGAATAAAGGGTCAAACCCTACGTGTCCCTTTGCACCTGTCTCGTTATCCACCAGGTGCAAGTTACTGTGGATAGCAAGGAATCTATCCCTACTCATATAATTCGGAAGAAAGGAGTGTCCATGACTTCTGAGTTTGACCAATATTGTTGGATATCACTTTTTAACAAGTCCCATGGCTATAATTAATGATAAAACACCTTCATTTCATCTAGAGTGACAAGTTGCCATTTTTTATGCGGCTATTTTCTTTCAAACTTTCATCATCATTGGCTTTTACCTCAAATTTATTAGTTTGAAATACAAGTTCATTAATAAAGTCATCAGTTATGAATAATTTCAAGAAATCCAACGGTTCATTACTTTGCATGACATTGTTAAGTTTTGATTCTCCGTAAACGGGCATTTACAACATCATTGTCCTGACGTAACCATCCATTTCCGAGATCGCCTGGGAAATCCCTGTCATTCTCCGTGAAAAGTCAAATATTGGCAAGTTAGCAAGTATATTACGATTTATATCTACTAAATCTTCAGGACCAAACCCTCAAAATCATCTTCACTATCGCCATCATTGAAAAATTCATTAATTTGTTCGTCGTCACTCCAGTCAATATCCGCCATTACGGCTCATTTTTCAACAACAAAATATTTTTGTTTTTATTGATGATTACTGTTGTAAATTCAAGAGAAACTCGAAAAGCCGTTGTTTATTAACCAATCGAAACCCATACAAGTCGTTAGTGCTGTCCTTTTATGATTACGGAAACATCCCCGCCCATGGTAACCGTGATAATAAACAAGTTACGCAAACGACAATAGTCGCACAGAGCAGTAGCGGACTGTTTAATCGAACGACAATAGTCGCGTAGCAGTCTAAGGGTTAAGAAGAAAGTTAATGATGAAAACAGAGAAATGTTATGCATTTTGAAGCTAATTTAGATGATACTTTATTTGAATTTGTTTAAATGTTTTGCAGATTTTTCCTTAGAAGATTGGACAAGGACAAGAGGAGAAGATTTTACAAATTTCACAGAGCTAGCAATTAAACAAGTTTCAAGTGACCTTGGGATATCTAAGTTTTCAAGAGTCCTTCTTGTGTCAGAAATGGAATGGTTTATCAACCAGAAAACCTTGGTTGGAAAAGAGGTAAAGAGTGCTGTTAAGTTACTTTTATTCCTGTTTATGACAGTGTGGGAAAATTATGGATTTTGTATGTCTGCATATAACAGTAGTCTATAACATATGGTATAAAACATTTTATTTTAATGAGCCATCTATTTAACTTTTGCCAGTAGAAAATTAACATAAAATTGAGAATGGAAATGGGGAATGTAACATGAATTTATGTTGTTGTGATATGTCAATCTAAGATCTTCTCGTATATAAATACACCTATAAAGTTGGAAAATTAGATAGAAATAAATCTACCGGTATGTGAAGTCTACAAATAAAAGCAAAAATAGAAAAGGTATTCCAGAGAGTAGTTAGTTTAGATATGCATTTGTGGTCTTTAAGATACTGTTTATTGTCATAGTTTATTATTTTATATTTTGTTTTAGATTGCCCTGTAACAACAGAACTTCCTGAACTTTACCCAGGAATGACATGTGTCTTATTATCTTCATGTACTGAAGTGGACTGTTGCATAGATGTTGATATGTTTCATCATTCATTTAATCTTGTCTTGAGACTGGATCCATGTGATGAAAAATTAATTGTTGGGATTGAAAATTTTGTTTTTGAAATATCTCTATGAATTTGACTGGGGTAAGTTTGCAATGAATATGAAGAACATTAAAACAAATGTTTTTATAGTGTACTTTTGATGCATTATCAACCGATTTAAATTTAAATTTCTTTTAAATTAGACCTTGTAAAATAATAAATTGTAGCTTTTGTTTAATCAAAACGTACACTAATTAAGTGCACTAAATGGACAACAAAACTCATCACAGATTGAAAAGCATAGAAGACACAAATTTCTGAAAGGTTTTGCCAAATATAGCTTTGGTAAAGCATTTTATGGCCTGCAAACAATAATGCATCAAATTGAAAATCAGTAAACATGTTCATTAATCTACAGCATTCAGAAAAGAGCCCGCCTATTAAATCCTCTTGAACTGACAGTGTAAATGCTTTGGAATCTAGACATCATCTGACCTACTCTGTTCGGAATGCAGTCCAGAAACTAATGAATCCTGTAGGTTACTAGTAAAACAAACACAATTTGGGAAATGGACCAGTTTAATTTACATTTAGAAAAAAATCCAAATAGATAAGTTTTCACTTGGATTTCTGAGATCACTGAATATTAATATGTGATATGGCAAATTGAGATGTGTTTTGTTCATTCAGTAATTTCCTTTTTCATTTTTATTTGTAGGAGTTTGCAAAAACTATATTTGAATAGTGTTATCCGTATGGAGTAAGTATATTGGTGAAATTTTCATCACTTCATTAGATATTTGTTAAAAATGCAGTATTTCATCACTTCATTAGATATTTGTTAAAGATGCAGTACTTGTAATTTTGTCTTTTGCAAATGTGCTTGCTACTAATTAATGAAAATCTGAAATTGCTACTTCTTATTTGTGGCTGCTGATGCTGAAAACAGAATTGTCTACACATGTAAACCAATTTTCTTAAAGTATCAAGGACATTTCTATTAAAAGCTGTTTTAAAAAATGTCTGGTTGTAATTCAAAATGTTCAAAATGAACCTATGCAAGTCTGAAGTAAGTCATATGAAGCAAGTTGTTTCACTTGAAAAAAATTGATTTAAATCAATTAGTAATATTAAAAGTTAAATAGCAATGAAATAAGATAATGGTAAAGATGAACATGAATTTGTTTATGAAGAAAGAGTAATTTGTCATTTGTTGGTTTCTAAACATTTTACATTAAGATAACCATGTTTCCTTTCAGCTTTAAGCATAGCTGTATAAATAAAGTTCAATATAAGACTAATATTCATTGTGATGAACCACTTGACTCAAACCTTTTTTTTTAGTTATTCCATATATGATCTGGAGAGTGATGGTACTTACTTGGTCAATATGAATGTCAGTGTATGTTTTGAATCTTCAAAGCCTTGTCTAATTGACCAAGTAGTCCTGAATAAAACTAAACTGGCAAAGAAACCATGCAAATGGCAGACTGGATTTAAAAATCAAGTAAGTTGATGTCATTCATACCTTTCTACTGATATTAATCTCAACATATTTTACATGCAGTATTTTAATACCCATTAGTATAAAAATTCATTGTAACTTAACTCAGTGTAGGAAACACAGAAGATTTGTATTTCTGAAGCCTTTGTACATAAAAATTTCCTGTTGGCCTTCAAGTTTTTATTGTTGAAAATAACCTAGCTTCCTTACCATAAGGAAAATTGGTAAACTTTATATATTAATTTATTGAATCTAGAACTGCAAGCTAGCACTCCACATATTAATTACCTTTAGTAGTTACTACATGAACAATGTTATTGCATCCTGAATTGATTTTTATTGGTCTTGATAAATATTTATGGAAATTTACTGATCCAAACACCTATCAGAGCATTACTAAGAAAGTTTAAATAGGTAAAATCTAAATTGACTGACCATGCAGCTGCATGAGAATTAGATAACTCCTGCATGAGTTCAGGTGTAAAGCAATTCATGAATTTCTATTGATAGATTTTAGTCTATCCTCATGGAAGGAATCATCTGGTATTGATACCTCACAACCATTGAGTCAGTTGGAGATCAGACAGCTTGAAGAAACTCTTGAATAGCTCCATTCCTATTGGACAATGCTTGTCAAAGATTTAGCTCTCCATATGTTCCTCAAACTGATGGATGGAGAACAGGTTTGATACATACTTATTCCATTACACTTGCTCATTTATTTTTAATGTAAAATAATTTCATTAGGATGTGTTGTTTTTGTATATAGGTATGATATGGTATAATACATGTAATAGTAAGTAATAATAACAAATGGTGCAAGAAAATCAGATAAATGAAAAAAAGTTTCTCTTGAATGAAGTGCTGTTAACATTTATAACAATGCTAGTGGCCTTATCTTGAAAATTATTGTAATCTCCAAACACGCAAGAAGCATTTCAAATTTAGTTGTCTGAATGCAGAAGAATTTGTAAAAAATTACAAGTCATGCTGTTTTATTATAATTTGCAATGAATTGAATTTACTTAATAAAATTGAGAATGGAAATGGGAATATGTCAAAGAGACAACAACCCGACCTACGAGCAGTTAATAGCGGAAGGCCACCAATGGGTCTTCAATGCAGCGAGAAAATCCTGCACCTGGAGGTGGGCCTCGGCTGGCCCCTAAATAAAAATGTGTACTAGTTCAGTGAAAATGGAAGTCATACAAGCATTTTCATGAGACAAAGGCCATACATTCCTTACTTCCAGTTTGTGGACCAAGGGTCAAGTTATCACCAAATTAACAGTTTTTATACACTTGTCCTATATTTTAGAAAGGGCTGATAATGGTATACCCATACCCATTGTCAGCCCGTCAGTATGGACAATTGTTCTATATTTTAAGAAAGGGCTGACAATGGTATACCCATACCCATTGTCAGCCCATCAGTATGACAACACTTTGTATTATTGTCAAGCCTTCGACTTTTGTTGAAAAAGCGAGACATAGCGACCCTACATTCCGTTGGCATCGGCGGCGGCCCACAAATAATCACTCTGTGGTTAAAGTTTTAAAATTTTAATAACTTTCTTAAACTATCCTGGATTTCACCCAAACTTGGACAGAAGCTTGTTTATGATCATAAGATAGTATCCAGAATTAAATTTTGCAAAAAAAAATCCTGTTTTTCCGTATTTACTTATAAATGGACTTAGTTTTTCTGCCAGGAAACATTACATTCACTCTGTGGTTAAAGTTTTTAAAATTTTAATAACGTTCTTAAACTATCCTGGATTTCTACCAAACTTAGACAGAAGCTTGTTTATGATTATGAGATAGTATCCAGAAGTAAATTTGTAAAAAAAATCCTGTTTTTCCGTATTTAACTTACAAATGGACTTAGTTTTTCTGCCAGGAAACATTAATTACATTCACTCTGTGGTTAAAGTTTTTAAAATTTTATAAATTTCTTAAACTATCCTTGGTTTGTACTTAACTTGGTCAGAAGCTTGTTTATGATCAAAAGCTAGTATCTAGAAGGAAATTTTGTTAAAATTTTGTACCTGTTTATCCGTATTTAAATGATAAATGGACTTAGTTTTTCTTCCAGTTAACATTACATACAGTCTGCAGTTAAAGATTTAAAACATTTATTAGATTCATAAACTATCCTGGATTTTACCAAACTTGACAGTAGCTTCTTACAATCAAAAGATAGTATTGAAAGGAATATTGTTATTAATTTTTTCCTCATTTTTGTTGAGGCTGCGATTAACAGCAAAAGTAGGCGAGACACTGGGTTCTATGGAACCCTTACGAATTTTACTCAATATGCTCTTGATTTCAAAATTTTCATTCTAGAGTTATGGTACTTCCACAAACTTTTCAATGTTATTAGGATGAGTGAATTATCCATACACCAAAGGATATTCTGCTAACTTCCATTAAGATGCCTTTAAATCCTCCATTTTATTGTAGATCTGGCAGCAATATCAAAATGCACTTGACATGTGTATATATATTCTCTTCAGGTTGCACTTTGTAAATACAGCTGTTTCTCAAACCACGCTTCTTGGGGAGATATATAATATTCATAGATAATTTAATTTGTTTTAACATACTATTATGTGAAAATGAATTCTGAAGTAGGCAAAAGTAAAGGGTAGTACAATAATTTTAGTATAAGTTTAAAACTCTTAACAATTTCAGGATATATAAATGTTGAAAAATGCCTAACACATTTCAATAAAATAGAAGTGCATATCAACTTTCCATTATAGGATATGATTTTCACGAAACTTCATAGTAAAAGTGTCACAGTTTTTGCCTCAAAGGGAGTTCCTATGGGATATTGTATTGTCTTTATTTACAGAAGCGCAATCTTCAAGCAGCTGCTCATTTTATTGGGTATCTATATTGTGAATACTGTATATGAATATCTTATGATTTTTATTTATAGATTGTCCACAAGAAATTAGGAATCTACCATCACTCCTGAGTAATATGAACTGTTACATTGACCAGTCCTGTACAGCAGTCCAGTGTTGTATTGATGTCAATGAACTTGGAAAATCTTTAGAGATAGGAGTGGAGATTGATCCATGTGACTTCAGGTTGACAGTCAGGATTGAGAAATTGAGCTTTGATGTTACATTGTATGATTATGAATGGGGTAAGTCAGATTGATTTTACATTACAAAGTTACCCTTCTTACGTGATTGTTTGTACACATTGATTGATTGTACCAGCTGAAGCTGAAAAGATTGGCTTATCTTATTTATACATTCCAACTAGGAAAAATCTTCCTGAGTGAATTTTAAACACAAGAGGATGCAATGCATATCTTAAACATGTCCGTAATTGGCACCCTTTTGTTTAAAGAAATGAATATAATGTGCACATGTCTGTCTGACAAGTTTCATCTGACCTTGACCTCATTTTAATAGTTCATTGATCAATGTTAAGTGTTCATAAGTATGTCTGCTTTTCAGATACTATAAGCATTAGATTAAATATATTTGGTCAATTGTATGATTGTAAGGTGACCCTGTGAGTCTTGCAGAATTCACCAGACATTGACCTCATTTACATGGATCATTGATAAGTTTATGTGATACATGTACTTGTAGTAAAATTTCATATTAAAGGCTTTTGACATGAATTCAATCATGATAAAGAAAGTTTGCTTGTGTGCACTCTTATTATGAAAACAACTACTTGTAACATACCTATCTAATCATTGGATCCTCTAAATCAACATATCAATTACTTGCAATATACAAACCTCTTCATGGTACCTTCCAATTAACAGAACAATAAATGCTTAATTGAGTACAGACATTTTTATAAATGATATCCTGTGAATATTCAAAGAATCATTTTAACATAAATGAAACAGATTGATTCATGTTACTTGACCCAAAACATTTTTAGCCTTTCATGATCTATTTCAATTTCAGTATTTTTTCAAAAAATAATTCATGAAAATCTGAGTGAAAACAATACACTGTAAAATGTTTGTATAGCTGTGAATATGACATTAGATATGTAATTTTGTTTTTTCTAGAAAAACAGGAATATTTAGATCTCTATGGAGTCATACAGATTATGTAAGTTTGGATTGCTTGTATGCTTTTATAAGTTACAAATAAGACTAGGAAATATAGATGATTAATTTAACATTCATAACTTATGGAATTCTGAGAGTATTCTGCGATTTGATAGTAATGTTTACCTTTACATGGCTAAAAATACATAATCCCTTTTTGAAAGTTTACTTTCTTTCATGTCTATATTTATTGAGTGTACATTCCAAATATTGTTAAATACAATTTTCAATCAACCCCTTGTTTTGACAGTTCAGTAGACTGATTAGTACCTGTGAAATTATTTCATTGTAAAGAAGCTTTCAGTAATTTATCTTTATGTTCTTCTTCGCTATGCTCATACGTCATAAAGATTGTTTTAATAATGCGTAAATAAAACAAAAAGCAATGTGGGATGAGAAATTGCACTGATCAGTTTAATAATAATAAAGTGTGACAGTTCTGTAAATCATGGTCTCCAAGTCTATAAATAAATGGTAGGAAATCTACAAATACAAAAATGTTCAATTAGAAAAGAGATAACTCTATTTAATAACATATCATGAATGCAAATATACGTGTTGATCTGATCAGTGAATTTTTCTCAACAAGAGAAAAGCTGCAAATCGAAAGATATATATGTATGAAAACCGAATTACTGAGCATATGCAAATATTTATATGCCAAATTAAGAAATAAATTTATTTCAGATTCACTATTAAAATTTGTATGTAGAAAATACTATTTAATCAGCCTAAATGCATCAGTTAATTTTGATGCCGGAAGTGAAGAAGAATACAGCATTATAATGGTAAACAACCTACTACCAAAAGCAGTCTGTGATTGGTCATCTGATTTCTATATTCCAAGTATGTTGACCGCTTTTTTATAATCACATTTACTACATAGTCAATTGTATAAACTGTGACAGCATAATAAATAAAATAGACATCCAGAACAGATCACATTTAACCACCAATGCCCAACTCTGCAAGAAAATGGATGTCTAGACAGAGCAAAACATCACCGGGTCAAGATAGCTCTACTTGATACTGATGTAGTCTAATTAAACAAGATTTACAATGTGATAAAAGTAAACATACAATTTTTACATATCATCTGTTGAAACCAAAATTGCTCAACTGAAACATGTGTAATGACAGAAAGTCACAGGACAAAAATGCTCCATTTATATATACTCCGAAGTCAAAAAGGATGCTTTTCAAATAATTTTATGCCAACACCAAGCAGAGGGGCTTTAAGTTTACCTTTGTCTGTCTGTACATATGTTTTGACGTTTCAAAATTGGTTTCCGTTCTCTAACTTTAGTTTGCCTCAACCAAATGTTATGAAACTTATACACAAGTTCGTCACTTATGAAACTCATACACAGTCAGGTCACTTTTACCGTTCTAGAGTTATGTCCATTGACAAATGGAAAATTGCTGCGTTTTCATTCTGTTCTCTTACTTAAGTTAGCCTCAACTTAATGTTATGAAACTTATACACAGTACTTATTAACACAAAACATCGATTGAGTTTGAATTTTAGTAGTGTTACTTTTACCACTCGAGAGTTATGCCCTGTACAAATTGAAAAAATAGCAATTTATTGTTTCTGGATACATTCCAAATTTATTGTATTTTTCTTAACTGTTTTATATCAAAACACTAGGTAAAAAATCTTACAAATTATAATTCAAAGAAATCGCAATAAAGCCTTTTCGTGTTTTAATAATTAGTAATGTTAGAAATACCAGTGGTTTGATATTAGAATAAAGAATGCAAGCAGGAATGTGTCAAAGAATGAAAACCCAACCAAAGAATGAAAACAGCTCAAGGTCACCAATGGGCCTGAACAAATATTTTTTTAAATGCAGATTACTAACAAAAGCTCTCAAGATTCAAGATTTTGAACAGATGCAAAATTGTGGTGGGTTAAACATGTTTGGTGAGATCTCAAACCTCCCCATATACCTCTAGCCAATGTGTAATAATCAATAAAATTGAGAATGGAAATGGGGAATGTGTCAAAGAGACAACAACCCGACCTAAGAGCAGACAACAGCCCAAGGCCACCAATGGGTCTTCAATGCAGCGAGAAACTCCCATACCGGAGACGTGCTTCAGCTGAAACTCAATGTAAAATTTACTGAAACTCAATGTAAAGCTTAGTTTATAAGAAGTCCTAATCTGATGTTAGAATAGGTAACAGAAGAAACTATTTTTTTTAAATTATTATGATCCATCATTTCATAGAATTTCCTTATATGTTTTTTTTTTTTTAGATTTTTCATTGACAAACTGGCTGCAAAAGAAAAACTTGGATATTGATGATTCAATTCCTGGTGATATCTTATACCAGTTGTACGAAGAAACAAATATAGGCCATTACCTTCTGGATAACAAGTGTTCTAGACTAGTCTATCCTTACAATAATAGTTGGACAAAAGGTAAAGTTATCATTAGACCAAATGAAATACTGTGGATTCATTATTGTTTGTTGGATATCAATTTTCTTGGTTTTCGTGGGTACAGGTGAACAACGAATTTATATGTTCTACTAATTACAAACTTTCTATCAGGTTGTATACAGACCTTGCCAAAACCATGAAATCACATATCCATGAAAAGGCAAATTTTTGCAATCCACGAAAATGTGTACCCACGAAAATAAATGAATCCACAGTATATGATTTTGTGTTTCACAATGGTGAGATTAGGATTTATTTATTGCAAGTTATTGGGTCAGTATAAGTTTGGGAAGATCAATTCAATTTCCCAGTATGCAGGAGAGATTGTCAGTAATTCATACCTGCCAACTTTTGAAAATCCCCATGGGGTTTTAGTGCGTGACAACAATTTCAAAGGTTACAATTCTTTGCGGCATTTTTTGCGTGTGCTGTTTTGTGCTCTAGAAAAAGTGCCATATCTTTTTTTTTAATATGGTATACTGATGATGAGCTTATAAGCCTTTTTCTTCTTTTTAATTGCATGATTCTAGTACTTATATCAGTAGAAAAAATAAACATGTAGCTAGAAGACATGTACCAGGTTATAATTTCTTGTGAATGTGTAAGAATATTAAATGATTGTTGACTTTTCCCAATTTAAAATTATGCACAAAGAAGGACATTTATTTGGTCCTTTTGACAAAAAAAGCATAGTACATTGTACTTTCAATTATTTGGTAATTTAGTCAGGTTGGGAACAACCCTTTAAATGAGGGGTCATCCCTCAATGTAATGACTATCCCTTTTATGAGGGGTACATTTCAAGTGATATAAAAATGTTTTTGTAAAACTACTTCTTAGTACAAAAGGGTACATATTTATATTATTTGATGAAACCTTTCCCAAAGAACTATACATCTATCTGGTATTATATGGTCAAAACATGTCCAAGAATTTTGTAATATTCATGGACTTATATCTTCTTTATTTTCAAAAATAAGTGGATCCCTCTTTTAAATATAATAAATGTTTCCCCTTTTAAGTTAAAAAAGCTAAGTTTTTCTTTTTTCTTTTATACAACAGCAAAATGACCCCCTGTCTGGGGGACTGTCCTCATTTAAGAGATATCCCTCATTTGGGGGGTTGTTCCCAACCTGTTAATTACAAGAATGACAACACTGTAGAGTATGATATGTTACAGTAAGGGTAATGTCAACAAGCTACTGATACTATTTATTATGTTTATGGTAGTACTGCATCATTGAATTTTGTCAATCAGGCTGCCATGCTTTTCTTCTTTAAGCTGTATAAGAACCTTCTTGCAGATGAAAATTCACCTGCCTTATTCACGATTTTACAAACACACAGAGGAATCCAAACAAGTTCAAAATTTAGGATGTCCAAATAGTCATAAGAGAGAACTATTTTGATTGGCTTATTAATTTGATCATGAGAAACACAGACTTTGATTGGCTGATCACGATTGTCTTCCTTGTAGATTTTCACAAAATCGTGTTTTAGAGCTTTTATCACGATCGTGCAATCGTGACAAGGGTCAAAATCGTAGTACACACCTAAATCGTGAAAGTTGGCAGGTATGTTAATTCTTTGAAGATGGAAATTAATACACCAGTTACCCAGTTTCCTCAACAAATTTGTATATGATATATTTAAAGTTAATCAGATCCACCACACATGAGTTTGTTTTAACTTTTGCATTTGAAATAAATTCAACTTCGTTCTATATAGTACAGAATACTTGTTTAGAACATGTTAGACTTATCTGTTATTAATGTAAATTAGAAAATTCTGCATTGATTTTGATATTGCTTAATATTGTGATTGGGTTAGAATTCCTCTCTGTGCAAATTTTGAGAGTAGTAGGTAATTCATGTGTAAGAATTTTCATTTCAATATAGAAAATGACATGTTTTACCATATTTATTATAAGTTGTATTTACAAAAACTGAATACTTTTGTTTGATTCAATTTTTTCCAACTTTGCCACATAAGGGAGGCAACTCAAATGTAAGGGCAGATAATTCAGATAAAGTTACTTTTACAATAGAATGTGTTAGGAATTTACCTATTTCTTATGTAGCAAGAAAATGAGTCCCATGACCCATTTTTAATTTTTTCTTATCTGAAAGCATTATATTTTATCTCAAAATTCAATGGTGTAGTTTTCGTTTTATGGCAGAAAATTGGGTTTTCCATGCATAATCTATACAAAATCTGTCAATTTTACACAACCTGTAGCGTGAAAATAAGCCCTGTGACCCATTCTTTTATTATTTAAAAAAAAGAATGATATAAACTACATTTTGACAAATTATTAAAAATTCTATGGATTATAATTTAGACACCCCATCTACCTTAACAGTTTTCAGTTAAGGCACATTCATGAAGATGAAAATAAAATACCAATTATAAGGGACGACATCAAAAGATCGATGTAGGATAAAAACTTAATTCAAATAGTTTTGGGCTGGGGGATAAAATTGCTGCAAGTTTTGTTTAACCAAAATCGATTTTACATATATCCATATTGGTCAATCAATTTTTCCCAAATTAAGTTAAGGGGGTCAGTGAAAAACTATGTGAATTAAGTTTTTATCCTACATTGAACTTTGATGTCTTCCTAACAATGTAGTAAATTTTATTTTTTATACAATGATGTGGTATTTTGTAGATTGTGCTATGGACATGACTTTGAGAATGTTACCATCAGATGTATCCTGTTTTATTACTGATACATGCACAGGAGTTCAGTGTTGTGTTATGAACACTTTATTGCAACAGACATTTGAAATCTCATTTCTATTGGACAGCTGTAACAAGAGAATAAGTATCAGTATAGAGAAAATACAGTACAATGACACTTTACTGGATTTCAAATTAGGTAAGATAAAATGGGTGTGAATTATAAATTTTCTATCTTTTCATAGAACATTACAAAAGTGCAAAATATAAAACATACCATAGAAGGTTGTAAACACGATGTGACAAACAAAATAAAAAAAAACACTTCACTATGGAAACATAATATTGCTAACAACATACACTTTTTTGTGAGTGGGCAAATAGGAGACCATGATATTTACTTATTTAAACAAACCACTTTTATTGCAACCACAAAATGTGTTTTATATATGCATGCAAGATGAAAACAAATTTGAATTGACATCTTTAATGTATTTTTGTTCAAGTCTTTTTTTTTTTATTTTAGGGACTTACTATTCATTCAGCTTACAGGGATTAATTCAAGTTCAGTAAGTAAATAACCAGATCTAATTCATTATTATATGAGTCTTTTGATGGGTTGAAGAATACTTGTATCAATCAGGATATAAATTTTAGAAGTCATAGAGTTAATGTGGTATGCTATACAATTTGTGTCAGAAATTAATTGATGTTTTAATTTTATAGCTAGTGTTAAAATATAGCATTAGTTTATAACCAGTATTAAAAATTTTTATGACCAGTATTAAAGATAAAGTAGTGTAAAATGAAAGTTCATGTAGAAATTGGAAAAGTATTACTGTGACTTGACTATGGGTATTATTGTTAACCTTTACCTATAGCTCAACCTGATTTTAAAATTGACAATACAATAGGGACATTTGAATTGACCAGTTGGTATTGTTAGATTGTTTGATTCTACCTGTACAGTTTTTATTTACCTATTCCAACCTTACGGCATGCTTTTTCCTGAAGTTTTTCTTTACCAAGGATTATTTTTTTTTAAATTGATAGGGAAGGAAATATTTTGCTTTTCATTGTTTTAAATCCCAATATTACGGTTTATCTCATTTATAAGATAAACCAATTTAATGAAAGAGAAATGATTACTGCGTCATTCGGATCCGCTCTCGCTTTCCGATAATCAACGCCACATGACTCTTCAGCATTACATTGAACTAGCCACTCTTGTAGATATGTAAAAGTTTCAAAATGCAATCGTAAAAATCATTGACATCCGCATGTCATATTCCAATATTTTGATATGAAACTATCAAGAGATAAGGTAATTCTCCAAGAAAGGATTTTCATTTGCAAGGGCCAGCAAATGACGAAATTAAAAGGTAAACCGAACTGTCACCATACGATCCGATGCCATCAACACGAGGAACACCTCCAGCTTCTTTCGACATGTATGGATGCGTAAAGATCATAGAACAATTTAATTAATGTATCTTCGCCAAAAAAAAAAATAATTATACAATGCACCAATGACAGGGACAGCTTCCAATTTGTCAGTGGATCATGGACCGTGATCAATTTAATGGCAGAACAAAATCTTCACACCAGGAGCCCCATTTATAATTCCACACGACACAACATGCACAAGGAAAACACGATTCAAAAGAATGAATAGGAGAACCACTGATCCAAAGAATTCATAACCTGGTTCCAGCGGTTTGCAGATTTCACAAACATAATCTTGGTATGTTGAATTTATAAAAAGTTGATGTTTTGTGGCGTATAATTATTCTACTGTTATTGATATTTATCTCATAATGTATAAGATTAATCTGATAGTGATAAAGATAAGATTACTGAAAGGATTATTTATTATTATTATTTGATGTCATATATTTAATTTGAATTTCACATGAGCAATATGATCGATCAGACTTTAATCAGAGACATAAATACAGTAAGTTTTACATGTAATGTCTCTGCTTTAATGTACAATATGTTATATCACCATGCAGTCGTTTGAAAGACGCACCTAGCGATATTACACACAAGATACACACGAGGGCAATAAGTGCAAATTCGTCAACCTTTATCTCAATTAATAACATTATACCACTTATTATACACAATTATACACTATGTGTTAGATAGTTCAGCTGACGTAGTAAATTAAATACACTATATGAGATTTAGAAGACAAATGACAAATTTTGTGGCGAATGACGCTATAGCTTTAGAATAAATCCAATCAGAGTCGATGGCTTCGATTAAAGTATTTACACGCAAATTCTTTGAACAGTCTTAAATATTTCCTAATACTGTTTGATACACTTAAATCGGCATTACTATAAATAAAATGTACATAATTTATGCCTACAGTTTTCTCGTTTGACTTATTTAACATTTTTCTTTGGGGTTTTTAATTACTCACTAATGCGGTATGGGCTCTGCTCATTGCTGAAGGCAGTACAATGACTTATTGTTATTAACGCGGTATGGGCCCTGCTCATTGTTGAAGGCAGTAAAATGACTTATTGTTATTAATGCGGCATGGGCTCTACTCATTGTTGAAGGCAGTAAAATGACTTATCATTATTAATGCGGTATGGGCCCTGCTCATTGTTGAAGGCAGTACGATGACTTATTGTTATTGATTTTTTGCCATTTGGTCTACTGTGAAGAGTTATCTCAATGGCAATCATACCAATTCTTTTTACATGAGTGAGTTACTTAGATACATGTATATATATATACTTTTCAATTTATGCTTTCTTTTTCTTGTTAGCTTGCTTGCTTTAATTTATGCATGTTTGCCTAGCTATTTACATTTATATGCATGTGTTCTTGTTGTATAATATGCTTATAATTTGATATTTGATTTTCATATTAAATATCAAGTCAGTTGAGAGATCTACAGAGCTCATGTTTACGTTGTTGAATCATACATATCATGCCCGACCCTAAATTTTCTTACTTACGCAAATAGAGTTAATATAGTTATACAAGCAAATATAGTTATACAAGCAAAGCTGAGTTGATATTTTCAAAAAAGACCTCAACATATCATATGTTATTACTATTGGTATAGGTTATTCAGATAGCTCACTAAAACTCATTTACCGTTCTTGATAGTATATATATATACACAACTGACACTGGACTTCCAGAACAACAGCATAACATGCTACGAATGAATTTAATACGATCAGAATATACCTTGCCCAAATTCACACTTCAATCAGTTAACGAAGATAAACTACGTCTTCTTCAAACCAGTAGTTAAAAGGCAACTATGGACAGGTCAATTAATTTATCAACAAGTCAACTTAGAGCAAATAAGGGAATTATGTGCACTTTTGACACAATTATTAAATTACTTTATAAACTCACGAAGCAGCAGACAGAGCATGGTGAACAATATCCTCTTTTCTTTGAAGTGCGATAATGTTATTGTATATTTACATGTATTGTTTATAATATTTTTGATTGTCATCATCATCTAACACGGATATGTGAACATTGAGGATACCTTTGTATTTTACTATCACATTTCTTTTACATGTCAGCACGAACTATGGGCTCTCCCACAACTATTTTTAGAAACAAAACAAATATGTGGTATTTAAGTTAAGGACTTTTACAGACAAATATGTATATTATCCAGATGGGAGCCTCAATGAATTTTTAAGTTTATTTCAAATACTCTTGATCTCTATTTCCTTCTATTAAAAGGAACATTTAGCATTCCTATCTATTCACAGAGCTGATGGACTCATTCTTTTTAATTCTAGTCGGAATTAATCAACTATGCATCTATATACACCCATTACTTAGAGTAATACATGGAATTTCACTCTAGCACCTAGTTCTTTTAGGTCACAAAATATATTCGACGTAAAACTATTCAAGTTTGAACTTTCCAAAAAGCTGCACGGACTGCTTAGCTGTATCCGAATTTTAAGTACTAGTAGGAATGCATGTGGTTGCCGATTTAGTACAGGAAGTGTGGTACTTTCTATATATTGATTGATACGAATAAATTAATTTTTAAAAGTGTACGTTATACACCCATGGTTTTAAAATATTGGTCACGATACTTGTTGAAAATAAAATATATTCAAATGTACACGACAAGGGGTGCCTAGAATAGCATGAATTATATATACAGATAATGCATTTTCGTAAACTTTGTAGAGGAACATAGATTTGCAAAACTAATAGTGCATATTGCAGATTAACAAAGCAATTAGGTAGATTCATGGTATACCACCATCTTGGATTGTACTTTTGCAGTGAACAATCAGTCTAGTTGTTACCCAAATCTCCGAATTTGTAGACAGATGTTCAACGTTATTGATTAGACTGTTTATCTCTATGAAGAAAACTTCCTGATTTATCGCATTATTAAAAATATGTTAACAAGTACCAAACATATGCGTTTTAGAATAAATTTGTTCAACTAAGCCAGTTTAGGCGAGACAACTCTTTTAGTAAACCTATTGATAATTCATGATCGGTTTATCAGTGGATGTATTACTGTTAAAATATTGCGTTTTTATGATGATATTAAATATATATATAACATGGATAATACAACAAAAGAAGTGATATCGTCCAAAACAAATCTTGCTGAGGGATATCATGGAAGGATAACAGCCCCATTATAACAAAGCTTTTACAAAAGGAAAAATATTATTGTCCAAGATTCAAACGTATTAACAAAGAGCCTTCTTAGCTAGTTCACTTAAATGGACTTTTAGGTTGTGGAAAAAGGGGTTCTGATGAGTGTGTATAGACACACTCAAGTGGCAAGATTAAGGGTTATGATCGTTTCCCGTAATTGTACGTCGGATCATATTAGGTTTTACTTTCCTGCGGTACCGCAGGAAGTTCTGTTGAGACCATCTCATGTCTACCCTGAGTGGCGGTTCTGAATTGGTACCAGTTCGAGCTTGACTGTTTTTGATACATAGTATGGACTATGTATTCAGCGTGCATATAGAGTTTTATGATATATAGAAACTGTTAATCTTTACTCCCTGAAACCAGGGGTGATGCGAATAAGACCCGACGTATTGGGGATCATAACCTCGTTCTCTTAAGATGAACCTTGAGGAACTTGAGCATCCATTGCTACCAATGGTGCACAGATTTGTCAGTTAAATCAATCATGTCGGCATTCTGTTATCATGTCAGACCTCGTCATTCAAAGTGAACTGTGGCGTTATTTCCACATTAATTATTTGTTTGTTATGTTTTGCCTGAAACTTGATTCTTTGATTAATACGGTTTATCTCATTTATAAGATAAACCAATTTAATGAAAGAGAAATGATTACTGCGTCATTCGGATCCGGCTCGCTTCCGATAATCAACGTCACATGACTCTTCAGCATTACATTGAACTAGCCACTCTTGTAGATATGTAAAAGTTTCAAAACCCACCCACCTCCCTTGCAATCTTCCATCTAATAACAATTCTTTTGTCTGCTGCTGTTTTATTTATTTTTCAGAATGACCAGAACAGGCCGGATCTATAACATTTTGGACAAAAGAGAGACAAACAAGCCGATGGATTTGCTTGCTGAATCATACGTTCGAGAACTATATATGTTAATGCTAATTTTCATGGATGGCTACCACTTTTATCTAAATATTCAGACACCAGCAGTGTGAAACGGAATTATCAATACCTGCTATTAGTTCTTCGCCTGGAATGCATTTAACTTTTGACTTTATTTGGATAAAGATCAGCATTTATCTTGATTGCTTGATTCTAATTGTTCATTATTTTGTAATAAAATCATTCGTCACAGTCAAAAGGATGTCGGGATCTGGCAAGATTAAGGGGTTATGATCGCTTCCGTAATTGTACGTCGGATCATATTAGGTTTTACTTTCCTGCGGTACCGCAGGAAGTTCTGTTGAGACCATCTCATGTCTACCCTGAGTGGCCGGTTCTGAATTGGTACCAGTTCGAGCTTGACTGTTTTTGATACATAGTATGGACTATGTATTCAGCGTGCATATAGAGTTTTATGATATATAGAAACTGTTAATCTTTACTCCCTGAAACCAGGGGTGATGCGAATAAGACCCGACGTATTGGGGATCATAACCCTCGTTCTCTTAAGATGAACCTTGAGGAACTTGAGCATCCATTGCTACCAATGGTGCACAGATTTGTCAGTTAAATCAATCATGTCGGCATTCTGTTATCATGTCAGACCTCGTCATTCAAAGTGAACTGTGGCGTTATTTCCACATTAATTATTTGTTTGTTATGTTTTGCCTGAAACTTGATTCTTTGATTAAATATGATTTATCTAACTGTTACCTAAAATTCTAAATCAGTAAAAGATTTTAAAATATTTGTTGAAAACTGATTTAATAAAAAAATCACTTTCCCATGTTTTTCATTAGAGAATCCTTAAACAAGTAAAGGAAATAAACATTGTAATTACAAACTTTTATCATTGAAATGAGTGTATTCCTAGAAGTAATTGGTCATAAAATTGCCAAAGAAACAATATTTAGAAGGAAATAGAGATTTTTATTTTACTGTCATTTAAAATATTAGGAGTGATCAAGCCAAAACAAGAATGTATATTTATGTTATTTTCTTGCAGGGTATTTAATTGCATAGCCTATAATGCACTGCATTTCATCTTAATGTTTTCATAACCAAATACTAGGATTGTTTGGTACCCTGAATAATCCAGTCATTATATTTCACTCACTTCATTCGCTACGTTATTTCATTTGTATTGTTAAAAAATCTTAATAAATTTAAATGCATATTGAAATATCAAAATCATAGTTGAATAAACAATTTTATTTATTTATTGACACTGATATTTGACATCTCATCCAGAATTCCAAAGATTTTAAATATTTTCCTAATTTTATTAACTTTCTGGATTTTTTCTCACATTTTTCACTCGTCACTAGATTTTTTCTATATCCATAGTATATTCTGTTTAATTTCCCATAATATACATCCCAATTAAACAGGTGCAGAATCTTATATAATTCAGAATTTTGTAATTTTTGACCATTTCCATTATTATATTCAAAATAGTTATCCTCACTTTACAAATATTTTGTAATATTTTATTCATATTTTACTATATCACTTGATTTTACTATATCCACAGTATACATTTTTATTTCATTTCCTATGATATATGTCCAAATTTGACAATATTTGATCCAGAATTTTATAATGATTATTTCCAATTTCACATTCACTTAAAACATATCCCCCTCACGTTAGGAATATTTTGGAATATTTTACTTTTATTTTCACTTTATCACTAGATTAGACTATATCCACTGCATTAATTCAACATTTTATTTCATTTCCAAGATCCCATTTAAATGGTGAATCATCTTTGTAATAGATCCAAAATTAATAATGAATGTTTTCAAAATCACATTTAAAGCCACAGAAACATGTTGGTTGAACTCACACTATATCTCCTACTTGAATTCCAGTTTTGAAATTTTTAATCTTTAACATAACTAAATCCCATCTTATGAAAATTGAATTTCCTTGAGTGAACACAGCATTTTATGCACAAAAGTCCTACTAATATTATAGTAGATTTCACAGAAAAAACACTGCAAGGTATACTCCAAAATTATTTCGAATTTTACATGTACATCATCATATGTAAGCCCCACAAAACAGTTTGAATGAATTATTTCCTCCTTGATACCTTCATGACAATAAATTCTTGGAAAAACAAGTCACATTTTAAGAAGTAAAATTACTATAAAAGTCTGAGAAGTGAATTCAAATAAAATAAATCCAATATTGTATACACAATGATACCAATAGATTTCAAACATAGCAAATAATAATCCAAAATAGAAATCTTGAAGGGTCATGTGAAAAATGAACAACATATCCATCTGAAAATTTAAACTGTAAACACCTTAACATCTATTTCTTGTTTCCTGACAGCTGGACAATACTATGTATAAGGGTTAAAATTTTAAAGAAGCATTTATTATGTAAAACAGTTTAAATTTTCAAGCATATTAACACGTAGTTAATTTAATCTTTACTGATTTAGAATTTTAGGTAAAATTAGATAAATCATATATATTGGGGATTTAAAACAATGAAAACCAAAAATATTTTCTTCCCTATCAATTTTTGAATAAAATAATTCTAGGTATGGAAAACTTCAGGAAAAAGCATGCTGTAAGGTTGGAATAGGTGAATAAAAAACTGTAGCATCAAGGTAGATTTAAATCTAACAATACCAACTGGTCAATTTAAATGTCCCTATTGTATTGTCAATTTTAAAATCAGGTTGAGCTATAGGTAAAGTTATACAGTAACGCCCATAGTCAAGTCACTGTAATAAAATAAAACCATTTTGATAATTAATACTTTTATAAAACACCATTTCAGATACAGCATAGAAGACTTGTATACTGAGAGGTTCTACTTAATAAATATGAAAATAATGTTTTGCTATGAAAGTACAGAGCCTCAATGTGACCATCAGTTTACCATTCTACAAAATACAAAACTTCCCAAAATGCAGTGTGATTGGAATAGTGGATTCATTACTCCTGGTAATTCAATGTTAAATTTAAAAACATGCAAGGATAGCACTAATAAGAAAACTGAAAATGTTTTGTTTTCAAATTGTATGATCATATAATATATAGTTATGTTAGAAGGTAGAAGCATGTATTCACAAATCTGTTTTGATGCAGAAATGCCTTAAGAACGAAGCCCCTATATATCTCACTGAAAAATTTAAAGAAATGCCAGAAATAAACCAATATTGTTTGAGAAATGCATCTTGCAAAAATTTACAAGTTCCAAAAGCCAAAACAGAGCTGTATAAGAAATCTTTTATATATTCAGGATCTATTTTATGGAATAACTTACCAATATCCCTGAAAAAATCAACCTCAAGTACAAGCTCATTCAAAAAAGATTTAAAAATTACTTGTTGGAACATTAAGAAGCTGTGTAATTTTATATGTATAATAATTTTCACACACTTACTCAAACTTAAGATATTGTTGAGGTAATTTGAATGATGCCAATACTATATGAATTTGTAATTTTTACCTGTTTTGAAAATTGTACATTTCATAACAATTTTTATTTCATTTTTCATATATGTGTGTTTGTTTGATATTTCATAATTGTTTGTTATATTTCATTGTATTTCATGAGGGCCTCAGGAAGATTAGTTTTATAGCTAACTGTGTAACCCTCTTTAAATAAAGAATTATTATTATTATTATTATTATTCCAAATATTGAATTTAGAAAGAAAGTGCCCACAACAGTGCTTTGTACTGCTCTCTTCATTTTACACAAGTATGCATAAACCTTTGTAAGCTTTGAAATGTTGACTTTTGAAATCTGTTTTACTTAATTAATGCATTTAGATTTATAGTTTGCCCAAAGCTGCAGCTAGGAGAAATGCAGATCTAGTTATTTCAACCTTTTCAGTATGTTTACAACCTGGCAATATTGATAAATGATTTTTGCAATTTTGTTCAGGATTCTCCTTGGACACTTGGTATAATGAGCATTCTTTGACGTCTGGATCAAAGTTAGAAGATTGGATGATTTCTGAACTACTGAATGGTCTCGGATATCACCATACCTACATGTTGAACAATGCTCAAGACAATCATCACCTTTCTATCCAAATATACTTGGTTGGAATAAAGGTAGGAAACAATAGTTAGATATCTATGATACTTTTATGCCCCACCTAGGGGCATTATGTTTTTGGTCTGTGCGTCCATTTGTCTGTTTGTCCATCTGTCCAGCTTCAGGTTAAATTTTTGGTTAAATTTTTGGTCTAGGTAGTTTTTGATAGTTCAATCAACTTCTAACAATTCTTCAAACAATTTAGTGCACATGTTCCTTATGATATGATCTTTCTAATTTTAATGGCAAATTAAGAGTTTTGACCCAATTTCACGGTTCACTGAATATCAAAAATGCGTCTGTCTCGCTTCAGGTTACAGTTTTTGGTCAAGGTAGTTATGATGCAGTTGAAGTCCAATCAACTTGAAATCTATTACACATGTTCCTTATGAGATGATCTTTCTTATTTTTATGCAAAAATTAGAGTTTTGACCCCAATTTCACAGTACACTGAACATAGAAAATGATAGTACGAGTGGGGCATGCCATGTACTATGGACACATTCTTTTTTCATTGTAAACATTATGTTTATTGGTTTCTTAAAATATGTGCAGGTTCAGTGTAACAGTATTAGTCCAAAATTAAAAGCCTGTGTCCTTATATAAAAGGTGTATACAATTTTTAAAATCTTTAAGAATGTAAATGATACAAAGTGTTATTATAGCCCACCATTTGAGGGGATGTATTGATTAAGGTTGGTAGGTCTGCTCACAGCGTTACAAATCATTTTAATTTTGTGAACCTCTTATATTGCATACAAAATTAGCCTTGTATCTTTGATGAGTTTTATGCGCTATTTATGTTTTTCAGTCTGTAGGTCCCTTTGTTAGTCAGTTTGTCCGTACCTCTGTCTGGCTTCAGGTTAAAGTTTTTGGTCAAGGTAGTTTTTGATGAAGTTGAAGTCAAATCAACTTGAAACATAGTACACATTTTCCTATGATATGATCTTTCTAATTCAATGCCAAATTAGAGTTTTTAATCCAATTTCACGATCTACTGAACATAGAAATTGATAATGCAAGTATGGCATCTTTGTACTATGGACACATTCTTGTTTCTCTCTAAATTTACCAAGCTTTATCCACCTCATCACTCTGGATGGCTTGGCTAAACATACATGTAATTGTATATTGATGTTATGGCCTCAACAGGAGATATGTTAAGAAAAAGAATTGAGATACAGGATCTATCTTAATATGAAGACAAACTCTTGTGTAAACAATAAAAGTCAATGGAGAATGTGATACCCTTTTGTTAGTTTTCTCAATGTTAGTTTTTGTGTAACTTTTACCTTTAGACATTTGGTGTTAATTTGAAAAATAATCCAATGACATTATCAATTTTATTCATATGTAGATCTACAGTAAAACCTGTATAAACCGCCGGCTACGGGACTATGAAAAGGGCGGTTTGGACAGTGGGCGGTTTATTCAGGTTTTCGTTTTGACTGGAAGTTAATGACTTGTGACGTCCGATATATTGCATGTTAAAGTTCTGTCTGATTGTAAGCTATAAACTCATTAATACAAAACGCAATAACGTAATAACTTCGCATGATCGTTGTTTTGAATCTTCTTATTCATTGGCTATATAAATTTAAGAAACTGGTTGTTCCTCGAATTCAAAAAAATAATATTTTAACCATTTTTTACATATCCTAGTATGTCAAATAGACCTCGGTAGCATCAGTATTCGATATTTCACTTTCACTTTGTGTTCATTGTTTTCATTTGCATCAGAATCCTGACTTTGTTTGAATTGTGACACGAGAGTTACGCTTTACTTCCATCGTTCTTTTCCGACGTTGGTATATATGATTAAAAAGCCAGAACTTTATTAAACGAAATTTCATCACGATCAAAACATTGTCGTACAGTGTACAATACTGATTGATTGTTGTCATCCGGTGTTCTTCATTATCAGGGTCATTGGTTTAGGGTTCACAACAGGAACCCAGGATGTAAATTTTCTAACTCCGCGATTTGTGAAAAAAAAATGATCTAAGTTACAACGTAAGTTCTATCCGAGATATATTCGGCGTGTCTTTTAGTTTAGTTTACACTTTTATAGTGTTTTATTAATACAGCTCACTACTGTACCATTGTAAGTTCACGATTTAACACCTGGCTAATTGATTATCCTGAAAAGCCATCTTGTATAAACAAATATGTTTTGATTGCATATCGATCAATACTGTTATCATGTTAGATTAGTTAACAAACGGGTTTTGACCGGTAATAATTAATGTAATTAAGAGTATTGGGACTACAAAATTAGACCAGAATTCGGAATAGACAGGGTCCAATTTACAGAGGGTATTTTTACAGACTTTGAAGTGGAAAAAATGGGACTTCGATTTTCGGCAGAATGGACAGGAAACCGGTTTATTCAGGGTCTGGTTTACCCAGGTTTGACTGTACAATGTTCTCATAACAACAAGATCTATGAAGATATTTGATAAAAATTCTTTTTATGATTTCCAGGTTGTGCCAACAATATTAACCTTCCACAGATTGAAGAACCAACAACCTGTTATTTAGATGCCAGTTGTACCAAAGTAGAATGCTGTGTAGACGTAGACTTTATTCCTTACTCCTTCCATAGTTACCTGAATATAGATCCTTGTAAACAGATGATAACTGTTGGCATTGAGAAATTCCACAGGAACATTTCACTTACAAACTACCAATGGGGTATATTTTCTATATGTTTTATCATATCTAAAAATTTAATCATATTAAATTTCAAGGTCAATGCATAGAATCAATAAATACAGCTTAAACAAATGGAATGTTAAAATTGTTTATTGAACATTTGACAATAAAATCAATGTTTTGTAGTTTCATTCTTGCTTTTGCACACCTCAGTCACTGTACATGTAACAATCAACGCATGTATGATATAGATCATAATTTAGTGTTTTGTTCTTTTAAAGGAGTGCAGGAAAAATTTTGGCTTGCTGGTGTATTGCGTCTGTCTTACAGCATAGAGGATTTTAGTGGAGAAAGCCTGTACCTAGTCAGCCTGAACCTGAGTGTTTGCTTTGAGAGTAACAAGTCTTGTCATGTGTCTGCACAGATACTTAGTCACACTTGGCTGACCAAGGCCTTGTGTGCATGGGATACCAACTATTATCAGTCAAGTAATGTGTTTTCTTATCCTTCCAATATTTTGAGAAGAGATTCAAAAACAAAAAGCTTTTATATATAATGAGTGGTTAGGACATCTATTTTTAATCACCTGACTTGTAGTAAAATCTAACGATAGATTCCACTGTTGTGGCATCATATACCTACAATTGAATCTGCTTCTCCCAAGAAAGAGTGCATGCTTGAGCAGTCATTTGAGATTGAACTTTGAAGAGAATGTATGTTTTCATGAATCTATATTTTTAGGCAGTGAACAACAACACATCACTGCATAACTTTAAACAACATGCACAACTCATACATAATATTGAGCAATAAGCACAACTCATACATAACTTTGAGCTACGAAAACTCAAGCAGAACAAAATTTAACACAATTTAAAAGAGAAACCAAGGGCCTGATTTCAACTTAAAACATCAACGGCAAAAAACTTGTCAAACATCAACCAATGACAACAACTGCACTACAGGCTTTTGGCTTGAGACAGACCAATAAAGATAGTGATTGAGTAATTTGTTTACTGTACTTTAATATCTTTCCCATAAAAATGTTTTGATGCTGTTAAATGTTAAATCTTCTAGTGCAATAATTGTTTTAAGCACTTTTTGTTACAGACAGTTTGATAAGTTTTAAATACTTTAGAAGTAAGTTTTATTTGTCATTTACCATGGACATCTATACTATACAACAGTGTTCACTTATATTACATTTTCTTCCTTTTTCAGACTTTTCTTTGACTGACTGGCTACAGACCAAAGAGATGTCTCTACCACTGCCAGATTATGGACAGCTCCTACTGTTTGAAGATACTGGCATAGCTCCATATTTATTGGATGATCAATGTTTTGTAGATTTTATACTAAGTTCAACTACTGGTACTTTACAAATGGTTTGTATAGTATGATTAAGAGACATATTTTTCGTTTTCCTTCTTCAAATAGGTGATGATTACTGTAAATTCCGATATGTGTGGTTTTAAGGATTCTGGGAATGGCTGTATACAAAAATCTGTCAAAATTAAAATGCAATATTTTAATCTTGCTGAACCTATCCCTTGAAAATTTCACAATAATAAACAAAATTTCTGAATTTACAGTATATAAACTCATATTTTTAAAACTTTGATAGCTTTATGAGTATGAAACCATTACTAAAATCGCATTAATAAAACTCTTTTCATACATGCACTGTTAATTCAGTCATTCAAGACGAGGAAAAATTCATCATCATACATGTGATTCTTCCGGGGAGTCAAAATCTCCGCTTTTCAGACCCTCTTCCGTCCCTCCGTTAAAATTTGAAATCTTCCGCTTTTGAAAATGTCAATCGTAAAATTTTCAGTACACATTTTGTTTAAAAATCGATAGGGACAGAGAAAAGTCCGAGAAACTCGAAATTGATATGGGAAAAGTCTGAGAAAACGGAAGTTTCCTGTTGTGTCAAAAGGTAAAATGAGGTCGTAAAATAGGTAAAATCAGCCTGAGGTGTTTAGGATTAAACTGTATATACAACAATAAATTAAAGATAATAGGCAATTACCGGGTGATCAACTAGCTAGTTTAAGACACAAGCCTGGTTGATTTAAAGTGAAATACTGACAAAGGATTAAATTGACTAATTGTACAAGTTGTATAAACAACGATTTATTTGATGCTGTTGAAAACATGGAACATTTACTGAACCTCAAAGACAAATGAAATCAACTCAAATATGATATTTATGGCTTGTTTTCTATCCAAGCCAATGGAATACCTATATAAGTATAGTTGTCTTGGACTATTCTAAAATTTTAGAATTTGACAAAATGCAAACCGTATTTTATCACCAAATACCCCAGCAGCAAATAAAGAAGACCAAGTATCTAGCCAAATTCAACTTTGCCTGGAGATCTGATTTCAAATGGTGCAGATCCAGTACCAAGGGTCAAGACCATTCTTACTACACTTCATGCAAAGCTGACTATGGTGGCCCTAATGACTTGACCAAACTTATGGAGACAGCTACGTATACAAACCAGCAAGCCTACAACTCTATCAATTTAACACCTTCTGTTACAAGCATGTTCAGTAGTGGTACCAAAGTTGACAATGTAGCTTAATCAGAGATACTTTTGCCAACTATGTATGATAGCTGATCACTTTAATTAGTTTATCTTGAATTATACATAATGAATAAATATTTGAAAACCCTTATCTTCTATTTTTATCAAGTAAAATGGATATGCAGGTGTTTAAAGGTATGGAATTATTGTTCTTTAACAAAAAAGGAAGATATGCAGTTTAAACACACACAAAACCATTATGTGCGTCGATAAAAGGTCGATAAAAATCTCCAGTTATGAGACCCAAACTCCAGCTGAAAATTTCAAATCTCCAGTTGTGGCTTCACAACTCTGTCACATGTCTGCATCATATATTGAAATTAGCCTGAGAAACATAATTATTTTAAGAATAAAATGTTCAATGAAATATTTAAATAAAAATATGGAAAAGTGAGTTAATGACTTCAGAATTTATTTTTTACATTATATAAAAATAAAAATGAATTTTTATTGGTATCACGTCGTCGTCTTTCGTGTTGTTCAAGACATTTGATTTCAGACAATAACTTTAGTATAAGTGAATAGAAATCTATGAAATTTAAACACAAGGTTTATAACCACAAAAGGAAGGTTGGGATTGATTTTTGGGGTTGTGGTCCTAACAGTTTAGGAATTAGGGGCCAAAATGGGGCCCAAATAAGCATTTTTCTAGTTTCCAGACAATATCTTGTGGAACGGTGTATGGATCTCTCTGAAATTATACCACAAGGTTCCATACCAGAAAGGGATGGTTAGGATTGGCTTTGGGGGTTATGGCTCAAACCATTTAGGAATTAGGGGCAAAAAAAGGGGAAAAACAAGGGTGTCCTGGTTAATGGACAGTCATTTTAAGTAAAATGTTAAGTTTGGATTGCCTCCTTACACTGCTTTTAAATTATTAAATGGGTATTTATGGTTGCAAACTCCATTGGAAATTTGAATTGAGATTTTGACCATATCTTGAGGGAAATAATTGTTTTTGGAAAAAGGAGGGGAGTGAAAAAATTATTTGTAAAAAGAAGTTGGGGGACAAGTTTTCTTAAGATTTCAAAATTAAAAAGAAAATTTCTTCAAATTTTTTTTTTTTGCTAAAAAAAGGGGGGTCAATTCTCAACAGCATAGTGTATTGCACAAAAGCAAAAATTGAATATAAATTCAAATCATATAACCAATTCTAAGTTCTTTGACTACAGTTATTCTGTGTCAGAAACCTATTATGTGTCTAATATTTAATTCCAATCCAAATTCAGACCTGTATCAAGCATGAATATTGTGTCCATTTTGCCCAAACTGTTCAGGGTTGGACCTCTGCGGTCATATCCAGATGCACTCGACGAAGCAATTCATTTGACTAATGTTCTGATTATTAATATATAAATGGTTTTACTACTTTTATGATCATTGTAAAAGAAAAAGACACTGACAAGAGAATATACCTTTGGAAAAACTTAATTTCAATGAGAAGTTCCACGTTGTTGTTGCAAAGCTAACTATATATGTTTTGATATTTAATTTCGTGTCATTTTGATCTTGTATTATCATGTTACATTATCTTATTTTTATGGCTATTTTTCAGCATGCCCATTGGTAACACCAGCAATGCCTTACATAGAGATTCCGTGCCATTTGTCAGCATTATGTACTGGTATTGAGTGTTGTGTCCATGCCAACAAGTTAAACAGAGACTTCCATACCATAGTTTTAGTTGATCCATGTTCTTATGTTGTTACTGTTGGGATAGACAATTTTGTATACAACACCTCAATAACTGAGTTTTCCTTTGGTAAGATACAATTTATACAAATTTTACCATTTCTGGTAAATTATCAGGTGAGAGTCCCAATAAGATACTCCTAAGGTCACCTATTATTTACTATATTTAAATAGCGCATTATCTAATTAAAATAACTTTAAGCGCTCACATGGTCCAAATTAATCAATTGACGTCTGTCTACATCTGTTGTCCATTAACTTTTACCCAAATATTTTCCTCTAACCAAATTGGCCAAAATTACCCTGGGTATTTAGTTTTAAAAATATACCAGATGATCTCACTTGCAACCAACATGCCTGCCTAGCTTAAAATGGAACATGGGAGTAAATGCAAGTATTGTCTATTATCCTGTAAACTTTTTAGGTACAGAAAATCTGACATGACAGAAATGTCAAGATCTACTGAAAATGACAAAAATAAACACCAGGACAGGATCTGCAAATAAGTCAATATTGCCAAAATGTCAATTGACTCTTATAGAATGTTATAACAATTTAATTATGATACATTTCCCTTCAATGATAGTTTATTTTATAATTGTAGAATTTATTTGGTACACAGGTTTATTATTTTGAGTTTCAAGCTATTTTTTTAAAATCTATGGACAATATCAATTTTATTGTGGGTAGCACAGTAACTTTCAACCAACAGATATATCTATTTGACAAATACTTTCTGTTTAACAATAATGTCAATAACAAGTGGGGTTTGCTAAGCTTGAAAAACATGCATTTTTGTTTAAGTTACTTTATCAATTCTAGGTACAGTGAAGAAGTTCTCATTAGCAGGAATTGTGAACATAGAGTATGTATATTTATAATTATATAATTTGTTTATTGATTAGATTAGATTTAATAATAAATCTGGTATATATATTTTCGTCATTTATAATATCAGCTACCGGTATTTCAGAAATTTGAAATGCTCTATTACTAAGCAAATTGAATTAACAAATTCTGCACAATTCACATTGCTACTATTATTGGGGAGAAATTGGAGACCCTATTTGGTTTTAGTACATTTTCACATCAACTTGAATATTAGTACATATGTTCATTTTAAAGATGTTATTAAAAAAAAAATCAAATTAGATTTCTCAATTCACTAGAAATGAAAATGTGGTAGTTTGAGCTGGGCATGGTGTCTTTTGAACGCCTTTTCTTGTATTAGGAATTTAATATTGTATATTTTAGATTGTCCATACACTACCTTAAAATGGAACATTCATATCTGGTATCTAAGAATATAAGTATATGTACAGAGAGTCAGGATACATGTGAACAGGACTATGTGGTAGTGGAGAATATGATGCTACCAATCTTACAGTGCAGTAATAATGGAGGATTTATTAAAGAAGGTATATTTTACTAGTAATATACTATTCTGTAATAAGGTGTTAAAAGATTCTGCCCTTAAAGATTTCTTATAGAAGGAAGTACTATAGAACACTCATGTTCGAAATGTTTATAATGAAATTTTTCTTTATTGTTTTTACACAAAAATATAGTTTATGTCATTTTTAAAGGATGCACATTTACTCTTTTTTTTACAGATTTTCCATATCCAAGTGGAAAAATGAAAGAGGACTTACTAAGAATGAAAGTTTGGACAGTATTGCAGTGTCTGAGTTGTTTGAACATCTAGGATTGTCTTACTATCTTCTTTCTATGAGATGTAACAACTTCAGTGATTTATACAGTCCATCTACCAATGGATGGAAATCATGTAAGTAAATGGATATTTCTTGAAAAGTTGGATATATTTATTTCTAGACTGGACAATAAAGTGCTGAACATATTGTAAAGATTTTGTTTATATATCTTATTATTTTTCTCTGAGATGTATTTTGGATTTTGTGTTCTTAGATTGCTGTCAAACACATTGACTTTCATTAATCATAGGATTTTAGGCTGCCAAAAATTTCACCAGTGTGACAATCATTACAGGATACATACAGGGTTTATAAGACATTTTAACCTAGTTTTCCAATGGAATAATTTGATTATTATAATGGTGAAGTATTACAGCCGTGAACAGTCAGGAGCTGTAATTGCTAAGTGTTTCTGTGCCATGACTTATAAACCATTCAACCTGTTGAATGCTTTCAAAATTCTAATATTCTTATTACTTATGACAAAATTGAGGTCAAGTTTTGTATTAACAATTGATTTTCACTCTCACCATTCAGGAGTTATGGTCATTGATAGACTGTAAAATTGCACTTTAGTTTGTTTCTATTCAGTAACTTCTGAATCGTTCAATTTGTATATGTTGTTACTTATGACAATATTGAGGTGAAGTTGGATATGGACGATTTTCCTTTGCTGTTCAGAGTAATGGTCGTCTGTAGATTGTTAAATATAGGCACTGAAGCAGGCTAGCAGTCCGAGAAATGATAGTTAGCAAATTGATGATAAGCCAGCCAATAAAAGAATATTCAATTTAATCCTAACGGATATGATTATCATTTTTGCCTAAAAATTCACCACTTAAAATACCATGTTCTTATAACTATTTTAGATAATTGTTATTAATTAAGTGCAAAGTAAGAGTGTTTCCAGAAGTACTTTTATATTCATAGATCTTAACACTGTCATTTAATATAGTATGTACAGTTGATGATCCTCTGCCATCTTTGTCTGGAGAAATAACATGTAACTTGGGATATACTTGTGACACGGTTAGTTGTTGTGTTGATGTAGAAGATCTGGGAAGGACAATGGAAGTATCATTAACTCTAGACCACTGCCACAGGAAATTAACTTTACAACTGGAAAGATTGTCAGAGGAAATATCATTGTTGGATTACAAATGGGGTAAGTTTGGCATTGAAAATTATATTGTGATATGTACATGTGTCATACTACCGATTCTGAAAAATACTTTTAATAAAAACAAATATATTTTTGCCTTTTCAACAAATCAAAATGAATGACTTTATATTTGGCCAGCAGCTAGGCAGTAATGAATTGTAATGTATGAACATTTTGTATGCCCCTGCTGCTGAGCAAAGGGTCATTAAGTGTTACACCCTTGTCTTTCCAAAATTGGTTTCCATTCTCTAACTTTAGTTTGCCTCAACCAAATGTTATAAAACTTACACAAGATGCTTATTACCACAAAAGACAGATGAAGTCTGAAGTTAAGTGTCATCACTTTTACTGTTCTGGAGTTATGCCCTTTATAAATGGAAAATTGCTAATTCTGTCGTTTCTGTTTTCTAACTTTAGTTTGCCTTTAGTATGACTCAACCAAATGTTATAAAACTTGTACACAATGCTTATTAACACAAAACGCAGATTAAGTTTGAAACTGGGTGGCATCACTTTTATAATTAGTACATTGACTCATGCATATATACAAGTGGGCGGGGCATCTGTGGCCCATAGACACATTCTCCATTCATTTATTTTTATCTGTTGGGACACTTTTATATGGTCGGAACACCTTCTTGTTTTCTGAAACTTCAAATATGTAGTGTAGGTTACAATTCTAGGCACAACACATTCATTCTTGTTTAAGATAAAGTCACACCGCCAATGAAACAGTAATGATTTCAAAACCAATGATTATTTCATAGCTTTTGATAAATTTAAAATTTAACTAACCATTTTCAAATATTGGTTAAATCTTGAATGGTTTCTGTTGTAATAATTGTCTATAGTTTGTCACTTGTAGAGAGCTATTAAATTTTGAATTCTAATATGACGTCCCTATTACGCTTTGTAAACAAAGCTGTGTTCTAATTAGCACAAAAATCATGTTTGACACATGCGCATAAACTTACTATTTGCATTCTCGTTGTTTTCATTTTTATCTTCATAAAATTCATATATTTTAACTGCTTACATAAAATTTATCAGTTATTGATGTAAAACATCATATAATTTCCCTCTATTAGTGTTTAAAAGCTTATTTAATATGAAACATGCAAACCGGCAGCGTTTGTTACGGCTGTTCCGTCCATTTAGCAAACCTCCCATGTAAATGCACATGTCCGATGACTCATCGTCTGCTGTCAAAATATATAGATGCACTGTATCGCTGTTGAAAATTGGACTTAAAGTAGACTATTAGGGGCATCTTATAAGATAACAGACCACTTTAAGGAACAAAATGCTGTCAGGCAGTACATAATACAATCTATGGCTGATGGAGGAACAAAAGGGTTTTCAGACACGAGATATGTAATGCCAGAGTTAGTTCCTCATTCTCAAAATTGACAGAGGACACCATATTCAATTTTGAAAATAATGAACAGTCACAGTCAGATGAGGAACTATCTCAGATTGATGAAGACTTAACTGCTAAATGTATAAGCCAAGATTTAAGGAGCTGCCTAGCAAAGAAGAAATTGAAGAGTTAGTGCTGGCAAGAAGTGAGCCAAGAACCAACCAGCAGACAGTATGGGGTGTCAAACTTCTAAGAGGTAAAACCATAAAATGCAAAATATTACATTGGAAAGAAAATACATTCATAAATTGATGGTAAACTGGTTTCAATAAAACATTTTAATGATAAATATAGAAAATCGTGAGGTTTTACCGTTTTCAAACATAAAATTTACTCTTCAGTGTTATGGAATATAACTTAAATAAGAAATTAAAAAATCAGATGATGCAAATTACAAATGTTGTATTCTTAAATGAGACGTACTTTCGATTGTGAAGATGTAGAATTAAAATAAAATATTCTTTGATATTTGGGTTTTTATTGTACTTGACGTAGTGTTATTTATCATATATGCAAGCATACTTAAAAAATATATTAAATAATATTATTATAACAGTTATGAGCATGCTGAAGTAGTAAACAAAACACCCCAGTGGGGAATAGAACCCCATCCTCCTATAGATAGGTGTACTTCCAAAATACTACCAGGGTTTACTGTTTCGTTAAGTATTACAGCAGCAAAAGCATAACTTATTTTCACAACAAAATTTTGAATGACACGAACATGTTGGTACATGAAAAGAAGACAAGCTGAATATCATGTTTTAGTCTAAATAAAAAGATTTATAGAATGCTGTATACGTAGGTCGCTCTAGTCTACATGTACAAAATATGCACGAACACCAACATGCTTTTGGCATAAAACGCTAAATTAAAACATGCATAAAGCAATATACAGTCCTCTATTATTTATTTATATGAATCAAGTCTTTGAAATAAATTATATGCATATAAAATTCATCACAATTAAATAAAATATTTATAGGAATTACTTGAATCGTAAAAATGGTACAAATAATTTCAGGTTGGCTAACTGAAAATAAGTACAGCAGCAGTTTTAAGGAACTGGATGAAACTATCCTAAATGACAGGTTGTGCTACTTCTATGGAAGTTTGCAGACCGAAAAAGGCACTGATTACTCAAAGTCAGCACTTGTTGAGATTCGATCAGCTATTTCCAGGCATATAACTGGTCCTCCTTATAATCGGGAAATGAACATAATAACTGACAAATCATTTATGCCATCAAATCACGTAATCACGGGTATGATGAAAAAATTGAAAAGGTAAGCATGGTAAGAGAAAGATATAACTGTTCATAAAAAGGCTGTAGCTGAAGGTGATATCGACAAGCTGTATTCTAGTGGTATCTTCAGTACTGATAACCAAGCAACTCTCCAAAATAAAGTTTTTCTGGCACATTATGCTGAATTTTGGAAGGAGGGGACAGGAGGAGCTTACTGATTTGAAAAAAAAAACATTTTATGCAAAACGCAAAGAAGACAAAGAACAAGAGTACAAAAATGTACTACAAAATGATGTACAATGAGTGCGACAAAACGCACCATAGTGTTGACTCCAAAGAAAATTCAAGGGACGTAAGAATGTATGCTAAACCTGGGGACATTCACTGTCCAGTGTTTAGCTTGGACTTTATCTAGGAAAGCTTAGTCCAAGGTGTACAGCATTTTTCAGCAACCGCTCCAGTATCCTAAACCATCTATATGGTATGCTGCTCAAACAATTGGCGAAAACAAATTGGCAAGTATGATGTCAAGAATATCTGAAGAAGCTGGTCTATCTATCAGATACACAAACCATTGCTTGAAAGCAATTGTGGCAACAGGATTGAAAAGAGCGGGAGTCGATGACCGGGCTATTATGTCTGTAACGGGACACGGAATGTTAAATCTTTGGACAGCTACATTGAAAGTCCAACTGACAAGCAACGTGAGAGCTTTCCAATACACTTCAGTGAGTTGCAACGGCAATTCAGATTCTGCTTTGAATGAAAACAAAACAGAGTCAAATGCTAGTGCCACATCTGCACAGAATAATTCATGCCAGATCGCTGTTTCATCCTCTTTAGCGAGAAATCCACTGTCCGATTTAAACAATTTCACCAACGCTACAATCACTGGGGAACAATCCATATTAATGTGGTAAATAAGGAATAAATGTGTCTTACCTTCATGTGCAACTGTCACCCGCCATTTCCACCATCGTGATGAGCTGTGACGTAAAGAAATCTCTGAACAGAAACAAAACTTGTTGTTTGATATTAATTGTTCTATTTTAGAATAATAAATGTTAAAACTATTTATCAAAAGTTTTTAAATCTGTTTATTTCATAATTCCATTATGGAACCGTTTTTTTTTGTTTGTATATTTTGTACATGTTTATTTGGGAGGAAATAGGAACAGCCAAACATTCCTAAGGTATTCTTGTACGCTTCGACCTATAAAAATACCGTATTTGTCCTATTAGAATCGAAATAATTCCTTCATGTCATGCTCTATGCTCATTTTAACATGGGTAGGCATTATATTTGTCGATATTTTACACCTCGCTAACGCTCAGTGTAAAATATCGACAAATATAATGCCTACCCATGTTAAAATGAGCATAGATAACGCTCAGTGTAAAATATCGACAAATATAATGCCTACCCATGTTAAAATGAGCATAGAGCATGACATGAAGGAATTATTTCTTAAATATTCTTTAAATAAACTTTTCAGTCACATTGACAGACTAATATATCTTAATCAGGTCAAAGATAAAAAAAATACTACTTTTGATATTTTAGGTACTCTGATGAAGCACGAACTTGTTGGTGTGTTGAGAACTGAGTAAGTTATTTTGTTCTAAAGAAAATTAAAGAATTTGATGCGACTGTCATACAAGTGAGAGGTTTCGCTAGCTATAAAACCAGGTTCAATCCACCATTTTCTACATAAGAAAATGCCTGTACCAAGTCAGGAATATGACATTTGTTATCCATTCGTTTGATGTGTTTGAGCTTTTGATTTTGCCATTTGATTAGGGACTTTCGGTTTTGAATTTCCTCGAGTTCAGTTTTTGTGATTTTACTTTTACTGGTAGTTTAAACATTTTTTTTACAATTAGCAGCTGAAATAGTTATATGGTGTATTTAAACAATTTTGAATTGCCTGAAAGTAAATGGTAACTTTTCTGTAAATGATGTTGCATATTTGCAATGAAATAATTGACAATCAGAGTCAAACATAAATGTATTACTTAGAAACTAAAGGTCACTGTGTGGCCTTCAGCAATGAGTCAAACTTATGATTTAAGATGAGCCATAAATGGCCTTGACGTGACAGAATGTGAAGCAATTCAAAAGTGAATACCAATGGCTTAATTTATAATTAAATAAACCATAACTAATATAACCGACAGTAACCAAGAACAACCACTGAACAAGATGCTGGTGTTTTTTTTTACAGCAAATGAAACATTACAAACAGTTATGTCAACATAATTGATATCTTATCTTGCATTATTTTTAGAACTGTAGTTTACAACTTAGCAGCAGAAAACAGTTATATGGTGTTTTTACCATTTTGGTGTGTCTGGAAGCAAATGGTACCTGCTCTGTAAATGAGGTCATATTAAATGGTAGAAAAATCATCAAAGAAGTCTGTGACAGATCAAAGGAAATGGTAATTTAATCTTTTAAAGATATTGAAATGTTGAAATCATATTCATATATTTATGATATGAAAAATTCCTTTCTTTCTTGAGCTTTTACTAACCATGCATTGATTCATTTTGGACCCTGTACCTATTCTTATTATTTTCACAATTTTGAAGAAAAAATATTTGGCTTTTGAGATTTCTTCCATATCAACTTGTAGTTCGAGAATTACATTATTTTTTTTAAATAATTTGTTCTGTTATTTTACTTCCAGTCTACTTTACACGTCAGGGCCCTGCATAACTTATGTACAGCATTCCAAAACGTATTGTGTCTTAATAATCTATTTATATAAAATAGTTCCTTTTTATTTGGCAGCTGTTTCTCAGTCTTCTGTTCATACTTTTTGACAACCACTCTGTATCTCTTATTTGTTTTAGAATTTTCACTGGCTGCTTGGCTTGAAGAAAAGAACTTACCAAAGTCTGGAGGATCTTATTAGATTGGGCAGAAGTTCAGCTGAAGCAGGATCTAAAGATAGACCAGTTTCTTAAAACAGCACCTTGCTATGTTTATTTTTTACAATTTTAATGGTTTGTAAAATTATATTGTGTACCAACCTTTAACAATCAGCTATTCACTATTTACAGATAAAGGGAATCAAAATAGTCATTGAATAGCAAAAAAGGAGGAGTGAGAGAGAGTTACAGATGGAAGGACAAATGATGTTTTACACCTGTACTAGCACAAAACTTATGATTTAGATTTGATTTGATTTTGATTTTTGGTGTTTTAACGCCACTTTTAAGCACCGCTTTTGGGCTATTTCGTGGCGGTCAGTTTTATTGTCGGAGGAAGCTGGAGTGCCCGGAGAAAACCACGACCTTCGATAGGAAAACTGACAATCCTAGTCAATTAAGATTGAGTTGAGTGCACCCGCACGAGCGGGTTCGAACTCACAACCTCAGTGTTGACTGGCTAGTGATTACAGTAGTAACTACTTAGACCAATCGGCCACCAAGGCCCCACTTTTATGATTTAGAAAAAATATTACTTTCATGAACAATTATAAATAAAGATATGAAATATGATCGCAATGTGTAAATAGTTAATGATTATAGGTCAAAGTATGCTTGTAAATGAACATTTGTATAAAGACCACATATTTATCTTGGATTGTATGCTGTTTGAATGCAATACTCAATTCTATAATAGAATGTTACAACTAAATTAGAAGGATTTTGTTTGAAACATTTTAAATATCTGCTTGGGATTTGTAAACAGTATTATGTTGCACAGATTATATCCCAAAATTGAATTATTAAATATGAAAAAACAAGAGAGACAAATCATGATACAGAATTCAGCTTGAATTACAGTTTGCTGAAAATAATTAGTTGGCTGCTTTCCTTATTCATTTACAGGATGTGAGAATGCAGATGTGAAAGTAACACCAGCAGACCACTATAGTAGTTATTCATGCATTATATCAGAGAATTGCCAGAGTGTACACTGTTGTGTCAATCTTCCAACCTTAAACACAAAAGTTACAACAGTGTTCAGAATCAATCAATGTAGAAACAACTTAAGACTAGAAATTGACAATTTAGTTCATGATTTTAAGTTGTCAGAAATTTTGTATGGTAAGTTTTGATAAACAAAAGTTCTAAGGAAATCATTATCTTATTTTAATTCTGTGTTTGCCAGCTGTATTTCTCATTTTTATGCCTTGATTTTTGTGTTGTGTAAATGTTCTGCCAGATAGGCATTTATTCAGTGAAAACTGCTTCTGTTGATAGGTTTAAACTGATTATGACAAATCAACTAAAACATTACAAATAGTAAGTAACACTCTTTAAGTCACTGAATATGCATTAAAACAACTTACTTGATATTTTGATGTTTTTGAGAATATTTGCATTCCATATATTTTGCCATATTTAAAGAAAACTCCAAATTATCGTGAATTAAAAAAACCTGGAAAACAAGATTTTTTACAAAATATACAGATTTGTCATGGATTGTTGCCATGGTTATATGTTGAATGTGAAATTTGTTTTTATTTTCAAACTCACCTTGTACTTTAGTATGGTTAGGACAAGTTTAAGAAAATAGTGGGTAACTTTTAATAAGCACTTGTGTCCAGGCAATGTCAATGTGTCATATATCCCACTGAATTTAATTTCTCATGAAAAGGATTTCTCATTAAAAGACTTGAATAAAAGTAAAAATCATAAAAGAAGGATCATCAAGAGAAGGACATTTATCTTAAAAGAAATGTAGTTCAATGTATAAAATTAATATTATTTCTTATATTTTCAGGTAACGTTCACACCTTTGGACTATTCGAATAGTAAATATAAAGTAAGTAATACAATATTCTTTTATTCATATCATTAAAAACGGTTTTCGATCCAAGATCCAAACATAGCAATCCACACTCTTGTAGGCAAAAAACCCAATATCTAATGGCAGTTATAAACATTCATTTTATCAACATACAGTTATAGATTTGAATCAATTGCCACCACACATAGTTTTCTGCAGTACAGTACAAGGATTCAAGAGTATGATCTCAGAATCTGCTCTCATCCTTATTTTCTATCCCTAACTACATTATTGTTATGAAATGTATATAGTTTTATCTAAATGTTATTTTCAAATGTACATACATTATTTTGATTTTTGATTTTTTTTCTGGGTACCTTGTAAATTATAAATCAAATTTTATAGTTGATGCCCTGCGAATATTCTTCAATAAATGGAGGATCACTAGTAATTTAAAGAAGAAGATATTTCTATTTACTATTAAACCCAGGGATATGTGTATATAGGCCACGCTGTGTAAAACAGAAAATAATCTTCAGATCAATGAAGGCCCACTGAAAACCTAAAGAAGAAGATATCTCAAAGGATTGGAGGCTATATTGAAATTACATTGTCTGTTTGTCTTTATTTATCCATCCAACAAATATTTCTGTCACATTTTTGCAGGAACTACTGTCAACTTTAACATGAATGACTTCAAAGAAGGACAGCAGTAGGCCTGAGAACACAGTTATTTTGTAGTGCATTTCTTTCAGACAATTTATTCAAATTAAAAAAATTACACCTGCTCTCTCAAAAGATTTTTACATTGTAGTGTACTACTATTAGGACAAATAATATCAAAATTATAGAAAAGTCTACCAGCTCCATTTACAAATCTATGTTAAGGGGTCTAAAATTCAGTTTGACATTTTCAGACATACTAATTTTTGACCTTTTTAACTAGACGAAATCACTACTTAACATAAAGATTCAGCACCCTAATTTTTTAAACATGTAATTTCATCCCTAACTTAATATTTCATGCATGAAATGCATGAAATATGAAATATCAAGAAATAAATTGAGAAAGTGTATGAAAAAATTTGCAAGTTATACACTGTTTACACTAGGGACTATATTTGTAGACAACGAAAACCAAAGGACGATAACTGTGTCCTTGGACCAGTAATCATGATATTTAAAAGGTCTTCCTGATGAATTTACTAGACTCATGTAGAAAACGAAGAGAATATTGTAGTGTCTTTAAGGTGAACTAATTTAACTAGCAGAATGTTAACATAGTTGGTCCATTCTCCTAGTTAAAATTCTAGAATCTTCTGATTTTTGTTGTTGTTGGTTATAGTCATATAAATATATATAAATACAGTACGTTTTACATACTTTTAAAAATTGACCATCTCACTTTGTTTCAGATACAATATAGAGACACCCTCTCTAGATACATTCAGCTTAACTCTCAATATATCTGTTTGCATGGAACCAAATAATGATTGTGAATTTGAGATTGAGATCTTCAAAGATGTGGTTGTTGATCAACAAAGTTGTGACCAAGCTCCTGGATTCTTAAACCCATGTGAGTAGCAGTACCCATCCAATAAAACAACTTAGCTCTTTGTTTTACTGTGACTATAAGTATTTCATTCTTTTATTACTGGATTTAACCACCCCATGTAAAGCACAACTCGACCTGTCCTAGATCCTAACTGGCCATAACTACTAAACAAGTTTTACAAGTGTCCTAATTAAAAATGCATTTAGAGACATTGCACTTCAAAGAACTGATACCGCTAGACTTTGTTACAATCATAATACCTAATTATTTATACCAACATTGTCTTTGACAGAGTTTATGAGAATAATGTTTGTGAAATGGTAAAAGATTTGTTCCTTTTCTGAGCTAGTACAGAGTGTATAAGTACAAAATGAGGGATATCCATTTTTGGAAAGCCTAGTTTGCAGTAATAAATGAACTTATAACTTTATATCATGTTTTCCTCTTTTACTTTTTAGCATTTTCATTAGAGGACTGGTTATCAGGTAAAAAATAAATATAGAGGACATAACATATGTTACAGCAAATGATTTGATGACAGAACTTGGTCTCTCTGATTACATGGGGTGGTCAAATATTTGTGATGTCAACCTGGTGCCTTATAATGGATCTGTTAATGGATGGAATAATGGTAAATTTATGTCATTACTTAAAGCTGTTATCCTAATGCTTGCAAGTCAAATGTTTGTTTGTATAAATGTTTGCTCAGGCATTGTCATTAAGATTGACATCTGCTATCATTATAGACAGGTGGAAGTTAAGCAATGTATACATGTTAAAGCCCTCCTATCTATTGATTGCCGATGTCAATCTTTATTACAAAGCTTGTGCAAACATTTATACAAAGCAACAAGCCAACCAAAACTTTAACTTGCTAGGATTTGGATAACAGCTTTAATTTGAAATCTTACTGGGAATTGATTACATGTCTTGCTCATCATCTGCACCTATTGCAGTAAATTCAAAATTCTGAACAAATTACAATTTGTTTTATCAAATCAAAGGATGTTTGCACTTGTTTCTTGTGATAGCAACAAAAGAATGTTCATTAAGTTAAGCAGAAATTGAGATTTATTGTATAATTGTTGTAAATAAAAATACAAATAAGCTTTATATTAATTGATGCATATAATATGTACCTTTTTCCAGAATGTGCTAATATAACAGCACCATCTATCAAGCTGAATGAAAGTGTTGCTTGCCACATTACTGAGACTTGTGATAGAGTAACCTGCTGTGCTGAAATTCCTGTTCTTAAAAGATACATCTATGCATCTGTCAATCTCAGAACGTGTGATTATTTACTTGACGTAGACCTTGAGGAAAACCACTTTGAATTCAACTTGATCAATTATGAATGGGGTTGGTTTTATTTAGATATTTATAGATTATCTTTGGTCATCTCGCTTGAGCTGTGACGGCAAAAGTTAGAAAAGCAATCAAGTTAAGATGACCATACATGTACCTATAACGACAATATTAATTTCATTGACAACATCGCATGCCCTTATTTTCTAGCTATAATTTTCATATCACTCTACTGTGCTAAGAAAGGAAATTTAGTATAATAGCGTTAATAATCAATTGTTGTAACTTTCAGACCCTTTTTTTTTTTTAATTAAAACAAATTTAACTTGTCCTTAAATTTAAACTTTATTAAAGTTATTTTCCTATTACATGTAGGGCAAGACTTTGGTTAGCTTGCTTGCTTTGTATGTATGTTGTACAATTGTAATTGGGATAACGTCCAATTAAATTTAAATATAATATATACAGATTTAACTATGCCTATATATAGTTTGAAGATGTCAATCTTAATTACAAAGCTTCAGCAAACATTTATACAAACAAAGCAAACAAGCCACCTAAGTTTTACTCTACAAGCATTTGGAAATTAGCTCTAATACTAGTGGAAAAAGAAACTGTGCATGGCTCAATTCATGGCAAATATTTCTAACATCAACTTGATATGTTTGCAATTTAAACAGCTGGTAAAAGTCTTATGTTTTCAGATTATCATAGGTGTGTGAATCCTCTTTTAAACCATGGCATGGTTTATAAACACAATTAAATGAGTTGAATTAGAAAACAAATACATCTTTTTAGAACTTGTCACAGGAAACACTTTCTTGCACTTCAGGAGAGATTTCGATGTCTTTATTTTGTCACTTCAGTTGTAACCAAATTTTAAGAAAGGCAATCACAACAAAGACAGAATGATGTCTGGTTATGTCTGCAAGGTCTGTGATCAAAGTTTAGTGGATCTCAGATCTCTATGAGTAATAGAAATATTTATGTTCGTTGCATCACATAAAGGTGTCTTAGATACATGAATTATGTTTTAATTTAGCCAAACTCTATGCATTGACCAGGTATTTGTAAGGTTCTTTGTTCTGTGTTATTTTGAAGGAAATGTTTATGCTGATAAATACATACATTTTAGGTAAACAAGAGAATGTACAGATTCATGGAGTGCTGCAGCTGGTGTAAGTCGATTAATTATACAAAAAATAATTAAAACTGCCATATGTATTAACTAAGATTTACTTTCTTTTTACTTGGCTAAATGAGCATTGATTGTTATCATTACTGTTTTTATACAGTATTAAGATGTGGTATGGGTGCCAATGCCACAACCTTCCATCCAAGTCACAATTTGTTAAGAGTAAACAATAATAGGTCAAAGTGAAACCTTCAACACAGAGCCTTTGTTCACATCAATCTATAAAGGGCCCCAAAATGACTAGTGTAAAACAATTCAAACAGGAAAATCAATGGTTTAATATTGTCCTTATATGTAATATAAGTAATGTTTATACAAACAGCCATTCCAGCTTACACTTAATAATTAATGTGATAATAAAGATGCTGACATTCTGGATACATTTAATTAACATACACAGACCACTTGTTATAGACTTGAGGTTAATTTCCTGGCATTTGACACTTTGAAGTTACAACTGGAATCTCACTAGGAGGCACTTTAATCCTTTCTTAATCAGATACATGTCATAAATAATTTCTGTTGGTGAGGAAATGCAGATTATGATACCAGATCTTATAAAAATTAATTACACAACAATTAGTATATTATCTAAAGGTCAGTGAGGCCAGACTCCTCCCACTGAATGATTGATGTACCCTATCTGTGTATAAAGCCTTATGCATGGTCTTTGTATGATCACTTTGTTGGTTCATAGCAGTCTTGACTAGTTGATATAGTTTTACAGTGCTATTATTTAATTTACCACCCACCATCCACCTTCCTAACACCTTCAATAATGTTTCATGACAAGGGAAAGTTTTCAGCTTTTACTAGTGATATATATTTTATTTAATTAATTTTAATTCCTTGATGGAATTTATCACTGGTTATTTCTAAAATTTCATTCATCCCCAAGCATTTATCAAATTTATTCCAGCGCCAGTTTGATCTCAGATGAGACGCCTAGTCTCATCACCAAGTGGAGAACCTCGCTTCATATTCCCTGGCCTCAGATGAGACGATAGTCTCATCACCGAGGTGGAGAACCCTCGTTTCACATTCCCGGCCTCAGATGAGACGCCTAGTCTCATCACCTAAGTGGAGAACCCTCGCTTCACATTCCCGGCTGGCGTATTGTCGGGCAGGCAGGTTCTTCCTCACACTGGAGGTTGCAAGCTGACTTGCTCAGGCAGGAACTCAAAATTGTCTTGTATGCTGAGTGTTTCCCTAGGGCCAAAACCAGATTGATTAATTGTTTTTATAATAAAATTATTATTCATTCTAAAATATTTTCTGCTTTAAGCCAGTATGATTTCGCTGAGACTATGTTTTGTTTTACACAGATACCCCTTTTGTGACATTTGGTGTAGTTTTTAGAAGTTGGTATTTGCTCAATTACAAGGATGAGATCGGGACTTTAATGAGATTTGCTCTTTTAGGAGAGTTTTACTTTAAATAATTGTGGGTTGTCAGGACTTGCTCATCAATACAAACAGAACATAATTTTACCTGAAAAGTTACATCCGTTAAAATATAGGTTGATGTGATCATTAAACATTTCATCTTATCAATGGAAGGCTTGCATATACCTACCTGGTCCGAGGACACAGTTATCGTCCTTAGATTTTCGTTGTCTACAAATATAGTCCCTAGTGTGGACAGTGTATAACTTGCAAATTTTGTTCATACACTTTCCAAATTTATTTCTTTATATTTTATGCATGAAATATTAAGTAAAGGGATGAAATTACATGTTAAAAAATTGGGGTGCTGAATCTTTATGTTAAGTAGTGATTTGGTCCAGTTCAAAAGGTCAAAACTAGTATGTCTGAAGCTGTCAAACTGAATTTTAGACCCCTTAACATAGAATTGTCAATATTTTGAGTTAGAGCTGGTAGACTTTTCTATAATTTTGATATTATTTGTCCCAATAGTAGTACACTACACTGTAAAATCTTTTGAGATAGAGCAGGTGCGATTTTTTAATTTGAATTTATTGTCTAAAAGAAATGCACTACAAAATAACTGTGTTCTCGGGCCACCTTGATCTTTGGAAAAGGTAAATAAAAACGTCTCTAGAAATTTAGTAAGCCTTCCACTGGTGACCTGGAATGTTTTGATCACTGACACTAGAGGCATAAACAAGGAGTATTTGCAGACCACTCTAACAACTATACAAGAATTAGACAACCTCACACTAAAAGTACAGAAACAATATTTCACTTTATGAGACTCAATAAATAAACAACATTAGATTGGAGAAAAATTAAAAATATGAGACTACAGAAAATATTACAATATGAGACAACAGAATACAAACTTGGTTTGTTTGTATAAATCTAAAAAAAAAATGAGAAACACTTATGAACCACATCAACAAACAATAACCACTAAAAGACTTGTTCTGACTTGGGTGCAAACAAATGCGTTAGATTTAAACATTTTACAGGCGCCAACCTTCACCCTAACCTGAAACAGTAATGTTACATTACAGCACAGAAAGACACTCTATTAACTTGATCAAAAGACATATTACTGTGACTTGACTGTCAGTGTTGCTCTCCACCTATTGCAACTTATTCAAAATTCTAACCAAATTGCAATTTGTTTTATTAAACCAAACTGTTCAACTGGTCAGAAATTTGAACAAACTGTTCAGTCAAGATGTGAAAGTGCAAGGTGATCAAATAAAACATACTTACAATCCTTTAAGACTTTAGTCCCCTTTAACGTTGATGTTAAAAACCCGTCTAACAGTTTGTATAGAAATTTTATTGTCATTGTCATGCTAAAGGTGATAAAATAAAACATATTTACAATCCCTTACAGTAGATTCCAACGAGTTTGTAGCTAAAGGTAGAATCTTTGGTTAGCTTCCTTGCTAGCTCAACCATGAAATGATTATTACCTTAAAATTGGGAGGAGCAAACGTCATTTTATCATCTGATGAAAACATTCATATCGATGGCCTCTTTATCATTTATAATATGTATGTTTCATACAAAGGTTTACCTAGACTACTTTGCAAATGAAATTTCATTTCTTAGTCTTTGATTGAATTAAAAATCTTTTACTACAAGTGGAGTAACTTTTTTTTTTTTTTTTTTTATATAAAAATGTCAAACTAAGCTTTCATATAGTTTTCTTCGAAAAGTCTTCTGTATTCATAAGAATCAGACATTATTTGAATTAAAACATCTTATATTCAGTAAAATATATGTGAAATAACAATTCATTGTTCATAAGTTTCCATGGAGATAACCTAAAATATTATTCTTTTGAATAAAGAATTTTGAAAGAAAATTGATTATCTCCATGGAAACTTCTTAAAACGTATTGTAATTTCACACTTATTTTACTGAATATGAAATGTTTTAATTCAAATGATGTCTGATTCTTATGAATATAAAAGACTTTTCGAAAGAAAACTATATGAAAGCTTAGTTTGACATTTTCATAGCAATTCAAAATTACTTACTATCACCTTTAGCATGACAATGACTATAAAATTTCTGTACAAACTTTTAGACTGATTTTTCACAACATTTAAGTGGTATTAAAATTTTATAGGATTGTAAGTATGCTTTATTTCATAACCTTGCACTTGCACGACTTGGCTGTGGTTTTCTACAGCTGTGTGATCAAATTTCTGACCAGTTAAACAGTTTGGTTTTATAAAACAAATTGCGATTTGGTCAGAATTTTGAACAAGTTGCAATAGGAGAGCAACACTAACAGTCAAATCACAGTAACAAAAACAAGTTACCATACACTGAATGAATAAATTTGATTTATGAAACAATATAATTACAATACTAATAAAAAAAAAGGGGGTGGGCTGTAAAACAATGTCAAAAAAATCAGCTCTTACCTAGGACAAAATGGTGTTAAATAAACTAACATATACAGGTAAATTTAAAATGATAATTTTGTTGTTGGGAGTACATAAATATTTTTCAAAATAAATACATTTGTTGTTCATAGTAGAAGAACAGAAGTGAAAAGTATCATCATACTTAATACTTATCAATGTATGTTGTTACATATAATATTTTAGATATGCTATCCATCACATTCCTTCATAAAAGTTATTCTCTATGGACATGAAAATCAAGGCATGTTTTGAAGGAAATAGTTCTGTTTGCTTGTATGACTACACAGTTATGGAGAATTCCCAGCTTCTGTACTCAGAGTGTGATCAGACTGTTGAAAGAGCTCCGTTCAAAGGTATGAATATGAAATACATCCTATGATTGTGTTTAATGCCACTTCTATGCAGTAGTAAAGTATCATGGAAGTCAGAAAAAATCCATTTTGCTGTTTATAGCAGTTTTCTTGTTACTTTTACCATTTCTATGACATTAGGGGCTGTGTCTCATTAAATAGTAAAACAGCACTTTGTCAACATCTTTTAGTATTATACACAAGTGTGTGCACAGAAATTGAACCCCACTACATATTGTGTCGATACCAAAACAAGCTATCTTAGGTTATGAATTGTATTTTGTAAGATTATTTTTCAGAGAGGTCTTGTGTTGGTGGTCAATATGGTCTGTTGTACTGTCCAATATATTTGGTTATATGTTTATGCCCTGCCTATGATAATAAGGGTACATAAAGTTTTCCACTCTGTGCATCTCTCTATCCTTCTGTGGTATCTATCCCTTATAAGGTGGAAGTTTTGGCTAAAAATAGTTTACCATGAAGCTGCAGTTTCATCAAATTGAAACATAGTAAACGTGTTCATTTTGATGTGCAATTTATAAAAAAATGCCAAATTAACATAGAACTTTAACCAAGCTTACCTGGTTCCCTGAACATTGTAATTTGAACGTGTGACAAGGACCTGGTGTCCTATAGCTACTGACACATACTCTTGTTATATAAAATGTACAGCATTCTCTTTCTAATATGTTGTAGCACTTTAATATTACATACTAGTAGCTGAAATATAAATATAAGAAGGTGTGGTGTGATTGCCAATGAGACAATTCTCCACCAGAGACCAAGTGATGTAGACTTTTCGAACAAAAGGTCATTGTTTCAACAATGAGCAACACCCATACTGCATATTAAGCTATAAAAGGCCCTGAAATCACAAATGTAAAACAAATCCAATGAGAAAACTAATGGCTAGATTTATATGCAAAACAAAAACTAAAACAGACAACAACAAATGACCATTGAATTACATGCTCCTGACTTTAAACAGGCACTTTCAGAACGGAGTTTGTTTAGATATGTTAGTTGGTCATTATCTCCCTTATTTCAAGCAAAAGTATATAGAAACCATACATTTTTAATCAGTATAATACAACCGTAAAGTAGCCAATGATTTGCCTAATTTGAAAGAAAAGAACCACAAACAATACATATTTTTAAATCAGTACAAGATGAGTTATCTTCAGACAGCTTTTTTGTACAAAATAACTTTTTGGTAATAAAAGAAAAGAAAAAAGCATTTACATATCTGCATAAAAGTTTTATTAAAACCTTATAATTATTGATATGTCAGGTTCAAAGAACAATTGGTTTTAATTATAATAAATGTTTTTTTTCAAATTTTAGGAATTTCTTTTGATCTCTGGCAGCCGACAGAATGTACATTACAAACCCCAACATCATGCAGTATATTTTTTTAGTTATATGTCAGATGAATGCTCTTTTACCCCTGACTGTCAGGGAATTACATGTTGCCTTCCACTTAAATTTATCAATGGACAACGGATGACCAGTGTTACATTTCATTTCATTTCTTGCACTGAGTTAGAATATAGCATTGAAAGAAAAGTTTGGCAGAAAAGTCTTGAAATAGGTTTGTTTAATTAGTTTACTTTATTTAGAATTAGTAGAATTAAAAAAATTATACTATATTTATACTGTATTTTCTTTTGATTCAAGTTGGGTATAATTATATGGTGTGGGCCATGCATTGGATGCTATACATTAATCCAGTGACATCATAGATAAAACAATTACTGTTGGGAACAAAATCTTTTGACTTTTTTATGCCCCGCCGTAGTGGAGGGGCATTAAGTTTACCCTTGTACGTCCATACGTCCCAAAGTTGGTTTCTGTTCTCTAACTTGAGTTTGCCTCAACCAAATGTTATGAAACTTATACACAATGCTTATTACCACTAAATAAAGATCAAGTTTGAATTTCGGTGGCGTCACTTTTACCGTTCTAGAGTTATGCCCTTTACAAATGGAAAAATTGTTAAATTTTTCGTTTCTGTTCTCTAACTTTAGTTTGCCTCAACCAAATGTTATGAAACTTATACACAATGCTTATCACCACAATTTACAGATCAAGTTTGAATTTTGGTGCTGTCACTTTACTGTTTTAGAGTTATGCCCTTTACAAATGGAAAAAATTGCTAAAATTTTTAGTTTTTTTTCTCAATATAGTAATTTTAAAATTGAGTTATCTTCCTTTGTACATGATTATAGTTGAATCAACTACAACCAATGCTTTATACAATGCAATATTCAATTTTACTTCCTATTGATAAATTAAAGCAATCTGTACCATTCAGTGCTTACAAGCACTTTGATTACCGTTCTAGGGTTATGCCCCTTTACAAATGAACAAATTGCTGATTTTTTTGTTTCCGTTCTCTTACTTGAGTTTGTCTCAACTGAATTTAATGAAAAGTATATATAATGCTTTTAACCACAAAACTCAGTCTAAGTTCAATTTTTGGGCGCCACTTTTACAGTTCTTGAGTTATGTCCCTTTATAGCATTATATGCTAGCGGGGGCATCATCTGTGTTCCCATGGACACATTCCACATTTATTTCCTTTACCATTTAAGTTTTCGTCTTGCCTTGATGGAGTAAAAGCGAGACCTATGTATGCTGTTTCCAGGTTGGCAGCTGCTGCTGCTTCAACGATGTAGTAGTTTGTGATAAGGTCTAGTTTATGGTGAACCACAAATGGTAGGTCAATAATATTTGGTATGCAGTTGTATTAGCATTGACACATATCATTTCCATAGAGATTATTTGGCCCTGCCCCCTCAGTAATGCATGGTCTATTGACTTTGAAACTTTTGCTTTGTTTACATGTGTCAGTTTGTAATGAGGTCAGTTAATAGGGAACAGCTAGTGGTACGTCAATGATATTTGGTATGCAGTTGTATAAGCATTGGCATATCTTATTTTCATAGAGATTATTTGGCCCTGCCCCTCAGTCATGCATGGTCTATTGACTGAAATGTTTGCTTAGTTTACATGTATTAGTTTGTGCTTAGGTCAGTTCAAGGAAACCATTAGTGATAGGCCAATGTTACTTGGTATGCAGTTGTATAAGCATTAGCATATCTCATTTCCATGGAGAATATTAGGCCCTGTCCCCTCAGTCATGGTCTTTTGACTTTTGAACTTTTGTTAAGTTTACATGTATAAGTTTGTGATTAGATCAGTTTAAGATAAACTGCTATTTATGTTAAGTCAGTGATATTTGGTAAGCAAATTTATTGGCATTTCAAGTATTTTTCCATGGAGATTATATAGCCCCACCCCTCATCATGGTTCATTGACTAGCTTTAAAACTTTTACATAATTTACAAGTTAATGTTTGTGTTTAGGTTTGATTAAAGAGAACAACTTATAATAAGTCAATGGTATTTGGTATGCAGTTGTTTTAGCATTGGCACATCTCATTTCTATGGGGACTGTTTAGCCATATACCTTCAGTCATGGTTCGTCTACTTTGAATATTTGCATAACTTACACTGTACATGTTAAAGTATTGCTATTTTAATTTCAACATTTTCATTATCAAAATTACAAAAGGTGAGACATATCTCTGTGATAACAGTTTATTTTAAAGAAAACAAGCTGTAATGGGTATCAATAAGTTTTATTGTTTTTATCAGCTGTGAGGTCATTGACATCATTGACCACATAACATGTTTACCAAAATATTGAAACCAGTGTTTTAAGTTTTAAATTTACTTTGACTTGAATGTGAGAGTTACTCTCCATCTATTGCAGTGTAATCAAAATTCTGACCAAATTGTACTTTTTACCAAATCGAACTGTTCAGCTGGTCAGAAATTTTAATGAAATTGCTGTAAAAAGCACAATCAAGTTGTAAACGTGCATGGTGATAAAATAAAGCATACTTACAATCGTATTTGAACTTTTAATTTCCTTCATTGATATTATGAATATCATTTTAAGAATCTTTAAACATATTTTTATTGTAATTGTTATTGAAAAGATGATACTGTGGATTCATTTATTTTCATGGGTATCAATTTATGTGGATTGCTGAAAACTCATATTCGTGGATATTTGATTTCGTGTTTTGCCAATCTCTGTATACAAAGCCTATAAAAGATATGTTATTCGTTGAACATTTGAATTAGTGGTTCACCTGTATCCACGAAACCCACGTAAATTGGTATACAACAAATAATAATGAATCCACAGTAGGTAGTAATTTTGAATTGTTAGAAAAGTAAAGAGAAATATTTATGTTTCAATAGTTTATTTGTACATGTACTGAATATCAAATCAAAGTTATCTTAGGATTAAGGAATGTATCCTAAATTATTAATATAAAATTTTCAGGCAAAGTAGTGACAGAAAATATAGGTGACACTTTCCAGTATAACTATAGCTTAACATCAGGATTTGATCCTTCATTATATGCAGTTACAGTAGACCTACAAGTTTGTTATCTGGCTGATGGATTTTGTAGGACCTACATATTAGTTAATTCTATGTATATTGCATGTCCATCAACAATTAGGAAAAGAGACGTAGAAGAGCTACTACAGAGTATGTGATAAAATATAGCAAAACTACCTTTTTGTCAATAATAAAAATAAACATTTTTTTTCATTACAAATTTTATTTATTACACTATTAGTTGTTACTTTATGATATGGTACAAAATCAACCAAAAAATTGATTTGTTTTGGCCCCAAATGACTTTTAAAATGTTTATATTATTGAAAAAGCTCCAAATTATCTCCCTTTGGTGCAAAAGTGCCATTTTGCCTTTAAATTGAAATATCTCTTTTAACTCATCGGTGACCTATATTTTTATTATCCCCTGCTTTAAAAAGTGGGGTATACTGTTTACCTCTGTATGTCCGTCAGTCCATCAGTCCATCAGTCCGTCCTTCAGTCCCATCAATATTTTTCGTTGCATTTTTCTCAGGAACTACAATACAAGGATTTCTGAAATTTGGTTTCAGGGTTTGTATAAGTCAGCTATACTGTGTGATGCGTTTTCAGATTCATCACTTAACAACTTCCTGTTTACCGAACACTTGTATCATTTTACACATGATAGTCAAGTTAAAATTTTCGTCACATTTTCTCAGGAACTACAATACAAGGATTTCTAAAATTTGGTTTCAGGATTTATATAAGTCAGCTATACCGTGTGATGTGTTTTCAGATTCATCAGTCAACAAGTTCCTGTTTACGAACACTTACATATTTTTACACTATTAAAATTGTCCACTTATGGCAGGGTATCATCAGTGAGCAGTAGCTTGAGTTTTACTTGTTTATTATTGTTTTCAAATGAGCTGTACTTAAACTAAACAATTGTAAAATTTAAGTGATTTCTGTAATTAAGTTCTTTTATATGACCGCAAAAATTTTTGCGATCGTATATTGGTATGACGTTGGCATCGTCGTCATCCAAAGACACATTGGTTTTGAACAATAACTTTAGTTTAAGTGAATGGATCTCTATGAAATTTTAACATAAGGTTCAATACCACAAAGGAAAGTTGGGATTGATTTTGGGGTTATGGTACCAACAGTTAAGGAATTATGGGCCAAAATAAGCATTTTGTAACTTCCAGACAATAACTTGTGTGTTAGTGTATGGATCTCTCTGACATTGTACCACAAGGTTTCATATCACAAAGGAATGCTGAGATTGATTTTGGGGTAATTGCCTCAAAATTTTAGGAGTTAGGGGCCAAAAAGGCCAAAAACAAGCATTTTGTCGAGCCTTCGACTTTAGTCGAAAAAGCGAGACATAGCGATCCTACATTCCGTCATCGTCATCGGCGTCGTCCACAAATATTCACTCTGTGGTTAAAGTTTTGAAATTTTAATAACTTTCTTAAACTATCCTGGATTTGTACCAATCTTGGATAGAAGCTTGTTTATGATCATAAGATAGTATCCAGAAGTAAATTTTGTAAAATAAAATTCCTGTTTTCCGTATTTTACTTGTAAATGGACTTAGTTTTCTGCCGGAAACATTACATTCACTCTGTGGTTAAAGTTTTTAAAATTTTAATAACTTTCTTAAACTATCCTGGATTTGTACCTATCTTGGATAGAAGCTTGTTTATGATCAGAAGATAGTATCCAGAAGTAAATTTGTTAAAAAAATTTCATTTTTCCGTATTTTACTTATAAATGGACTTAGTTTTCCGCCAGGAAACAATACATTCACTCTGTGGTTAAAGTTTTAAAATTTTAATAACTTTCTTAAACTATCCTGGATTTGTACCAAACTTGGACAGAAGCTTGTTTATGATCAAAAGCTAGTATCTAGAAGGAAATTTTGTTAAAATTTTGTACCTGTTTATCTGTATTTTACTTATAAATGGACTTAGTTTTCTTCCAGTCAACATTAAATACAGTCTGCAGTTAAAGTTTTAAAACATTTATTAGATTCATAAACTATCCTGGATTTATACCAAACTTTGACAGAAGCTTCTTCGAATAAAATCATCTCTTTTGTCGTAAAGTTTTGTTTTCAACCGACCCTCATTGTCAATTTCTAGATGTAAGTCAAGATATGAGGCAGACTTAACTGTATCTGTAGTATCCTTTATCTCTAGTTCGCTGGGATAGATTTGTTCAACATAGTCACCAAATTTTGTATTATTTAGTGAAAGAACATATAGCGGAACGTAGAGTTAAAGGATATTGCTAACTTCTTATCTTTCTTCCTAAGAAGTTCCTGTATGAAGTCAGCCTCATAATAATAAAGAAACAAGTCGGCAAGAAGAGGGGCACAATTGGTTCCCATTGGAATTTTGACAGTCTTGAAAACACATCCTCAAACGTAACAAATATGTTGTCAATCAAGAAATCAAGCATCTTGATAATGTCAGTTTCAGAGAATTTTTGTTTGAATCGGAGTGATTCTTTACAAAGTAGGATTTATCCCTCCCAAGACAAGATACTTGTATCTACGTCAACATAGGGGTCAAATCAGTTTTGGCTTATATCTCAGAAACTAAAGCATTTAGAGCAAATCTGACATGGGCTACAACTGTTTATCAGGTCAAGATCTACCAGCCCTCAAATTTTCAGACAAACCGAACAATCCATTGTTGGGTTGCTACTACTAAATTGGTGATTTTAAGGAAATTTTGCAGTTTTTGGTTATTATCTTGAATATGTAAACAGCAAAAATGTTCAGCAAAGTAAGATCTACAAAAAGTTAGTATGACCAAAATTGTCAATTGACCCCTTAAGGAGTTATTGCCGTTTAAGGACAATTTTACACAAGTTGTTTATTTTTTAACTTTAAAAATCTTCTCAAATGAATCTAGTATAAATTTTGTATTTTATTTCATTGAACGTCAAGAAACAGACACTATCGGTAAAATGAATTTATTTGCTTCTGAAGAAAATATGACAGATACAATGCACATTTAAATGGCATTTTTAAGCAACTCATTAATATATATTGAAACATAAAATAATCATTGATGAAAGATTTAAGCAAAAAATAACAGGTTAGTGATTCAGGCTCTTGAGAGCCTCTTGTTTCTTTATTTTCTATTAATAATTAAGTATATGATACAGTTCATTTATAGAAAAAATAGAAATCCTATATTTAAAAAATGGTTTTATACCTTGAGCCCTTAAAAAAATAATTTCCCTTATTTTCTGATGCTTTATTTCCTAAAGTTTTTTTATATTTAGTTCTTCAATTGTTGTCTAGGAACTAGTTAAAAGGACAGAAAGAGTTACTGTAGTTGTAGAACATTTGATGGAAGCTTACTTGAAGATGAAACAAATATGACAGTTTCAGACCTGCCAACTTTTGAAAATCCCAATTGGGGTTTTAGTGCATGACCAGATTTTTAAGGGTTTCAATTATTGCAGCATTTCTGTCTGCAATGTTTTGGTGTAGGCTTTTAAAAATTACCTGACTTTATATCGACTGCAAAAAATTTGTGGTCGTATATAGGTATCACATCGTCGTCGTCGTCCGAAGACAGTTGGTTTTCGGACAATAACTTTTTACAATGTTGTACAATTTTGGATTACCTCCCTTACACTTGGGGGTCAATCGTAACAGTATAGTGTATTGCACAAAAGCAAAAATTGAATATAAATTCAAATCATATAACCAATTCTAAGTTCTTTGACTACAATTATTCTGTGTCAGAAACTGATTATGTGTCAAATAGTTAATTACAATCCAAATTCAGACCTGTATCAAGCACGAATATTGTGTCCATTTTGCCCCAACTGTTCAGGGTTTGACCTCTGCTGTCGTATCCAGCGAAGCATTTATTTATGTTCTTAAGGAAAACAATATTTGGTAGAGACCCAAAGCTAAGATGTGGTTATGATATGATTGCCTACTATTTGACTCTCTGTTGGGTGCCTGGGTTTAAATGTAGAAGAATTTTAACTTCATTCTTCAGAACTTTTCATAGGTGTTATGTCATACCACAACCATATTGTTGGTTAGTCCAAGCAGAAAACACTTTTCAAGTACTTGAAGTTCATTTCTATTCCTAGAAATGGGCATACCACATATCTGAATTATTTTCTAAATGTGATATGTAAAGTGAATGAATTCCTTGTTTCCTGCTTTTATAACATACTCTTTCCTCGCTATCAATGATAAACTAAAGGAATTGTACAAAATACACATATAGAAACCAACATTTTTAAGTCAACCATCTGGTTTCTTAAACTACAGAATACATATGCATTGATCCATTTGACTTAATGAGTATCGATCTTCTTATATTCCATTTTGAAATCAGGAGTAATACTAGTACTGTTTAAACAAAAATAAAAAGTAAAATTTGCTTTCATATAATATTTAAAGGCTTTTTAAATTATGATTTTATGTGAATGATACTTGGTGTTACCGACTTATTATTTATTATATATTTCTGACATTTTCAGGCCCAAGGTTTCAGATTTCAAACCTGGCATGAGAATTCTAATGAAAAGAAAAGCTTCTTCAAAAGAAATAAAAGAATACATTGACAAAGTGAAAAATATGAGGTATAGATAACAAACTTTTATATTATACTATAATGAACTGGAAAATAATTGTCAAATGAAGTAGGGCCAGGAAGGCTAAGATTTAGTCCTTTATAGTTTTGAACAATTTATATGCCATATAAAAGTATTATATCCCTCTTTGACTTATGGAGACTTAAGGTGGTATGGGTGTCTTTCGCCATCTTGGATTGTAAAAACAGAGAATCTAAGGTCAAAATGTTCAATCAAATTAGCAAAATTTGATGCAGAAATACACATAACTAATGTGAATTTGCATTTAAAAGAACAAATTTATAAGATTATAACTTATAAATATTAATACTTTTACAAGTTTTGCTTAATTTTTAATGTTTTAAATTGGCATTTTAAGGGAGATAACTCTGAAATAGTGCATTTTCTGAAGGAATCTACATGGAATTTTGCTATTTTGTATTTTAGCTGGAAAAAACGCGCAGTGACCCTATCTTTTCTTTTGATATTCTCAAGCTATTTTCTCGTATTTTATTTTACAATTCTATCATTTGGTTTAGCTTCTATTCACATAATGATGTTTTTCCTGTATAATCCATACAAAATGTGTCATTTTGTCACAACCTGTAGCTTGAGAAAATGCTCGGTGACCTATCAATTTTAATTATATTTTGAACATATATCAATACATACTACGTTTTGGCAAAGTATGAACAAATTCTATCATTTTTAATTTAGACTCCCATACCACCTTAATGTGTTCATAGTATTTCTTTCTTTTCTAACTTATTTGGCATGAAGGTGTATGAACTTATCATGATAAATCACATGTTTGCACCTTAACCTTGACCTGTACATGAAATAAAGATTTATTTCTTTTTGCGAAATTTTTGATGTCAGTGTCATCACTGTTTTATCTTTGACATTTGATGCATGCATACCTGTCAAGTGAACTGTATTTTGCAGGGTTTGACCTGTGAATTTTCTCATTCATCTGATATGTTTCAAAACCTGTTTGGATTTATCTGGGAATTCATCAAATGAAAATATCATTGCAATGAAGGCCCTTGGATGGAATTTTTTTAAATCATTGTAAAACAATTTGAACCTCTTTTCATATATTTAATGGAGATAAAGGTCCCTTAACTATTTTCAAACATTTATTTTGTTGTAACTTATTATTAAAAATCCATGGGGTCTAGCTGGGACTGTACAGAATGAAACAAAAGTAAATTCTTTCTTTTCATGAGATTCTTCCAATTAAGTAGTCTTCAGAGATAACTCTGTATTTTATCCATCAAACCTATTTTACAATGTCGTATAATAAGGGCTTTGGTTAAAGTTATTTTTATTATTTAGAATAATTTGGTGCAACAAAATCTTAAAGGAGCTGTGCTGCCTGACACTGACACAAAAACAGGTTCGAAGTCTGCAATGAAGGCCCTTGGATGGAACAATCCTGCTACAATTCCATTATCAGTTGACACACAAGCAAGTGAATCAGTTACTGGAGGTAAATTATCTTATTTTTATGCCCTTCTTGACCAACCTAGGGAGCATTATACTTTTGGTCTGTGCATCTGTTCGTTCGTCCGTTCATTTGTTTGTCTGTCTGTCCCGCCCCAGGTTAAGGTTTGGTTAAAGTTTTTGGTCAAGGTACCGGTAGTTTTCTGATGAAGTTGAAGTCACATCAACTTGAAAATTAAGTACACATGTTCCCTATGATATGATCTTTCTAATTTTAATGCCAAATTAGGGTTTCTATCTCTGCTGATGTGCTGCAGGCAAGCAGATTATGAAATCTAAGTGCCTTGTGGAAAATAAGATATATGAACTACTGTTATTGTAAAATTGTATGGATAAGAGCAAGAACATATTAAATGAGTGAAAATACGTTAAAATATCAACCATAATAAAGAGAAAAGGAGGTATATTCCCCAAGCGCCTGTTCAAAGATTCAAATTATACTTTATGATTTATTGGTATTGTCTTTCAGGTGATGTTATTCAAAGCATGTTAGGGCCACATTTGATATACCAGGGAGGACCAATCATGCATTTGTTGTTGGACAGGGTTTGACAAATGCAGGGGTTAGACTTCTAGGACAGAAGCTGGCTAACATGACAATTGGAGATATAGAAAATCTGCTAGATGTAAAGAATGTAGATCCAGTTGAAGTATCAAAACTGATCGATGAGCTAAGAGATTTATTTAAAGCTTTGGTAAGCTATATAAAAAATCATTCACTTCTTAAAGTTTTTCTTTACAAGATGCAGTGTTACATAATTGCTTGTAGGTGTCTATCTGTAAAATATGAATTACATGATATATGTGTTGTGTTCTTTTTCGGCATATATTCTCATTTTACATACTGTAAATCCAGAAAATATTGTGTGGTTTTGTCGAGCCTTGGACTTTTGTTGAAAAAGCGAGACATAGCGATCCTACATTCCGTCGGCGGCCACAAATATTCACTCTGTGGTTAAAGTTTTAAAATTTTAATAACTTTCTTAAACTGTCCTGGATTTCTACCAAACTTGGACAGAAGCTTGTTTATGATCATAAGATAGTATGCAAAAGTAAATTTTGTAAAAATATGTATTATATAAATTCTGTATTTTACTTATAAATGGGCTTAGTTTTTCTGCCAGGAAACATTACATTCACTCTGTGGTTAAAGTTTTTAAAATTTTGATAACTTTCTTAAACTATCCTGGATTTCTACCAAACTTTGACAGAAGCTTGTTTATGATCAAAAGCTAGTATCTAGAAAAAAATGGACTTAGTTTTACTCCAGTTAACATTACATACAGTCTGCAGTTAAAGTTTTGAAACATTTATTAGATTCATAAACTATCCTGGATTTTACCAGACTTGGACAGAAGCTTCTTACAATCAAAAGATAGTATCGAGAGGAATATTTTTATTAATATTTTTCCTCATTTTTGTTGAGCCTGCAATTAATAGCAAAAGTAGGCGAGACAATTGGTTATCAGTGGAACCCTTACAATTTTTAAAAGTAAATCTTTTATTGTCATCGTGTAAATACCATTTTGTTTGCGTGATATAGAATGCACACATTTTCAATCTACAGTTCTTTCATGATCGCGTAAACGTGTTTGCTTATTTTATGCCCGCAACTAAAATTTGGGAGGCATATTGTTTTACCCTGTCTGTCTGTCCCATTATGGGTATATAGTTATTCATATAAATTCTCCTACAGTTTGAATCCTAGGAATTTTCACTTTGCTGTCTGTTTGTACATATATTAAAGGTGTGCATGTGGTCAGGGTTTTTATTTTTATTAATATTTGCTCCTTTGGGAGGTAGTTGAACTTTGACATTTTTTGGAGTATTTACACTTTGCATCTGCGGGGGCATTCATTGTATCTCCCAGACACAATAATATCTCAAAGAAAATCCTACATTGACTTTGTTATAATACAGTTATATCAGAGTGGAGTGTGCAGGGCATCACTTTGTCTAGTTTGTATTGAAAATTAATTTGATTAAGCATTCTTCAAACGCAATATTTAAATGCAAGTTTAATAGTTAACCCTTTTACTTATGTAACAGACATCATTTTGGAAGGCAATGATTCAAGAAATTCAGTGCCCTCTATCTGCTTTTCTCAATCCATCATAGTGTACCAATATGGTTAATTTTATCATTTACAAATTAAATTTTGTTGACATAGAAGAAAAACAGGGGCTCTCTTGCTTGTTGAAATATCAAAATACTTTTGTTAATTCAACTGAGTATTGTATTGTGTTTGCTGATCTGCAACCAGATGTGTTATTTCAATTGGCTGATTTACAATGCCAAGTATTACGTATGAAAACAGTTTAAAAGATTTTGACATTCTCTGTAAGATGTACAACAAATGCTTTTCCAGTGCTATCACACTTTGATTATTAATGTGAATAATGCTACTGGGTGAGTATCCCAATAATGTGAACTCACATAAGGTTATCTGATACATATTCTCGCTTTTCATCCTGTTTCTAAAGCTCGTACAAATAAGATTTATATTTTCCGACAATGTACATATATTTTTTTTAACTTTTGATTTTTATTTCCAACAATTACAACATATACATGACATACACACAATATAATACATATAAAATATATACAATGCCATCATTATAAATACATCTTAATTGAAATATTTTACATTTTCTATTGAAAAGATCAAAAGAAAAAGTTCAAAAAAATAAAAATAAATAAATAAATAAATAAATAAATAAATAATAATTAACAGATTGGAGTTAAGAGTAAAGAAGAAGGAAACAAAAACAAAAGGATTATCCAGTTACATCCCTATCTATATTTTATAAATAAATAAATAAATAAATAAATAACAGATTGGAGTTAAGAGTAAATAAGAAGGAAAAAAACAAAAGGATTATCCAGTTACATCCCTATCTATATTTCAAATATCACATATTCATGTTGAAAAATATTTGCAAAATTAACTAGACATATTTCTTTCGTAACAGCCATCAACACAGATCAAGGACATAACATGACAATAATATTTTCTTAAAGATAGATTATAATTAAATAGTCATAAGTAATTGTAAAAAATAGACATAAGCTGGTATTCAATAACAGTTTTCAAAAACATTCCATACATTGTCAAGTTCAGTTATCTTTTATTTTTACAGCTATCATACTCTCTAATTTATACATATCTTTCAGCTTTATTATAATTGCTTGCAATGAGAGATTCTTTTTAAAGCATCTAGAATTATACATATATTGTTTAATATAAAGAAAAATCATGTTGTATGGGTTGTTGGGGAATATCTTGGATAAGTCTCCAAAAAGAAAGTTTAATTTATTCATTGGGAGACTTATTCCACCAGAAAGGAACCAGTTATCAATATCCTGTAGAAAATTTTGTACAGTATTGCAATTCCAAAATAGGTGTTCTATAGACTCGTTTTCTGAATTTACAAAATGTACATAAAGGATCATTGGTCAATTTTATTTTAACTTTATAATATTCTGATTTGTTGCAATAATGCAATGGTTAATACTATATTGCAACCACTAATTTACTATTTTAGTAACAGCAAAAGGCAGTCTGAAAATCTTTTCCAGTTCAGATTCTGTTCACCTAAAATTTTAACCCACTTAAGCTGTCCAGTAGGTATAACATTATTTCTTGTCAGTACAGAATACATATCTTTTGATCCTTTACAATGTTTTAAAAATACTTGCAGACATGATGGTATAAAAGGACAAAATAATTTGTAAGATCCTTTAGTGAAAGATTTTGATGCCTCTTTGAAAATATATTTGAAAATACTTTGAATGACTAACGACAAAATTATTTTACTCGTAGTAGTATTTAACATGTGGATTCTTAAAATTCTAAAGAACTTCTGGATAATTTTAAATCTCGGTCTGTTTCTGAAATTAATTCTAACATAACTTCCTATGTGACGTTTACATTTTCTGACGTCAGACTCATGAAGCAATGAATGTTTTTATTTGATAGATGCTTTTCGTGCTTTTTGTAAATGTTTGTTTGTTTTGAGATTGTAACATAGTGATGACTGCTGTACCCATATTTTGACTATTTTACCTATTATGTCTGTTTTGTTCTCTGTCGTACAAGTGAGAGGTTGAGCACTATAAAATCAGGTTCAATCCACCATTTTCTACATTTTAAAATTCCTGTACAAACTACAAAGTCAGGAATATGACAGTTGATGTCCATTCGTTTGATGTTTTGTCATTTGATTTTGCCATTTGATTAGGGACTTTTCGTTTTGAATTTTCCTCGGAGTTCAGTATTTTTGTGATTTTACTTTTCACTGCCGAAATAACACTGTTAAATTTAAGAAAATCTGTGTTAATGTAAACTGAAAAATTTGAATATCACCAAAACTTTATAAATCACTTTCAGATAATTTTTAAATAATCCAAAAGAATACTGGAATGTTCTAAAGGCAATAAAAGAAACCAATTATTGAAGAAGATATTCCTGAAATTTTAATGAATGAAAATAAAATCATAAAACATTTTCAGGATCAGGGTACACCAGCATCTTATGATAAACCCTTTGTAAATAAACTGGGCGTGAACTAAACATTCTAGAGGATAATATTGAATTGAATATGGAAACTATGCACCAATTACATTTGCTGAGGTAAAACTGGTCATTTCAAACCTTAAAGTAAACAAATCAGCAGGTCCAGATAGAATTGTAAATGAAATACTCAAACATTCACAACCTGTGATAATTAATTCTATTGTAAAAAGTTTTAATTTGATTTTAAAGACCGGTATTTATCCAGATTCATGGAAATTATCTTTCATGATCCCTTTACATAAAAAGGTGACAAGTTAGACCCTAATAATTATAGAGGAATTTCTCTTATAAGTAATCTACCAAACATTTGTAATGCCATATTGAATAATAGGCTAATCAAGATTGTTGACAAACAATTAAGTGATTTGTCAGTTTGGTTTCAGAGAAAATCACAGAACAGCTGATAGCATCTTTTATTGAAGTCCTTCATTAATAAATATTTACATAAAGAGAAAAAAGATTTATGCCTGCTTCATAGATCTGAAAAGGCTTTTGATTCAGTATGGAGAACTGCTTTACTTTATAAATTATGCAAAATGGGAGTTGGCAGGTCTTTTTACAGAGTTATTAAACAACAATACTTAAATACTAAATCATCTTTGAAATACAAAGATTATGTATCAGAATTTTTTAATATTGCTAGAGGGTTAAACAAGGAGACACCCTGAGCCCCACTTTATTTAATGTCTTCATAAATGATATTGTAAAAATTTTTGAGGAAACGATTCAAGTGCGCTTAAGCTTATAGATAGTAAGGTGGGATGCCTCCTTTTATGGATGATCTTTTGATCCTGTAAGAATCGAAATGGGGTCTTCAAAACAGTTTCAATAATGTTAAATTATATTGCAACAAATGGCAACTCTCTTTGAATACAAACAAAACCAAATCCCTGATTTTCAGTCAGTCCAAACAAAATGGTGAAACATCACATATTTACTATGAGAATGAAGCCATAGAGAGAGTATCAGAATATTCATTTTTGGGAATGTTGATAAAATGTAATGGAAATTTATCACAAAGTACTTTAGAGCTGACAAAAAAGGCAAAAAAAGTATTTTTGCAATAAAATCCTATACTAAATCATTGAATAATCTACCTATAAAAGTAGCAAATAATCTTTTTGATTCTTTAGTAAAACCAATTATGACCTATAATTCAGAAGTAACATATTTGGATACATATATTTCTTTTCATAGAGCCAAAAACAGAGCCTTATCTTCAGGAAAACAAATTAATCAACTTGATTTTACAGACAAAACCCCTATTGAAAATATGCATCTTAAATTTTGTAAATCTACTTTAGGAATAAGAAAAATACATCCAATTTAGGAGCAAGAGTTGAATTAGGAAGATTGCCTATAGAATGTTTTATTAAAACACAAACTCTTTTATATTTTAAGCTAGACTATATAATAATAATATTAATCCATTGTTAAAGGAAGCTTTTCTCTAGCACAGTCTTTAGATTTGACAGGAACTTATTCATGGTATACATATGCAAAAACATTGTTGAAGAGACTAATATTAACCTTAATATTCTTTCTACTTGTAAGGACATAAAAGATGTAAATAAAATTTAAAAAAAAAACGATATAAAGTTAAAATGAAAATTGATATGAAGATTTAATTGAAATTAAATTTGAAAACATTGATGATAAAAGTAAATTTTATCAATATAAAAACTTTAAAAGATTGCAAACTAAATTCTTATCTAAATATATCTAATTTTCAGATAAGGAGATTGATCACTAAATTTAGACTAAGTGATCACTCCTTCTTAATTGAAAAGGAGATATTTTAAAATCCCAAGAGAGGAACAACTTTGTCATAAATGTAAAATACTAGTCATAGAGGATGAGAAACATTTTTACTCTATTGTGATTATAATAAAACACTAAGAAATGCCTTTTTGAACTCATATGTACTGAAAATAATAACTTTAATAATTTAAATGAAGAAGAAAAATTCATTATTTACTAAATCCATCAACGCCTTTACAAACAAATAAGTTAGGATCCTTCTTGAAAAGTCATTAGAACTGAGGGCAGGGACTCTTAACAGCTTGTTTGTATTTATAAATTTTGATGCTGTTTTTATTGTGTTTGTTTGATATGTATGTATATATGTTTATTGTGTTAATACATGTTGGTCACAAACTGTAAAGTTCATACGACAATAAAATATTTGATTTGATTTGATTTGTTATAGTTTTGTTTAAATTGGTCAAATGAAATATACGATCCATTTTGGTCAACTATATCATTTACAAATCTAATACCACTTTTGAACCATTCTTGATAAATTACTGATTTATGATCAATCTTAATATTATTATTTAACCATAGTGGATTTGATAAAATGAATCATAACTGAAGTTTCTTTCTTTTGAATAATCATTTCCTAGGATCTTAGTACATCTTTCCAAAATGGTTGTTAACTGTCATATAAAGTTGTCTAATATAATCAACACCACAACTAAGCAACTTTCTTTTATCTATATTTGACATGAAAATATTTTGCCATTTACTATCTCTCTGCAAAATCCTCCTAATCCATGTTGATTTAAGTGCTGTAATGAACATATTCAAATCAAGCATTTTCAAACCTCCTCAAATAATCTTTAATTATGATATCCTTCTTAACTCTATGTATAGGTGTATAGGTGAGTTCCATATGTATGTATAAATAAGTTCATTTTTCTCTTAACAATATCATCTGAAGGATTTAGCAGAGAGATAATGAGATGGTTTATAATAGACAAGACTAGAGTTTCAATCACAGTTATTCTACCTATTACAGTTAGATTCCTTTTAGACCATTGATTTAAAGTATTTTTAATCTGTACAATTAAGCAATTCTTTCAGAATAATTTATCTTAACAATTTTTTCAAGATCTACATCAAAATTGATTCCTAGTCATTTAAAGGTAGTTTCACCCCAAGACAGATTTCTATTAGGACATAATGAATCTGTACTATATTTTTGCTCCCAAACCAAATAACTAGTGTTTTTGTGAAGTTAATATTCAGTCCAGATATTTTTGCAAACCAGTCTAATTCTAACAGTGATTCTTGCAGAGATTTTCACTCCCATTCAAAATCAAAGAAGTGTCATCAGCAAATTGTGACAATTTATGCTCAACCCGTGATCTTTATACCACTAATGTCACTATTTCCCCTTATTTTCAATGCCAGAATCTCAACACATAAAATAAAAAGATATGGAGACAGGGGTCCCTTGTCTACAACCTCTTCCAATAGTAAAAAATCTGAAAGGTTCCCCTGGATGGCAGCAGAGTTGATATTGTAAAAACTTTAACCCAATTAATGATAGATTCGCGAAATTGAAAAATTTCTAAACACTTATCAAAAGTCCCATGATATGGAATCGAAAGCTTTTTCAAAATCAATCAGTACGGTAGTAATAACCCTGGTATTTCATGTTCCTCTGTGTACTGTAATATATCATAAATGAGTCTTATATTTTCCCAATATACCTACCACTAATAAAACCAGTCTGATCAAAATTTATCAATTTATCGAGGACACTCTTATTCGTGTGTTTCTCTGTCCTATATGTTCTCCCATTTATTTGTATTGTAGTCCTGTCATGTAATGTTGTCATTTTAATGTTATATTTAACATTGCCATAAAAGCGGAGGTTTGGCTAGCCACAAAACCAAAAACAAAATGATTTATTTTTTCACTTTCCATGTAATGCTCCATGGCTTCTGACTTCTTCTCTTAAGTTATGTCACTATGAGATAAAACATAGAGATCATATCTGGGAATCAGTAGGTAAACAAAACAATATATTTATGAATATTATATATCTTCCAAAAGAGGCGTGGTTTATGAAACGGCATATTGCAACCTATAGGCTTTTTGTGCTGATGCAGCATAAAGTAATCGCCTATCATTCAATCATTTCATGGAACAGTGATCAAGGTAAAGTGTTCATGGTTGAGTCTGAATACCTGGTACCATAAGCAGAAGGATAATTATATACAGAGTATGGAATGATTGTAAGGTGTTCATGTTTATCTGGTAGGTATGTCTGACCTTGACCTCATTTTCCAAGTCCAAAAGTACAACAGGTGAAACATTTCAGCATGTGAACTTTTGTTTTTCAGATATGTGCCAACTGGTTACATTTCTATGACCCTGAGTCTGGTATTGGATTGTATTTGGTCAGTGTTAGTTCTGTCAAACAGATAAATGTAACAGACATTGCTAACTTGACAGAGTACAGCAGGACAACACATGAAGCTTGTGTAGAGTTAACTCCTGGAAATTATCTGGAACATGGACATACTTACTTCACCACTGTGTGGGCATTTAATGGTGCTAATAATCAGAAAAATGCCTCAGCTATTTCTAATGGAGGTAAAATGTAAATGTATTTGTTGTGTAATTCTTAAAATTTCTACAGAACTGCATAAATCATAATTATTTTATTGTGCTAAATATATTTCTTTGGTACAATCTTTTTGAGCTTAATTGACAGGTAAATCACAATGAAGGAATCACGAAGGTTGCACAAATCTACATGCTTGTATACAGGGTATAAAAAAACCATGATTTGAAAAATTAAAAAAAAAAAAAAATTGCCCTAGAAATAACTAAATCCGTTTGTTATGGACACCACAAAACCACAGGAGTTTCATGGCTTAGTTAGTTGTAGAGCTTATATACAGGGGTTCAAATTAACATTTGGTACTGGAAGGTCCAGGACCTTTGACACTCCAAACTGAAAGGTCCACAATCTAAATTCCAGGTCCTACTTTTACTTGAAATATTTCATAACTCAGTAAGATACAAAATTAATGTGCTTTTGGTGTTAGGTTAGCTTGTTTCATTGTCAGTGTCACTGTTGTATAACATGTTTAATAATAAGTGTAATTGTCTTGTATGTTGTGGGTTGGTGTGTTGTCTCAAAGATTGGTAATTAATTACTAATTATACCATTATCTCAGGGCTCACACTACTTAAGAATCATAGGGAGAAGTGACTTCTATTTTTGAAAATTATAGAGAGAAGTGGTGAGATTTGAAAGAGAAGTGCTCACTCAAGTCACTACAATGTTTGGTTTTTACAATAATATAAAGGGCTATATGTATCTCTTTTTTTATATTGTTCAATTCATATCCATGTATACAATTAAAGTAACAGTTCAAATTCAAAGCTGTTTAAGTGTATCATATCTAGTTGCACTGTTATATTAGTTTAAGTTCGTCTGTGAAAATAAAGTAAGAAACTTCCAGATTTTTACTGGCCCTTCAAAATTGAGAAGAAATGACCTCTTGGAATTGTAGTAATATGTTTACACTATAAAAACATCTACATGTGATATCAACATTTATTAATTATAAAGAAAATTACTGTCACATTTTATTGGATTTTGACATGAAAATTTGTGAACTAAAAGTAATTTTGAGTTTCTGTATAAAATAGTTCCTATATCTTTTTTTTCAATTCTAGTCGGTCAGATGGAATTATTAAAAAAATTAATGTATTTGATCGGCAAACCTTTTTACTTGAATTGATTCGTACATTATTTGTCAATTTTTCGCGATTTTCTTGAATTTACACATTATTTGTCAGCGATTTTCGGTATAAAGCTAGCGGTTGAACAAAATGAACATCGCTGTCATGAATAATAAAGATGAAAATAAATTTTGAGAATCACATCGTTATTTTGGCAAAGTTAATTTTTTATTTTCTTTCAAATCAAAGGTCCGTCGGGCGTAGCTAGTAACCAAAACGAAAGTCCAATTGCAATAGTGGAAGGTCGCGGACCTCGGACCACCGCTAATTTGAACCCTTGTTATATAACAAATGCTTCCTTTATTATGTTTCACCCGTGACAAATTTCTTAATATTCACGTCTTAAGAAAATTATTACAAACCTGAAAGAGAAGTAGAAGACTTAGAGATGGGTCATCAATTTTGTTAGGTATGTTTCTAAGAAACAGTTCCTTTTATATGTCAATTAATTGTATAACTATTTGGGCTTCAGACAAGTGTTATTTGACCTAATGTACTGATTTCAATATCATTGACCTAAAATGAATTATTCTATATTGGCATTATAAAACACATTGCTGTCTTTTAGCAACTAACACTACATTGAGTAAAATCTGGTGTTCTTAATTTATGTCTGATTTTACAGTGACTGTGGATTTAACAGAGCCAGTTTCTGGTCATGTTATTGATGGGAACAACACAGATTTTGAAGATATCCAGTTCTCTGGTAATGCAGCTAAAGTGGAAGTTCAATGGAGAGACTACCATGATCCTGAATCAACAATCAAACAGTATGAAGTGCAAGTTCAAGCAGCACCGTATGTTTGTTTCATCATTTTTTTTTTGGGGGTTAAATGTAACAAAGCTAAAAATTGAAAGAAAACTATTTTTTCTCACTAGGAACATTGCAAATCCATTGAATTATATTCAACAATGTTTGAGGGTGGCCATTGTTAAAGATGCATATGTAGTGATCTGAGTGAGTGAATCAGGCTTTTAAGAGCATCTTGTTTCATGGTACAGCCATCATCAGATATTCTCAAAATCAAATGAGGAAACCAAAAATAGTAATGCATAAGCACAGTGAAAGAGTCACAGACTCTACATTGATGTGTTTAAAGCATTTCTTTGAAAAATTGTAATTAATTTTTAACAATAAATTTTTTGCATTATTCACTTTTGTTTTTTTTTTTCAGAAATTTAACTGACAACTACAAAATAACCAGAGATTTTGAGCCATATTCTAATACTACAGGGAGTGTAAAACGGCTGAATTTTCATTTTCAACATAAAGACAAAGTAAAACTTTTCCTTCGTACTACAAATGGAGCTCATAACTCTATAGTCAACTCGACTGATGGCTATGTTATAGATCTTACACCACCAAAGCTATTGTATTTGGGAGATGGATTTGTTCAACATGAAGATCTAGAATTCCAGGTCAAGATGTGCTTTATTTCATTATATGCTATGGGGTAAAATAAAGTGGCATTTTCATTATTCAGCAATGATGTGGTCTTGTGATGTTTTTTGCAGGGTCATTTTACTGACTTTTCATGGTTAAATATCTTCACTTTAACACTATTCCATTTTATTCGTAGAAAATTGCAGTATATTCAAAAGATAAGGTTCAAATTGTTGTAATAAGAGGGTTATTAGTTTTTTATTAGATTTTTTTTCTTTACAGTCAGATGCCAAAAATCTTTCCTGTAACTTCAAGTTTATTGATGAAGAATCTGGACTAGATCATTTCCAAATACAGATTTACGAACAGTATCAAAGTATAAGATCACTCATTTTTCCAGGTAAGTTAATATTTTATTTTTGATAGATGTATTTATGCATTTTTTGAAGCAATATATTGTTACAGAAAATCCCATTGATTCCATTTTTAATGTTGAAGTTTTTATGTTTAGCTCTTGTTTCAATTCTATACCAACCCTTCAAGAAGATGGTCAAAAATTTAAGGGCATACGATACAGTTACAGGGGAGGTAATGAAGTTGCTAACGTAAAATGTTATTTTCGCGACGTCAAACTGTGACATATCGGGAAGAGATGCATTTTTCGACTGATTTTTATCAATAATCATTCAAATTGATTTAACTTAAAAACGAGTTCATGGACCCCTCGTTTTTTAAGTGACATTTGGTTTAATTACGTATGAAGATTATTTGTACCAATTTTCATAAAAAAGTCAATAATGCATTTTTTTAAATTTGATAAATATACAGCAAAAAAAGACGTTTTTTTCTTAATTCATGAACATTTGATAAAAATGAGTTATTTCTAAGAAAAAAATGCACAAATTTATAGGAAACTTATATAGAATAGATATTACAAATAATTTAACAAAAAACAGCTTGTCTTTTAAAACAAAAAAGTTATGTAATTCTTTCGAAAGGAAAAATATGTCAACAAATCAGAATTTTGAACAAATATCTGAAATTTCGACCTCATTTTACACAAAAAGTAGCACATGAAGGTATATTTTTTATTACATATTTGATTTAATCAGGTAAAAAATAGCCTATATGCAAATTTTCATCAAAATTTCAATATGGGATCAAAACTGTATTGTATGCCCTTAATACTCTTGGCTCATACTGCTAAATTTGTATAAGATGAAAGCATTAATTTTAAACATTATCTGTGTAATATACTCTAATACTGATTGTATGCTATTCCATTAAAATAAATGTGACAGTTTATGCAAGGTTGAGTTTTCAAATCATAAAGATTATGAATTATGAATAAAAGAAATTATGTGGGATAAACACCTATTAAACAACAACCCAACAACAAAGGTTAAACAAAGATCAACACATTTATATTTTTTTTATTTTTAGCAACTCAAAATGATTGGATGCAGCTTGACGATGAGACCATAAATGAATTCACTGACTCCAGTCTAGATTTGCTGCAAGGTGCTGTATACAGTATCAGAATAGGAGCTGTCAATAAAGCAGGATTTGTGGCAGCTTTTGAAACGAATGGTGTGAAAATAGATAGAACTCCTCCAATTGTAAGGAACTCATATTTGTTTATACATTGTATGTAGAAGAAAAAACTCATTTATGTTTTTAATGATTTGGCTAATTTATATCTGTGGAAAATGTGGCATGTACTCTTCTTTTTTTGGATATAGGGAACGTACAATATATATTTTGAATTTTTTTTGGAAAACATGGACAATTTAAAATGTTCTGAAATATTTGACAAAGATTATAGAGGTATTGGTTTGATGGTATTTGACTTAACTGAAGCTTGATTGTAATATTTCTATTTGAAATATTTTGGTCAATTATCTGTAGAGTTGTAATTTTTGTAATTATTTTTTTTTGTGGGGAAGGGCAGTTGTTATTCTTTAACTTGTAAATATGATCAAATAAAGAATACACTTTTCACAAAATGGAAAATGACATTATTGATATAAAAATGAGGTGTCTAATTTAATGATTTCTTGCCATATCAAGCAAATGTATTTTATTTTTTTATTTCTTTTCTTTACCACAATGGTCTAGAAATAATGCCATCTTTGTCTTCAAACTTACAGTAAACCTGTAAGGGATGTAAAATCAGATGCCTCATCCAAGTCGATTTCAATTGCAGGAATGTAAAGTATTGCAATTTGTTGTTGTCCTGAACATAAAATATTTGCCATTGGCTTTAAAGCAAAATCAATTAATCATTATTTATTTTTATAGCTTCATTGTGGCAGAATCAAGGAAGTGTGAAAAATTGTATATCATAATTGATTTAACCTTTGTTGAGGTGAAAATAATAAAATAAATGATTGTTCAGTCTAAATAAACAATTGGTCGGAACAGTTGTAAATTGGTGCAGAGTTAAAAGAACCCTGTAAGGTATAAATTTGTGGATATTTCTTATAAACTTTTATAAACAGATTAATCGACTCCATGTAAACACATTGGCTGATGACGAAGAACAAGTTGTATATGGTTATGTGTGGCAAGCTGATGCAAAAGGTATTAAGGCAGCATGGCAAGCTTCAGATCATCAGTCAGGAATTGTTAGTTTCAAGATAGCTGTTGGATCAACATCAGGTAATTTTATCTATTTTGTATTTGGAACTCCCATGACTTGTCTTTGTAGGCTATTTTCAAATGTTTTATACTTGATACTTTGTTCCTCTATAAGATCTGTTCAGAGCTAAGATATGCTTAGCTTCAAAAGCATGAGCTAAAAAACTATCCTCTCTAGAAAGAAAATTACTCTGTGACTACTGCTTCAATGTATTTACTGTATACTTAAAGTTTAATCATTTGGTAAAGCTTTAGCTGTTTTTTTCTTAATATCCATTCAATGTTTATGATTTCTTGTTAAAAGGTGGAATTGAAGTGAAGTCATGGACAGATATAGGATTAAAGAAAGATACATATATAGATGGATTGTCACTTGTGGTCAGTGATATTGACACCAAGACCCCAGTATATTATGTCAGTTTAGTGGCAATCAATGGAGCAGGCCTGGAAAGTTCACCAGTGGTGTCTACACCTATAGTGGTAGTTGAATCAGATAGACCAGGTATTAATAGTTGACAAATAGTTAATTTGTGGTTTAATTTTTATGTTAATCTTATTTAGTTGAGATGATAGATAAGGCTCTGAAAACAAATGCATGTCTCCTGCCTGCTGGCAGAAAAAATTTAGGTATGTTATAATTTAACATATCAAATATTTTCAAGAGTTGTGCCCCTTGGAAATATTAATTATGAATGGAAATAACATTGCATCATATTTATTAAAAGTAATAAGGAACACAAATTTTTAGTATTTTTATGCCCCACCTACAAAAGAAGAGGCCTAGGGGCATTATGTTTTTCAGTCTGTGGGTTTATTCGTTCGTCCGTCTGTCCCGCTTCAGGTTAAAGTTTTTGGTCAAGATAGTTTTTGATGAAGATGAAGTCCAATCAACTTGAGACTTAGTACACATGTTCCCTATGATACAATTTTTCTAATTTTAATGCCAAATTAGAGTTTTGACCCAAATATCACGGTCAACTAAACATAGAAAATGATATTGCGAGTGGGTTATCCTTGTACTATGGACACATTCTTGTTTTTCAGTTATCTCCCTTTGGACAGATAAAATATGTTGTTTAATTTGTGAATGCATGTTTGCTTTTTTGATTTGAAAATTTTCAGGTTTGTCGTTACAGAGTTGTGGGACATTTTGACAGTCTTATTTAAAGCAATATTCATACACTGAAGGATTTGCTACATTATCACTCTAATGAATCATTTGAAATCGGGTGTGAAATGTCAGCTATGTATGAAAAAATTTGTGAGAGTTGACCTTTTTCTTTGTTTGTAGGTATAGTTATTGATGGTACAGACAACACAGACCATCATCCTGTATCTGACATTGGTGTTGATGTGGATTACCAGTCTGATATTTCTACTATCAGTGTTCAGTACACTGGATTCGAGAGCCATCTCCATGGTGTCATGGCCTATGAATGGGCTGTAGGAACAACTCCAGGTGGACAAGATGTCACCACATTTTCATCTGATGGCATTTTACATGTAGAAGAGCAAAATATTGCTGGAGATGGTAGGATATGATTTGCCATTAATAGTATTCTATTGAAATATGGGTAACAACAAACTCGAAGATATCATAAAATAGATTTTAATGGCACAGTCCTTTATGAGTTGTTCTAATAGATATATATCTCCTTTAGTTAAGTTTTTAAGACTAGTGCCTTGGACATTGCGAACGTATTTATTTTCACTTGCAATTATGATTCAAAGAAGTTGATTTTTTTTTAAGAAAAAAACTTGGTTAGTTTAAATGTATAATTAGATACAACAACCTAAGTGATGTATAGATAATTGTTTTTTTTTTTTTTAGGAATATTTGCTACTTATTTTTACTTGGACAAAAGACAGTATTCACAGCAAAATTATCTCCCAACCATTAACATTGTTTCAAATACATTAATGATTTGATGCTGATGTGACACTAAGTTATTAAGCCATCATGAATCAACCAATCAACCATTCGAATTTTATAATCAAGTCTATGAAGCATAAGTTTAATATCTAAATCATTTTATTGTACATTTGTAGGGATTTCAAGCTCTGGATATGCACAAGTAAATACTCCTATTAAACCTGGAACGACATATTATTCTACCATCAGAGGTATCACTAATGCTGGAAATATTATTGAGTCTGTATCAGATGGAATTACTGTAGACGTACTACCACCAAACATTATTTTAGATAGGTAAATATTATAAACCGACACCAGAAACCTTAAATATTCATATTTTTTATAATTGCAACTGAAATGAGATGATACTGTGGATTCATTATTTTCCATCAAATAATAATTTAATTTTGGATGTTACGCGTCTTCTGATTGGCTGACGTTGTTTTGTTTATCAGCTCATAGACATAATTTTGTCATGTGACCGTGACGTCATCAACGTTTTTACATGGTTTACTCCGGTTTAAAATGGAATTTAGAATTGAATTATAAGAATGACTAATATTTTTCTGTCATTCGAATAACATAAAATGTGGTGCACACTTTAAAATAACTCGCTACGCGGGTTATTCAGTGTGCACCACATTTTTGATGTTATTTCTTCATAGACAGAAAAAATATTACAGTCATTCCTTAAATGTAGTATAAGCAATCCACAAATATTTGTGTTAAAAGAAATACAAATATGTTGTAGGCTTTTATATATGTTTTAAATTCGTCAGAACTATGAAATCACCTAGGCATTGAAACACATTTGTTTTCTAAATACATGAAAGTGCAAACGATATAGTGTAATTTTCAAAATAGACTCAAATGCAATGCCACATATTGATATATTCCAAGTTTCAGTGCAATTGTCATGGTACTCTGTAGAATTAAAACTGCTGAAATGAAATAATTAATTATATAGGATGAAATAAAAAAAGAATGCATTCGATTTCTTTCATTTTCTTGTTTATACTATAATCTAGGCTATCAGATAATAATGCTATTGATGGTGATATAGGACCAAGTTCTTCAATGTATAAAAGTACAGCTGATTCCCTGTCTGCCTTATGGCACTACAATGACACAGACGGTGAAGTAATAAGGGCCTGGTATTCTGTTGGAACATATCCATATGCTGAGGACATATCACCTAGATCTGAAGTGAATATATCCTCTACACAAAGTAGTTACTTAGAAGTTGGCTCTGTAAAACCTGACACTGGAGGTAAGAAGTTATCTGGCTACAGAAATTACACTGTCTATAAGACCAAATCTTGCAACTGAAAAATCTTAATTTACTACAGGCGTGGTGATTTCAAGAATCTCAACAGAGGAACATTATTAATGATGCTCTTAGAAAAAAAATTGGAGTATATAGTTATTGCTTTGTCTGTTCATTTGCGTGTTCATAACTTTTTTTTTGCATTATTGATTGAATAACATAAAAAGTACAATGATGCCACATATTTAGCTCCCATTTTTGTCAGAATAAATTTATGAAGAAATCATTAGATAAGTTATTTTGTTTCCTTTTCAATTGTAGGCAAACCTAATATAATCAGTATCTGGGCAGAAGACAAAGCTGGTTTGATAGGTAGAACTACATTTGGTTCAGTTATCATTGATACCAGTCAACCAGGAACTGGATATGTGTCTTGTCCAGAATACATTGGTGTAAGTTTCTTGATATTGTCATTAATGATAATATAAGCAGACTATTATAAAAATCCTATTTATTTTTTGTTTTAATTATTGTTGTTGGTGCTAAAGACAATATATATAGAGCAAGAAGCATTTTAAAGATCTGACATCGACAACAAATTCCCTAAACCTATGACCATTATACAAATGACAGTTCATTACATTAAATGGAAACAAATGGACCATAGATAGAACTCAACTAAATAGATGAGTAATATTAACATTCATATGAGCTCCAGGGCTCTCGGTCATAAAACTTTACTCAGTACTTGGAGTACAAAATCTGTGCTCGAAACACCAAATCCAGGATTTTGATTGGTTGATTTCTGAGTCTGAGTACGAAAATCGTGCTCGAAAGTTTTATGACCGCAAGGCCTGATCTCAGCTTTTTATTTGGATTACCATTTTAATGCTAAGTAAGCAATTCAAAATTTTTGCTCCATTTATCCTATTAGGCATTGTGACTTATTGCAATCACTTTGCATTAGTCTTTGTTGGCGTCTGATAACTTTTTCAAAGATCTTTTTCTCATTGAGTAGGTGCAAAAATTGGGGGCATTAGATAATTTAAATTTAGAATCTCTACTTTAATCAATCTTTTCTTACAATTTGTAGATGGAGAGCCCAATATTGTGTTCCTGGTCAGGATTTCTAGATGAAGAGAGTCCAATACAGAAATTCATGATCACTCTTGGATCAGAACAAGGGTCTTCAGATATTTTTGAAACAACTCTCAGCGGATTTTTATCCTCTTATACCATAAAGGGTATGTTGATTGATTATAGCTGTTATCCAAATGCATGTTGACCAATAAAATTGAGAATGGAAACACAAAGTGTGTCAAAGAGACAACAACCCGACCAAAGAGCAGAAAACAGCCAAAGGCCACCAATGGGTCTTCAACACAAAGAGAAAATCCTGCACTCATATGCAATCATGTATATTAGTTCGGCTACCAGGAAGTCACACTAAACTCTGAGGCATATATATGAACCAAAATTATAAAAATATTCAAGACTTACAAGGGACAGAGGTTCGTGACTTGGAATAGGCGCAAAAATGTGGCGGGGTAAAACATGTTTTGTGAGATCTCAACCCCTCCCCCTATTCCTCTAGCCAATATTTTCTCAAGCATTGCAATTAAGGTTAAAACATGAAGATAATGTTCTTCCAGAACACTCATCTTTTTTTATTTTCAAGTGAGGTAATAAATTTTTTTCTTCTATATTTTAGGTGCCAATTATCAATTAGACCATGGCAGTTCATGCTTTGCTACAGTTACAGCAGTAAATTCAGTTGACATGGAAACATATGCCTTCTCTGGACCCATCTCTATTGATACAACACCACCTAAACATGGGAAAGTGGTGGACCTGCATACAGTCTACAGAATCAATGTCAATGACAATAGTGAAACTGTGGCAATGAATGCTAAAATATGCAGTACAGATGAAGGTGAGAAGTGTCTTTCTGTGTTTTTGTTTTTTTATAACCCCGCTTTAAAAAAGGGGGGTATACTGTTTTACCTCTGTTTGTCCTTCCGTCAGTCCATCCGTCAGTCAGTCAGTCAGTCCTTCCGTCCCATGACTATTTTTGTCGCATTTTTCTCAGGAACTACTTGACAAGGATTTCTGAAATTTGGTTTCAGGGTTTATATAAGTAAGTTACACCGTGTGATGCGTTTTCAGATTCATCACTCAACAACTTCCTGTTTACCGAACACTTGTATTATTTTACACATGATAGCCAAGTTGAAAATTTTCGTCACATTTTTCTCAGGAACTACTTGACAAGGATTTCTGAAATTTGGTTTCAGGGTTTATATAAGTAAGTTACACCTTGTGATGTGTTTTCAGATTCATCACTCAACAACTTCCTGTTTACTGAACACTAGTATTATTTTACACATGATAGCCAAATTGAAAATTTTCGTCACATTTTTCTCAGGAACTACTTGACAAGGATTTCTGAAATTTGGTTTCAGGGTTTATATAAGTCAGCTATACCGTGTGATGCGTTTTCAGAATTATCACTCAACAACTTCCTGTTTACCGAAATATTTCGGCGGGGGTATCATCAGTGAGCAGTAGCTCACATTTTTACTTGTTTAATTAGGAGACCTCCAATTTAAACCTTTAAAGATTTAAGATAATAACAAAGTTGTACAAAATGTAGAAATAAGACAGAATAAGTCACACACTAAAAGTAACAATTATGGAATATAGTGAACAATTTTTACTCCTTATATAACAATAGTGTAATTAGACAGTACACACGTTGGTCTAGTGTTATGTATAGGTATGGTTGTATGTGTTTTGTTGTTAATTCGTGAGAGTTGTGTCCCTTTGTATAATGATGCATATTTGTCATGTGATGTTATCTGTCTCTTTGAAATAAAGGTTTTTGTTTCTGTTAGAAACTACCTTCTGCATTGCATTGTTTTAATTTTTTCAGAAATTTTAATTTTTAACTATCAATGATATAACTTCTTCCAGCTGTAATTCAACAGTTATGTTATATTTTACAGAATGTGATGTGTTAGATGCTGTTTGCTCAGAATCCCTCACTTCTGTATCAGCAACATGGCAGCTGTTTACTGATGATGAATCAGGGATTGTTGGGTTGGTGTTATATATATATAGTAGCAGAAGGTTGAATCTGAAAAGGAAACTTGTTAGGTTGCTGCAAAAAGAATTTTCTATTGTGTCAAACTCATAACACTGAAAACTGATTAACTTCCAAGCAAAATTTTACTCTTCATTCTGAAAGGTAATATGTAAATAGAAGTCATCAGACCTCAATGATTATTATTAAAAGTAGTTTATTGGTTTGTTTCATACCTACAGGTACCAGTTAGCAGTAGGTACAAAACATTCACAGGATGCTAGATAATACACATTATCGTCCTTCCCTACGCCTATATCACCCTGCTCAGTCACTCCGTAATGCTCGTATCACGGCTTTAAGACGAGAGCAGGCATTATCAGCGACGTCACAATGTCTGAGGAGAAGCTATCAGTGACGTCACAATGTGTGAGGATACGTGATCAAACTTGCTTTTTGTCAAGCATAAAACTATTGTAGGGAGGCAGAAAGACCAGTAATAGAACGATAAACAGATAATCAGGTTTTCTTCCCATAGGTATAATAAAATATCAGACACTCGATACAATGTGAAGCCTTTTAGTTTGTTTGCTGCGCTGACTTGCCAAAAAGGTTCACATTGTAGCTCGCGGCTGATATTTTACAATATCTATGTGTAGAATACCTGATAATCTATACGTGTCTTGTCTTAATCTGATGTTGTTTTATATCTACAGGTACCAGATAGCAGTAGGAACAACACCAGGTGGAGGCCAGATCAAAGCTTTCTTTGATGTTCCGCAAGATGCTAGATATTACACAGTGTCAGGTCTGAGTCTGATGGGATATAGAAAGGTGAATTGATTTTATATGAAATACTGATGTTATGCACCCCACAGCAAAGGGGGGCATCAGACTTTACCCTTGTTTATCAGTATGTCCCAAAACTGCTTTTCTCAAATTTTAGTTTGCCTCAACTAAATCATATGAAGCTTATACACAATGTTGATAATCATCAAACACAGATCAAGTTCGAATTAAGGTGGCGCCAATTTCGCTGTTCTTCAAATTTGTCACTTTATACATGTAAAAAATTAATGAAGTTATGGTATATTTACAGGTAGGGACATTCTTTTTTTTTTTTTTTTTAAATGTGTTGTTACTAAAAGATGAAAATATCTTATTGTGCATAATTATGCAGTTCGTAATATAAACACTGAACCTTAGTTTTTAGGTGATCTGTTACAGTAGATAGGATCTCCCTAAGAAGGTCACTCAATCTATCACCATTTGCTGTATTGTTATTTGCACGTATGAAAGGAGCTTGATCACAAATTAAACTGAGTAAACTTATGTAAAGTAAAAAGTGTGGAGAAAATACAGTTCCTTGCTTTTTTTCTAAATACATTCAAAATGACAACTGATAAAAAGACTTACTAATCTCAAAATTACAATATCCAAAATTATTCATCCTTACCAAACAAAAGTGACAATTCCTTGTGTTCTGTAATTATTGTAATAAAGTAAAATATTATAGCAGTAAATGTTTGTATTGTAGGTTTATGTCTCTATCAGAGGAACAAATGGAGCTGGGTTATCCAGTGTAGCTACTTCCAATGGAGTATATCTATCATACCTAAGTCAGGGTCTACAACCACTATCACATATTGCCATTAATGATGTACTAGACAACTCTGGGCTTGATATGTAAGAACTTTATGTAAATCGTTTGATTGTGCTAAACCAAAGGTTAAAAATCTGTAAGGCATGTTAACCAAAGGACAGTTTTGTCTAGTTAAGGCCCTTTAAGTTTATTCTCTTGAACATTTTATACGTTTGACCTTGAGCATACCAAATAAAGTTTATTTGAAGAAATTTGTTATGTGCATTGAATTAGTACTACTACTTTACATGTTTTACATCACTCTGCCAGTGAGAGCCATTGCCACCACTTTGGTGTCTGTACTCTGTAGATCTGAAACTGGGCCTATTGGAATCAGGCCTCATTTTTCAAAGGATATGTAGAATATAACGGTATGTTTTGAGATCCTGCTTGCATGCCAAAAAAAGAACATAGGGGTAACATGCAACTATTGGCTTATATCTTGAAAGTTGTTGTTGAAAGAGAAAATCTGATGGGGTAAAACTGTTCAAAATGTTCAGATGACCTTAAATGCTCATTTTTTGCTAAAATAAAATATTATCAAATGATAAGATTTTTAGAAGGCACTGCTGTACATGAAAATACACTGAATTTTTATTTTATTCTTTATGTATAGAGATTTCCAGGAAAGGCTTGACACACTTCAAGCATCATGGGATTTGTCAGGTGATCCATGTCCATCTGTGAGAAATGAATGGCAAATACAGAAGTTGGATAGAGAAGTTGTTTCAGAATGGCTAGACATTGCTGGTAAATGAATTTCATTTATAACTAGTAACTTTATTTCAAAATTTTATTTCTCGTAATTAGATTAAATGATTAAATATTGAATTTTGAGACCAATGGACACAGAGGATCATTTGAGCTATTCTTTTCACTTGATGTCCATTATTGTCTTAACTTTTACAAAAAAATTCTCTGAAACTACTTGGTCAATTAGAACTCAAGTATTCCACAATCATCATTAGGGTAAAATTCAGAATTTTGTCTCTTATCTTAAAAATTACAATAGAAAGACAAAATAAGATTGGGCAGAAATATCAACTGTCAGACAACTTCTTAAGGGAGTTATTGGCCTTAATGGCAATTTCTGTCTTGGATTGAGGAAGCCAAAAAGTGAGACTTAGGTGTGCTGTTTCTGACAACAATTTGTTAAAGTTTGTGATTAGGTCAGTTGAAGGAGAACAACTAATGGTAAGTCTATGATATTTGATACACAGTTGTATAAGCATCAGCACATCTTAATTTCCAAGATATTGTTTGTCCTACCCCCTCAGTCATGGTCTATTGATCATGAAATTTTTGCATAGTTTATATTTTCAAGTTTGAAATTAGGTCAGTTTAAGGGGAACTATTTTTAATTATTCACTGATATTTGGTATGCTGTTGTATAAGTTGACAACTGGCCAAGTTATATCAAAGTACATTTAAAGTGAACCCTTTTTCCATTGTGAAATTTTGTCTTTAAATAGACAATATTTCATAGATGAATACCATGAAATTTTGTCCTGTTAAAGGGAGGTTATAATTTTTGTGTATTGAGACAATATTTCATAGACAGATTGTCATGAAATTTTGTCTTATGGAGGGGAGGTTACCAACATGTATTCATGTTAGACATTGATATTTTATTTGACTGATAATAACAAAAAAACATATTAATATGTCAGCTACATTGTACTCCTGTACCTCAGAAATGCCTTTCCAAAAGATTAATCAATCTAGTATTTACGAATACTTTAAGTTCATTCAATTTTAAACATAAATAAATGATTGTCAGTTCATTACGTATATTTATACAGTTTAATGTAGTACAATGAAACATACATTAGACAATTCTTTAATATATAATTAATCATTTATAAAGTACCTATGCAAGTTTGAAACTAGCTTATGTTAAAATAAATTTTAAGTTTGAAATATATAACATACTTACTTTACAAAACTATTTCAGTTATAAATCTAAAAATGAATGCTGCATGCTTGTGTACTATTTCTGTAATTTTGCAATAATTTGATTAAGAAATATATTTATGGACAATATTTCACAGTGAAATGTTGTCATGGACAGAATGAACTAATGTCATAATAGACATTATTTCATAGTGAAATATTGACCAGAAGGAGGTGACAAAATTTCATGGACAAGGACACTATTTCATAATGAAATATGAAATTTTGTCCAACGGACAATATTTCATGGGGGACAATATTTTATGTTACAAAAGGTCTTTCAATACAAGATCTCTTAAAAAATGAGAGACATGTTGAATTAAGAAGACAGAGCTAGATTTTTAGAGAAGAACAGATACTTCATATGTACTTTTTATTCTTTCAGATGCAGAAGATGCAAATTTAGATGGACTTAGTCTTAGAAGTGGAGAATTATATTATTCTTTATTGAGAGTGACAAATGCATTGAACTATACTTACATAATAAGGTCCAATGGAGTAACTGTTGAGGATGATCCACTTATTCCAGGCAGCGTGTTCGATGGATATATAACTGGATTTGATTTGAATGTTCAACCCTCTCCCCGTAAAATATCTGCTAACTGGGATGGTTTTGGTTTACTTGCTTCTGATGTATTTCAGGCAGATGTTGAAGGTATGCTGATTTCAGTATCAAAATAAAAGATATAGAACAGAACTAAAATAAAACATTGTAGTTCCAAATATAAAACATAGTATTACAAAGAGGAAACTGCTCAAATGCCCTTCCTTGAAAAAAATTTGTAAGGGTTCTCGCCTACTTTATGAAGCTTTTGAATGATTTAGGAATTTTAACTGCAGATTGTATGTAATGTTAACTGAAAGAAAACTACGTACATAATTAAGTAACATACTGAAATACAGGAAATATATTTTAACAAAATTCCTTCTAGATACTAGCTTTTGATCATAAACAAGCTTCTGTCCAAGTTTGATAGAAATCCAGGATAGTTTAAGAAAGTTATTAAAATTTTAAAAACTTTAACCACAGAGTGAATGTTATGTTAACTGGCAGAAAAACTAAGTTCATTTATAAGTAAAATAGGAAAAAAAGGATTTTTTTTTACAAAATTTACATCTGGATACCATCTTCTGATCATAAACAAGCTTTTGTCCTAGTTTGGTAGAAATCCAGAATAGTTTAAGAAAGTTATTAAAATTTTAAAAACTTTAACCACAGAGTGAATGTAATGTTAACTGGCAGAAAAACTAAGTACATTTATAAGTAAAACACAGATAAACAGGAGGTTTTTTTTACAAAATTTATTTCTGGATACTATCTTATGATCATTAACAAGCTTCTGTCCAAGTTTGGTAGAAATCCAGGATAGTTTAAGAAAGTTACTATCTTATGATCATTAACAAGCTTCTGTCCAAGTTTGGTAGAAATCCAGGATATTTTAAGAAAGTTATTAAAATTTCAAAAACTTTTACCACAGAGTGAATATTTGTGGACGCCGCTGACGACGATGTCAACAATGAAGGAATGTAGGATCGCTATATCTCGCTTTTTTGACAAAAGTCGAAGGCTCGACAAAAAAGGACCACTTTACTATTCTATACTGATGCATGTAACACTTAAAAATGATATGTGAATTATCATTGAATACGTTTGTACTTATTGTAAGTGATGCTCTCCACTGCAGTTTATTTAAAATTCTGACCCAAATGAAATTTGTTGTATGGAATTGAACTGTTCAACTGGTCAGAAATTTCAACAAACTGCTGTAGAAAACCACAATCAAGTTGTAAAAGTGCAAGGTGATTAATACAAGCATTCTAACAATCCTATAACACTTTAATTTTACTTTTTGAAATTGGTGGTAATTTAAATACATGCCAAAGCATGGAAACCAAGACATGAATGTTATATAGCTATCATGTCACCTAGCAATAAATGGCTTTAGTTCTTTAATGAAGAACTGCAATAAAGCATATTTGCATTGTTATAAATTGCTAGTATGTAAATAAAGGAGCTAAAATGCAGTAAAAAATGAAGGGTCTGTGTGCTTGTGTAGAGATGTAGGCCATTGAAAATTTGGCAGGAAATGATTCAACATTGGCATCTTTTTTCTTTCAAAAACAATGAAAAAAAACAAGGATTTTGTAAGATTTTCAAATATGGCTATTTAAAACTATATGTAACAAAATTATGAAAAAAAAAAATTGGGGATAAGTGGTCATCATTTTTTATGGCACTACATGGATAAAACAAAAGTGTTCCGAATATCTGGCAAAATTTCGAAAACAAGGAGCAAACATCCTTAAAGTACATGATTCTTTCTTATCCTATGCATAGTAAATATGTATTTATGCAACACAAGTCAGTGTTAGATATATACTTTGAATGATTATGACAGGTACTTAATTAACCTAAACTTTTTACATAAAATAAAGTCGAAATTTTAAAGATAGATTATAATATGCTATTAACTGTTAATATGTCATATTTTCTTGAAAGGTAACCAGGGTTATCAAGCTAATGATTCAAATACAGCAGACCAACCCAATGCTCAGGAAATAATGTACTATGAAGTAGCTGTTGGAACAGATAGAACATTTGCTAAAACCAGAGATAATATTGTATCATTTACCAATGTTGGTTTGAACAAATCTGTAACGTTTTATGATCTTAACCTAGCATCAGGAACGGCAATGTATTACTTCACTGTTAGAGCCTACAGCGTGTCATACTCCGTTGCCACGGTTACATCTAATGGTTTCCATGTTGGATATGATGGTGGTGTTCAAGGTAGGTTTATGGATAGAAATCAACACTTGTATTTTTTTGCTTTCTTTCAACTTTAAAGAATTTTTGTTAGTGACACTAGCAAAAATTCTTAAGTTGAAAGAAAGCAAAAAATTACAGACAGTTCAATAAATTTATAATTTTATCACATTTTATTTTAAAATTATATCACTAGCTAGTAGATATTAGTTTTGGTATTCAATGAACATGATTACATTGATTAATTAGGGCGGACGCCCTATAGTGATCAGTCTGTCTGTCCGTAACAAATTTTGTCTGCTCTATACGTTATGATTTCAAAGTTTATACTTGACATGTATATTAACCAACACCAGAGGGTGTGTCATAATGTATGTACAACTTCCTAGGTCAAAGGTCAAGGTCAAAAACTTTGGTTTTAGTTGACAACCCCTTGTCCTATGGTAAAGATCGTGTCCGCTCTATATCTTGAGAACCGTTATGATTTCAAAATTTATACTTGACATGTATATAAACCAACACCAGAGGGTGTGTCATAATTTATGTATAACTTCCTAGGTCAAAGGTCAAGGTCAAAAACTTTGGTTTCAGTTGACAACCCCATGTCCAATGATAAAGATACAAATTTTTTACCCCATATTATTCACAGCGGGGCCCACAGAGATGCCCTCATCTCAATGATATCTAGTTATTTTGATTTAGTTTGAAATTTTATACAAATTTGGCTTTCATCATAAGTTAATATTCATAAAGTATCAAAACTAAAGTAGTTTTTTGGCTACAATCTCATCAAGGGCAAAAACCCAGAGATGAGATATAACAGAGTAACTGGAGTTGAATGACCATTGATAATCTTTTTATCGCTATTATTTACTTACTTTTTTGTGATGTTTACTTCATTTAAAGTATCACTGTTGTAAATATGTTTAAGTTCATCTGCTTCTTATGCAAGACCCTCAAGTTTAAGCTGGACAATCCTGCTACAAACTCATAAATTTTCTTTTTTTTAATGAAGTTCATTTATATTGTCCGTTTCAAATTCTTGTGTTAAATTTTCTATTCAGAGCAAACTGATTTTATTTTAAATGCTTAGTTTGTAATTACTTCCATCATTTACACAAAGAAAGTCTCTTCTACATGTTTTTGTGAGAGAAAAACATTGATTTTTATCATTTTTTAAATAGATTTTTGCTACACAAATATAGAGACCATGACTGGTTTATTTTGTAAAAAACCTTCCTGTACATAATATATCTGTTCAAAATCATTGAGGTTTATAAAATTGACATTTGTGTGATTTTTTTTAATAAAATAATTTGAGCAAGTTGTAATCTTACGCTATTTTTCTGTTACCATAGATGGATCCATCATCATGGGTGACTATGTTAACAATGCTACCTATGTAGACATACAGTTTGAAGATTTTACATCTAAGCTGGAAATAATGATGTATTATGTGGGTCTATCCAACAACACAGAAGCTGTAGGAACAGACTGTAAACAATATGTAAGACAAGTTTATATTCAAGTTTGGGAAAAGGACAGCACATGTCATTAATGTTTAAGATGAGCTATACTACATTTTGAATTTTTTAAATCCTAGACAGATGATTTTGTTGTTCAGATTTTGATCTTTAAATAACTTCATTCCAAATCAGTTCAACTTGTTCTCTAATCCTTAATTTTTATTTTGAGTATGTATTGGGTGGCTTTGCTTAAAATGAGTTTGGATTAAGGTTGATATTAAAATTTCTTCAAATTTACTGAATTTCAAAGTAAATAACTCATCATCATTATGAATCATTGTTTGTGACAGTTCAATAAATTGAAAATTGTATTGGTCATACAATTTTATCACATTTTATTTTATAATTATATCACTAGCTAGTTGATATTAGTTTTGGTATTCAGTGAACATGATTATATTGATTAATTAGCGCCCGAATGGCGGACGCCTATAGTGATTAGTCTGTCCATCCGTCCGTAACAAATTGTGTCCGCTCTATACGTTATGATTTCAAAGTTTATACTTGACATGTATATTAACCAACACCAGAGGGTGTGTCATAATGTATGTACAACTTCCTAGGTCAAAGGTCAAGGTCAAAAACTTTGGTTTTAGTTGACAACCCCATGTCCTATGGTAAAGATTGTGTCCGCTCTATATCTTGAGAACCGTTATGATTTCAAAATTTATACTTGACATGTATATAAACCAACACCAGAGGGTGTGTCATAATTTATGTACAACTTCCTAGGTCAAAGGTCAAGGTCAAAAACTTTGGTTTCAGTTGACAACCCCATGTCCAACGATTATACGACTGCAAAAAAATTTTGCGGTCGTTTATTGGTATGACGTCAGCGTCGTCGTCGTCCGAAGACACATTGGTTTTTGCACTCTAACTTAAATTTAGGTGAATGGATCTCTATGAAATTTTACCATAAGGTTCAATACCACAAAAGGAAGGTGGGGATTGATTTTGGGCGTTATGGTACCAACAGTTAGGGAATTAGGGGCCAAAAATAAGCATTTTTGTAACTTCCAGACATAACTTGTGTGTAAGTGTATGGATCTCTCTGAAATTGTACCACAAGGTTCCATATCACAAAGGGAATGCTGGGAATGATTTTGGGGGTAATTGCCTGAAAATTTTAGGAATTAGGGGCCAAAAAAGGGCAAAAAACAAGCATTTTTCTAGTTTCATGACAATAACTTGTGTGTAAGTGTATGGATCTTTCTGAAATTGTACTACAAGGTTCCATATCACAAAGGAAAAGCTGGAATTGAGTTTGGGGGTAATTGTCCAAAACGTTTAGGAATAAGGGGCCAAAAGGGCCAAAATAAGCATTTTTCTAGTTTCCAGACAATAACTTGTGTTCAAGTTTATGGATCTCTCTGAAATTGTACTGCAAGGTACCATACCACAAAGAAAAGCTTGGGATTGATTTTGGGGGTAATTGCCTCAAAATTTTAGGAATTAGAGGCGGAAAAGGGGCCAAAATCAAGCATTTTTCTAGTTTCAGGACAATAACTTGTGTGTAAGTGTATGGATCTTTATGAAATTGTACTACAAGGTTCCATATCACAAAGGGAAAGCTGGGTTTGAGTTTGGGGGTATTTGCCCAAAATGTTTAGGAATTTGGGGCCAAAAAGGGGCCAAAAAACAAGCATTTTTCTAGTTTCCAGACAATAATTTGTGTTCAAGTGTATGGATCTCTCTGAAATTGTACTGCAAGGTATCATACCACAAAGGGAAGGCTGGATTGAGTTTGGGGGTGATGAATCATAAGGGGGTTCAAAAATTGTGGGGGTTTTACATGTTGTGTCCATACTTGCCCCAACTGTTCAGGGTTTGACCTCTGCAGTCGTATCAAGCTGCGACCAGCGGAGCATTTTATTTGAAGATTTTACATCTAAGCTGGAAATAATGATGCATTATGTGGGTCTATCCAACAACACAGGAGCTGTAGGAACAGACTGTAAACAATATGTAAGACATGTTTATATTCAAGTTTGGGAAAAGGACAGCACATGTCATTAATGTTAAAGATGAGCTTTACTACATTTTGAATTTTTAAATCCTAGACAGATGATTTTGTTTTTCAGATTTTGATCTTTAAATAACTTCATTCCAAATCAGTTCAACTTGTTCTCAAACCCTTAATTTTTATTTTGAGTATGTATTGGTGGCTTTGCTTAAAATTAGTTTGGATTAAGGTAGATATTGAAATTTCTTCAAATTTACTGATTCAAATTTACTGAATTTCAAAGTAAATAACTCATCATCATTATGAATCATTGTTTGTGGTATCTGGCTGATTTATTATCCCAGATAAGAAGAGATAAAATTGAAAACAAGTAATGCCCTTTGGAGCTCCAAATTTGTCAACATCTATTTTCAATGTTCAACAGACTGAAAGAAAACAATGGGGAATCTATATGTTGACCATGCAATACAAGGGGGAACAGGTAGCACATAAATAATCAGTAGAAGGGTCAACTATAAAAAGTTCAATTTAGAAATATTCAACAACTGCTGAATATGTGTAAAGTTGACTTAATATGATTAAAAGGACAATTTTATAGACTCGAAACGATTTAGAACTTATAATATGTTTTCCTGTTGATTTCTTGTTTATACTCAGTCTTTGGGTTGCTGTCTCATTGGCAAATACCCACCATCTTCTTTTATTCCTACAAAGAATTATCACATTGAACAAACATATGAGGAAACCAGAGACTAAAACATACATTACAACCATAGTCAATATATTTTCTCATTTCAGCCAAAATTTCTTTCTCCCAACACTTTTCTGTCAAATCTTGCTATATATTTTCACATTAAAATATGTATTATATCAATTTGCACTTGATTCTGGTTCTTCTACAGCTGTTGCTTAAATTTCTGACCAATTGAATAGTCTGATTGGATATAAACAAATTTCAACACAGTCAGAATTTTTATTGAACTACAATAGGTGGACAGCAACAGTTAAATCAAGTCACTGTAAATACTTTAATATTTTTTTGTTTTCTTCTTTAGATGGATGGAAAAAGTGATATCAATGAGAAAAATGCATTTAATGTTGTACCACTGCTTAACATAAACAAAAATACATTCTACAGTCTTACATCATTACACTTGCAACTTGGAGGAACCTACTATGCTTGGGTTATAGGTAAGATCTGGATAAAAAAAAAACAAAAAATCTGTGTATATTTGTCTGAAATACAATACAAATAACCAAAAACAACCAGAGTTTACTACTACTGTGTATGTTATTTCAAATTCTTATTTTATCAAAATATATATTATTAAATTTAATGCCTTACTCGGATGAAGTTTAAGTTTATTAAATTGATTGAATGATTCTACACTATTGGCTATTTCATTGTGGTCAACTTGTTAGTGCTGCATTCCAAGGGTTGTAGGACGAGAGTCAAAAACTCTTACCAGTTGACAATACTGGATTGACTCTAAGATGGCTGTAATTGTTTTTTTAAACTGAAAAAAGCATGTCTAGAAATTATGAAAATTAGGGAAACAAACAGGAACTGATGCAATAGTCAATATCAGTTCCTTTGAACAGTATTTCTAGAGCCACCAAATTCTGATTTCAAATTAAAGATTCAAGATTCAAGATTTAGTTGGGATACAACAATATATGGCTCTCTACTGCAGGCTATTTTTTACCTTACGACTTCCTTTGAAACCAACCTTCAGCACAAACAACCAATCACTAGGAAGTAGAATGAAATTTTGAGAGCTTAGATATATATTATCTTCATTTTATTTTACATAAACTTTTAAATCCACTTGACTGATTTGATGATGTTCCTGATTTTTCAACCCATTTTGGATGCTTGTCATAAGCCATGTGAAAACAATATGTTGAGCTTGGATATATAATTATCTACCCTTGCTACTGTATTGCTCCCTTAATTATTTATTTCATTTGTATCAATTTATTGGTTACACAAGGTTTAATATAGATTTCATTTCAGAAATCTAATTTTTAAATTGTTCAAGTAGGCTATAAATTAAAGAAGATATTTAATGAAGTTAAATATAATTACAGACTATTGCCAATTATACAATTCATTGTTTTCTATATTACAGCTACAGATGAATCAGGAGACTGTGGAATGATTTATCACAAATTCACAGTGGATACAACACCTCCATTGTATGGTGCTTTGACTGCTGGACCATTTTATAACATGGTATTATACTTTAAATAAAAGCTGTTCCTTTATTTTTCTCTTATTTTTTATGAAAAATGCATTTGATATGACAAATACAATAAAGGGCAAATATATATAGAATAAGCAAGAGTATATAGTTGTGGTCAAGCCTAAAATTAACAAACATTATGTTTTAAACTTTATCAATCTATAACCTTTCTTATATATTTTTTGACTATTCTTATTGCCAGTTTCATATAATTAAAACTAGACTACAGTTTGACATATACCATTAAACAGATATATTTCTAATTTGGTTTAAATAACTTTTGTATTGTACTTGTTACAAATTAAAAAATAAAATTGGAGGTAAAAGTACAATTAGCAGATAGGAAATCCTCTTTGAACATATAATCTTTGTTGACTAGAAAAGGTTCAACTAACTTATGGTGTAGTATTCTAGTCACATGCATAATGTTATGAATGTATTATTCAACAAAGTTGTGCTGTGGTTGCTGATATTTAAAAAGAAAAAAATACATAATTTCTGTATGGTTTATCATTAGGGGTTGGTATACACCTCGGACAATTCAGCTATTAGAGTCCAGTGGACAGATTACAGTGATCCTGAGTCGGGTGTAGCAACATATGAAGTTTCATTATGGAAGAACACCTCATGTGATTCCAGTGCAGAAGAGATAGTGTTAGTTGATTGGATAGAACTGACCGGCAACTATACAGAGTACAGCTTTGTTAATTTAAATCTTACGGTATGTATATTATTTTAAAAACAATTTATATTATCTAACTGAAAAATTAAAGGAACGTATAATTATCCCTTTGTATGACAAAATGAATAGAATTCAAGTTTGCTTCTGCTATGACATATTTTAGTGAATACTGTTATCTAAATCATTTTTGCCAGGGATTTATCTATGGGGTAAGAATGAAAAGAAGCTAGCATTATCCTTTAACTTCACATTCTGCTATATACTGTAAATTCAGAAATTATTGTGATGTTTTTATTATTGCGAAAAATGCGACAGGGTTATAATCGCAATAATTATAACTCGCATTTTTGAAATTTTTTATATGAATCAAACAAGATTTTTCTGAATATCACTAAAATCAAAACCACATTTTAGTCTAAAATGACAAAATCGCAATAATAAATGCACGCAATAATTTCTAAATTTACAGTATACGGTACAGAGTGTAGATCATTCAGTTAAAAAGATGCTATTATCTAACAAAATAATTTAAAATTTGGTGAGTATGTTAATGCATCTATCCCATTGAAATAAAGGATACAAAAGATATCGTTATGTCTGCCTCATATCTTTACTTACATCTAGAAATTTACAATGAGGATTGGTTGATAACAAAACTTCACAACAAAAATATGATTTCAGCTTCTGAATTGGGATCTTTCCAATGCTATGTAGCAACATTACAGCAGAGCCTGCACATGGAGTAACCTATTTATCTCCCATGTCATTTGATATGGTATTCCAGAGCATGAATATCGTTTCAAAATAGAATTTTTTGACAAAGGGTTTGCTGCTTTACATATCTTTTAGTGTGTCAGCTTATTTATAGACCATGATTGACGTTTTTTTGCAGAAATTATATTTTAAACAAACGGTTAAAAGCTAAAATGGTTAGCAAAATTAAGATTTACAAATAAGTCAACATGATGCAAATCTTCAGTCTACTGCTATAGCCCTTGAACGATGATTTTTACATTTTCTTCAGAAACTATACTTTAAAGAGAGAAACTTTAAATATTAAAAATGAAATCTAGGAGTTGGAACCTCTAAATCACAATGTTAACCATTTTTTCATTGTTGGTTATTATCTTGAAAACTAATGGAAGACAGATACAAATTTTGACCCACACAGTTTTCATATAACATAAATGTTTCTAATGCATTGTATCATATCTCATATGACCAATAAAGGCTCCTTGAAGCATCTTGTTATAAATCTTAAAGATCAATGGTTCGTTTTCTTCTTCAGTTATTATTTCTGCTGGTTGACTCAGCTTTACACATGCAGACTTGAGAAGTTTGAAGTCAATAGCTTGTAGTTCAGTAGTTGTCCTTGGTTCATGTCTGAGTTATTTGTTTTTGGTAAATTGTTTTGTTATAAATAAAGTGGTTAGTTTCCTCAACTGAATTGTTTCACATTTTTCATGTCAGGGCCTTTTATAGCTCACTATATGGTATAGTTTTCTCTCATTGTTGAAGGCCATACAGTTACTTATAATTGCTTACATCCACTTCATTTGAATTTTGGTGGATAGTTGTTTCATTGGCAATCATACCACATCTCTTTATTTTTATGTTAAGATATACTCAGTTTAGTCAGATCATCCCATTATAAATGTTTTGAAATATTTATATGAGCTATTCCAAGTGGCTAATTATTCATATCAATAAAAACCAATTTGGGTCGACTCGGATACATGATCTAATTCAGCTTAAGTATATAGCGAACGATTTGGTGTTTTAAAATGATACTGCAATAGCCTATATATTTGTTTAGCTGATATCAGATTAGGTGGAATTTACTGTATAGGGATAGTGTAATATATGGTGCACTCAGTTGACATTTATTCTTTCAGATGAACATTCCATATACAGTTCAAATAAAAGTCACAAATGAAGCAGGACTTTCAATTATTGAGAAATCCTCACCAGTTTTATATGACTCTTCCAAACCTGTATCAGGTACTTTAATTGATGGTCCAGACTTTACAACACCACAAGTTTGGTTTAGTTCTACACAGACTATTACAGGTATGTACTTTGTTTCTATTAAAAGAGTTACTTAAATAGTTCTTTAGGTTCATTGACTTTGAGTTTTTGGAAAGTTTGCTATAGCTTGCTATAGCAAAACTTTCCTAAGGCATCGGCCTCAAACCGAAGTGACAGACTATCTTATTTTAGAATGTGTGTTCTACTCCTAGATAATGTAGTACTGGTGTTTGACAACTAATTCTAGGAAGATGCTTTTGAAATTTTGAGTTACTTCTATTTTGATAACAGATTAGCTTACAGTTTGAATTAAAATGTACTGAATGTTCATCGATAATTCAAATAATTCAACTTCATTTTGAAAATGGCTATCACAAACACTACTCGGATCTGTGCGCGAAAGTAAAATCAATACACATCTACACGAGACAGCAGTTTCTACGTTATGCTTTTATCGGTATTCCCCAGACATGCGTGAGATCCATATTAACGGGAGTACTATAATCCCGGTTTCAGGGTTTCCTCCGTCCTCTGGTTGAAGAGAAAATAAATACCGTGTTTAAAATATTTCATAAATGTAACATTTTCGACGTTACTCGATTCTAATAAACAATGTTTATTAAAGACGCAAAGCCGAGTGTATCAAAAGTATCCGTTTCAATAATTCTCGGCCCACTAATACTTTGCTTTACTATATTAGCAGATTGCTTTTCAGAATAATCGGACTATAACAAAATTAATAAATGTTATATATTAAGTTACAACAAACAAAGTTTGAGATTATCTGTATGCCCTACTATTTTAATTTTTTCAAATTGAGGTCTATTTAAGAGGAATTTAATATAGCCAACAGAAGGAGTGGACTTTAACTGAGAACTTAAGGGATTTTATTTTGTTTTATTTAAAATATGAAGTGAACAAATTTTGACCACAGTTTATATAACATTGTTTCATAATGATTCATCAGGTATCATAAACCAAATCAATAAATAAGCGATGTCCCTTGGATCAGCACCTCTGTTTGAGAACTTGTAAAGTTGAGATTCTCTTAAACCATATATATCTTGTATGGTTTGAATCAAACTAGTTCAGATGCCTTGTTATTCTAGGATGTCCTGGTATTTTTACATAATATCCTCAATCCTGTTTGAGAACTTGTAGTCGCTTTTCCACCAAACCATATATATTCTTGTACAGGACTAAACAATCAAATAAAATAAAGATGATTCTGGTCACTCCCACCCCTTCCTGTTTAAGAACTTGTTACTGTCGAGATCCCACCCTAAACCATATATATAATCTTGTTTGGGACAATAAAACAAATCAAATGAAATATAGAGGAAGTCCACAGGGTCACCCCACCCCTTTTTGAAAACTTGTAAATGGTCGAGATCCACCCTAAACCATATCTATTCTTGTATGGGACAATAAAACAAATCAAATGAAATATAGGAGTCCTTGTCATGCCCACCATCCTGTTTTTAGAACTTTTAAATGGTCAAGATCCCACCGAAGCCATATATATTCTTGATGGACAATAAACAAATCAAATGAAAAAAAGCGATTCTGGGGTCAAACCCACCCCTTCTGGGAATGACTAATTATGGAAGCTTTGTTTGGGAGACTTCAAACGCATCATGTTACAATTATTTCTTGTATTGATGTCTTTTTTAAAGTCGGAAAAGTTAAACACCCAATCTACACATTTACAACCTATTTGAAATATTACATCAACGTTTTAAACTTTCTAGGTGCTATCCAGCACTTTGATTTGGCATACTTTTATGTTACAGTATTGTCACTTTGATTTCAACATTTGCATAACACTATCAAAATTTCAATCAAGTAAGACATATTTCTGGATTTACCTTCAAACTGAATATTTGAAAGCCAAGGATGTTAAAGGACCAAAAATATTAAAAGAGCTATAAACCAAAAAGTACCTAAAAAAATAGCCAACTTTGCCTGGGGGAGTTTAAACCTTAGTTTCTGTGTAATTTCAAAATGTATAAATGGACAAATTTAGGCAGTTTGTTATTCATCATAGCTGATGATACCCTCTGGGACTGTTAGTCTACCAGCAGAGGTATCAACTCAGCGCTGTAAAAAAAATGAAAACAACACGTTATACGTGTCCCAGTCAAGACTCATTTGCAGACTATATTTCTGCTTATTGTTTTAGGTTCATTTTTGCACTTAGCTAATCCAGTTGGCTCAGCATGTCCAGCAAGACTTATTTCAATGATCAATGATCCTGACTGGAAAAAGTTGCAACAGATTGGTCTTAAAGATCCAACTGGAAAGAAATGGTCTCTTAAGTATCAACTAGAGAACATCTTTAGAAATATTTATGATGATACAGTTTCAATAAAGCTTGCAAGAGACCATAAAAAACAGCAGATGCTGACTGGAGCTTATTACAGACCTGCTAGTTTATTAAATGGAGGCACATATCATGTAAGGCCTTGTTAATTTAAGGGATTGACTGTGTACTGTTTTAAGGCGTTTTTTTTTTTTAGGTCACCTGGCCACAATTTGAGGTTTTGCCATTACTTGCATGCATTGGCATCTTTCTTTAAATATTTTTTTTAATCTTTTCCTCTGAAACTTCTAGGACAAATGCTTCTCAATTTTACCTGAAAGTTTCTTATGGTATCTAGCTTTAAAACTATATCCAGGGATTTGATCAATCAACAAGCAGGACCACTTTTGCTAAAAATACAGTTCTTGGCTAATATCTCAATAAGTAAAGCAGTAAGAGCATTCTAACATAGGTAAAAATTATCAGCTGTTTTATGTCTATATCCTGCCTAAATTTCAGGGATTTGTACAACCCCATTTTTGAGTTACTGTTACTGTCCCTGAAATGTCTTTTTTTTTTTAGTAAACCTCAATGTTTTTGGCTTATTTCTCAAAAACTTGAGCAGTGAGAACAAATCTGATGAAGTATAGAATTGATTTGAAAGTCAAGGTCTAGAAGAATTTTCAGAAATTGTCAACAAACTCCCTATAGGCTTGGGATTCAGACTCTGGGGAGCCTCTTGTTGTATAATGTCAGATAGTTGTATGTCAAAAGCCATAAAACTTTAAAAGTCTTGAATTTATAGTCTATGTGACTTGCCCTATATGTTGAATTAATTTTCAAAAATGTGAAGTGAACTTTTGTTTAAAATGTTGCACATGTATAAATATGCACAAAATCTCAAAAGTAAAGCGTGTCAAATAAACAGAGTGTGGCCATAAGTATTCGTCACTTGAGATTTTTCCCTATATATTTCATATAAAACTACATTTTTTCTAAAAAATATTTTGGGGTCAGTTCTGGTTTGATTTTAAGCAGCTTGGTACCAATAGAAGCAGAATTATCACAGGTTTATTTGTTTATTTGGTTGTAACTTATGCAGAGTATAAGTGTTGTTTATTCAGAAGGAATGGTTTCTTCCATGAGATGGGGCAGTTGATTCCATTATAAGGGCAAAGGTCATGCCTAATTTGGTCTGTCTGATATCAGGGATTAGGTTCTCATTAAATTGCAGGCTGCCAGCTTCTCACTTTTGATTTTGCTGTTGAATACAAAGGACGTTTACTCTATAGGAATAAGTTTTCAATTTCACCCACCATCCACCCCAATCTACCACCTTCAATATTTCACTGAATGTGGGAACAGTTCTCAGCAACCCAGTGGTGTTTTATAAATAAATGACCATGACGAAATTCACCACTGGTTAATTTCTCTTTATCCCAAGTAATTAACTACTTTTCATCTCTCCACCGTCAATTCAACCCCTTTTCGTAGCACCCTGCTACGAGATGAAGCATCGCTTCATCCCCTTTTGGAACCCTCTGCGTTCCAGTTGATTGGCGGAGTGTCCATGTCCACGGGGCTTGGCTACCCACTATACCAAGTGTCGTCGACAGGGCCTGGAGCAAAATTTTCCCAGCTGAGATACTGACTCCCAAAGGGCAAACTTATATTATATAATAAAAGTGAAACTTTATCAAGCCTTTGTTATCAACAGCCTTATCAATTTGTCGAAGTACTTGCGTCAGGTTTAGTCATTTGTCTGGTTCTGGTTTTTATATGGTCAGTAATTGTGGTTCTTCATCTTAAAGACAAGTTGAGAGACTGTAGCGTTTGGTCCCATGTTGTATATACATGTACATGTTTATGTTGAGTATAATTTGGCACCAGCTATTCCAGGGTTAAAGAGCAACACTTGAAGAAACTACCATATAAGAGGATCTCCAAATTTAAGTAAGAGGTCTTGAGGTAATCATAAAGCACAGTAGTATCCAGGATCACATACAATGTGTTAGGGGCGTCACTTGGCATTCGTCGTCTCCTATGTGCTTACATGTCATGTAGGTCTCAAGTCATCACTTGGCATCCGTCTATCAATATTACTTAAGCTGTCATTTTCCTCCAGGACGAAAGTATAAGTTGTATTTTTGTTGTGGATCATTTTCATTTTCTCACGAGATAAACACAAATATTATTTTCTGTTCCGAAATTTGCTATATATTTTAACCAAATTAAATTGTAAAATTTTATTATCTGTGTTCACATCAAGAGAAAACAAAAACAACTGAAAACAAAACTATGGCCAAATAAACAAATATTCTTTAGACAATTCTCTGTCTTTTAACGCCTTGTTTATAAATATCCGACCATAAATTCCTTCAAAATATTTTTTTGAATAAATGTGTTTTTATATGAAATATATAGCTAATAAATGCAGGTGACTTATACTTTTAGCCAGGAACTGTATGTATCATGAATGTTGACAATTAAAAGAGTAAATCAACAAAAAAAAAAAAGGAAAAATGGAAAAATTTCGAAGTTTTTATATACATTTGGACTAAGATACATCTGGCCCCCAAAAATTAGGTCCATTATTTCCTGATGAAAAGTGATTCAAACTGATGAAAACCATGTAATTAAGAAAATGAGATAGAGTGATTTTGTAGAACTTTTTGAAATGGGCCAAAATTAGAGGCTTTGATAAAATTTGGACAAAATCTTCTAGATTTCAATCAAATTTAGATTTAGGAAACATACAATGTAAGGCGTAGGTTATGGACAAACTAAATACTGTGAATACATTTATTTTCCTAGGTACCAATTTTCAGTGATTATGGAAAATTATATTTTTGTGTATATTTGAATTTGTGGTTTTGCATATAGCAAATTTGAACTTAGTTATAAATTATACCACCAGTATACAATTCAGTTTTTGTCGAGCCTGTGACTTTTGTCGCATAAGCGAGACATAGCAATCCTACATTCCGTCAGCAGCGGCAGCGTCCACAAATATTCACTCTGTGGTTAAAGTTTTTGAAATTTTAATAACTTTCTTAAACTATAATGGATTTCTACCAAACTTAGACAGAAGCTTGTTTATGATCATAAGATAGTTTCCAGAAGTAAATTTTGGAAAAAAAAAAACCCTGTTTATCCGTATTTTACTTATAAATGGACTTAGTTTTTCTGCCAGTTAACATTACATTCACTCTGTGGTTAAAGTTTTTAAAATTTTAATTACTTTCTTAAACTATCCTGGATTTGTACCAAACTTGGACAGAAGCTTGTTTATGATCAAAAGCTAGTAACTAGAAGGATTTTGTAAAATTTATTTCCTGTTTTTCTGTATATTACTTATAAATGGAGACTTATTGTTTGCTCAGTTCTTATTATTTTTCTTCTTGAGGTCTATTTAGGGTATTTTGAGGGCCAACAGAAGGAGGATTTACTGTAGAACCCTATGGGATTTATTTTTTTAATTTTCAAATGACTATAACTTGAAAACAGTAAGTGATATACACATGTGGTTTTCAGTAATGATCACAGGATCATAAAACAAATCAAATGAAATATAGCGGAGTCCCTCTGGATCAGCCCCCTTCCTGTTTGAGAACTTGTAAACGGTTGAGATCCCCACCTCTAAACCATATATATTCTTGTATGGGACAATAAAACAAGTCAAATGAAATATAGGGGAGTCCTGGGTGTCACCCCACCCCATCCTGTTTTGAGAACTTGTAAACGATCAAGATCCCACCCGAAACCATATATATTCTTGTACAGGACAATAAAACAAATCAAATAAAATAAAGATGATTCCCTGGGGTCACTCCCACCCCTTCCTGTTTAAGAACTTGTAAACTGTCGAGATCCCCACCCCTAAACCATATATATAATCTTGTTTGGGACAATAAAACAAATCAAATGAAATATAGAGGAAGTCCACAGGGTCACCCCACCCCTTCTTTTGAAAACTTGTAAATGGTCGAGATCCCACCCTAAACCATATATATTCTTGTATGGGACAATAAAACAAATCAAATGAAATATAGGGGGACTCCCTGGGTGTCACTCCCACCCCATCCTGTTTTGAGAACTTTTAAATGGTCAAGATCCCCACCCCAAAACCATATATATATTCTTGAATGGGACAATAAAACAAATCAAATGAAATAAAAGGTGAATCCCCTGGGGTCACTCCCACCCCCTTCTTGGGAATGACTAATTATGGGAGCTTTGTTTGGGAGACTTCGTAACAGCATCATGTTACAATTATTTCTTGTATTAAGTAATTTTTTTAAAAGTCGGAATAAAAGTTAAACACCCAATCTACACATTTACAACCTATTTGAAATATTACACATCTACCGTTGCAAACTTTCCACAGGTGCTATCCAGCACTTTGATTTGCATACTCTTTATGTTACAGTATTGTCATTTTGATTTCAACATTTGCATAACACTATCAAAATTTCAATCAAGTAAGACATATTTCTAGATTTACCTTCAAACTGAATATTTGAAAGCCAAGGATGTTAAAGGACCGAAAATGTTAAAAGAGCTATAAACCAAAAGTACCTAAAAAATAGCCAACGTTGCCTGGGAAGTTTAAACCTTAGTTTCTGTGTAATTTCAAAATGTATAAATGGACAAATTTAGACAGTTTGTTATTCATCATAGCTGATGATACCCTCTGGGACTGTTAGTCTACCAGCAGAGGTATCAACTCAGCGCTGTAAAAAAAATGAAAACAACACGTTATACGTGTCCCAGTCAAGACTCATTTGCAGACTATATTTCTGCTTATTGTTTTAGGTTCATTTTTGCACTTAGCTAATCCAGTTGGCTCAGCATGTCCAGCAAGACTTATTTCAATGATCAATGATCCTGACTGGAAAAAGTTGCAACAGATTGGTCTTAAAGATCCAACTGGAAAGAAATGGTCTCTTAAGTATCAACTAGAGAACATCTTTAGAAATATTTATGATGATACAGTTTCAATAAAGCTTGCAAGAGACCATAAAAAACAGCAGATGCTGACTGGAGCTTATTACAGACCTGCTAGTTTATTAAATGGAGGCACATATCATGTAAGGCCTTGTTAATTTAAGGGATTGACTGTGTACTGTTTTGAGGCTGTTTTTTTTAGGTCACCTGGCCACAATTTGAGGTTTTGCCATTACTTGCATGCATTGGCATCTTTCTTTAAATATTTTTTAATCTTTTCCTCTGAAACTTCTAGGACAAATGCTTCTCAATTTTACCTGAAAGTTTCTTATGGTATCTAGCTTTAAAACTATATCCAGGGATTTGATCAATGGACAAGCAGGACCACTTTTGCTAAAAATACAGTCCTTGGCTAATATCTCAATAAGTAAAGCAGTAAGAGCAATCTAACATAGGTAAAAATTATCAGCTGTTTTATGTCTAAATCCTGCCTAAATTTCAGGGATTTGTAGAACCCCATTTTTGAGTTACTGTCCCTGAAATGTCTTTTTTTTTTAGTAAACTTCAATGTTTTTGGCTTATTTCTCAAAAACTTGAGCAGTGAGAACAAATCTGATGAAGTATAGAATTGATTTGAAAGTCAAGGTCTAGAAGAATTTTCAGAAATTGTCAACAAACTCCCTATAGGCTTGGGATTCAGACTCTGGGGAGCCTCTTGTTGTATAATGTCAGATAGTTGTATGTCAAAAAGCCATAAAACTTTAAAAGTCTTGAAAGGATAGTCTATGTGACTTGCCCTATATGTTGAATTAATTTTCAAAAATGTGAAGTGAACTTTTGTTTAAAATGTTGCACATGTATAAATATGCACAAAATCTCAAAAGTAAAGCGTGTCAAATAAACAGAGTGTGGCCATAAGTATTCGTCACTTGGGATATTTCACTATATATTTCATATAAAACTACATTTTTCAAAAAATATTTTGGGGTCAGTTCTGGTTTGATTTTAAGCAACTTGGTACCAATAGAAGCAGAATTGTCACAGGTTTATTTGTTTATTTGGTTGTATTTTTGTTGTGGATCATTTTCATTTTCTCACGAGATAAACACAAATATTATTTTCTGTTCAGAAATTTGCTATATATTCAACCAAATTAAATTGTAAAATTTTATTATCTGTGTTCACATCAAAATAAAACAAAACAACTGAAAACAAAACTATGACCAAATAAACAAATATTCTTTAGACAATTCTCTGTCTTTTAACGCCTTGTTTATAAACATCCAACCATAAATTCCTTCAAAATATTTTTTGAATAAATGTGTTTTTATATGAAATATATAGCTAATAAATGCAGGTGACTTATACTTTTAGCCAGGAACTGTATGTATCATGAATGTTGACAATTAAAAGAGTAAATCAGCAAAAAATTGGAAAAGTGGAAAAATTTCAAGTTTTTATATACATTTGGACTAAGATACATCTGGCCCCAAAATTAGGTCCATTATTTCCTGATGAAAAGTGATTCAAATTGATGAAAACCATATAATTAAGAAAATGAGATAGAGTGATTTTGTAGAACTTTTGAAATGGGCCAAAATTAGAGGCTTTGATAAAATTTGGACAAAATCTTCTAGATTTCAATTAAATTTAGATTTAGGAAACATACAATGTAAGTAAGGCGAGGTTATCGACAAACTAGATACTGTGAATACATTTATTTTCCTAGGTACCAATTTTCAGTGATTATGGAAAATTGTATTTTTGTGTATATTTGAATTTGTGGTTTTGCCTATAGCAAATTTGAACTTAGTTATAAATTATACCACCAGTATACAATTCAGTTTTGTCGAGCCTGTGACTTTTGTGCAAAAGCGAGACATAGCGATCCTACATTCCGTCGTCGGCAGCAGCGGCGTCCACAAATATTCACTCTGTGGTTAAAGTTTTTGAAATTTTAATAACTTTCTTAAACTATAATGGATTTCTACCAAACTTGGACAGAAGCTTGTTTATGATCATAAGATAGTATCCAGAAGTAAATTTTGTAAAAAAAAATCCTGTTTATCCGTATTTTACTTATAAATGGACTTAGTTTTTCTGCCAGTTAACATTACATTCACTCTGTGGTTAAAGTTTTAAAATTTTAATAACTTTCTTAAACTATCCTAGATTTGTACCAAACTTGGACAGAAGCTTGTTTATGATCAAAAGGTAGTATCTAGAAGGAAATTTTGTAAAATTTATTTCTTGTTTTCCGTATATTACTTATAAAGGGACTTAGTTTTTCTTCCAGTTAACATTACATACAGTCTGCAGTTAAAGTTTTTAAAACATTTATTAGATTCATAAACCATCCTGGATTTTTACTAAACTTGGGTAGAAGCTTCTTACAATCAAAAGATAGTATCTAGAGGAAAATTTTTAATAATTTTTCCCCCATTTTTGTTGAGCCTGTGACTAACAGCAAAAGTAGGCGAGACACTGGGTTCCGTGGAACCCTTACGAATTTTGTTAATTATAATATCAAACATGATGAAAGAAGATCTTTTATGTTTGTCAATGCATAAACTATATGTTTTCAATTTTAAAACCCTATAGAAGTTGGTCTTTTTTTCATTGAAATTTGTCATTATTGTACATTAATTTTCAACAGTAGAAACATTTTGACACTGTATTAACTACTGTGTATCATCGCCACACATTATTTCAACATATTACAGAATGATTTTATATATGGTGTGGAACATTATTATGATTAGATGTAAATGATTTTCAAATCCAATATTATTTTTTTTCTTTCTGCTGGGTTAACCTTCACAATCTTTCTTAATATTTATTTTGCTCTTTCAGATTTCAGTGAAACCAGCGAAAGGTAATGGAATTGCTTTAACAGAAATTTTGTTTTGGGATGGACCAGATACTGATATTGCTTCTTATGAATATGAAGAAGACGTTGACTGGGCTTCATCTGTATGCCAGTGTTGTTTGTTGGATCCAGTACCGGAGGTATAGACAGGAATGGGAAATACTTGATATCTTACACTTTTTTTTATCAAATATTATAGATTTTTATATTTGACTGCAAGATGTCTTCAAAAGTTCATTGTAGATATTAAAGAGATAAAATTAATGCTTTCAACCATTGGTTTAACACAACCATAAAACACATAGATTCCTTGGTAAAAATAATCAAAAATATAAAGCTTATTTATGATTTTCTACTTCAGTTTTTAAGGAATTTAAAGTTTAATTGTTATCAATAGGTTGAGGTTACAAACATCATTTTAAAAGTTATAGATTTTACTTTCATGTTTAATGGTAAAGGAGAAGAGGCATTTAAGTCTATTTTGAGCCCATGAAAAAGAAGTTGAACTATTTAATTATTCTTATGATATAAAAATGCATAAAAATCAAGAAATTAATTATTAGATCAGATCTATATTGTTATGACACCATAATATGCCCATATTTTACAAAAATTAAGGAAAAACTTGATTTAACACTGTTTTTCATATGTAAATTGTTTGTGATCCACAATATCAGTATAAGAGCAAACATGCTTTAGAGAAGCTTTCTTATAGTATGTTATGTAATCCCATCAAGCATACTAACAAATTGATAAAAAAACCAATGAAAATCAATATTCTTTTTAAATATGCTAATTTAGTTGTAGTTTGTTGAAATTTAATAGTTTTTTACGTCCCTGTTGTAGGCAAAAAGAGCATTAAGTTTTACCCTTGACTGTCTGTCCATCCTTCTGTCTTTCCAATCGTCCCATTTTTATTTCCTCAGTCTAACTTGAGTTTGCCTCTTGCAAATTTTATCCAACTCCTACTCCATGCTAAGAACCATAACAACCAGACAGAATTTATAGTTCTTGAGTTATGTCCCTTTTTTACTTGGAAAATGCAACTTTATCTTGAGGGGGGCATGTATCCTCAGACACAATCTTCTTTTATTTTTGTAACTACTTTAACATTTGTCCTTTTGTAAAGATAAAAATATATAATCACTTTTTAATTTGAATTTTATTTCAGGCCAATTATGGACTTTGATTGTCTCTTTGAAACATAGTTGAAGGTATTTTAAAATCTGTTGTATTCAAAACCATGAATTTTAAGTATTTGGAAAAGGGATTTAAATGATTCAATGACTATCTTGTAAATGAAATTTTAAGAGAAAAAAAATCTGCTCCTTTTCCAGGAATGTGACTACTGCAATTGTTCCAGATATTTATCTGATAAATATGGAAACAGCACACTGCCTTCATTACCAAGTACAACAATAGCTACAACAGATCAGACAACAATACCACCACCGTATAAAATAGTCAATAATCCTGATGACAGTGTTGTTTCTGAACCTGTAGATACTAGTACACCGTTGGCTCAAAAGTCCTGTGGCATTCAGATTCTTTATGGTAAATTGTTTTTTCTTATAGAAAGGTGATGCATTGATGTTTGTTTTCTTCAGAAATGACAGCATTTAAGTCCATAGATAAATAAATTTCACAATGCAACACAAAATAGTATAAATATATTATAAAGTTAATGATTTGCATGTTTAAGCATGATGTATTCTTTCAAGTCATAATTTAATCACAAGAAAATAAGTATGAGTTTTCTTCCTGTTTTTACCAATTTGGAGAAATTAGTATCATTAGTAACCTTTCAATACAACTTGGTTTTAAATTTGGTGTTCAGAGGTTTTATATTTGGTATTTAGTGGTTATAGGTTGCACTTTGTAAATACAGCTGTTTCTCAAACCACACCTCTTTTGGGGAGATATATAATATTCATAGATAATTAATTTTGTTTACGTACTGGTTCCCAGTTATGATCTCTATGTTTCATCTCATAGAGACATAACTTGGGAATGTTACCAGTAAAAATATTATAGATTTTTATATTTGACTGCAAGATGTCTTCAAAAGTTCATTGTAGATATTAAAGAGTTAAAATTAATGCTTTCAACCATTGGTTAACACAACCATAAAACACATAGATTCCTTGGTAAAATAATCAAAATATAAAGTTTATTTATGATTTTCTATTGCAGTTTTAAGGAACTTCAAGTTTAATGGTTATCAATAGGTTGAGGTTACAAACATCATTTTAAAAGTTATAGATTTTACTTTCATGTTTAATGGTAAAGGAGAAGAGGCATTTAAGTCTATTTTGGCCCATGAAAAGAAGTTGAACTATTTAATTATTCTTATGACATAAAAATGCATAAAATCAAGAAATTAATTATTAGATCAGATCTATATTGTTATGACACCATAATATGCCCATATTTTACAAAAATTAAGGAAAAACTTGATTTAACACTGTTTTTCATATGTAAATTGTTTGTGATCCTCAATATAAGAGCAAACATGTTTTAGAGAAGCTTTCTTATAGTATGTTATGTAATCCCATCAAACATACTAACAAATTGATAATAAAAAACAACGAAATCAAGATTCTTTTTTAAATATGCTAATTTAGTTGTAGTTTGTTGAAATTTAATAGTTTTTTACGTCCCTGTTGTAGGCAAAAAGAGCATTAAGTTTTACCCTTGACTGTCTGTCCATCCTTCTGTCTTTCCAATCGTCCCATTTTTATTTCCTCAGTCTAACTTGAGTTTGCCTCTTGCAAATTTTATCCAACTCCTACTCCATGCTAAGAACCATAACAACCAGACAGAATTTATAGTTCTTGAGTTATGTCCCTTTTTTACTTGGAAAATGCAACTTTATCTTGAGAGGGCATGTATCCTCAGACACAATCTTCTTTTATTTTTGTAACTACTTTAACATTTGTCCTTTTGTAAAGATAAAATGTATAATCACTTTTAATTTGAACTTTATTTCAGGCCAATTATGGACTTTGATTGTCTCTTTGAAACATAGTGGAAGGTATTTTAAAATCTGTTGTATTCAAAACCATGAATTTTAAGTATTTTGAAAAGGATTTAAATGATTCAATGACTATCTTGTAAATGAAATTTTAAGAGAAAAATCTGCTCTTTTTCCAGGAATGTGACTACTGCAATTGTTCCAGATATTTATCTGATAAATATGGAAACAGCACACTGCCTTCAGTACCAAGTACAACAATAGCTACAACAGATCAGCCAACAATACCACCACCGTATAAAATAGTCAATAATCCTGATGACAGTGTTGTTTCTGAACCTGTAGATACTAGTACACCATTAGCACAAAAGTCCTGTGGCATACAGATTCTTTATGGTAAATTGTTTTTCTTATAGAAAGGTGATGCATTGATGTTTGTTTTCTTCAGAAATGACAGCATTTAATTCCATAGATAAATAAATTTCACAATGCAACACAAAATAGTATAAATATATTATAAAGTTAATGATTTGCATGTCTAAGCATGTTGTATTCTTTCAAATCATAATTTAATCACAAGAAAATAAGTATGAGTTTTCTTCTTGTTTTTACCAATTTAGAGAAATTAGCATCATTAGTAACCTTTCAATACAACTTGGTTTTAAATTTGGTGTTCAGAGGTTTTATATTTGGTATTTAGTGGTTATAGGTTGCACTTTGTAAATACAGCTGTTTCTCAAACCACACCTCTTTTGGGGAGATATATAATATTCATAGATAATTAATTTTGTTTACGTACTGGTTCCCAGTTATGATCTCTATGTTTCATCTCATAGAGACATAACTTGGGAATGTTACCAGTAAATATACATATGCATATTGGTCATATTGAAATCTGTGGTAATCCTATACTGAAGGTAGGGGTAGTTAAGAAATCTAGTGTTAGAACTCTTTTAGAAGTTCGGGGCATGTAAACGTTGAAAATATGCCACACAGCCCTATATTTTGACCTTTGAAAAAAATAGTAGTACATATGAACTTTCCATTCTAGGATATATTTTTTTCCAAAACTTCATAGTAAAAGTGGTACAGTTTTAGCCGTAAAAGGAGTTCCTATGGGAAATTGCATTGTCGATATTTACAGAAATGCAACCTTTAAACTTGGTGTTTAGAGGTTTTATATTTGGTATTTAGTGGTTTTAAATTTGGTGTTTAGAGGTTTTATATTTGGTATTAAGTGGTTTTAAATTTGGTGTTTAGAGGTTTTATATTTGGTATTAAGTAGTTTTAAACTTGGTGTTAAGAGGTTTTAAATTTGGTATTTAGTGGTTTTAAACTTGGTGTTTAGAGGTTATAAACTTCATATTTAGTGGTTTTAAATTTGTTGTTTAGTGGTCTTAAATTTGATGTTTAGTGATCGCCTCTTCAGTTGATTAATGTTAACATTGCATAAGTAAGGAAATAATGGAAGATTTTGTTTCACATTAAGTCTAGGAAAAATAATTGAAAGATCTTCTTTTTGAAAGAGTTCTTCAAAATGTTGAATAAGATCTGATTAAAAGATTTCTATATTTACTGAGTGCTGTTATTTTTGGATGTTATAAGTGAAACTTAATTTTATATTGGATCCTTTTGAAAATATAATTGAATAAAAGAACAAGAAAAATAATCCTACTTGATTGATTGAAACCCTATTTGACAGAAAGTTTGTTTTATGGTACTTATACAACACTTTTATGTTGATCAGCTAAGCAATATGGATGCTAAAGGGAGCCTTTGTGGCACCATTACAGCTTGGTGTGCCACAAACATGATAAGCAAGAAATAAGGAGGCTTTTTATAAAATCATATTGCCACTTTTCCTTTTAAGTCTTTGCATTATTTTTCTAATAAAAAAATATTAAGGGGCCTTAAGAAAGTAGAATGGATTTTAAAAAGGTATGCAGTTTTAGATTTGAATTCAAGTTTTAGAAGGAAACTCAATTGATTAAGTAATATAAAATGGCTTTCATAATGAGAGAGAGCAATGAAAATATACAAACTTTATTTAATAAAATGAGAATGGAAATGGGGAATATGTCAAAGAGACAACAACCCGACCAAAGAGCAGACAACAGCTGCATGTTTTAGTCTGTAAAATTTTTTAAAATGCATGTATGTGTAGCTTAGCATTCTATTTTCCAGGTCAAAATTCAAAAATTGTGACATGGTGTCGGTTCTTTGATGATATATACCCTAGTTTGAAGACATCAGTTGAATACAACATCACAGGAGAATTTCTTAATTTGAAAATAGTATTTAAAAAAGAGCTGGATAGTGCAGTTGACGTAAGCAAATTTTATCACTTTCCATAAGCAGTGCAATATTTTCCCATAATGACTATATATCACATACTGTGGATTCATTTATTTTCGTGGGTACCAATTTTAAAAACTTGCATATTAAAGGATATTTAATTTCGTGGTTTTGGCAAATCTGCATACATTCCTTTATAAAATTTGTTATTCGTTGATCATTTAAATTGTGGTTCCCTGTACCAACGAAATGCACGAAAATTGGTATCCAACGAATATTAATGAATTGACAGTAAATTTAGAATAATAAAAAAAAAGAATTAGTACAAGTTTGTGATATATTAATATTATTCTATGCACAAATATTTTCTACAAATTAACTTATCATTTTGATTTTTATTTGTTTCAAAAAATTTTTTTTTTTAGAGTTACTTTACTCATGCACAGGCAGAAAATTTCACTGAAAGATTATTAGTAATATTTTCAATCAAGAATGCATCAATTTAAGTTTATTATTTTTCCTACAAAATACAACAGATATGTAGGAAATTATTACGTTAGATATTTCAGTTTGAAAATTAGCTGTTCTTTTTAAAAAGGGAGGTGTGGTATGGTGGCTTCATAAAGAGTCAACTGTCCACTAGTGTCCAAATGGTGGTGATGTAAGCTACAATGGCTAACCAAAAAAATTAACAATGAGCAAAACCCATACTGTAAAAGCTATCAAAGGCCCCAACATGACAAAACAGTGAATTGAAAACAAATAGATGGCAACCTTCATCAACCACTAATGTACAGGCTTCTGATGTGGGACAGGGTTAGACAAGCTCATGAGTGCTCAACATAAGAACGAACTGTAAAAATCTTTGGAAATGGCTTGACTTATAAGATTGAAAAAGTTAAAAAGCACAGATCTAAGAGTACCAATTGCAACAATTACAAAAAGCTAGTTAAAAGCCAATAACAACTAAGAAATGAATAATATTCTCTCAAAATAAAATGTCCATCAGTACAGGTAAAACATATTTAGTGTAAAGACATCATGATCAGTCTTGGAATATGTCATTATATAAGTGCACAGTATCGATATGACAAAGGACCATATAAGTTTTCATAACTGCATAGCAAAACACTTTTTTCTTTAAATTTATATACAGTATCAAAATAAATATTCAAAGATCTTGCATAAAGTGCTAAATTGATATCCTTATAGAAAAAGTCTATTCAAATGATCAATGAGTATTTCAACATGGATGATGGCTAATTCAGCTTTCAGTAGAAAGTTCATTGATAGAGCTAAAATTTAAAACTGAAGAAATTTCTTTTGATAGGTTTTTTAAAGTATTAATAAGTCAAGGAGCCAACAACCCAAGAACATAAACTAGGAATACACCTATGACAGGATACATTATCATACTTTATCTTTTAAGATTTGTTGCTCAGACTTTAAAAAGAGAGCACAAACATATAGTCAGCCTCCCCCATAAAAAAAATCTTTTTTCAAAGATGTTGGAGATGGAATCATCACTTTTTTTTGCAATATTTAAAGCAAAAATTTGCCATATCTTATTTATTTCAGATTTCTTTGTGTCTTGTGGTATATGTAAATGATGAAGAATTAACTGAGCTTTGTGGAATACCTGACCTGAGTGAAACAACAAATCTAGTTCTGCATGTTTTCAATCGTGACAATTATGTTCCAGAGATTACAGATGTATTCAATATGTTCTCTACGAGGGCAGTTTTCAAAAATCTGATACTACCACCACCAACTGGTGCACTTTGTCGCTATGGTGATCCTTTTAGAGGTGGAACTAATCCAATAATAAGATATGAAGTTGGTATTGGGAGTAACAAGTTATTAACAGATATTGAACCCTTTAGGGAAGTCATAGAACCATGTATCCCTTGCTTTGGGGAATGTCCAAACTACAACTGTGACCAGGATTGTGATCATAATAAACTTGTGGACTACAGTTTTACTTTGACGAACTTAGATATTGCACCATATGTAATGGATTTGAATGAAACAGGACATTCGTATAATAAATCTGTAATATACTATCTAACAGGTAAATGTTACAAGATTTTAAGTCCTCATTGTAGAAAAGGTCAAAATTACTTATCCAAATTGGTTCTCTGAATATTTTTTTTTTCATCTATTTATCAAATGAACATCAGTCTCCACTTCAGACATCTGGTACAGGAATATCTTTTTCAGCAATATAATGTGTTTGATTTTTTTAACCTTTCTTTATTGGAGTGAATTTTAAAGATAAAAGGCGAGAGTGACATCAGTTTTTGTCCACTAAATCCTTTCTACCTAGTTTAATATTGTAATCACAGAACAGCTTCCAGAATTTGATGAAATATACATTTTGCTGTATTGAAGTGTTTTTACCTTTATTCTGATTTTTTTGCAGGAAAGGCTGTGACTGGATCTGGAGATAGTGCTGTATCCTCATCATCAGGATTTTATATTGATATCACAGGTCCTGTGTTTGACCCTGACATAATGCTAAGTTCACCAATTTATAGTGATGTAACACGAGGAGAGTTTCAGCCAGTCAAGTACCAAGCATCAAATAGCACCATTAAAGCTTTTTGGAGATGTACTGATGAAGAAAGTCAAATAATGGTAATTATTGTGATTGGACCAATTCAGATCTGATGTTTTATTATTGAAATAGCATTGTATTTTACATTATTGTAAATGGTTCAGATGTCATGTACAAAGGTGCTAAGACTTCATGAAGTTATTTATGCTGAAGGGAACTAAATTTGCTAACAATTCAATCCTGTTTGTCCAAAGCAAGCATTATTCTATTCTCTCAAAATTGGTCTGATTTCTTCTGGAATTTTTTGTTGAAATGATTTCAAGTAGACCCTTCACAAATCATTGGAGAAAAAAAAGACATTTTAGACATTTATATATAAATGCATGAAGTTACGATTTATAATATCAAACTGTTAATTATCATTGAAATTCAGTAAAGTATATCTTAAATATGTATACATAGAAATATAACATAATATAAACCTATAAAATATTCAATTTAACATGATCTTGATGAACAACCTTTGCAGGAGAACTTTTGGGCCATTGGTAAAACCCCTGGTGGAACAGAACTTCAAGAATTTCAGTCAGTTGGCCTCAATGTAACTGGCGTTAATTCATCATTAGAAGGTATCCTCCAACATAACCATACATATTACGTGTCTATTATCTGTATCAATGGAGGTGGGAAACCTACTCAATGGAATGATTCTTATGGTATGTCTTACAGATTACTTGATGTTTTCCAGTATGATGAAAAATGTATGTTCATCTCACATCCAATCTTTTTATACCATGACACATGGTGGTACAAGGAATAATTATTATCCACTTCAAAATGTATGTTTAGCAAAATAAGATCTACAAACAGTTCAACATGGTGCAATTCACCCTAAGAGGAGTTATTGCCCGTGATATATGCATTTTACTTATTTTTGCTATTTTTGATGGGAATATGATAGATAGAAACAAACAAAGTAACAAAATTGTTCAGCACAAAATTTACAAATAAGTCAAACATGGCCAAAACTGTTAGCTAACTCCTTACAGAAGTTATTTACCCTGGATGAAGATGATTACCTACATTTGGCAAAACAAATAGAAAGAGAGAAACTTTAAAAGCATAATAAGATCAACAGTGAAATTAAGAAAATCTAGAGTTTAGAATTGATATAATTTAGAAGAGCATCAGTTAAGGGACAAAAAAGGCTATAAATATTGATAAGTCCGTTTCGAGATACCATATAGCGGGTTATTTTCATGGATGTAAAATTTCACGATTTAGGGGCAACAAAGTATCGAAAAATTTTGGCGGTTTTATTTTGGTGGATTCTCAAATCCCAATTAAAAATTTTATGGATACTGAAATTGTTGCATTTAAAAAGTTGTAAAACTTGACGAACAAGACTTAGTGTATATTGTTATGGTAAAATTATATGTTTTTACCTGAATGACGTCTTATTTATTGATTATATTCTGATACAGTTAATAAATAGAATACCGATGACTTAGATAACAGGTATTCAAACGCCTTGTAAATTTTACGGTTGATTAGTTACGAAATTGACCGATCCTTTGATGTTCTTACTAATTAGGTTACAAAATTATCATGAGTGTTTACAACTCTTGTATAGTTTGACACTAATTAATAAGGGTAATTATCTGACCAGAGTACCTTACACTCTTATTCTAATTGACACTTATTAATAAGGGTATACACACCTGACAGTCATTTTATAAAAAAAAACATGTATGTACAATGCCCTTTGTTATTTATGTTGACCGGAAATATAGATCGTTCACAAAACGCTTTAGTTATTAGAAAGTACACAACGTATGCATAAATATTCATGAATTTATTTTCGCGATTTTCGTTATCCGCCAAAATAAGCGAAAATAAACACCCATGAAAATAACCCGCTATACGGTATTTGACTTTTAAAATGGCAATATAGGCTGACTCTGACTTTTACCTGATATTTAGCATTATCATTATTTGTTATTATTTATTCAAATTGTAAGAAAAGAAATCAAGAATCTACTTAAATTTCAGTAAATACCTTGAATGTGCTATTGAAGTCTTTTTTAAAAGAAAAATGGGTGTTATGGAACAAAATATTTTACCCTATATCATAGGAAAAAACCAAAAGTCCAAAACATTTGACATAAATTCCTAAACTTGACCTAAGTGACAATGACAATGTTTTATTGTTTTTTTTGTTATTTTGACAATTATCCTGAAGACTTTAAAATATAGGTATAAACTGTGAACAGTATAATTGATGCAAAAATATAACTAGATAAGATTTACAAATAAAGATCAAAATAGATATGAAGATGGCATATTTTTACAAGGTGAGCAACTTGGGCTTTTTTTTGTCATGTGCTTACATGAATGTATTATTCATTGTAGGTGTTGTTCCTTTGTTAAAACTACCAGAAGTAGATACTTTAAACAATACAGTCTTAGGAGCAGTTAAACCATTTGACGAACCAGTGATACCTTCAGATGCCATGGAGAGTTCAGACCCTGATAGTATAGGATTTACTTTCACTGTTAGTGAAGATAAGTCTATTAATAAATATGGTAAGTTAACATGATGACTTAAAATTGAATTTCTGTTCAAACCATGCAGTTTTGTTTTTTTTTTTTACAATGAATACATAACCTTAAAGAAAAGATATTTACTCTTAAACAAAAACAAAATGTTTCTATTTTGCAAAATCTTTGATAGAGATTGTCAGATTGAAGTAAAAACAAGAGAATATTAAAAAATAAAGACCAGAAATAAGGCAAGCAAATGGCCCTCTTTATATTATCTTGCCTACAACCAAGTAGTAGAATGCAAAAAAAAAGGCATTACATTCTGGGGGCTGTGACAGCATAAAAATTGGTATAAAGCTTCCTATTTTAGGGGATAGAAGACCTGGATGCTTCCTACCTTTTATGCATATGGATTTTGTTACAAATTTACCATTTGCTGTATGTCTATTGTCCTTGACCCCATTCTGATGGTTATTTGACTGCTTAACAACTATATTTTTTTTGTCATGTGAATTTCTTACTTATTATGATGAAAAGGATAACTATATTTGGTATATGAGATCCTTGAAAGGTCTACATATCTGTCAGACAGGCTCCATCTTACCTCTACCTCTTTTCATGGCTCAGTGATCAAGGTTAAGTTTTCAGGGTAGAGTCTTTATCTCAGATACTATAAGCAGTAGGTTAACTATATTTGGTGTATGGATTGACTGTAAGGTGTATTTGTCAGTTTAGCAGGTTTCATCTTACCTTGACTTCACTTTCATGGTTCATTGGCAATATTATTTTTTTATGTTTTATTCAATATCTCAGATACTGCAAGCAAAAGGTCAACTATATTTGATGTTTGGAATGATTGTCTGTCTGAAAGGGTTCATCTTACCTTGACCTAATGGTTCAATGGTCAATGGTCTGTTTTTATCATGAAGTCCATTTCTTAGATCTATACTATAATCAATTGGATGACTTTATTTGGTGTAAGGAATGGTTACAAGGTGTACATGTCTGTCTGGTAGAGTTCAGTTTACCTTGACCTTGTCATGCATTCATTGGTCAGTCTTACATTTTCATTTACAAGGTCTGTTACTCAGGTTTACTACTCATTAAGTAAACTATGTTTGGTGTATAAAATGATTGTATGGTGTACATGTCTGTGTGGCAGATATGATTGACCTTGGCTTCATGTTTTAGGTTCAAAAGTTGGTTATATATGTTTTCATGGTGAAGTCATTTCTCAAATACTACATGTATAAGCAATCTGTTAAGTAAATGTGATGTATGAAATGATTGCAAGTTTTAAATGTCTATTTGACAGTGTTTGACATCTGACATTTACCTCATGTACATGGTTCATTTATCATTTAATTTTATGAAATACTTCTTGCATAACCTTTTTCTCTAAAACATCCAAAAAGAGACACTTCAGTGTGTGCATTCTTATTTATTTCATTGATGAAATTTGTTTGTGTCCAAACTATGTTATATTATATATTTTTCTAATTTTTAGTAGTTTATATTCTGTAACTATTGTTAAATGTGTATAACAAACACAGCATGGCTGGCTTGGTCTATTACATGTCATTTGGTAAACGGGTAAGAACATGAAATTTGAAGCTGCCATCTTACTTTGCTGTTAATGGCATACAAGGGTTAATATGCCTAGTCATGTAAAAAAAGAACACATTTTTTTTTGACAAAGTCTTTGATATAAGACCAGTGATAACCAATTTTTTTACAATCATAAGAAAAAACAACTTAAAAAAAAAAAAACTAAAATTCACCGAACTCAACTACTGTAAATTTAGAAATTCATGCAAAGTTATTATTAAGGCAACTGGGTGAATAGGCCAATCTTAAGAACTGGAGTTCTGATATCTGATACATGTATCTGTACACAGTTTTTCTTGAAATAGCAATAATTTATCTCATTCGTTTGTCCATTGTTGGAAAATTACAATAATGATGCATGCAAAATTTCTGAATTTGCAGTTTATTTTTTTAAATAATTTAAAGTTAAATTTAAAGGTTAAAATAGCAGTAAATTGTATTTTTTTCTTTCAGATCTGTGTATTGGAACAGATAAAAATAAAGATGATATTTTCCCTTGTGTTTGGGTGGGATATAATATATCTGGATCAGCTTCTATCAAAGATGGATATTTGTTAATTGATGATGTAAGAGTAAGACCTCTGTCAGAACTGCAGAACAGATTTTGGAATGTATCTGGGGACCAAACACAGAACACAACAAGTGTATTCCATATGGAACCTGGCAGGACGTTGTTTCTGACTATGAGAGTTTGTAATGAAGCAGAACTCTGTACTAACAAGTCATTAGGAAGTGTACTAATAACCAATACAGAATCAATAATAAAAAGATCAGAACATGGAGAATCTATTAAAATTGTAGACAATATTGCAGCAGACTCTACCAGGAGAAAAAGAAGTGTAGAAACAATTGTTTTAACAACTCCGGAAGGTAACATTTTTACCAGTAAATTTGAATAAAAAAAATGACATATGATTCAAGAACGAGTACATTTATAATCAAAACTGAATCAAAAACATCTGAAGTACAAATTGAAATATACTGTCTTCCAAAATTACTACTTCATTATTTGTGTATTAATTTTATAATGAGAGGAAGACCAGTGTTAATGTTCAGGTCATTTTGTCTTAGGTAATAGTCAAAGTTACTAGAAATAAAATTAAGTTTGTGCAGAAAAGTGGTTTCAGGAAGCCAAATCACATACTAAGTTTGTCATTGGATTGGAACATTTCTTGGATAAATGGTCAAATTTTATAAGAGAAAAACCGCTGTTGAAGTTGCTTGGTTTCAAAAATCATCATAAAACGGAATCATTTTTAGATAAAACAGAAAAAATTATGTCATCTTATCTTAGCTTGGTCACTAGAGGTTCTTTAACTCTAACTGTTTTACCTTAACAACACACCTGGTCACACTATGTAGTAATATAGGAGTACCTAGTTTCAAACTGTTTAAAGTTAATGTGATACTAGCAGTTTTCACTGTCTTTATTCCCGGATATGATATTTGTAAGAACTTTTATATTTATATAGGATTAATACCAGGTCAAACGATTGTACTTCAGCCAATATCTGAAAAGATCTAACAACAGAATACAGATCTGATTCCTCATCTGATTTTCAGCCATATATAGTCAACCCAGAAACTACCCTGGATATGGTGGAAAGATTATTGTACAAGAGGTACTGTGATTTTAGTATGATTTATTAAAACACCTAATGATGGACATTTATGGAACTGTAATGGTGTAAAACGGTCTTTCATAGCATTATATTTGTTCTTTCTTTTTTATGGTACATCCTATACCCCACCACAACCAGTGAAGCATTTTTTTTATTTATTTGTTTGTATCTCCATCAATCCATTTAATTTTGGAATGTTTCCATAGTGGCTGTTGTAAATGATTACATTTATAGAGCACATATCTTAACTTTTCTTACCTTCAAGGTTGATATTTCCCTCCTTTTAAATCATTTAGAAGTTTCATGCAAATTATTCAATATTTTAACACTAATTTGTTAAGATTTACAAAACAACAAATTATAATGAAATAATGATGTGAAGTATTAGAAACCTTTTTCATGTATTAAAAGTTGTCTTGCTTCAAAACAAAAAAAGGTAAATTGTTTTAAAAAAACCACATTACTTTGTAAAAGTAAATTTTCTTAGTTATCTCCCCTCATATTGGTAAGTGGACAAAAATGTGAATCAAATTAAAAAATATCCTCTTTTTGATAGTGTTGTTTTTCTTTGGTATTTTACAGAATACATTCCATGGTAATGACATTTTCTGTGATACCAGTTGGTCACCTGCCTATGCCAGGACCAATGAATATAACATATCCTGATACTGTTGGCGAGAATGAAGACAACAGAACTGTATTGGCACACTGGAATGCTGGTATGTTCCTTCATGTTATAATTCTTATAAATATTACAATCACCTAATTTGTCCATCTGTTTGTTAAATAAATATTTTCATCAAAATTTCCTCAGAAACTACCATTACAGAATGACATCATATTTGGTCAGAATATTGACAGACATGATTTGCAAGGTATGTGCACTTTTCAGATCTGTGAGACTTGTACTTTGCTGATACTTTGAAATGAATGGGAGCATGATTAGAATGACAATAAATGCATTTTTATTTTATTAAAACTTTGGTGAAGTAAGAATTTGAGTAAAAAAAGACATCACAATAGCTTGAACAAATTGTGAAAAGACATAATACTCCTCAAAAAACCACTCCATAAACCATTTTCTGTACGCAGCAACTAGCTTGACCCATTAGTGGGACTCGGAAATTTCCATTTTTTTCTCTATATTAAAAAGATCGATAATTTGAATAATAAATCTTCAAAGTTAAAGTGTATGACATTATATATATATATTCCAGAATAGATTAAGATAAGGAGGTTTATCGCTATTTGACGAAATTTTCCTTTGATCTTACTGACTGATAATTTTCTTTCTCAGCACAGTCGAGTGATATGAAAAATTATCACTAGAAACTGAGGGAGCATGTGCCGTTGTTAATGAAATTAACATGAAATTAACAATGTCATCATAGGTAAAATAGCGATAAACAGATTATCATTGGTCATCTCAACTTGTTTGCTTTTGCTTTTCTCACTTTTGCCGTACTTGCTCAAGCGAGAAAATCAATCTCGTTGAGATGATCAATGATAACCTATACTTTAATCTATGCTGTTTGTCTCGCCTTGACGGAGTCAAAAAGCGAGACATAGGTATGCTGTTTCCGGCGGCGCCGTCAACAATAGAAAATGAAAGGATATGGAATAAATGTACATGGGACAAAATCGCACACAATACATAGAAAACATAGAAAATTATCAATGAACAGGGCTTTTATTCCTGTTCTTCATCTTGACAGTTGATGTAGGGTCTTCAACAATGAACAAATCATTCATACCCCACAACAAGGTCAAGATGGCCCCTATCAATGTATTAGTTTGTGATTAGGTCTAGTTCATGGTGAAACATTAGTGGTAGGTCAATGATATTTGGTATGCAGTTGTATTAGCATTGGCACATCTCATTACCATGGAAATTATTTGGCCCGCCCCCTCAGTCAAGGTCTATTGACTTTGAAACTTTGCTTAGTTTACTTGTATTAGTTTGTGATTAGGTCAGTTTATGAGGAACCACTAGTGGTAGGTCAATGATATTTGGTATGCATGGCATATCTCATTTCCATGGAGATTATTTGGCCCCGCCCCCTCATTCATGGTCTATTAACTTTGAAACTTTTGCTTAGTTTTCAAATATTAGTTTGTGTAGGTCAGTTTAAGGGGAACCGTTAGTGGTAGGTCAATGATAATTGGTATGCAGTTGTATAAGTATTAGCACATCTCATTTCCATGGAGAGTATTTGGTCCTTACCCCTCAGTCATGGTCTATTGACTTTGAAACTTTTGCATAGTTTACATGTATTAGTTTGTGATTAGGTCAGTTTAAGATGAACCACTAATGTTAAGTCAATGATATTCGGTATGCAAATGTATTGGCATTTGCAAGTTTCATTCCCATGGAGATTATATAACTCCACCCCCTAATTATGGTTCATTGACTTTGAAACTTTTACATAGTTTACAAGTTAATTGCTTTGCATCATGGTACGGAGCTATAAGTTTCAGTAGACATACACGCCATCTTGAAATAATTACTGATCACTGATTGGTTACTTTATGATGCGGCTGAGAATCAGCAACAGCCATTGGTTTAAATGAGATTAAGAATTACAGACTTTTCTCGTTCAGGATAAGTCTTTTAAAGCCGGAAATTAACTATGTGTATATCAGTTCCGATCAACTGTCATTAATTCATGTTCGTTTTATTATGCATATATTGCACACTGAAATTCAATATTGAAATATCAATTATCAATACACGTTTATTTGCTTTGTCAGTCTGCAATATGCACGATTTGTTTTGCTAAACAATGTTCCTATACAACGTTTTAAAAAAAGCATTATCTGTATTTTATAACTTCTCCTAATCTAGGCACACCTCCAGAGAGGCACACTCTTGTAGTAAATCCATTTTATATCAATCAACTATCTAAAAATACCACATGCACACATATAACATTAAATTAGGTTAGAGTGAAGCAGTCCACAGCTTTTAAGAAAGCTAAAACTAGTGTTTGTGTTTAGGTTTGTTTAAAGGGAACGACTAATGAAGAGTCAATGGTATTTGGTTTGCAGTTGTATCAGCATTGGCACATCTCATTTCCATTGAGTTTGTTTAGCCCTGTACCTTCAGTCATGGTTCATTGACTTTGAATATTTGCATAACTTACATGTTAAAGTATTGCTATTTTAATTTCAACATTTGCATTATCAAAATAACAAATAGGCGAGACATATCTCTGAGTTAACAGTTTATTTAAACTTTTCTATAATTCTTTATAAAGAACACCCTTTTTTTCAAATATTGCCAGGTTTCAGTCATTTGTACCTCAATGACAGTTACATATGTTATGACTACCAATTTGCTAAAACAAATAACTTATTGCAATTGCAATTTAAATTCATCAATTCAAACTGATTCAAAAGGTAAAATTACTGTGAATTATATATATATAGAATTTTATATATATATATATATATATATATATATATATATATATATATATATTATCTTCCTTTAATATCAATAGATAAGTAATTACTATAGAAATATTCAAATTATAAGTTTTCAATAACACATGATTTAAAAATTAGTGATAGCTATATATTTTTTCTCTCTGTATAGCTCTACAGCAGTGGCAGTTAAGTAGTATGACCTGTGGTAAAACCTCAATGTTGGAGATTGATAATGAAGATGGAACAAAGACTGTTGAGGTATTATTTTTATGATTATATGTGTATTTTAAAGATTATCTTTGATCATCTCAACAAGATTGATTTTCCTGCTTGAGCCGGTACCGCGAAAGTGAGAAAAGCAATTGAGTTGAGATGCCCAATGATAATCTGTTTATCGCTATTTTATCTATGACGACATTGTTAATTTCATTGACAACTGGTACGTGCACCCTTAGTTTCTAGCGATAATTTTTCATATCACTCTACTGTGCTAAGAAAGGAAATTATCAGTCAGTAAGATCAAAGGAAAATTTCGTAAATAGCGATAAATTTATAATACATGTACCAGCAATAGTTTAAAAGCTATCATTAATTTACCTCCTTAAGCTGCTGGTTAGTTTGTTGGTTTTGATCATCTGTTTGTTTGTCTATTCATTCGTCCTTCCGTCCCACTTTTGTATCTGCAACTGCTCCTGAATAAGTTGACAGAATTTTGTGACTTTTGGACCTCCTCTTTTGCAATCATTGGCATTTATCTATCTGTTGGTGTAATCTTTTTTTAAATCTTCTGCTTTGAAACTACTTTGCCAATTGCAAATAACACAAAACTTTACCTAAATTTTCCATGGGTCTATATGTAGAACAAAAATAATATCCAGGGATTTAATCCATCAGCAAACATGACCGCTATTGCCATAATTAGAACATAGGTGTAAAATGCAGGCCAAAAGCTTCCAAATTTTGATGATGGGTGCCTCATGCAATCTTAGATATTGATTTTGATTATCCAATGGCCAATAAGCATGACTGCCACCTTAACTAGCAGTATAAATCTAAGAATAAGATTGCCAATGAGATATTTCTACCAGAAACCAAATGGCAGTTAAGGTTTAAGCAACTAGAGGTCAACTTAAGGCCTTCACATTAAGTAAAAACCTTGTAGTAAATTACATATCTGTTATCCTTGGATAATTTCTGATCTTGATATAACCCTTACAGTGATAGAACCCCCCTTTTTTTTGGAGGATCAATGCATTTGAATGGGGACATATAGTTGGAACCCCCCTTTATCCTGGGTTGGGAACATCCCCTTTTGAAACTGGCTGGATCCACCCCTGCCTTGTCAAACTTAACTAGACTGTCATTATTTGTAAGAATAAGATGTGGTGAAGAAAATTCAAGAAAAAAAAACAATTGCTCTGAGACTTTGATACATGATTTTGAATAATTTATTAACACAAATGTGTCTCGATTCAATATAATATTGATTTTATTACTACAAGTACCATCTAGGGTCTCTGCCACCCTTTCACACTGCAACACTTCTGACCATATGCATTCTTCTTCCTCTGTCAAAAACTTTCTGTACATATAAATCAACTTCCATCTTTTAAAGGATAATTTGATGTTTGGTCTATGGAACTTTATGATATTTATGGATTATCGTTGATCATCTTAACGAGATTGATTTTCTCACTTGAGCCGTTACAACGAAAGTGAGAGAACCAATCTAGTTGAGATGACCAATGATAATCTGTTTATCGCTATTTTACATACCTATGACGATTTGTTAATTTCATTGACAACGGGCACATGCGCCCTTAGTTTCTAGCGATAATTTTTCATATCACTTTACTGTGCTGAGAAAGGAAATTATCAGTCATGCAGTAAGATCAAAGGAAAACTTTGTAAAATAGTGATAATAAGTTATACTGTTAAAGTTAATCATATCTGCAGGGAAGTCACTTACTGTTTACAATTCTTTATTATAACCACTGAGTTTGGAATATTTTGTAAATGTTTAAAATGATTGTCTGTATACTTTTGCTGCCTATTACTGTGCTCATATTGCATACATGAAAGATGAGTAATATAAGCTAATCTAATTGTTGTTTTTACTTAAAAACAGTCTATATAAAACTATAGCAATTGATACTTGCAATATATTTTAAAGGTTTGCAAAACATGGACAGGTGACGTAATCAACAACAACATAAGTGAAGGAAATATGTCCTATTTCTCAGAAGAGACACAATTTGCTGTGTTTATTGTATCAAATAAAGTGTATAATTCTCCACCAATACTCCTCAGTGACAGATTAATTACCATGGATGAAGATGAAGGTATTTAAGATTTATCAGTAAAATGTCATACACAAAAGGATATCAGAAATATTTATTCAAGCAGATTCAGAAAAATTGTATTTTTATGGATAAGTTTAAACTCTAAATACTAAAGAAATAAGGGATTTAAACGCAATAAGAAACAATCTATTTAAATTAGAGATATGAAAAGGTTGTCTAGAGGTACTTTTTATTAATGTTTTTGTAAGTGTCCTGTTAATATATATTTGATTCACAGTTTGGTGCATGGTACATTATTAAACAGTTTGAGTTTATAAGAGATATATATATAATTATGTCACCTACTCAATAATGTTTTGTGCTGCCCATCTGTCTGTCAAAAAAGTTTGTCAGTTCAAATTCTCTTTCAGTTTGACCTTTAAAATAGTATTATTTGATAGCATGGTACATTTGTACTTACTTTATGGTGTTGTAATCTTCCTATAGCTATTTCAGTTTTAGAAGTGATGATTTGGCGGATTTCCCACACAAAAAGTAGATTTTCTCATCTTTATACAAATATGGATTTTGTAAAAACAAATCATCAAAAGGTTGTACTGAAATGAAAAGCATTTGTCCATCAATTGTTTAATTTGTAATTTTAAGTTTTCAGCTTACCTGACCCAAAGTGTCAAGTGAACTGTTGTAATCATTTGGTCTGTTAACTTTTGCAAAAGTCTTCTTTGAAATGACTGGGCCAACTAGAATCAAACTTGACCACAGTCATCATTGAGTATCTAGGATTGTCAGCTTTCTTACTGAAGGTCATTGATTCTCTTGACACTCAGGCTCCCCCCCACCAATAAAAACTGACTGCTGCGAAAGAGCCCAATAATGTTGAAAGTGGCATGAAACACCAATCAATCAATCATATTAATCCCGCTATGCAAATAGCACAAGTTATAAATGTAATTCTTTATAGAAGGAAAAGGAATATTTCCTTGTGAAAAGCAAATATATTTTTTCTGTTTTCAAAAAGTCTTATTCATATTACTGCATTAATTTATTTTGTGGTAAAAGCTTTGAAATGATAAGTGTAAATAAGTATATTTTTATATGTATTTGTAAGGTACATTACAATACCAGTTGGAGGCATTTGATGAAGAAGGTGATGTAATCAAATTCAGTCTGGCAAATCAGACAAACAATCTTAGTAGTATTGAACCACTGCCATTAGAGGATGGTCTGTAAGTAACAATAGTTTAATCTCATTTTTAAAGGCAAGGCTTTTATTGTCATTGTGTTCCAGCCATTTTAGTATACATTAATATATTTTTGGAGTAGCCTTGGCTCCTGGCCAAAACTTTTTGTCTATTCAAAAGCTTTTTTATGGTCCCGCAACAAAGTTGTTGGGGCCATATTGTTTTACCCTTGCCTGTCATTCCATCTTTCAGCAAAAAAACATTGTACACAATTTTTTATACGACCGCAAAAAAAATTTGTGGTCGTATATTGGTATGACGTTGGCGTCGTCGTCGTCGTCGTCCGAAGACACATTGGTTTTCGCACTCTAACTTTAGTTTAAGTGAATGGATCTCTATGAAATTTTACCATAAGGTTCAATACCACAAAAGAAAGGTTGGGATTGATTTTGGGGGTTATGGTACCAACAGTTAAGGAATTAGGGGCCAAAAAGGGGCCAAAAATAAGCATTTTGGTAACTTCCAGACATAACTTGTGTGTTAGTGTATGGATCTCTCTGACATTGTACCACAAGGTTCCATATCACAAAGGAATACTGGGATCGATTTTGGGGTAATTGACTCAAAATTTTAGGAATTAGGGGCCAAAAGGGCAAAAACAAGCATTTTTCTAGTTTCATGACAATAACTTGTGTGTTAGTGTATGGATCTTTCTGAAATTGTACTACAAGGTTCCATATCACAAAGGAAAAGCTGGAATTGAGTTTGGGGGTAATTGCCCAAAACGTTTAGGAATAAGGGCCAAATATAAGTATTTTCTAGTTTCCAGACAATTACTTGTGTTCAAGTGTATGGATCTCTCTGAAATTGTACTGCAAGGTACCATACCACAAAGGAAGGCTGGGATTGATTTTGGGGTAATTGCCTAAACGTTTAGGATTTTGGGGCCAAAAGGAGTTTTGGTCCCAACAGTTTAGGAATTAGGGCCAAAAGGGTCCAAAATTAAACTTTGTTTGATTTCATCGAAAATTGAACTATTGGGGTTCTTTGATATGCGAATCTAACCGTGTATTTAGATTCTTAATTTTGGTCCCGTTTTCGAATTGGTCTACATTAAGGTCCAAAGGGTCCAAAATTAAACTTAGTTTGATTTTAATAAAAATTGAATTCTTGGGGTTCTTTGATATGCTGAATCTAAACATGTACTTAGTTTTTGATTATGGGTCCAGTTTTCAAGTTGGTCCAAATCGGGGTCCAAAATTAAACTTTGTTTGATTTCAACAAAATTGAATATATGGGGTTCTTCGATATGCTGAATCTAACCATGTATTTAGATTTTTGATATTCGAACCAGTTATCAAATTGGTCCACATTGAGGTTTAGAGGGTCCAAAATTGAACTTTATTTGATTTCATCAAAATTGAATTCTTGGGGTTCTTTGATATGCTGAATCTAACCATGTATTTAGATTTTGGATATTGGAATACCACAAAGGGATGGTAAGAATTGACTTTGGGAGTTATGGCTCAAAGTGTTAAGGAATAAGGTGCAAAAAGGGGAAAAGGGTTTGTAGGTTAATGGACAATTACTTAAGTACAAAACATAATTTAAAAGGCAGTGTAAGGTTGGTAATTGAAACTCATTTGAATATCTCACCTAAACTGCTTTAAATTATTATATTGAAATTTGCCAAAACTTTATTATTAATAAATTCCATTGAAATTTGCCAATTTAAGTTTAATGAACTTCATTGGAAATTTGCCAATATAAAATATTGCTGATGAAGCTTTTTGTTTATCTCACCTAAACTGCTTTTAAATTATGTATATTGAAATTTGCCAAAACTTTATTATTAAATTTCTGATTTATATATAAAAGCAAATAATAATGATAAGGCAAGAGATACACACCAAACAGGATGTGTAAATTAATATATTAAGTATTGTGCAATAGCAAGAAATTTTCAATTGCACAGTATTGTGCAATAGCAAGAAATCTTCAATTGCACAGTATTGCACAATAGCAAGAAATCTTCAATTGCACAGTATTGCGCAATAGCAAGAAATATTCAATTGCACAGTATTGCGCAATAGCAAGAAATATCCAATAGCACAATATTGCATAATAGCAAGAAATTGTAAATTGTACAGTATTGCATAATAGCAAGAAATATTCAATTGCATAGTATTGTGCAAAGAAGATACTTCATATAAATTGCTTATTTCTTGACCAATTTCAATGGGGTTTTATTCTTGAATTCTTGGGGTTCTTTAATATGCTGAATCTAACCGTGTATTAAGTTTTTGATTTTGGGCCCGTTTTAAATTGGTCCACATTGAGGTCTAAAGGGTCCAAAATTAAACTTTGTTTGAATTCATCAAAATTGAATTATTGGGGTTCTTTGATATGCCCAATCTAACCGTGTATTTAGATTCTTAATTTTGGTTCCGTTTTCAAATTGGTCTACATTAAGGTCCAAAGGGTCCAAAATTAAACTTAGTTTGATTTTAACAAAATTGAATTCTTAGGGTTCTTTGATATGCTGAATCTAAACATGTATTTAGATTTTGATTATGGGCCCAGTTTTCAAGTTGGTCCAAATCGGGTCCAAAATTAAACTTTGTTTGATTTCAACAAAATTGAATATATGGGGTTCTTTGGTATGCTGTATCTAACCATGTATTTAGATTTTTGATATTTGGGCCCGTTATCAACTTTGTCCACATTGAGGTCAAAAGGGTCCGAAATTAAACTTTGTTTGATTTCATCAAAATTGAATTCTTGGGGTTCTTTGATATGCTGAATCTAACCATGTATTTAGATTTTGGATATTGGACCATAATAGGTGAATGTCAATTTAAAATTTTTAAGTTCTTAGACCACATTCATTCTGTGTCAGAAACCTATGCTGTGTCAAATGTTTAATCACAATCCAAATTCATAGCTGTATCAAGCTTGAATGTTGTGGCCATACTTGCCCCAACTGTTCAGGGTTCGACCTCTGCGGTCGTATCAAGCTGCGCCCTGCGGAGCATTTTATTTCTAAATGCTTTCGGATATTGGGCTGATTTTTGGTATGTGAGTTAACCATGTGGTGTTACAGATGAAGTTTGAGTTTCATTCAGCTTTGCTAATTTTTGCCGAAATTACGGGCTTTAGAAAATTGTTGAAAATCACAGTTATCCTTGTGTGATGTGTTTTCGTACTAATAACAATTTTCACTGCTTACGGTTTTCACTGTTGAGTTTTTATTCACGTGTGAACTCAAATTTTAAAAGCATGTTCTGTTTCCGATTATTTTGTGATTTTTGTATGTCAAAAAACGGCGTCATATGTTTTCGTATGAAGTAAAAACTGGGTCAGTACACACAGGAAATGACTATAAAATCCGGAAATGAGTATTTTCTAAAGTCATGGTTCTGGTCATTGCTTGAATCATAAAAAAAAGTTATTTAATTCCTTTCAGTACTAAAACTAACTAGTAAATAGTTTTTGGTTGATGTTTTCATGTGTTGAAATTGTAACATTGTGATTTTTTTTCAGATTGGCACTTGTTTTCTACAAAAAAAAATTTTTTTTTTTAATTTAAAATGCAGTTTTCAAACTTTGTGATTAAATGCAAAAAGCTAAGACTGTTTTCGTCTTTATGTATTAAGGATGTATAAAAAGAATTGTCAATAGAATATTGAATGAATGGAGTTTGAACAGCCATTTTATATAAGAACCCTGTTAATTTTAACTCGCTGGTTTGTAATAAAATGACCAAAAAACACATGACAGTCGCAATGTCCTGAAGATCAGGTGTCTGACAGGCAAACGACATAGCTGTACTTCATGTAACCCTTCAGAGTTTTTCTCAACAACTATTCTAGTGATGCATATTTTTTACATTAAATAAAAATGGCTAAACAGGTCAGTTTTTTAAATTTGTTCTAACGTATTTTAACACGACTTTGAATTTGTCAAGTTGTAGTGTTGTTGGTGTTCCAAATATAGAAACCGAAAAACACGTCACAATATACGTGTGCACTCGAAACCGAGGAAATATGGATGATACGAAAACATATGACACGACGATATATGGACTTTTTTTCTATACGCCTTCAGATTTTCACCAATTTTTTATATATGAGCTCGAGTCTACCATGATGAGATACAGATCAAGTTTCAGTTTCATTCCACTATGCTGATTTTCATGTCATTTCAACACGTTAGATCTGCAGTAAATCCACTTCCTGTTTGCTGAAAGTTTGAAATTTAACAACTCATTCATCAAGGAAATTTTTCATCAAACTAGTATTGGTCTTGAGAGCTGGATACTATCCATCAATGTTTGTGTCAATATGTGTTGTTGAAATTGCAGATTTTTCAACTTTTTGAGATGGGCCATTGGTGTTGTTCCAACACATTCTTTAGAGGTTATGTTATATGAAATTATACACATATCTAGATCAATTAAATACAAAATTGTGTGAAACTTTGACAAGAAAACACAGTTTTCGTAATGAAATGAATTGCTTGAACAGAGAATGTGAGTTTTAAGTAAAGTGGGTTTTTTTCTGTATTAATTTGCTTTAGTTCTGGATGCAGTGATGTAATAATAAAAACAAAATTGTGATTTACCTTTATGCAAGAGAGAATTGAGTACTTATAGACCTATTGCAAATATAGTAAACCTGTAAAGGAAGTAAATAGATGTTGCACATAACACGTAAAAGTCTTTTATGTACAGAGCTCGGGCATTTACAACCATTTACTAATAGACAAAGTCTACAAAAATTTTAAAACAAAAATATTCGATTGAATCCTAAAATTTTATCTTGCCTATGATGAAGGATATGACAGCGAGACAAAGTTTTACCTTCGTCTGTATGTCCCCAAATTCATTTCTGTTTTTTATCTTTAGTTTGCCTCAACTAAATGTTATTAAACTATTAAGTTTTATTTTATAGACTATTGTATACTCCATGCACAGATTGTTCAGGCGTTGAAACCTTAACAATCATCCTAACGGAAGTACAGACCAATGAAGATATACCTCCAGCCAGCAGTGAAGCAATGCTTATCATTACTATTTTAGATTATAATGACCCACCAGAAATATTCTTAACCCAGTATGGTCAATATATTTTATCATCTGATCCAACAGAACCAGTTTTGGTAAGAAAAAAAATACATATAATTTCAAAGTGTTCAGTATAATAATCAATTTACTGAATTTTACTGTAAATTGACTAAACGACTGAAAGTGACTTGACAATTGATTGTTCAGACTTTTTCATATGATGATAAGATCAAAATGATTGTTTAATTAAGACCAAAATTCATTTAGTACTGTTAATATATAATTGAGAAATATGAAAAAAGTCTTTAAGATAAAAGATATTTGTCAGCAACCAACATGGCTAAATGACAAAAAAAACCAAATAACTTCAACCGGTCAACAAATTGACTTCAATATTTATGTTAATGTAACCACCATTTAATTCTGGTATCTATGATGAATTTATTTGCAAAATTAAAACTATGGCCCACTGCAGTGTTATTCTTCTCTTTATTCTATACATTGTGTAAATATGTCTTTTGATTGAATTGAGCTATTTCAATTGATATTTTATAGTGAGTCTTTCTATGCTGTGATGTTACACTATTGTTTCAGATAAGGGTGAAGGTTGGTACCTATTAAAACGTTTAAACCCCGCTTCATTTGTTTGCACCTGTCCTAAGTCAGAATCTGATGTTCAGTAGTTGTTGTTTGTTAATGTGGTTCATAAGTGTTTCTCGTTTTTTATGTAGATTAGTCCATTGGTTTTCCCATTTGAATGGTTTTACACTAATCATTTTTTGGGCCCTTTATAACTTACTGTTCAGTGTGTGCCAAGGCTCCGTGTTGAAGACCGTACTTTGACCTTTAATGGTTTACTTTTACAAATTGTGACTTGGATGGAGAGTTGTCTCATTGGCACTCATACTACATCTTCTTATATCTATAGCATGTACCAGTATTACTTGCACAATGTTTGATATCAAGTGGGGTTTACATTTCTACTTTGACCAACATCACTTGCAACTCTTTTCATGGAAAATATTAAGGATTAAATGTAAATTTTTAGGTTTACTTAGAACAGAGAAACACATTTAACAAGGGGAAATGGACACAGGATTTCACTGCAGAAATAGGAGCATTTGATGTTGAACAAAACAATCTACATATAGAAGTATATGAACCAAGTTATGGTACAGTTCTTTTCTTGGATGAAAAAACAACAATTCCTGATATAAATTATTGTGAGACAACTTTAAATGTAAGCATTTTAAAGCTATATGAAAGCTAGTGGCTTGGGTATAGAAACTTTCCCTTTTTCCTGTATATGTGTCTACCTGAATGTTAAAGTTTTGTATTTGAGAACAATTTTTGAAACATGAATAATAAGTACAACAAAAATGAACTTCATTTAAGTCACCATTGATTGTTGGTATTAAATGCCAATTGTGCCTGCTAGTTTTATTAGTGGAGGAAGCTGGAGTGCCAGGAGAGAACTATCGACCCCAAGCAGGAAAATTGACAATCCAAGTCAATTGCACCTGCTATGTGCAGGGTTCAAACTCACAACATCAGTGTTGACAGGCTAAGGATACAGTGGATGGATTATTTTGACCAAGTGCACTGAGGCCCTAGATGTGTTCAATTTTTTTTTTAAATTAAAAGAGGGACCATAATTTTGATGGAGTATATATGCTTAAATCTCACTAATGGTTCTTACTTTACTTGATGTCCAGTAGCAAATATGTCATGCATAATCACAGGATGAAAACAAACAAAATAAGAAACCAATTAGGTAGGTTCTTGAAATCATATAAACCAGTAAAGATTAAAAAAACAAAAACATAATTTTGTGAGTCATTTTTAGTCTACTGATGATATTCATTTTTTATATCCAGGTAACTACTGATTCCTGTGTTATTTTACCCCATACTAAAGATAGCATGTCATGGATTTATACCACATTGACCTACAAACAGGCCATGAATGTATCTGGATATGATGTAGCTAAGTTGTATGTCTCAGATCCTATGAATACTTCATCAGCTGTTGTAACAATACAGTTTGTCTTAATGAAACTCCCTTGTCAGAATGATGGATCTTGCCAAGGTAAGTTGAATAAATAGCTCAATTTTAGGTATATTGCATTAGCTTAGAACTTCAGTGGTGACAGTGACTTGACTTCTGGTGTTTCAAATCTAACAGGGTTGGAAGAACTGTAAACTAACTTATTTTTGCGAGCCATTTATTTTACGACCTTTGCATCAAGAAAATTTTAGAATCGCAAAATGTGTTAAAAGGATTTAACACAAAATGAAGTCAGTGAAAAATAGTTGGTTAACAGTATACTTTCTTTTTTAATTGCACAATTTACTGATACCTTGACTGCATGACCTCATAACAGGTTGGTATCTTTAATTTAAGACAGTTTGTTAAAATATCTGACCAGTTGTACAGTTTGATTTGATTAAACAAATTGAAATAGAGAATTCTAAGAAAGTCAAACCTTTTACGAAATCTGATCTTATTTTATCCGAAAAATTAGCCATAGTTTGAACTATCAATTTATCAATGAATGGTTAGTTTTATCAGAACAGAGGTTTTCAGTCAGATGATAGGTCAAACTGGGAAAGTGGATTAAATTTGACCATTAACTTAATAATATATGAGTGATTTTATCAGAACAGAGGTTTTCAGTCAGATAATGGGTCAAACTAGGAAAGTGGGTGAAATAAGTTTAAGTGGAAATCTGTTCAAATCATTTAATTTGCAAAAAATGCAACTAAGAACAACTAGTTCTAGAAAAATGTCACATGATACAACCTGTTCAACCTCCACTATTTAACAACCTCAGAAGTACAATAATTGGGTCAGAATTTTTATTGGAATGCAATAAGTAGAGACACTACCAGTTAATGAAAATAACGCTTGATTGATTTTGTATGTCTAAAGCACCTATTGCCAGTTACCTTTATCAGGATTGCTTAAAGTCTAGGATGTATAAAACTTAACAGATGAAGTTCTATTTTGACCAAAAAGGGACCCATAAAAAGATAATACCCAAATTCATGCAAGGTGGCAAGTAGTCCAAATAATTATGACGTTTTGAAAGACTATTTTATATTTTGCTTTGACACATTTTTCTCCTGCAGGAAGGGGTCAAAGCAAAAAGTTAAAATAGCCTTTCAAGATGTCATAATTATTTAGACTAGGTAGCAACATCAGTTTTATTAATTTGTGTGTAATTACACTGGTAGAATTAATGAAGACATATATTTAGTGAATACGACAAAACAGTTAAATTTGGAGGTAACATCTTTCAGTACCTCAATACTAGCAAATATGTATATGCTTAATCAGTATAACATTGATGATCCAAATGGATTTAATCATATGAAAGTAAATTCAAACATTTGTACAAACTGGCTGAGCAGTGTCATTCAGTTTGCTTTTTTTTTTTAATTTTTATTATTGACTAGTATATCTCACGGTTCTTATTATTTCAGCAAAGAATGGCAGTAACTACCCCTGCACCAGTACCTACAGAGCAGACAGTTTTGACTTGTATTATGACTGTGCCTGTTTACCTGGCTGGACAGGTGTTTACTGTGAAGAGAACATTGATGAATGCCTAAGTTCACCATGTCAGGAACCATATGAATGTATTGATGGTGTTAACATGTATGACTGTAGATGTCCACCAGATGAGCCTAATTGTGATTTTCAAATTTGGACTATCCCAGTGATAGTTCTGGGATTTCTTTTGATAGTAGCCATTATGGTAACTTGTTTGAAGAAAAGGTGAATCTATAAATTCTGTAAAATTGTCTCAACAACATTTCCTATTACTGTGCTGTAAATATTTGATTTGAAGCATAATCTTCCTATGAGGTTGTAGTGTGGAATAAAGGTTTAATGTGCATTTCCTATTTCAATATGCACGTTAATTATAATTAGATCTCTTTCTAATACATTAACAATCCCTTCCTCCTTGCCTCTAATGTGACCTATAGATTAAGACTTATCACTGGCCATGGGTTTGTACTTGAGCAACACTACGAGTGCTACGTATACATGTGTAGCAGATTCTGCTTACCCTGAAATCACCCCAAGTCTTTAGTTTTCTATGTTGTGTTCGTTTTTTAGATTTTGCCATGGTATTGTCAGTTTGTTTTAAACTAGCCTCTCTATTATGTAACACATCATACTATATGAAAAGGTCCTCTCCAAATTGATCCTTATTTAATTCTATCGTACAAAAGCATGTCTGATGGACATTTTACTTTTATGTATGGATGTTTTTGGTCAGAGATCCTCTTTTAATATTTATAATATTACAGAGACAGACAATTGATGGCATTGATGGCACATAGTCCCCTTGAAAACCTATTGAAATTACCATGTCATCCTTTTTTCTGGAACTCTGTGGCCTTAAATTAAATCACACTTGGAGAAATATGTGTGGTTCTCTACAAATAATCATTATTTAGTTCTGATCAGGCTTAAAACATGGCTATCAGAGGCAATATTTTAACCTGATTACAAGTTTCAAAAAATAATTTTCTCTACATGGCCAAATTTTTTGAAATTTTGTAGGATAATTTAAATTTGCTCAAGAAGGGGACGACGACGTCTATTGATTTTGAGGCTTAAAAGTTAAAAAATATATATTTCTTGACTCCTGATGGAAAAAAGGTTTCTGAATGGTAACTTGAGTTTTATTTGCCTTATTGGAATGAATTTACTTAAATGAAAGATATAAGGAAGGGGGAGTTTTATTTTGAGGACAATAGATCAAAGTTAAATGTCACTGAAAAAATTATGTTAAATATTAGGCAGGAGGATTTTGAAAATGAATAACTTGGCCTGAGAAAAATTGGAAACCTATATCTTTGCACAAGACGGGATGATAATGAATATTCTGCAACACAAAATGCAGGAAACAATGTACAAAAGTGAAAATAATATCCGTGCAGCCCAAACACAGAAAAATAATAATGAATATGCATAGCAACAGATAATATAAATGATCAGTAAAAAAAAACTCCCTGCCAACACCCTCAACTCCCATCATATGGCTTGGCATATGGCCATTAATTCCTTAATGGCAATATGCATTGACAACAGGCAGGTTTGAGAGTTGTTAATCACGTCTTTTTGATAACTAAGAGTTAACTATTATAGTTTGTAACACTTTATACAGGTCAAAAATAAGCAATGATAGTGCATGTTTTATTTTGTCCCTCTTGAGGGGTTGACACAGGGTATTCATTTCCTCTTTTGTAATATTTTCCCTTTTCCCACTTACTCCCTATATCCTACAACCGAAAAGCATGTCATTCCCTCCCTCTTAGCTGTAGCCTACTTGTATTTTAAAAGCTTGAATTCACAACAGACCATATATGAATTGATTTTTTAAAATTTTCTCTCATATATTAAAATGTGTGGTAGACAGCATATGTTTGCAGTGCCAATATTGCACTTGTTATTGGAGTTAATTCCCTTTGGAAATATAAATCAAATGGTATATTTGCTTTGTTAGCACATTGTGTCTACATTTCTTGTCTGATTTTTATGAAAAAGTTAAAACAGAAAAAAAATATGGAGGTTATTTGATTGGATATAGATGTTATATATGCATGGACAGGTTCTTTTATTTATTTTTGATTTGATTTGATTTTATACATTTATTTTTATTTTTCCTATTAGATTTCAAAAGAAGAAAGACCAAGTTGACCCTTTGATTCAGGTAGAACATAAAGCTGTTACATCTGTTAATTTTTTTTTATAATAGTACTGTATACCTAGTATAAATGCAATGAGACAACTATCTACCAAAGATATACGGCATGTGGCAAACAACAACCTTTAGATTACAGGTTCTTGGTTTGAGACAGGCACACTTGGGACAATGTTGTAACAATATACTACAATAGAAAACAAACTTAAAATAATTTGCTTATGATAAGGGCTTTGTTTTCTCAAATTGGTACTAAGCACCAAAAAAATACACATTTTACAGAATGACACAAATTATCCATACAAGAGATCTCACCTACAGTTCACATACCATTCATAACAAAATATATAATTATTAGACCAAGTTAAATATCAGTCATTGTACCTCTAACTGATTTAGTATAAAGTTACCATAATAGGCATTCTGGGAAATCTTTATGCTAGGAGTTATGCAGCACGATTCATTGACTTTAAATTTTATGTATAGTATTTTCATTTTGATTGCAAAAGTATGAAAACATTTTACCATTTTTTTCGTTTCTACTCACATACCACTTTAACAGCAACATATAGCTCTAAATTTCTTTGATTATTATGGAAATATTTTAGAATTGTGAAATGCTATTTTAAGATATGATATGATGAATACTCAATTTCCTTTCAGATTTATCTATTTTTAGATTTTATTACCCTGTGAGTAAAACAATTATAAGGGAAATTGTCCTACTCCTCTAGCAAGATTAAATGTTTAATAAACAATTATAAGGGCATTGCCTACTAGTCCACCATGCTCTATAGTAATTACTCTGTTGGTTTGTCTGTCTGCATGTCAGCACTGCTATGGTTTGTGGTATTGATCTGTTGATCAACAAATGTAATGATAAATGCATCCAATAATTTCTAAAATTTAAGAAATTTAAATCAAGGAAATCATATATGATAGGAAAAGCAAGCCTTGGAATATATATAACTGCGAGATATATACTCCACATGTAGGAGCTGCTGGAATGTTGCTACATAGAAATGGAAAAGTCACAATTAGGCAGCTGATAACATCTCTTTTGTCTTAAAGTTGTTCTCAAGCGACCCTCATTGTCAATTTCTAGACGTAAGTCAAGATATCAGGCTCACTTAACTGTATCTGCTGTATCTTTATTTTATGTTCATTGCCATTGGGATAGACACCAAATTTGCATTATCTAGTAATAGGACATCATTTATTTAGCAGAAAGTTAAGTTAAAGGATAATGCTAGCTTCTTCTCATTCTTCCTAATAAGCTCTTGTCTCTTGTATGATGTCATCCTTGTATGAAGGAAATACATGTTTGCAAGAAGAGGGACACAGTTTTTTCGCATGGGAATGTCCATATTTTAGTAACATTAATATGCTATCAAGCCATGTATAAGTCATGTTTTTATCAAGTAACCAAATTTCAATTAACTTGTTTACTCAAGGCAGGCTCTCTGTGATGGCTCCCATCTCTATCCTTTAGTTAAGTTGACCAGTTGTAGAAAAAAATGGTATATCTATATTTTGTGAATGGTGTAAGTGCTTAATATTAATATACTCAAGCATTTGTACATTTGGGTTACAAAAATAATAAAAATTAGAGGATGAAAATGTTCCCGCATTAAATATTAATTTAATTTTATTGTTTAGAATATAACAGTTCGTCTACATTCCAAATTACCTCTAATATTATGAGTATACATTTCTTTTAAAACAGCAAAGTGATATGGAAGAGACCAATGCATCTTTTCTCCAACCCATTCGTAAAATTGAAGCTAAAAGGAAAACTGAAAAGTTAAAGCTTCAACATCAAGATCACACAAAGAGCCCTGATAGTGAACCAAAATCAACAGCTGAAACAGGAAGTATTTCTGAAACTGGTATATCAAATCCAGAGGTGAAACCATTACATTTACAACCAATTAGAACAATTGCAAAACAGAAAATGGTAAATTTGAATCAGAATAAGGGTACTTCTGCACGAGCTATGTCATTTAGTAGATATGATATTGGACAATACAAGAAGAAAAGAGACAATGATACTTGACAATTTTATGTGTGTGTGTGTGTTTTATTTTATACTAGATAGAAAACTTTTTAATTAATATACTATGTACATAATTTTAATTTTTTAAATCACATTGTGTTTTGCTACATTAGGTTTTAATCCTAACTGGCACAAAGTTTGGTTGTCATCAGTTTGCTTGTATCATCATTGTGGGTTAACTGTAAAACAATGTTTGTCATTAGCAAAAATGCTTGAAAATCATGAAAATTTCAACAAAATGTATTCATCTTTAGCTTTTATGACTTCCACATAGTATCAATGTACACTTAATTGTTAAAGATTTTTTTTACCAAGGTTCAAAAACTTTCAAACTCATGATATCCAGAGACACAACTCTTTTTTCAACAATAAAAAAACAACACAGACAGGCAGTGAGTTATTATTAGCATACATGTAATTGAACAACCAATAATTTTTAATGTTTCAACCAGTATTTCATAATTTATACTTATTCTCATATTTAAGGATTTTCGCTTCTCTTATTTTTGAATTTTTGACTGATATTCGGAATCCTCTGCTTTTATCCTTGTAGTGCCATTAAAAATTTTGCCCACTAACCCCTACTTTTCTTTTCATGATATTATTACATATAGTTTAAAAAGCAATATTTGAAAATTTCATAGTTTTTGAAAGGAAAAAGGTGCCAATGTTAAATATTAGAAAAATCTAGAGATAATCAATTCCCGCCAAATTTTCAATGGCTTATATCTAGAAAACAAGCACATGGACATAACGTTTTTTTCTGCTTTTTAGTTCCTTTATTTATATACTATCAATTTAAAACAGTCTTTTGAAGAACTTGTTATTTTGAAACAGAGTAGCGAATATCCTTAAGCAAAATATTGTAATCATTTATTATTAAACTCATTAGCATATAAATGTATTCTCTTTTTATAGTCATATGTTTTAAGTTTCCTAAAAATATATCTAAAAGATGAGGCAATGTTATACACTATGAATAAAGAGAGATGTTGGGTATAGGCCAATGTGACAGCAAAAATCCCATATAGCACCTTTTTATGTCACTGGCCTTTAATATGGATTGAGAGACAATAAATGAAACACACACACAAATGTCATCTGGCATTGTGATGATAATGAGGAGGAGGAGCCGACCAGTCTTTGCCCTTACTCTTAATTTCCATATGCTTATTGGAGAATTAGCAAATATTAAATTTTTAATCTTAAGTTTTACCTGGCCTTGCATCAAACCCACAACCTCCCTCACTTCTAGTGAGTATGCTACCACAAGAGCATTGAGGTGTTTTATCAATGTTTGAAGGCATTGATATTTTCAATTGATATTTATACAAATTATATCTATTTGAATTCTAATTCAATGTAATTTCATAGCAACTAGTTTCAGTAACTAAGAAGTACAACATATAGAGTAAAGAGTGCTAAAAATGCATGTTGCTCAATTATTTAAAATAGTACATGCTTTGAAAAACAAATTACATTTAAAAATTTTAGCAAAAAATTCCTATGTCCCCCCACCCCCACCTTTTTTAAAATACAGATATAAATATATAATATTATGCTGAATAATAGTAATCTCAGTAAAAGAGAGGCAAGAGATACCAAAGGGACATTCAAACTCATAAGTCAAAACTGACAAAGCCATGGCAAAAATATGAAACAGACCAAAAGTTTACATACAACAGTATACAAAAACAGATTACAAAATCAACAAAAAACTCTACCAGTATTTTAACTCTTGTTTTATTGGATTTTTCAGAAACATTAATACTTGTATTATAAATCTAAGGATTATTCCAGATTACTTTGGAACCAACTCTAAGCCATGACAGATTACATAAGACCAATTACAAATAAATTATCAATCATTCTCGAAAAAAAAACGCTTAGCCTATTTAAACTGCATGAAATTAAAAGCGGCACTGGCATCAACAAATAGGGTGGTCACATCCAAAAGTTTTTATTCAACCGTAAAGAAAAATACATTTTGAATTTCCTCTTTGATGAAACTGCTTATATTATTTAAGGCAAAGTGTCTGTAATAAAGTATAAACTACTTCACAAATATTTTTCTAATTTCTCATGAATTCTGCTTGTAACAATACACCAGAATATTGCTGTTTTAGATTTTGAGAAGTATTAGAATCTATAGAAAATGGCTGTGGGTAAGGGCCCCCGGGAAATAACTATATTTCGGAATTTATTTTTACCTTTGACCGGCAAATTCCTGATTTTCATTTGTTTTTCAGCACTAGTTGTTTATTAATGATTTTTTTACAACTGACAAAGAGTTGTGACAATTAAAATATATATGTTGGATAAATATTAACAGTGCATGGTACGGCAAAAATACAAGGGATATTAGAGAAAATCATGAAAACTGGCAGGTTTTTATACATTTAACTTAGGATTTTCTAATTTATGAGTCCTTAGATTTGACAAAATATAAATATAATTAAAAAATAAATGATTTGGTTGATGCAAAGAAAGTCCTTAGCAACCATGAAAATGGACATAATCAAGGATTTATACTACTCGTATATAAATCCTTGGTCCTCCGTCGTAAGCTTTTTCAAAGATCTTCAGCTCTGAAAGGCTATTGTACCAATGTCAACCAAACTTGGCCTGAATGATCCTTATGGTATCTACGGTTGGGTGTAAACCAATCATAACATAACATTAACACATGTTAGTGCTGCATGCACATATTTCATATATTTTTATATGTTTATTTCAATTTCAGCGTTTACTATAATTACGTCAACGCAGTCAAAATGAAAATTTCTTATGTCTACCTGAGTAAACGCATGTTTACTTTGTGTCCATTCAGTTAGTAGTTGACGGGCGTTTACTTCACATTTTGCATCTTTGCCTGCGCCTCTGTAAACGCGTGTTTACTTTTCATCATAAAACGTTTATTTGAAAGAACAAATGTGCAACTCTTCCACAAACTTGTTAAAGAACTTACAATTGTGTTAATAACTAAATGAATGCAATTTGTTTTCCCCTTTTATTGTGTATTTTTAATTGCCAAAAAAGACTATCTCTTTGATCTAAAGAAACAATCACATGCAAGATTTAAAGAGGACATTATTTCCGAAAGTGTGCTTCATAGAATTTTGACTCGAAATAGTCCCACATTTGACCGTATGAAAAAATATAGATATGCTGATATTATTATGCATTTGAAACAATAATGTAATTGGGAATACTAAGCATATTAATCATTTGTACAAATAGATACATTATTATCTCACACCAAATATTTCAAAATAGGAACTATATTTGAGGTCAGCCGGAAGACGTATTTGTTAGATAGATGATTTTTTCTTCTTCCAATGTTGATTTCTTTTCTTGTGTCTCCATCAACAAGATCACACTAAAGTAGCATCTTGTTCTGACAGAAATCGTTTTTTCCACATAATTTGAAGGATAACAGCTGTATTCAAAATTTGGGAATTTCAGACCACCCTCGCTAAGTGACTTTTGAATAACATCTGATTTAACTTTCAGAGTGCCACCATTCCATAAAAAATTGTTAATATCACATTGTATTTTATTTACATCTGATGTTGGTACATGAGTAGATGAAAAGACATAAGTAAGTTTAGATATTGCAAGTGATTTAAGGATAACAATTTTATCATCAGCTCAGCAGTCAGTACTTCGGTACTGTCATGATTTATAACAAACCTTTCTTTAATTGTCCGTTTATTAAATTAAGAAATTATTAAAAAAATACAACTAAGGTTTCGACTCCCTCAGGCAAAGTTTACCTAGATGGTTTTGGCTATAATTATTTGTAGGTCCATTTTTGTCATATAGCTGAGCTCTTCAACCATGTCAACTGTTTCGGTTCTTATACATCCTTGGCTAACAAATAATCGGCTTTGAGCGTTCCTGATGAAGGTAAATCCAGAAAAGCGCTTCGAATGCATGCAACTTATAAAATGTTGTTTTCATTTTTTACCGATCAAGGAAAGGTTATTCGATCTTCCACACTTTAATAACTCTATATATAGATGTATCTAAATTAACACAAACCATTAAATTTTCTTTTAAAGCCATCTGTCCATTTAATGGTAGGGGCCATCTTTGTTGAATTTATTTCTTCCAATCCATGTTGCTTTGGTTTTAGAACAATTCACCTTTAACCCAGAACACTTCTCAAAATCATTGAAGGAATTCAATAGAACACTCAGAAAAACCTCTTTCAGAAAACAAGTGGTATCATCAGCCAACTGTAATATTTTTGATTCAGCCATGCTGGATCTATGCGATCACTCTGGTTTTAGAGATGGTGCAGAATACTAAGTTGAAGACATATGAAACTAATTATGTGTTTTTATGACTTGCAGAAACTTTCTACACCATTTTAATCATCAACTGCAAACTTTTGACATGTTATTTGCCCTTAAATTAAGAAAAAATTGGTCGAATAGTGACTTTATTTTAGATATACACTTGCATATAGTTCCTTTCTAAATCAAAACTTATGATGATTTACTATTTATGAATTAATTTGAAAAAAAGTATTTGTACATCAATTGAATCAGTTGATAAGAATTTTGAAAGCATTATATTAGTATCTTGTGCTTGTGTAAATTATTGTTCAATGAAATGTAGGCAACATGTGTATTAATATATCTAAGTTGATTCCCACACTTTTTTGAAATGGTATTACTCCAATTCTTTCCATAGGCAAGTAAGAGTCAGAAAGATTTTTAACTGTCATGATTTTCAAATAAGTATTAATTAGAAACAACCCCAGGCTTAATTCATAACAGTTAATATCTCATGACCTGTTACATAATAAAATAGACACAATTTATTACACACCTAACTGAATACACACATTCTTGACCTCAATAGTAAACCTACAAATGTATTATTTATTTTGATCTTCACTACATTAAAATATTCAGTTAATTTTTCTAGCTAGCTGAATGATTAATCTGATGTGGTTTTTTTTCAAAGAAAATACTTAAAATGGAAAAAAAATATGTATAAAAAATGTAAGCAAATTTTATTTTACTTGTAAAATCAGTGCCATTATCATCTGACATAGGTCAATAATCAAGTTCTAATTAATTAGTTACAACAACAACAACAACAACAACAAATAATTTATTAGAGTCTCACCTCTTCAAAACATTTGATATAAAACACATTACAATATTAACAGATCAATTTATAAAAGAGCCACTCTAAAAAGAGTTATGAGAGACTGTAAAAACACAGATTAAAATACATTTATATTACATCTATAACATATATCAATATATCTTAGCATAAAACACCATACTATTAAAAACAATTATACAAATGAAAACAAACAACATTATATACACTTATTACGAGTATAAAATACACTTTCTCTTAAAAAGTACTTCATGGCAGATTTTGGCTGTAAAATAGCAAACTCTATCATCATGAAACATAAATAAAAACTTTTCCTCATTACTTAAATTACTAAAACTACTTTCTATATAACATACACTGTTAAAAAATATCGTTCGCAAATCTGCATATTCTGGGCATTCTAATAAAACATGTTTTTCATCTTCAATTATATTCAAATCATTTTTTCTACAAATAAAACAAAACCTTTCATTCACATCTATACCTTCATATCTGCCAGTTTCAATTTTAATCGGAGCAACACCTGCTCTAAATTTAGCATATGCACTTCTATATTTACCGGGCATAGTAATACTTAAATATTTTTCTGTACAATAATTTGATTTAAATAACCTGTAAGTACGCAATTTACTGCTTTCATTAGCTAGTAAATTTGAATGCCATTTATTTTGGTATATAATAAATAGTTTGTTTTCAATATCTTTAATAACAGACTTGCTCAAAATACATTCAATATTACAATACTGATTAAGATCAAGTTCTTTAAACTTTGTATTCACTCTACAGTTCCAATTTTTTACTTTATTAAAACTGATATTATTACTCCAAAGAAAAATTTTCTTATTAAGTCTACAATTAGACATCTTATTAAATCGTGACCATGTCCTAAATATGGAAGACCATTGTTTAACAATACATGGTTTCCATCCCATAAAGTGCTAAGTTAGGGGTATATCTACCCACTCCCATAAAAAATCTCATAGCCTTATGTTTAACAGCGTTTATACATGAAAATTCCTTAGTACCCCAAATAGAGGCACCATAGTCAATCACTGACCATACAATTGAATTGAACAGTTTTGTAAATACATCATATTGAAAACCACCATGAGCTTTACATTTTGCTATTAATAACCCTAATGCCCTACTGGCAGATTTGGCAACTGCTTTTGCCATATCCTCATAACTCAAATGTTCGGTTAATAATAAACCTAAATATGTATAATTTGATACTTTATCAACACATTTTCCATTAAAAACAAAAGGAAAATTAGTACATGGCACAGAAGGTGTTCTAAAATGCATAACTTTTGATTTTTCTAGATTAACCTTTATCATGTTTCTATCACACCAACATTCTAAAGTATTCAAAATGATTTGTAATTCACTTTCACTTTCTGTTAAGAAAACTACATCGTCTGCATATAACATTATACACACTTTTTCTTCACCTATGCTAATACCAACATTTAACTTTTTGACTTCATCAATTAAATCATTAATGAAAAAATTAAACAGTAATGGTGAAATTATACACCCTTGTTTCAAACCAGTATTAACTGGGAACCAGTCAGATAAAATACCATTTAACTTAATACAAGACTGAACATTATTATACAAAGATCTTAATGCCTTTATCATTTTAGAACTAACACCAAGTAACTCTAATTTGCTAAATAACAATGCTCTATTTATAGTATCGTATGCCTTTTTAAAATCAATAAAAGCAGCAAATGTAGACTGTTTACGTAGTTTTCTAGACTCTATTATACTTGTTATAGACGAAAGGTGATCAATTGTGTTACGATCTTTTACAATTATCAGAAATTTGGTTGAAATATATTAAACAAAATTGCATAACTCTTACCTGAGCATTTTCTGCAATAAAATTTATTTGTTTGTTTTACATTTATATCCCATTATATTGCTATTTAACAGTAATTGGAAATATCTCAGCATTAGGTATTTGTACATTCAGATTTGAATACAGGAAATGTATTTTTTCTTAATGAAGAATGAACACCAATTTAGATAAAAATTAGGTTTTTTTTTAACTTTTGTTGTTGAGAAAGTGCATTTATAAGGCCTCTTTCTGGAAATTATTAAACCTGTCATTATTAATGGCATATAAAAAATGTATTACTTGTTTGACGATTTTCCTTTCCATTCTTGTCAAAAATAAAATCTGACAGTGTCTAAAATTGAAAGATCTGTATATATATTTATATTTGCATCAATATTGCGAAATTCTCTACCTTTGGACAATAACATAGAAATTTTACAGTAAGATTGGAAATGAAAAGAGAAAAAAATTTAGAAAAAAGTATGGTCAGAAAGAATATCAGACTAGCTATAAATATGGCTGGATCACAACATCAACGATGCTTTGATTATTTCAGTGTCCCCAATTGTTATGCCAGATACATTGTATCTGATTGTCTTTACGAATACTTATTGCCAGCAGTTTCACGGCCAAAATGAATAAAATAGGAGACAAAGGACACCCTTGTCGAACACCTCTATCAATTTTGAAGGGATAAGAACTACTAGTAAATCCATTACTAACTACAAGACTAGATGATTTGAGTACAAAGTTAAGATCCATGTCCTGAACTTCGTGCCAAAATTTAAACAATCTAATGTCTTTTCAATAAATTCCATTCTATCAGAAATGAATCGTAGATATTCACCAATGCATCTACCAGCCAAATATCCTGTCTTATCCTGATCTTTAAGTTTTGAAAGAAATAGTTAGATTCTTTCCGCAATAACTTTGGCTAATAACTTGTATTCAAAATTTAAGATGGAAAGAGGACGCTAGTTCAACAAGAGAGTTTTGTCTTCAGTTATCTTTCTATGAGATAAGAGTTAGTATATCCCGTTTTTTGTCTAGTGTGAGGGTTCCGGTTTCGAAGGAATATTCATAGCTTTCTATAACATTTTTTTTTATGTCAATCCAGATAAATTTATAGAACTTAGCAAGTAGACTGTCTGTATCGGGGCTTTTATTATTTTTAAATGGCTTCAAAACTTTAACGCGCTCAGATTCTGTAAGTGTTATTCACACAATCATGTAATCTGACAATTTTAATTTGGAAAGATTTTCCAATTGTAGGAGATTACCTGTTTATTCATCGAATTCGTAGTCTATGGCACATTAATCGATCTAGCGTTCTACATATACTTCCGTAGAACCCTCCCCGGCAGCCAAACACCCCCATCAATACCCAGAAAAGAAAGAAAAAAGGAAAAGAAAAACACTGAACCAACCAAAGTAACCAATCTGATGAGTAAAGCCATTTCCAACAGATGTTTACAGTTTGTTCTTATGTTGTACTGTTACACCACCACTGTCCCAGGCTAGAGGAGGGTTGAGCGCTTACAAACATGTTTGACACCGCCACATTATATATGTGTCTGTATCAAGTCAGGATCCGGTAATTCAATGGTTTTCATTGGTTGCTGTCTGTTATACTAGTAATAATGTTTCGTTTATTGTCAACATTATTATAAATATGTTTTTTCGTTTGAATGGTTCAATATTTTGTCATGTCGGTTACTTTCATAGCCGACCATACGTTATCGGTTTTGCTCATTGTTAAAGGCCCTACGGTGATCTATAGTTCCATAAATACAAGTCATTTGAACTCTGTTTTATAGTTGTCTCATTGGCAATCATACCACATCTTTTTCTTTTAAATAAATTGAAGCTATAACAAATTAGAAAACTAATACTAAAATACAAAAAAAAGAAACTTCAAAACGACAGGTTTTAAGGATTTGACGATAGAAAAATAAAGATTACAAAGGGGGAAAAATACCAAGGGGACAATAAAAACACAAACTACTTCACAAATATTTTTCTCATGAATTCTGCTTGTAAAAATATGCCAGAATATTGCCATATTAGATTTTGAGAAATATAAGAATTTATAGAAAATGACTGTGGGTAAGCCGAATATTTGAAAGCCGAGGATGTATAAGTACAGAAACAGTTGAAGAGCTTTATGACAAAAAAATCCCAAAAAATTGCCAAATCCATCTAAGGTCAACTTTGCCTGAGGGAGTTGAAACCTTAGTTTCTGCATAATTTAAAAATTTATAAACGGAAAATTTTAGAAAGGTTTGTTATAAATCATGTCTGTACCGAAATACTGACTACGGAGCTGATGATACCCTCGCGGGGACTGATAGTCCACCAGCAGAGGTTACAACTAAATTGTATTCCACAGCCAATTGTATTCCAGCTCTTTACATCAAATACTACTTAATTAACTAAAATTTAAATTTATATCACAGACTTATGATGTACATACATGTAATTACAAATGTTCCTTTCTTATTTTTAATATTGATTAATTTAATGAATGTCTTAATAAGATTTTAAAGCGACTTTTTTTCATAGAAAAAAAGAGAATACGGATATATAAAAATGTTCCTAGGAAAATAAGTGCCAGACATATTTTACTATCTATGGACTTCTTTTTCTAGGAAAATTTATCCAGGGACTTACATTCCTAGTAAAATAAAGGTCACGGACTTGACTACCTAGGAAATAAAGTCTGGCGGACAAATTTTACTACCGGACCGAATTTACTGTTACAGAAGGGCCTGGATTATTCGGGTTAGCAGAAGCTAGACATACAACCGCCAGCCCGTTATCCCTGTGCAAAATAATACAGGCTTATCCTGCTCGAACCCCACTTCTGCGTCCTGTTAAGTGTGGAGGGGACTTACATTAACAAAAGATGTATACACAACTAATAAGTTTAATAAAAGTTTACATCCACTTCATTTGAACTTTGGTGGATAGTTGTCTCATTGGCAATCATACCACATCTCCTTATTTTTATAATTTATTGTGTCATTTAAGAATAATATATTCATAAATAATTAACGTTTACCTGTGTTTATAAGTAAAATGAATTCGCGCAAATGTAATAAAAATCTGAGCGCAACTGTATAAATTTTAAGTGCTAATGTAATGGTGATGTATCGCCACCAAAGGCAACCCTTGTAAAGCGTCCCTTTAAGTTTTATCCATGATTTCGTATGACAAGTTACTTTCAATTATTATTTGTCAATAAAATAAAGTTGTATATCAAACATTGTTCAAGGAGTTAGGATAATGACAGACAATCACACTGCATAAACCCAGGAGTTTATTGCGTTTGTCACATTCTATTTTTACAACAAGGCAAAAAAAAAACATCTTTTAAGATAGACAAATAGGCAACATCTGCATTCAGTTGCTAAATGTCAATAATACTCTACACGGGAGCAATATAAAAAAAAGCTTACAACTGTAGGTTGTAGTTCGAATGAAGATTTACGTCCTGGTACTTTATATTCTGTTGTTTATGCCGACAGTTAAAAGTGTTAGTGTTACTTTTATTGTATGCGTATTCACCTACATACTCCGTGATGAAACTTAATGCTGCGTTTTTGGTTGTTTTTACTGTGTTGTTGACTTGTCAAATTGTTGAAGGTAAGATTACACTTATAAACCAAGCTTAATTCTATGACCGGGTCCGTATCGAGGTTGCGGGCGCCTTCTAGTTTTTATTTTGTCCGACCGTCCGTCTGTGTGTTCGTCAACAATTTTTGTACGTGTAAAAACCTAAAACTATGGGGAGGACACCGATGATATTAGTGTCTCATAAGTCTTTATAGGCTTGGTGCTGATCGTTTTTTGTATGAGATTGTACTTGTAAATATTTTTCTGTTGTGTAAGATCTAGATCAATACGTGACACTTTGATAAAATAAATTTATCTTATCTTATTAAACAGTGGATGTGTATATTATTTTTTCAAAGTTAGCCAATAAATTTGGGGAAATGTTTAGTTTCAGTTAAATAATCACAAATTTTGATATATTTTTTTTGTAAATGTATTAACTCCAAAAGTATTGGTAGGAAACCGATAAACTTTTGCACATTTCTTTGCGGAATTTGTCCAATTGATTAGGAAAGAATTAACATAAACCCCCAGACGTTTAGTGAGGACAAGCTGAAATTTAAAAAGTTGTGCATAATGTGGAAATTTAGATGTGGAAATAATTTTTTTAATGAAAATTTACATATCAACTGAAGGTAAAATTATTTTTTGGTAAGCAATTACAAATTTTGAGAAACATCTTTTTATGCTAGGATTTCAATTGAAACAGATATGACCGATAAACTACTCCAAATTGGATTAAAACTGAACTTTTTAGAAACTTTTGGATTGGTTTGGAGAAAGAATTGCGTTTAAAACTTGATTTTTTTACATCACTATTTTAAAGACTCTTTTTGTGCTAGAATTTCAACGAAAATTGAAATATCACTTTAATACCGATTCCGAATTCATACCCAGCGACAACCATCTTTTTATTAAATTGGGAAAAACATTGTGGTTAAAACTTTATAAAAAAAAATCACAAATTTTGTGAGAAACACCTTTTTGTGGAAGTATTGCATCTTAAAAATTATATGTTAGTGAACATTGCTCTTTTTTTTAGTGACCCATAGTGTCAAATTTGCAGTAAAAACTTAGTTTTTGGTTAAAAGAATAGATAAATCGCAAATTTTAAGAAACAAATTTGTGTGGTAGGAAGTTAATGAAAATTGATAAACAGTGTCAGTTAATAGAATAATTTACACCAGTTCCAAAAACATATGATTTCTATATACTTTTGCTAGAAATAAGGTAGACAAGTAGGTACTTCTGGTTTACAAAATTTCACTTATAGTTTCATTTGAACCTGACTTCACACTGATTCCAAAAAAATAATGTTCTAGTACTTTTTGAATGAATATAATGCAAAAATTGCTACTTCCGTTTAATAAAATTTCACTTCCGGTTGATCTTCTTCAAGGTCATATGTCTGCAACCCAATGTAAAAGACCATATGATTTTATCATCTACCGATTAGGAGTTACAGCAAAGGTCAAAATCTAGAACGTCAAATTAAACTTTGACCTTGACTTCAATATCAAGGTCATAAATCCAGGACCTCAAATCAAAAGATCCTAGGTCTTTATTTATAAAGTTAATGAGTTATATCATCAAACACGTTATTTTAGATATAAGAGAAGAGAAAACGCCCATTAAATTTAAACGTACTCTATCAACCAAAATTTATGTTTTATGCCCCCCTAAATCCGCCTCTGAATGTTATAATAAGCCAAAATCAAAATTAAGAACACGACCTTGACATTTAACCTTGACCTAATTTTCTGTTTGGTGGACCATGGACCTCAAAGCAAAAGACCCTAGGTCTCTATCACATATAGTTTACCAGTTACAAATGTAACACTTATATCAAATGCATAAAGGAAAATAACTCTCATATGGAGTCTCCGGATCCCTTCGGTCAAAATTATTCTCCATATCCTGAAGATAAAACGAGCAAATAGGTAAAATAAATTTGTCGGTTTCCTTTAGTGGACACAAGAAAAACAGTATTTGGGGAGATAACTCTTACAAGAAAAAGTGTTCGGTTAAACATGGTAAGTTTCAAAAGCGTATAAACTGTTTGATATCATGTATCAAATAACTAAGCGACATCTTGTGAAACAAGAATACTGCGCAAGAAAACAATTAGGCGGAAGAAATAAAAAATAACAATAATATCTAATAATTTCTCCACAAATCAATTTATTCATATGTGTCATCAAAATAACAAATCAATATACAACAAATAAATTATGATAAAATGGAATATAAAGATTAACAGTGACTATTCACAGTGAAAATATATGTCTTCTTTTAAAATTTTGTACCCAGCAGTCCGTCACTGTTGATTTCATATTGTAAGTCAAGATATTAAGCTTACATTATTGTATCCGTAGTACATGTTGAAGTTTATTTGAAGTATAATGCAAAATGCCTCTAATTTAACGCTGCATGATTCCGTGAAAGGAAATCATCTACATGTACATAGCCAAAAGTTATGTTGAAAATGATAATATCTTCTTTAAATTTTTGCTTTGTTTTGCACTTTCTTCAAATGAATTAAGGACATGCTGGTTTTATTGGAATGCATTATGTCTGTTTAAAACATAGCAAATATTATGGAGGGGCGTAAAGGGGGGGGGTATCTGCACGGAAGAACGCGAAATAAAATTGCCATTTAACGATGAACGAACAATTAAAAATTTCTTGCACGTAGATCTTTTTACCGATTTCACGAAACACGGTGAATAACGAACTTTTTTCACGACTGCACGTAAAATAAAAATGGCAAAACACGTTGCACGAAAATAACCCTTTACCACCCTCATTATGGAATTACGATCAGTCTCTTTCAATTCTGTTACTCCAAATCGAATGTATTTTTGTACATAGTAAACATTTTAAACTGACTTTAGTTTACAGTGTTGTGTTTTGTAGACTGTTGTTTCTCTTTTCGTAATTTTTCGTTTTTTGCAGTTGTCAGTTTATGACTTATGAGTTTGGTATCTTTCGTCTCTCTTTTATACTCAATTTTAATGAATTGTACTTATTAATTTTAAGAACTATTAAAATGAACAAAAGCAATCTATCAGCATGCTGAAATTCACACAGTCATCTTAATAATTTAAGGCACACGAAAGCAACAGCTAGGAAGAAGTTGGTACGTCAAAGACATTATTTGGAGTAAATTCCGATACTACATGAACAAATCTGGACCAAAGAATACAGGTACAATATAATTTATTTGTGTTCAAACATTATAAAAATATTGATTGGTATTTAGTAGAGTCATTGTACTTCAGTAAGTTAAGTAAAAACAAAAATTTACAATTCTGTGTTTCTATAATTTTATTCATTATCATCACGGTACGCACGTAGAAAGTCAAATACATAAAACGTAAGAAATATGCCGACTATTTTTGTAGGCTCCACAAAAACCTGTAGAAAGAAAACCGAGTAAACTTGTTGCAGGGTTTCCTAATATATATATTTTTAATGAACGACGTTACTTATAAGTCATATGCTTCCACTCAAGTGAGATAACTTCTCAAGTGTGAATTATATACAAACATTTAATTACAAGTATTTAGAAGTTGTCAAACTGTCTCAACTATTTTTAACTCAAACTATGTAAAATGTTAACATTGAAAATTCATGTACATTAGTTTTTAGTAGATTTGTGCATTAGAACACACTTTTTGCAAAATTTGTATTAAAAAAGATCGTTTTTTGTTATTCAATTTGTAAAATGATGAGTGAAACATGGAAACATTGACAAAATTTAAATGGATACCAAATTAATTCTCATGATGAGTATATGGAATAGAATAGTAATGAGGTCATTTAGCTGACGGGATGTTTTTTTTTTTAATTGTTTCTTTTGGAATATTCTAGTTTAGAAACCAGTGACTTTTATATACCGTATTAATGAAATAGAACACACGTTAGTTTGAACTAGCTGGTAAATGGTGTCGTAATTGGACAAATGATTGCCGAACATTTTCGTTCACGGTAAAAACCGAAAGTTTTTAGTATGTCTCAGTTTTAAAACAGGGATATTCCATAAATATGACAAAGATCGTGTTAACATTAAAAACTTTGAAAATATTTATTCATAGACTGTACCTGTAAAACAAATTGTGATATGGATAATGAACGGAAAGATGACAATGGAGTGTGTTGTCGAAGCCAAGAGTGTTGTATGCCATGTAATGGTCAGTTTACTTTACCATGCTTAACTTACAAATTATTGTTTATTTATACATTTAAGTTTGGACAATTACAGTATGTCAAATTTTTTGATCTTCAGTTTCATTTTATGCCATTACGAAATCATTGACCATTTCTATAACAAGAAAAAAGTGTAAACATCAATACGTTAATTTAGTTAAACAAGTGACTGGAGCCAATTCCAATTGAACTATCAACAGAGGTTGAAATAAAGAAACAGACAAACAAACAAACAATAAAAAAAGATGGAAAGGAAAACTAGAGGCCCAAGAGCCTGTGTCGCTAACCTTGATCTATATGCATCTGAAACAATGGACACGCTCCAACATTGTAAACTACAATAGAATTCATGACAAAAATCTCTTTTTTGTTGATCTTATATAGCTGATAATTTATTAATATTAGAGGGTAAAAAAAATCGTCATTTTCAAAAGGGCAATTACTCCTATAAAGAGTCTACTAACAATTTCCGCAAAATTTCACTTGTTTGTAGATCTTTTCTTGTCGATCATTTTTGCATTTTTAAAGTGTCTATCTATCTACTACAGTTTTCAAGATAATAGACAAAAACACTAAAAATTGGTAAAAATCGTCATTAAAGAGCAAAAACTCAAATAATGAGTCGACTGACAATTTTAGCACTGTTGACTTATTTGTAGATCTTGTCTTGCTGATAATTCTTGCCCTTAAAGTTTCTATCTATCTATTACATATTTCACGACATTAGACGAAAACGCAAAAAAACGCAAAAAAATGGTAAAAATCGTCTATAAAGGGCAATAACTCTAATCAGGAGTTGTCTGACGATTTCAGCCATTTGAATTAGTTGTAGATCTTATCTTGTTTATCACTTTTGCTATTTAAAGTTTCTCTCTATCTATTATACTGTTCAAAATAGGTTTATTGTTGATTTGAAATATACTAGTATTTAAGCATGTACATCGATGCCAGTATATTTATGCGAGTCTTTCATCTTAGTTTATAAACAAAGTGTATAGTCTCATTAAATGTCCAGATTTTGATTCATATTTTGTCACATGAATCTCATTTCAACATGAAATTTAAGCTCTCATTTTTCTGAAGTTCATTTCGATTAAATATATCTAGATACACTTCAATGTACATCTCGTAATGGGAAATGCCAAGCTTCGTGTGAAGAAAACGAAAACGCTACAGACACTGCTTGCTGTGATGGATTGAAATGTTGTGAAATGGCACTGTGTACTGGTATGTAAAATCTATTATTATCGTGCAATGCCGATGAAATGCAGGGGCCGCGGGATCCATATCTTAAAAAGGGGCGTTATTCCCGATAATTGAAGGTATAAAGCCGAGCGTCAAGACGAAAATGTTTTTGGGAGATTTTATACTAAAAATTTATATATATCGTGAAAAAAACATGATGCTATATATTTTTTGGCGAGCACAGGGACTCATCAAAGATACCAGACTTACAACTTTGTACACGTTTCGTCTTTTCCCCAGGATCATCAGTGACACTCGAATCAAAAAAGTTAAAAGGCCTAACGAAGTTCGAAATATTCGTCAAATACAGCTAAGGTACTATGTTCCTGGGGAAAACATCCACAGTGTTTCGAACAATTCAAAGTTTTGTAACAATTAATTTATAATGATATTTCATGTCAACACAGAACTGCTGACTACTTGGCTGGTGATATACTTCATTTGTATTTATCGTATAGTCATAGAAATTACTTTGGTTTTTAAAACGTTTATAACAAGTAGGAAACAATCACCATCAAAATGGAGGAAACGTGGATTAGCTTGTTATCTTTATTATTTGTTTTCAATATTCATGTGTTCAGCTGATATTGATTATTTTTTTTTATATAATTTGGTGAAGGTCAAATGCATTTTGAATTAAGCTTGTAGTGTTTCGGTGTGGTTTATATAGTGTGCTGTTGCTTTATCTTTATCTTATACTAATTACAACACAAAAACATACACATAGCAACTATGAAACATAAAATAATGATTGATTGATTTGTGTTTGCTTTACGCCGCCTTAGCGCGAAAAGGCTATATCGCGGCGAGAGCTAATTCAAATATTTTTACAATTTAAAGAATACTTTTAAAATCAGACAAAGGTCCTTCAATATACTAAAACTCAAGTCTAAAGCAAAATTACTTTTTTACAAATAAAATTCAATACTAAGATAACGTGATAACGTGATAGAAATTAAAATCATTTTCAATAAGAAATGTTGTCATTCTTGCAGTATTGAAGGTTTGGCGTGCACAAATAAACTCATTAACTTGTGACTTTAAATTGTAATGTATCAGTAATAGTTATCCCATGAGGACGCGGTGTGTTAGTGTAAGATCATCCCGATGGCCGAAGGCCAGAGGGTGATCTTACACTGAAACACCAAGTCCGAATGGGATAACTATTTTACATCCCAGCTGTTCTAGATTAGATAAAAAAAAACCATTTACGCTTCATAAAATCTAGTTTAGAACACCACACAATCATTATAATATACTTTATATATCACTATATAGTATATACCCTTTACGAGCCCCAGACACAATGTTTAAATGTGTTAAATTAACACTAAATTTGTATCCAGTCGTCCTGGTGTAGGGGTATGAATCGTGGGTCTATATGCTAAATGTCTTGAGTGAGTTCGAATCCCAGCATAGACACTGGATTTTTTCTACATAAATTTTAATAGTTAGTCTTTTCCGTAAAAATAATTCTAAGTTTTATTGTGGATTTGACATTCCCGCCAGCTAAGGTGATCTGGTAGGGGTGATCCGGCTCAGATCGCCCCTGGTAGAAATAAAGAGCTGGGATGTAATCTTTGTAATGCACCAAATCAATGAAAGAAATAGGGTGGAAACTTCCAATGATATCCATACAACAGAAAATAAACATCTAAATTATTGCAAAACCATATCCAAGTAATTAAGTTTTGAACAGATGATAAATAATACACAAGATAAAAGACAGATAATGCAGAACGACAAAGAAACAAATAATATAGATTATACATTAACAAAGTCTATGTCTGTGTAGCATTGGATAATTCTGTAATACATGCAAGACCTGCATCTCGTGTAAGATTGTTTTAACAGATGACACAGACTGTAATTGTAAAACAGAATGCGATGGAGTAATTGAAGGAGAAGACAGAGGTGGATTTTGTTGTAATAATCTGAAATGTTGTAAGCCTTGTACTGGTGAGTCATTATCTTATTGAAGCATATGATATATAACTAAATCACATCAACAAATATACTTTAAACACGTAATGCTGATTATCTATGGTTATTTCTAATTTTTGCAAGGCAAATTGCCAATAACAGTTTTTTTTTCAATTTACCGACATTTTTTTCCAATTTTAAAATTCTTGGCAAACGAGAAACAACACCTAGGTAGGATAAACTGTATCCTTGCCTACACAGAGCAAGTAGAACGAGTGTGGTGTGTTGTGCAGAATTTAGATCTGGTAATAATTTTTACTTTTTCTTAGTGATATTGGATTTACAAAATAGGGTATTACACAATGGAAAACATCGAAACATGGCCTTTCCATAAGGTGTGTATAGTCAAGGATAAAGTTTGTACTACTAAGTGTTGTTCTCCTTAATTGGAAACAAATTCGATAATTGGAAAAGGTGTCAGACCACCAATTCAAAATCCCTATGTATGCAACCGTTTTTCAATTTTCACAGCATTCTAAATATTTTACCTTAAGTTTAACTTCATGAAAACCATGTATATCCTGAAATATACATGTATCAACTTTCTACATGACAAAATTCAACCAATGTTTAAAGAATTGTAGTGACACATGATGTTCGGGAAGCCCCCTTCTACTAAACATTGCATGTTGGATTACTGAAAGTCTTCATTAGAATACTTTTGAGCACGTCTACCCTAAAATTATGTTGGAAGTTAATGCACAGGTAAATTTGGGATCAAAATATGGAAGTTTATGAACAGGTAACTTTGGGATCAAAATTTGTTTCTCAACTTCAGAAAAGTTACATTGTAACTTGATCTGCTAGTCAAGTAAACAACAACATCAAAAGCACTATTTTTGTAAGACTGAGTATGGTTACTTTTACATATGTTCTAAATTGGAGCGAGTTAATTAGTGGTCTGACACCAAAACGGTTTATTTTGAACATGTACAATATACGCCAGCAAGCCGACAGAAAGTGAAATTGTAATTGATCAGATATCAAATTTCTGAGATTCGTCTTCATTATTTACACACCAGGCTCGGGTGTCCATCTTGAACACATAACTGACCATGATCATTCGTCCTGTTTTTTACTGATAAAACCTTAAATAAAACCCATGATTCCAATGAACCTGTATTGCTCCTGGTTTAATATATGTTATTGATATATATGCTTTTGATAAATATTCTACACTCATATCACAATGTCATGTAAATCATACCTGCACAGATGATATTTGTTTTTATAAATTCCTTTTTCATACGCTTATAACAAATTGTGTAATAGTTTTAACTGAATTCATATATTTTCGTGGATTAAGGAAAAATTGCATACTCGTGGATAATTAATGTCATCGTTTTACAAAAGTCTGCATACAAGTTTATTAGAAAATTTGTACTTGTACTTTTTTAAATTTGTGGTTCACCTGTAACCGTGAAATCCACCAAAATTGGTATCCCACAAATAATAATGAATCCGAAGTAGTACTTTGAAATATTCCTCTCCAGTTCAATTAGATAAGATGTGGGTACTTTAATTTGTAATTATATGAAATCTTACCAGTGCGAAATGAGGAATCTTCGTATAGCAGTGTGTAGGGTTCACAAATTATAATTTCTACATGTATCAATTAAGAAAATATTTGCAAGGTTTGTAGTCACAAGAAAAGCACTTCGGATGCACCAAATGAATAAAGAGTTATCTCATTTTCTAGCACTGGATCAATTCCGCTGCTGATTGGTTATTAGTCTCCAATGGTATAGTTAGCCCAGTAGTCGGTGTTTCGCCACACTTCTAGCTCTTTCATCCTTCACGAGACTTTTTACCCGTGAAGGCTGAAACGCGAGAAATATGTTACTTATTCTAATTTTTTTTTATTAATAGCTTATTGTGATTCCCCCAAAAAAACTATACCCATTATAGGATACGGGAACTAGACGCATACATATACCCTAATTTCCATTTCGTAGTATAGCGGCTTTGAGTAAGACACTTGTAACGATATTCTATGTGGGGTCCCCTCAATATGACACTGTGGTCCGTGTTGGTCGACTATGACACCAAAGAGGTTATAATATCTGTTGAATACTGAACACACACACACACACACAGACACACAGAGAGAGAGAGAGGCCGAAAAAAGAACTAATTGTTTCAAAGAAAACAAATGCTCCAAAATTCGAATTTAGAATCGTTACCTTGTACGTGTAATTCGTTTATATTTAACAGGAATATGTGGTGGGAATTTCACAGAACTGATTGGAAGTTTTGCATCAACAAATTATCCATGCAACTATTCCAATGATCAAGACTGCTTTTATATGATTAGCGTTCCTGTTGGTTACACGGTAACGTTAACTTTCACAACGTTTCTCCTGGAACTTCCATCGCTAATGGAATTTGATTTTGTAGATGTATGTATTTAGACTATTAACTTAGATTTGACTCTTACAACATTATATTTTATGGGTAATTCGTGTTCTCTTTAAAACACACACACACTGCTTGTAATTGTATTACTCTTACTGGTGAAAGTAATAAGAAATGGATAAAAGGGGATGTGGAGTAGAGACAATGAAGACTACCAGATATCTGGGCTCTCAGTCCTATAACTTTATTCACAACTCGAAGTACAGTGCTCAAAACACCAAATCCATTTTTTTTGGTTGAATTCTGAGTCTGAATACGATAATCGTGCTCGAAATTTTTATGATCGCATGGCCTTATATCAACAAGTTCCCTCAAAGACGAAAAGAAAAAAAATATACAACTACCTAAAGTCGACCGTAGATGAAGTTCCGAACTTACTCAAACCTTCTCCTTTTGTTATCATGACGTAAATACACAAGTTCGATTAAAGATATACTAGTGAGTTGAATGCCTTTATGTGACTTTGAGATGAAGAACAGCAATTAAAGCGCTGTTCCTTTGCTTTTTTGTGTGTTTTTTACTGTGCATGTACTGATTTTGTGTCATGAATGGATATCCCATATCCTTTGTTTCTTTCTATTATACTACTTTAAATAGGTTTTATTAATATATTAGATGGAAAGTCGGTGCATCAAGAATTTTAACTATTCCTATTGTCTCTTAAATTTATTCCAAATCAAAGATATATGACGGAGAAAGTGTTAACGATCCTTTATTGCTTCATCTGACCGGAGGACCGTTTGACGGAACAACAGCGCAATCGACAGCAAATAAGATGTTGGTTCGTTTCCACTCTGATATTGTAGATGGATACCCAGGTTTCAATGTCAATTACATAGCAACCATAACAGGTATGCGTATTTTAAACACCAACTAAATCAATCCATCCATTTAGTTAAGGTATCTCTAAAATCAAGAATATCCAGGTGCGTGTTAACACTTTAAGAATCAGAAATGCACTGCTGAAGAAGGTGTAGCTATGAATATATAAAAAAAATGTAATTTGTTGTATCATTCTGCTTTAATGACTACATACATTGATTGATTGATTGATTGGTGTTTAACGCCACTTTCAGCACTATTGTGCTATTTCGTGGTGGTCTGTTTTTATTGGTGGAGGAAGCCGGAGTGCCCGGAGAAAACCACCGACCTTTGGTAGGAAAAAGGACTTCATACATATGGAATAACTACACATAGTCTCAAAATAAAAAATGTATTTACACGAGACTAAGAAACAGGTAGAATGCGAGGCTGTACGGAGCAATTACATTTTTTTTCGAGCCGATTACAAATAAAATTCATATTTTGAGACATTCTATGATTGTTGTTTCTTATTATGATACGTTAACTCTTAGAACTGGCCTAAATGAAATATTTTGGGTAAAAATCAACAAAAATTATTTTGATTGACTTTATGATGTTTAACACCACTTTCAGCACTATTGGCTATATCATGGCGGTCAGTTTTTTTATTAGTGTAGGGAGCTAGAGTGCCAGGAGAGAATCACCGACCTTCGGCAGGAAAACTAGCAATCCTAGTAAATTAAGATTGGAGTCGAACGCACCTGCCACGTGCGGAGTTCGAGCGAACAACCTCAGTGTTGACAGGCTAGCGATACAGTAGATGAACTTCTCAGACCACTCGGCCACTGAGGCCCCCTTATGAATTTGAAGCGGACGACGTAAAATTTCCTCGAACCTGTATTCTTTCAGGATGTCTCATATAAAAAAACTATACGGAAACACATTATCAACACCAGGCTGAAGCTAGCGAACAATAAGGCGATATATCTAAAACCCGAAAATTATCAACGCCACAAACATTACTTTATGAGTACTGATTGATACTTTAGTCTGAGATAACATGATTCATTTATAGTTGTAATTGGCTTTGAACTGTTTTTCAAAGTTTGTTCTTATGTTGTGCTGTTATACCACTGTCCTAGGTTTAGGTGGGAAAAGGGGGGGTGGAGCGCTCACAGATATTTTAAACCCGCCACATTCCTGAATTTCCTGTCCCAAGTCAGGAGCCTGTAGTTCAGTTGTCGTTGGTTCATGTTTGTTTTATTTGTTTTTCGTTCACTTTTGTTATGAATTAGGCCGTTAGTTTTCTCGTTTGAATTGTTTTACATTTTTCATGTCCGGGCCTTTTATATTGCTGACTTTACGGTATGGATTTTTCTCATTGTTGTTTTTTTTTATATTGTTGACCATTATGAATATGTGTGTCACATTTTGACATCACTGAAAATAACTGATACTGGAGCGCTTTTCTAAAACACGACTGGTTCCACTATAACAGTAGAAAAGGAACTGTTGACCCTTTCGGAATACCACAGTTCAACAGAAGTTTTGATGAGGATTCATCATCTTGCTCAATCTAGGGTTTTGTGAAACTATATGTTCAATACTAACCAACGGCAACTTTCCACGAGATAATAAAAACAAAAACAAAAATCGAAGTATTGTGCAATTTGTTTTTAGTCCGTATATTTGAAAAACTCCTAAACATTGCTGATCAACGCCTAATTTAAAGTCAAGTGTATTCGAAGTTTTTGTACATGCATTTAATATTTTACATTATTACAGGTTAGAGGCTAGTCAGCGCGTTGAAGAGAAGTTCAACATTTTCAAATACTAAATCAATAAATTAATATCGATGCTGCAATTTTGTTTCTTTTTATGTTGACGGACTAGTGTAATTGAAATGCAGACAGGGAAAATACGATTCCACTTTCATTTATACTACAGTTTAAAGCTTGATGGTATCGATATCGAACTTAAAAAATAACAGTTTAGCATTGTGTTAATAATAGTGGAATCCTTACATCCTATGACGTATTTTCTTAAACTCTTAAAATGCCTATCATCGTGATAAATTAAAGTGACGTGGGTAGCTAGCTTACGAAAAAATTGACGAAAAAAACATCCAGCCTAAAGGATCAATAATAGATCGGTGTCTTATACAGTATTCCAGCTCTAAATCGCCTAGAGTTTATAAGTTATGAATTAACTCAACAGAAACTATCAAAGATCTGACATTAACACGCAATACTCCAAATAACAGAAAAATCCATCTTGATGCGACTAGCCACAACAAATGAAGAGGTTTCTGTCATATGACTGGCACATGAACATGTGGCTGGGATAAAAAAAAAGTTTATTGCTCCCCACTCTCCCCTTTTTAGCTCACCTGGCCCGAAGGGCCAAGTGAGCTTTTCTCATCACTTGGCGTCTGTGGTCCGTCGTCGTCGTCCGTTGTCGTTAACTTTTACTGAAACTGCTGATCCAAATTTAATTAATCTTGGCCACAATCATCATTAGGATATCAAGTGTCTGATGACCCCGCCTACCAACCAAGATGGCCGACATGGCTAAAAAAAGAACATAGGGGTAAAATGCAAGTTTTGTTTATTATCTCGAAAACCACTATAAATAGAGAAAATCTGAAATGGGGAAAATGTTTGGAATGATGAGATCTATATATTGATCATATACTTCCAAACTGTCAGACGACTTTTTATAGGAGTTATTGCCCTTAAATGACGAATTTTACCAACTTTTTTTTATTTTTGCCTTATCTTGAAAATTATAATAGATAAAGAGAAAATTTATATAGCAAAAAGGATCATCAAGATAAGTTCTACAAATAAGTCAACATGGTTGAAATCGTCTGATGACCTCTTAATTGAAGTTATTACCCTTTAATGACATTTTTTACCATTTTATTTGCGTTTTTTGCCTAATATCTGAAAAAAGTATAATTGATAGATAGAAACTTAAATAGGCAAAAATGATCAGCAAGACAAGATCTACAAATAAGTCGAATAGTTGAAATCAACTGACGACCCCTTATTGGAGTTATTGCCCATTAATGAGTGTTCTGACCAATTTTTTGCGTTTTTTGCCTTATATCTGAAAAAAGTATAATAGATAGATAGAAACTTAAATAAGCAAAAATGATCAGCAAGACAAGATCTACAAATAAGTGAAACGCGAGATATATGACCATTATCAACATTAAAAGAGTAGCCAAACTCATCTAACTCAAGCTTAACTTTGCCTGAAGGGTTTGGACCTTCGTTCTTAATTATTTCATAATTTATCACCGGAGAATTTTAAAAAAAGTTTCTGATAGATCATATCGGTTCCGAAGCACTGACTACTGAGATGATTATACCCTCTGCTATCAAGTTTGATATTTAGCCGTAGTGGTAATAACTTGATAAAAAAAAATTGTTCATAATTTCATTAACTAAAGAACTTACCGAACAGTCGCCTCTGGATGTTTACATCCTCGTCCTTTGGTCTTTGGTTGATAGTTGTCTCATTAGGAATTATACCACATCTCTTAATTTTTGTCTCGCCTGCGACGAAAGTCCAATAATGCGAGACATAGGGATGCTGATATTTTGTGTCTGGAATTATTGTAAGGCGTTCACGTCTGTCTGGCAGAATTGACTTCATTTTAATGGTTCATTGTTCAATGTCATGTTTCCATGGTTAAATCCGTTTCTCAACTATAAAGAAAAAAATAGTTATATTTGATGTATGGAATGATTGTAATATGTACATGATATGTACACGTCTGTTTAGAAGGGTTCATCTGACCTTGACCTCATTTTCATTGTTCTTTGTGAAGTTTTCATGATAAGGACTATTTCTCCGCTACTATAAGCAAAAGGTTTATTTTATTTGATGAAAAGAATTATTGTATGATGTGCATATCTGTCTCATAGGATTTATCTGACCTTGACCTCATTTACATTGGTCACTGATAATATTATTGTAATGTAAATTTATACCTGTAGTATAAACTTTTTCTAAGAATTTCAACATAAATTCAACCATGAACATGATCAATAAAGGAGACGAGACATTTCAAAGTGTGCACTTTTGTCATATTGATATATTATATATATAAAAATAATAAAATGTGGTATGATTGCCATTGAGACAACTATCACCCGGAGACCAAATGACGTATATGTTAGCAACTATAGCTAGGTAACTGTACGGCCTTCAACAATGAACAAAACACATACTGCATAGCAAGCCATAAAAGGTCCCGACGTTACAAAATGTAAATCAATTTAAATGAGAAAACTAACGGTCTGATGTATGTACAAACAAGCACAGTCATACAGAATGTGGCGGGATAAATATGCTTGCGGACGCCCAACCCTCCCCTAATCTGGGACAGAGGTGCAACTGCACAACATAAGAACAAACTATCCAAATCAGTGGAAAAAGAGTTAATTCATGGGATCGATACAAAGCATAACAAAAACACAACAAAACTAAAGACACAAAGTACCAATCTGAGAGAACTTGCAGTACTAAAAGCTTTTTCCAAGCCAATAACAACTCATGAAAATATCATGCATACAAAATATCAGTCAGTACACATCTAATAGATCTAGGAAAACATGCCATTGTGCAATGCAAAAATATAAGAATTGACAGGCTGTACACACATTTGTCTATATTATTATTATTCACTGTGTATTACCGACACCGGAAATTGAGGAGTGCCCGGACGATCAAAATTAATACGTTAAATTTTCTTACCATTTATCCAATTTTATAGAATAGTTTTGATAGTCATTAGTGTTAAAGAACAGATTTTAAGAAAGAAACCACAAATAATCACACTATATCGTGCCTTACGACCTACCGAAAAAAAAAAACTCGATTTCTCTCTAAATGAGAAACAAAATTGTGTCGTAAATTTTATATTTCTTTTTCAAGAAAAAAAATCAGTGTTAATTAACTGTTTTCTCACGTCCGATAGTAAAAACTCCACAAAAGCAAAAAGTACCGAGACTTAAACTCACCTGTTTCGACGAAGATCACAGACCCCCTTTTGTTTTCAATAACGCACACATACACGTGCACCAACTATTCTCAAGATTGTTAAACATTTTCTAAAGCCTTTTTGTATTTATTTTGTTGCTTTCTGAAGAAAGGGATTGTCAATGAACCTTGTCGGTATTTTTTCTCGTAGCAGTGATTTGATTCATTAATTGATTACTGTTAAATGATACATATAACAATAAGAAGATGTGGTATGATTGCAAATTAGACAAGTATCCACCAGACTTCAAATGACGAACATATAAGCGATTATAGGTCATCGTACAGTCTTCAACAATGAGGAAAAAAACGTATAGTCAGCTATAAAAGGCTCCGAAATGAAAAATGTGAAACAATTCAAACGAGAACACTAACGGCCTAATGTATAAAATTACATTTGACGAAAACAAATATGACAGACATAAACCAACGACAACCACAAAATTTTCTGAGTGGTTAGTGTGTCTACATACCTTAACGAAGAATAGTATCATCTTGATTGCTCAACAGCTCTATTTCACGTCGGTCTATGCCCACAAAGATTTACTCTTGTGCGGTACCACGTGGAAAATCAAGTAAGGCTATACCGCTCGGGAACGGCTTGCTAAAGTACTCTGAGACAAGTCGACTGGTAGTCGTACATACACGTGTATGCAAATACCCCTATGGTGATGCATTTCTGTGCAAAGATATGTGGCTAGCTCAGGCACAGTATTTTAGCTGCACATTATCCTTAATTATCTGAACACATACTATCATTTTATGTACATACTGTGTGTTTCGTGTCAACTGCAGGTAGCATATAATTTTCTTGATTTACAATATGACAGAATGGAATGAATTACATGATACTAGAGAAAAAAATATCCCCAACCATTCACACAGTGTGCACACTGCTCGGATAGTTAAGTATAATGTTGGCATCAATTAGTTTACATTCATCGCTTTTCATTCAATGATCTGTAACATAATAACAATAATTATATTATCATGGTTTATATTATTTCAGTACTTCAACAATATTAGACTGGGTATCTTGAAATACTTCCTGCTGGACGTTTACAGGCTGTATATCAACGATAACTACTTTTGTTATTATGGTAATCGTTCTCATAAGAGCGGTCATCAATAGCTATCAATTATCTGCGGTCAAGGTTATTTATAATTTATTTGTATACGTCTAATCGATGGTCACGCCAGTAATTCTCTAATCAATTGGTCTAAGGTCAACGCACTGAGGTTTGATTAGTTAATTGGCTTTGGTCTGCTATGTCGGTATTTACTTTACATCATACGCTTGATGTCAATTTTATTATGTCTGAAACATGATAAATGCTAAAATTTTGAGTGAGAAAAGTATTCGATCTATAATATCCCAAAAACAATTGCATTTTCCCATTTCTGAATGGAATTTATTGTTTTTTCCATCTATTGTCTCCCTTTGTCCCGACATGTTTGTGTCTGGTGTTAATGTGTGTATTTTGTGAGCAAATTTTATATGATCATTTGCCTTAAACTCTATCTTAATCTCATCTAAGATATGTATATGTATTAGTTTATTTAAATGCTGTTGACCTTCCTATTGACTTTAACAACATATACAAGACATAGTTTAATAATATGTATTTTTTTTTTTTGTGAGTGTCATTAAATGCTATCAATCAAGTAATTCTTTCCTCAGTATTGTTCTTTTGTATTTGTTTAATATGTGTAATGTTATAATCTCATTTTGCCACTTGTAGGCCCTTTCCCTATGGTGATGCATTTCTGTGCAAAGATATGTGGCTAGCTCAGGCACAGTATTTTAGCTGCACATTATCCTTAATTATCTGAACACATACTATCATTTTATGTACATACTGTGTGTTTCGTGTCAACTGCAGGTAGCATATAATTTTCTTGATTTACAATATGACAGAATGGAATGAATTACATGATACTAGAGAAAAAAATATCCCCAACCATTCACACAGTGTGCACACTGCTCGGATAGTTAAGTATAATGTTGGCATCAATTAGTTTACATTCATCGCTTTTCATTCAATGATCTGTAACATAATAACAATAATTATATTATCATGGTTTATATTATTTCAGTACTTCAACAATATTAGACTGGGTATCTTGAAATACTTCCTGCTGGACGTTTACAGGCTGTATATCAACGATAACTACTTTTGTTATTATGGTAATCGTTCTCATAAGAGCGGTCATCAATAGCTATCAATTATCTGCGGTCAAGGTTATTTATAATTTATTTGTATACGTCTAATCGATGGTCACGCCAGTAATTCTCTAATCAATTGGTCTAAGGTCAACGCACTGAGGTTTGATTAGTTAATTGGCTTTGGTCTGCTATGTCGGTATTTACTTTACATCATACGCTTGATGTCAATTTTATTATGTCTGAAACATGATAAATGCTAAAATTTTGAGTGAGAAAAGTATTCGATCTATAATATCCCAAAAACAATTGCATTTTCCCATTTCTGAATGGAATTTATTGTTTTTTCCATCTATTGTCTCCCTTTGTCCCGACATGTTTGTGTCTGGTGTTAATGTGTGTATTTTGTGAGCAAATTTTATATGATCATTTGCCTTAAACTCTATCTTAATCTCATCTAAGATATGTATATGTATTAGTTTATTTAAATGCTGTTGACCTTCCTATTGACTTTAACAACATATACAAGACATAGTTTAATAATATGTATTTTTTTTTTTGTGAGTGTCATTAAATGCTATCAATCAAGTAATTCTTTCCCTCAGTATTGTTCTTTTGTATTTGTTTAATATGTGTAATGTTATAATCTCATTTTGCCACTTGTAGGCCCTTTAATTTGGAATAAAGTATATTCTATTCTATTCTATTCTATATAAAAATATTGAGATGTGGTTTGATTGCCAATGAGGCAACTACCACCACTGTCCAAATGACGTGGATGCAAGCAACTACAGTTGCGATTAGTTCTATAAAAAAAATCAGGAAAACTGTTATATAAAAGTCTGTAGAACATTTCTGTTGACACATTTAGGACAGTTTCGGACAGAAGCCACTGCGGTTCTACTCTAGAAAATTTTGAGCAGTTCTACCTGATTCTGACAGTTATACTTGACACTTCTATCTCTAGAACAGTTCTTATACATCCTTGGCTTTCAAATATTCAGCTTTGAGCGTTCCTGGTGAAAGTAAATCCAGAAAAGCGCTTCGAATGCAAGAAATTTATAAAGTGCTGTTTTCATATTTTTGGGATTCTTATCTATTTTATAGTTATTTATCTATCTAATTTATTTTATTAATTAATTTATTATACCCCACGGAACTTTAAGTTCCGTGGGGTATAATGTTTGACCTGTTCGTCCGTCCGTCCGTCCGTCCGTCAGTCCGTCAGTCCTGTTTCTTGTCATCACAACTCCTCTCAAACCACACAACAGAATTTCATGAAACCTTTTTAGATAATAAGGACATACTATGTAGATGTGCATATCGACAGGAAATTACGATTCAATTTTTTTTCTAGGAGTTACGCCCCTTTGAACTTATTTGCTTCAATATACTACTGCAACAGTTTGTCATCGCAACTCCTCTGAAACCACACAACAGAATTTCATGAAACCTTTTAGATAATAAGGACATACTATGCAGATGTGCATATCGACAGGAAATTACGATTCAATTTTTTTCTAGGAGTTACGCCCCTTTGAACTTATTTGCTTCAATATACTACTGCAACAGTTTGTCATCGCAACTCCTCTGAAACCACACAACAGAATTTCATAAAACCTTTTTAGATAATAAGGACATACTATGCAGATGTGCATATCGACAGGAAATTACGATTCAATTTTTTTTTGTAGGAGTTACGCCCCTTTGAACTTATGTGCTTCAATATACTACTGCAACAGTTTGTTATCGCAACTCCTCTGAAACCACACAACAGAATTTCATGAAACCTTTTTAGATAATAAGGACATACTACGTAGATGTGCATATCGACAGGAAATTATGATTCAATTTTTTTTCTAGGAGTTATGACCCTTTGAACTTATTTTCTTCAATATACCTCTGCAACAGTTTGTCATCGCAACTCCTCTGAAACCACACAACAGAATTTCATGAAACTTTGTAGATAATAAGGACATACTATGTAGATGTGCATATCAACAGGAAATTATGATTCAATTTTTTTTCTTATATATTTTTTTTTCTCACAGTTATTTTATTTCTCCAGTGACAATGTGGGGACGTGGGGTATGTGAGGGCGCTCACTAAGGTTCTTTAATTTTCACAACTTTTTTTCAAATTTCTTTAATTCATTTCATCACGTGGTACATGTAATACCATTATGACCGATCAATCTAAATAACTAAGAGTCCACCAACAGAGGTAGTAATCACATTGTGCATTTCGATACTTAATTCCAATCAATTCTACACATTGCAAATAAAATATGGTATGGGTGAATATTATACATTAATTTCAGTAGTCAAATACAGTGTCTCATAAGCAACGTTTTAAGTTCTGTTGCCTATATTGGGTGTTGAAGGTATTTAATATTTTAGGTATTAGAATAATGATTTGCGATGTGTGTTATAAACAAAAATATTAAGGTCATACTATTTTTAAAACTAAGACTATAAGAGCAGAACAGTTTGCTTGTGTTGATTTTTACAATGTTGAAAGGGACCCATTACTAATCGTCTGAATATTTAGTTTTTGTTTTCCGAAATACTTTTTAAAGACACTTTGATTTTCTTATAAAATATTGCCTGCCATTTATGGGAATGATGTGCTCTTGTATTGTACAACACATTTTTGTTTTCGACAGCGATTTTCATTGATTCATAAATCCGTCTCCCTAAATTAAAAATAAAATTACGAAACTAATATGCTTACATGCTGAATAGCAAACGAATATGTATGTAACAAAATACAGTCAATTATTTAATACAATAATATAAAGAAAGTTCATTATTAGTTGTAACAGCAAAAGGAAGGAGGTAAAGGTGTTTAGAAAATGAGTGTTATTACAGAAAGTGACAATATTTCTTTATAAGGGAGGATCGAATAAATAGAATTATTAGATTGTGGATGTAAACCGATTGCTACTCACAATAAAGTTTTGCACAGCAATATAAATTTATTTTGATCCACTGTTAGTCTATCGGAGCCAAAAGTAAACATTAGTGGAAATTTGATAGGAATTTCTAGGTTATGTATGTATCCTTGACGAGGTACATTGAATCTTTGCATTTTAATAAATAGTATTCCGTTGTTTCTGTTTCTCCACAAACACACTTGGGGATTGTATCAAGTTTCTGTCATAGAGGTGTTTGTTGAGTCTGCTACAGTTCATTCTTATTCTTGCATGATATATTTGACCAGACCGGGAACCACAATATTCTATTATGACGTCCTTATTTCGCTTTGTAAACAAAGTCGTGTTCTATAAGCACAAAATATATTTGACACATGCGCACAAACTTACTGTTTACATTCCTGTTATTTTTATTTGTATCCTAATAAAAATATACGTTTTAGCTGCTTACATAAAATTTATTATATATTGTTATTCAAACAACATATATTTACCCTGCAATTAGTTTTAAACTGATTAAATATGAAAATGTAATGTACATACTTCATGGGAGGAAACAGGATCAGCCAAACATTTGTAAGGTATTTTGTACGCTTCGGCCTCTAAAAATACCATTTTGTCCTATTAGAATCGAAATAATTCCTTCATGTCATGCTCTATGCTCATTTTAACATGGGTAGGCATTATATATGACTATATTTTACACCTCGCTAACGCTCAATCTAAAATATCGACAAATATAATGCCTACCCATGGTAAAATGAGCCTAGAGCATGACACGAAGGAATTATTTCTTAAATAAAATACAGGCTTAATTTCACGTTTACTTTTGAAATAATTTTGAAGGCGAGAAGAGACGGATTATTTTGTAGTTCAATACTAGTAGTCTGTGAGTTCCAGGATTTCACTGTTGAGTAAAGGAAATAGCTAGAGTATAATTGTTGAATAGTATTAGCAATACGCGTATTATATTCATGTGTATTACGGAACCGTTCAGCTAAAATATTATTAAGATAAGTTGGAGTAAAATTGTAAGTCATTTTGTACAAATATGTAAGTCTGTGGGCCTCTCGACTATGTCTATCCTTTAGTTTTTCCAATCCCGTTTCCTTATATAGTAAATTAATTGATGTTAACCGTGTTCCTCCAGTCACAATCCTTGCTGTCTCTATTTGGACGCTTTCTATTTTATGACTTTAAATTAATGTAGATGTATCCCACAATATTAGATACATCGGAATATTCAAGCATTGGCCGAATATAAGAATAATAGAGTTGTTTTAAAGTTATTCGGTTTGAAATGAATTTAAATTTTCTAAGAATATTTAAACGGAATAAGCTTTCTTTACTATCATATCGATATGCTTGTGCCAATCACCGTCGTTTGTCAGTATCAAGATGTTGGTGTTCATTTACAGAGTTAAAATGGATATTATTCACGAAAAGCTGTGGATGAATTAGTTTTTAAGTTTCCGGATATGGTCATGTTCTCAGTTTTATTAGCATTAAAATTAACCAACCACTTCTCAGACCAATAGTGAATTTTCTTCAATAAGCTTTAATGCTTCATTTACTGGATGTCCACTATAAGATACAGACTTGTGTTATCTGCAAAAGTTTTATTTCTGACTGAATTTCAGTCACAATATCATTTATAAGTATTAAAATAAAAAGAGAGGACCAAAGGATTTATCCTTGAAGGACACCGGCATTTATGTCTCGCCAATCTGATTTTTTGTTAATAACCACTCGTTGCTTCCTGCCATTTGAATAGTCTTTGACCCAACGAAGCAAATGACCTGTTATACCAATTGCTTCTAATTTACGAATAAATTCTTCATGTCAAGCCCTACCAAAGGCTTTACTAATATCACAAAATATAACCTGAATTTCCTTACCGTCGTCTAAAGCCCTCCCAAATTCGTTTGACAAATATAATAATTGGTTGATAGCCGAGTCGCTAGGTGCAAATCCTGACTGGTTGTCTGTCAAGTTCTTATTTTCAAGTAAGTAGTTTTAAATATGTTTATATACACATCTTTCCATAACTTTACCGAGAACACTTTAAGGACATCAGTATATAATTTGATACGTCTGTAGGAGGTTTTTTCAAAACAGGAATAACATTGGCAAGTTTCCAGTCACTTGAAAACCTGACATCAGAAAGAGACATGATAAATAAATTACAAAAGGATGTTAAACAATATTACTCGCTTCTTTCAATAACCGAAGGCTTACACAATCGGGCCCCATAGATTTCGACGTATCTAAATTATGTCCTGAACATTTTATCTGTAAATTCTATTATGGATTATATTCATTAACGTAACGATAAATCATTATTGCTACTTAGAAGAAAGAAGTATATACCAGGGAACAATCGAAAAGCATCAGTAGCAGAAATGATACTTAACACTTAATCAGACTTTATCAGAATTCCCATTCCCATTCTCAATTTTATTTCTAATGAGAATAACATCAAACAAAACTGTGCACACATTTGAAATATTCATTTATTTGTATCAATAAAATTAGTATATTCATACTGCAAACAAAGGCTACTAGTATATGAGGAGAAGAAAAAAGGTTTCACGATTATGCTTGTGTTGATATTTTGAATAAAGAAAGGGCTCTAACATTATTTGTATAACCTTTAAGTTATTTCGAAAAAATGTTTATAAGACACTTTTATTTTCTTATACAATAGTGCCTTCCTTTATGGGGTTGATGTGCTCTTGTATCGTTTAAAACATTTTTGTCTTTGGGGACTACGATTTTAATTGAACCGAAGTCAATTTGGTATTCTTCTATTATCTCTTTTAGTTTATATTTTTATAGTTATTTTCATTATCTTGATCAAGGATTTGTATAGTGTATCTCACTATACAAATCCTTGTCTTGATTTAAAATCAGACCAAACTAAATTTTCTTGTCAGGAAATTATTTCACGGAACGTTTCACAGAATATCAATTTTATATGTTCTAATTCTTTTAAACGAGCCCTTTAAAACGCATTAATATACCTTTAGCAGTGACAAAACCGATGACGCGAGAACAATAGAAAAGTAACTCTTCTTACGAAAAGTCGATTTAATCAATAGTAAAACAATGTCTGTGAAATTCAGCTACACTTTGACTTCCGGTATGGTGGGAAGGTTAACGTATGATCACGAGGAGCATTGAAATCTGTGAACATCATCGCAGTAGTGTGAAATATTTGGAAAATAATGGCGCCTCCAAATACATCAAAGAATGGCAGTAAAAAACAAAAAGGATTTACGGACTTGTGTAATAACTTTGTTGAGGCTTGTGCCGAGATGAATTTGGATAATCAAGACCCGGTATCTGAACTTATTACTCAGTTGCGTTCGTCAAGTGAAAATCAACAAGGTCTAAGTGATTCGGACATGGTTCCAATCAAAGTGGTTAACTTATTATTACCAGCGGTTAGTGTAATAGCAACGAAAATTGTAAGTAGCAGTACTGACACTCAGAATGTTAAAATTGAAAAAATTCGTTCAGGGGTAAGATTAAACTCGTACGAGATCGACAAGCAGAATCAGTACAGTCGTAGAGAAAACCTGAGGATTACAGGTATAGGTGAAACGGAACATGAGGATGTCTTTAATAAATTTAAGGAGTTGTGTAATGCAATGAATGTTAACATTGAGAAAAATGACATTGTCAGTTGTCATAGAATTGGGAAGGAGCCAACAGCAGGTAAACCGCGTTCGATAATTGTTAGGTTTTTTTTCCAGAGACCTGAAATATAAAATTATGTCCAATAAAAAAGTGCTAAAAGGTAAACTTGACTACAAGGATATCTTTATAAATGAAGATTTGACAATGTTACGATTGAAAATGCTGAACATGGTTAAAAAGCATGACAATGTGAAGTCAGTATTTACAAGGGATGGGAAAATTAACTGTTTTTTACGCAATGGTAGGAAGAAAATCATTGAAAATCCTGACGATTTGTTTGAAGTTGGTTTCGACAGTGTTGACTACAGTGCATTAGGGCTATGTGATTTGGAATAGGGATGCGCCGGAGGGTGTGAAAATATATCGTCATGTTCATCACAAGATTCGATAAGGAACGAAAATGTGTCGCATTCTTCTGTGCAAAATAAAATTATGAATGGAAATTCAATTTGTTTGTTAAATAGTGCTTTATCCGAAAATTCGAAAGAGTTATCTCTCTATTGTGTCAAACGAAAATATTTCAGGAAATGTAGTTCTAAATCCAAGCTGTTCGTTTAACAGTGTATGCTCAAGTATATGTAGTGAAGATGTGAAAATCAGTCTCATTATTCTGTGTCAAATAAAATCATACATGTAATAGTAATTTAGCATTACATTCAAGTTATTCGTTTAATAGTGAATCTTCATGTAGTGTAAATTTGAAAATTCCAAGGATGTGATTTCAAGTATTAAAGTGTTGAGTTTAAATGTCTGTGGCATTCTAGCAAAATTAAAAGCGCCAGAGTTAGAGGAGTTATGCTCTAATTATGATATAGTTTGTTTTGTGAAACAAAATTGGATGAGCTAGATGTGGTAGAGCTAGATCATTTTAGGTTATTACCGCCACTCAATCGTAAGAATGGAAAATGTAAATCTGGCGGCATTGCAGTATTTGTTAAAAATAGTATTTTGTAAATATTGAACTATTACATAGTTCTTGTGAAAATGTTCTATGGTTTGTTGTTAATCAATTATTTGATGCTCCTGTTTTATTTGGAACTGTTTATATCCCTCCGTAAACAGCATTTATAGCTCAATAGACATTTTCGATGTAACTGAAGACGATTTAATAACGTTTATAACAGAGAAGGACTATAAAGTGTGCCTTATTGGTGACTTTAATGCTCACACTGGAACTAAACCTGATTACATTGTACTTGATGAATATATTTGTAATTCTATGCAGTTAGATAATATACCTTCACATGATATTAATATTAATAATTTAGACAAATTTGGTATCAATATAAATAGAGCAAGTCTTGACAAAAGTGTTGATAATTATGGTAATCGTTTATTACAGTTATGTAAAAGTTTAGAGTTGTTTATTGCTAATGGCAGGCTGGGTAAGGATAGTGGTATTGGTGCTTTGACCTGTAAAGAGGCAACTGTAGTTGATTACTGTATTTTGTCACCTGAATTATTTACACATGTCTGTGAGTTTAAAATATTACCATTTGATGCCATGATAAGTGATGTCCATAATGGTGTACATATAGAGTTTATGAGTACAAACAAACCAAATGTTGGTATTCAGGTAAATGATGTAAACAAAAATGGCAATGTTACAGTTAAACCGAAATGGGATAATGAAAAGTACCAGTCATTTGTTGATAATTTAAATGATACGGAAATTGATAATATTTGTGAGAAATTAAATGTTCTTGAAGTTGAAAATATTGATAAAAGTGTTATTAATAATTTAGTAGAAGATTGTAATATTATAATCAGAGATGCTGCTGATGCAAGTGGTTTGTTTAATATTATATGTAATAATTCTGTGTCAGGTTCACGTAGGAAAAATAAACCAAACAAACCTTGGTTTAATAGAGAGTGTTTTGTAAAGCGTAAAGAGTATCACAGAGCCAAGAATTATAATTGGCGAGTAAAAACTGTTGAAAGTAAAAACAGTATGGTAAGATGCAGTAAAGCTTATAAAAAAGCTCTTAGTGAACAATTTAATTCATATAGGAAAAACTTTATTAAGAAGTTGAGAGGTCTTAATCAGAATGATCCAAAGTCATATTGGTCATTAATAAATAGATCTTGTAATAAAACATGAAAGAAAATGTTGTAAACAAGGTTTCACTTGATTGTTTTTAGAACATTTTAAAAATTGAATACTGTTGTACAAAATGAGAATGATGATTTTACTGATGAGATTGATACTAGTAATGTCACTGAGTTAAATACTGAACTCAATTCTGTTATTACTGTTGAAGAGGTTAGAAATGTTATTAAAAATTAAAGAATAATAAAGCATGTGGTAATGATTTGTTATTGAATGAGTTTTGAAACATTCATGGGATAAAATGTTGCCAGTGTTTGTAAAATTGTTCAATGTTATTTTTGAAACAGGTATTATTCCAGACATGTGGTCTGAAGGTGTAATTTTGCCAATATATAAAAACAAAGGGATCCAGCCAGCCCCGACAATTACAGAGGTATCACTATACTTAGTTGTTTTGGTAAATTATTTACAGCTGTATTAAATAACCGTTTAAATTTTATCTAGATGGTATGAATATTTTATGTGAAGAACAAGCTGGGTTTAGAAAGCATTATAGCACCACTGATCATATATTTAATCTAAAGTGTCTCATAGATATGTATTTACATCGTAATAAACAATTGTACTGTGCTTTCATTGATTATCGTAAGGCGTTTGATTCAGTAAACAGAATAGCTTTATGGCAAAAGTTGTTACAACAGTGTATTGATGGTAAAATGTTCAAAATTATTCACAGTATGTACAAAAATGCTAAATCATGTGTTAGAGAAGGGTCTGATTTGTCAGATTATTTTTACAGTAATGTGGGTGTACGACAAGGAGAAAATTTATCTCCTGTTCTTTTCTCGTTGTTTCTTAACGATCTTGTAGACTTCATATCTAAGGCATATAATGGTTTGAATGATATTTATAATGCAACTCATCTCCTTCTAGATACTGAAGATTTTGCTGTGTATTTTAAATTATATTTACTTTTATATGCAGATGATACAGTTATTTTAGCAGAGTCACAGACTGAGTTACAAGCTGCATTAAATGCAATGTATTTGTATTGTAGAACATGGAAACTAGAAGGTAATTCTTCTAAAACTAAAGTTGTTATATTTAGTAAACGTAAGCTGAATGTAAAACCTATTTTTACTTTTAATGGTGAGAATCTTGCTGTTGAAGATGAATTTACTTATCTTGGAATTTTGTATATGTCAAATGGGTCATTTAATAAGAATAAAGCAAAGTTAATGGAGCAAGGTAGAAAAGCTATGTTCAGTGTATTGAAAAATGCAGAAAATTGAATTTACCTATTGATTTACAATTGCAGGTATTTGACACAATGGTTGCTCCTATATTATTTTATGGTTCAGAAGTATGGAGTTTTGATAATAATAATTGTATTGAATCATTGTTCTTACAATTCTATAAGATTATACTTAATGTTAAGAAAACAACACCAAATTGTATATTATATGGTGAATTGGGTAGATACCCAGCTGATATTTTTATTAAGAGTAGAATGATTGGTTTTGGAAGAGAATTATTTGTAACAAACAAGACAAAATCTCTGCTGTATTATATAAACTCATGTATAACATGCATGTTAATAACATTTACCATTGAAATGGATTAGTTGTATTGAAAATACATTGAATGATTGTGGATTTTCTAATTTCTGGTTGTCACAAAATGTGCCGAATAATTTACAGTTAGCTAAAATGTAAAACAAGATTATGTGACCAATATAAGCAGTCATGGGTTGATATTATATTTAATTCTCCAAAGTGTTTGAATTATAGAATATTTAAGAAAGAGCATAAATTTGAGAGTTATTTAAATGCTCTTCCATTTGACTTAAGAAAAGCTTTATGTAATTTTAGATGTGTTAATCATAAGTTACCAATTGAAAGAGGTAGATTTTGGAATATAAACCGTGAGGATAGAAAGTGTGATATCTGTGATTGAGATTCTCTTGGAGATGAGTTTCATTACATGTTTGTATGTCCTTTCTTTAGAAATGAGCGTAGAAATCTTTTGCCTTATGATACTTATGTAAAACCTAATATTGAAAAGTTCTGTACTCTATTTAATACGGATGATTACCAAATATGTTCTAAATTAGCACGATTTTGTAAAATTGTACTGGCTATTACAAATTAAGGTCATTGCCTTCCATTTATTGTGAGTTTATTTGTATCATATGTTATCTGTTCAATTGTTGATTGTATTTATTCACATACCCCAGTTGGGGTCTTGAGAAATAAAACTTTGAAACTTTGAAACTTTGTGACGATACTGATTAAAAGTTGTTTCTAAACGTGTTATAAGAAATATACATACAAATACAAGATGTTTATTTTTCATTTTTATCGAAATAATTGCATTAAAAGCTTGTGAAAAGGAATTTATATAAAAAATATTATCCACTACTTTATTATAAATAAGATATTTCACGTTTTTCTTTATAAGGTAAACAAACTATAGAACTACAGGTGATAACATGGTGTAGTAAAATGCCTTGTTGATATCATTCTAAGTTGGAGAAATTCAATCTTTCTTTTCATTTGTTATGTTAGTTTTGCTTGACTGGACTTAAAATCACTACATGAACAGAAAACACAAAATTAACATCATAAAGTCAAGTACACAAGTGCTAGTGTGCGACACGTAAACAATTACCTAAAATCTGACGGTTATATTCCAATTGCTTTGGAATGAAAAGTTGGAAAATTTTCAAAATCAAAAGTTACCCAACTTAAACCAATCCCAGCAATTTGGTAAATTTTCCAGTTAATTGATCGGAGCATACCCAAGTTACAGCACTATTTGTAATAGTTATTATTACATATACTGTTTACAAAATGTTCATATATCTTTTCTATAAAATATAAATATTGAAATTGCTTTTTTATATTCTGCAGTTACGTTTATTATGGCTTCATCAAAGTCTGTCTTCAAGATCACACAACCGCCCATAACACAACCATCCATAACCCAGCCATTCCCGAGGGATATTATTCAAATCAGTCAAAACTGTTACAAACATAATGAGAAGTACACAATTTACTGCAAAAACATGAATGTCCCTGTTGCAGTGGTTGTATTGTAGAAAATCATAACGAATGCCGAAACTTAGCTAAGCTTGCTGATTTTATTAAAAGAATAAACCATCGAATGCCTTTGCGAGATGGAACATTCATTAGAGGAACTTGTGAACAATATCAAAGCAATTCGACATGACCAACAAAACAACCTGCAGATGTTAGCTAGGATGAAGAGTCAGATTGACAAAGAAATTAAAGAAACCCGGATCACAATTAACAACCATTTAGATGAAATACAAAATGATATAATGGAAACGTTAAATGCAGTGGAAGAAGAAGAAAACACGAAGATTGTCACGTTGTTGATTCTATTGAAGGAAAAGGAAGATGAGATAACTGAATGCTAGAGAAGTGTGGGAAAATCAAGAAAATGCCAAAGATCTTAAGAGTTTTCTCCTCGTGAAATATTTGGAAAACTAAGTATCAAGCAAAGGTGAATTCCTCCAATCAATGTTCGATAAAGATCATTTTCAAGAACGCAATTTGTCATATAAAGCACATGCCGCCATTCAAAAATCGTTATCGATATCAACAATTTCGGGGCTATTACGGTTGAGACAAAACCAAGTAATGTAGTCATAAAAGAAGAAAAGACAAAGAAGAGCAACTATTGGTACCACCCTTCTCAACAAGGTCGGTGCACAATATCGAACTAAAGCTGACAAAAATTATAGATTCTACGGGAAATAACACATGGGATGTTCCATGTTACCAGATGGTAGGTTTGCGTTTCCAGATTACTATAGTCAAACTATCAGAGTATTCGGCACTGACGGAACATTTTCTTTTGATGTGAAAACATCAACATGTGCTTGTGACATAGCGTACATCAGTGAAGACAACACTCTGGCTGTGTCATCAGGAGGCTCAGGTACGCAATCCATTTCCATAATTGACATACAAAACAAAAAATCAAGGAAACAATACCAGTTGATTCTTATTATTATGGCATAGCAATAAAAGATAACGAGCTCATTTGTTCTGCGGCTCATGATGGAATACAAGTCATCAACATGTCCAACAACTCCACGAGTGATATAGTCTCAGAACAAACACCTTCTGGTGGTTACGTTGCAACATTTGCTGAAAACATTTACTATACAAATAACCAAACACACTGCGTGACATGTTTAGATCTACAAGGTATAGAGCAATGGACATTTCAGAATGAGAGTATTCTAAAGGAGCCACGTGGTATCTCTGTAGACAACGATGGTAATGTATACGTAGTAGGGTGGAGTCTTTTAATGTTGTAGTTATATCTGCTGATGGAAAACAATATAAGGAACTATTTATAGTCAGTAATGATCTGTTGGACCCGTATACTCTTGATTATAATAAAAGTACTAATCAGTTATTAGTTGCCGATAATAGTAACAAAGCAATGCTTTTGATGTTGGCCATTGATTCCGCATTTCAAAGAACAAAGAGTATACAACTGAGTATACTTAGTTATTCAATGATATGAAGTAAACATTTGAAAAGCGATACGTTAGAAAAATGGCAAATTAGAATATATCTTTCACCAGTGTGTGTGTGTGTATGTAACATTTTAACAATGTCACTTTTATGATTTGATTGAAAACGTACAATATAAGTATTGTAATTAGATGATATAAATAAATATTAGTCTGGTTTATGTTTTATGTTATGATACTAGTAGTTTAAAATAATATAAAACTGGAATTGACGATTCAACTGATCATGTTGTCTGTTATATCAATCATATGGCAATTATCTAAGTGTTTCAGTTTTGATTTACCAGTATTAAACTCATACTAATCTTCAAATTTAAAAAAGTTTAATATATTTATATATTTGAATGGCTAAATTTTACTATAAAACAAGGGTACGTAGACTTTCTTGTAATCTATCAAAGTTTTCAGAAATGTGCTGCAATTGAATTATTGTCTTCGCGGACTTTAATTCGCCTATATTCCAGTATGCAGTGACCCTAACTACGAGATTACTCGTTAGAACTTCGAGCACCGCACAGTGCAAGTGCGAATGAAAACCGTGATAAAAGAATGTAAACAAACGTGCACTTGAAGGTAAATAGTAATAATTGATTAATAAAGAACAAATTAAATACACTAAATAATTTGACAACTGTTATTGAAAAGTTTAATTAATAAATGGGAATGCATGGAACATTTAAAAAACATCGCTCTATCAATTCACTTATTTTTCACTGATTGTTTATTAATGCCACTTTCCGGTAACCTCGGCAACATACTCAAATTTAATTAGCTTGCGATTAACAATCACTAAATGAAATATTTTTGTCGCAATACATGATAGATTCGTAATAAATGCAAAAACGTGCATAGAGGATTTAGTTTAGTGTACGCATGCATTGGTTCAATTATTTCCTCAACATTAAAATTACAAGAAACTCGTTACATATGACAAGGTGTAAATCATTTTTTTTGTCGAAAAGTTTTTGACGTTGTGAGTTAAGACATTTAATGTTAGTTTTTCTTATAACTGGCAAAGAATCAACCATGACAACTATGCACTATTGTCTTAATGTTCCAGCGAAGGAAGAATAATCGGAATATTAGATTTTAAATAAAAAGGCGAAAGATATCAAAGGGACATTAGTAAGTTATAAACGTTTGCACGAAATGGGATCCACATAAAAGACAGTTCAAATCGCGCAGTGTATAAGACAGAATATTCCGTCAATTATTATTAAGCTGGTATAAATTTCAAGATTTATAAAAATCATCTATTCAATTTGTATTGTTTTCAAGATAAATAAAGAAATGAATATTTTAATAAGTAATTTGTCAGAAGGCTGTCCAATCTGATGAAAATGTTTGTTGTCCGAAATATGGTTTGATATTCTTCTTTTTACTTTAGTGTTGTATTCTTTAAGACGTATGAATATATATACAATACATTGTTTAACCTTCCTTACAACCTTTATGATGCACTAAAAGATATTTCCTTTCCTAAAGATGATATCCCGTTTCTGTCCTATGGATGATTTCCTTTCCTTCCGATGGATAATTTTTGTCTTTCCTACATAGTGATGTTATGTTGGTTGCGTCTTATTATTATACCTTTCTTACAATTTGATGAAATGTACGTACGCTTGACGAATCATACGTAAGACCCGTTTAAGGGATCCTTTATTATGAATTATTCTTAAAGTTTGACATATTTGTGTAATCTTTATCAAGACTGTCATGGGACTAACATGGTGCTTCGCTATAATGTTTGTCAACAAAGGACCAAAACAATGCATGCAACGACATATGTCAAACTTGATATTCATGCAGTATAGGAATTTCGTGACGTACAATGTTAAAAAAACAGGATGAAGGGATATTTCAACAAAATTGCTAAAACATAGACTCGTCAAAAGAAATAAATATCCCTTAAAAATGTGTGGTCAACTACCCTCCCCTCAATAAGATAGAAAAAAATGAAAACAAACAATTACTTTTTTCATTTACTAACCTAAAAATACCAATGCAAATATATTTGCCAAATACCACACACACACCCGGGCCAAAACCCACAAAAGAGTTAAGTTGAAAAGAAATTACACCCAAAATATATAACGGGACTCTATTAATAATCCAGATGTTCAAATGTGTAACTAGAGCTCAAGGACGGATTTAGGAGTGAGGTGCACCTGATCTGTCTCTATACTCGGCAGACATATTCCTAGCCTTGGTCTATTATATGCACAATTATGCAAGAGACAGAAACGTTTTAACCTTCTACGACACCTAAGTTTTCCGGTTATTTTAGTATAACTTGTTGCTTGTTTGTCTTTTTGTTTTGGAGATTAAGGTTCATATGGACCCGTTGGCTAAAATGGCTGCGTTTTCACCTCAAAATTTATTTACTCTGAGTACAGACTAACCTGTGCATCTGGAAAAGTTTTAAGGCATAGCATGCTCTAGATAAATAAAAGTCAAATCTCTTAATTTTTATGTTTTAGAAAATTTAAAACTTAGCTGGAATATGCTGTGCACTTTTTCCATCCCTGCAGAAGATGATAAAATTAAAAACAGTTGAGTTTCACTTGATATGGTCCACTCAGGTACTCAGTTTAAATCACCAATTACATCCCAACTCCTTTGTTCTACCAGGGGTGATCTGAGCCGGATCACCCTAGCTTGAGTTTCTTTGTTCTGCATGCTTTCCTTTGTTCTGTAACATTTTGGCGGGAATGTCAAATTTATACTAAAACTTAGAAAAGGCTAACTATCAAAATTTATGTTGAAAATTCAATGTCTATGCTGGGAATCGAACTCAAGACCTTTAGCATATAGACACACGAGTCATACCCCTACACCAGCACGACTGGATACAAATCAATGTTAATTTAACATATTTAAACATTGTGTCCGGGGCTCATAAAGGTATATACCATATAGTAATATATATAGTATATGATAATGATTGTTTGGCGTTCTAAACTAGATTTTATGAAGCGTAAATGGTTTTTATCTAATCTAGAACAGTTGGGATGTAAAATAGTTATCCCATTCTGACTTGGTGTGTCAGTGTTAGATCACCCTCTGGCCTCCGGCCATCGGGATCATCTTACACTGACACAACGCGTCCTCATGGGATAACTATTACTTATATCCCAACTCCTTTGTTTTAACAGGGATGATCTGAGTCGGACCACCCTACCTTTAGTTTCTTTGTTCTGCATGCTTTCTTTTGTTCTGTAACATTTTGCTGGAGTGTTGAACACACAATAAAACTTAGAAACATTTATTCGGAATAAAGACTAACTTTCAAAATTTATGTAGAAAAAATCCACCAAATTTCCAGTGTCTATGCGGGATTCGAACTCAAGACCTGAAGCATTTGAAGCTACGATTCATATCCCTACACCAGGATGATGGATACAAATTCACTGTTAATTAGCATAGTTAAACATTGTATCTGTGGCTAATAAAAGGTATATACTAGTTTATAGTAATATATAAAGTCTATTATAATTATTGTATGGCATTCTGAACTACATGTTATGAAGCGTAAAGGTTTTTTTGTCATATAGTCTAGAATAGAGCTGATGTAAAATAGTTATCCCACTTGGAATTGGTGTGTCAGTGATCTTACCCTGATCACCGCGTCCTGATGGGATAACTATTACACATTCGCCGCTCCACTAATTTTCCATGTCAATCAATACAGTTCATTTCAATTATTACCTGTGGGAAGTTCTCAAACCTCTTTCCCAACTTTGCTTATATTGGCACCTTCTGGAGGAATGAAAAAGTACACTGCAAAATCCATGTAAGTTTTTCATTTTCTAAAACGTAAAATGTATTTGAATTTTATTTATCTAGAGCATGCTATGCCTTAAAATTTTTCCAGATACTCAGGTTTGTCTGTACTCAGATTAAATTTTGAAGCGAAAATGCAGTCATTTTAGCTTAATGATCCACGCGAACCTTAACGTTTGTTATACAGTGTGGACTATATAACGTTCATATTGGACTATATTTGCTTTTAGTTGATAATCATATATTTGTTGGTTGGCTGTCATTTCGTAAATATTTATCCTATGTCTAAAGCTGTTTATGAGGGGTATGTGTGTGTGTTAATTATTTCCTGGAATTGGCCTGGGATTTCACATTTTCGCTAGTGTTAACATCTTCTATTATTGGTAAATGCACCACTGGTTGGGCACGTAATAAATGAAATTTAGACTTAATTAATTAACAACGTTTAAGAGAATGATATCGATTCAGTCGTGCAACAAGCATTAAAAGAGAGTCGAAAGATACAACAGGGAGTCTGGGACATTCAAACTCATAAGTCGAAAATAAACTGACAAAGCCATGGATAAAAAGAAAAGACAAACAGACAAACAATAGTACACAAAATATAACCTAGAAAACTAGAGGCTGAGCAACACGAACCCCACCAAAAACTGGGGTGATCTCAAGTGCTCCGAAAGGGTAAACAGATTCTGCTCCTCATGTGACACCCGTCGTGTTGCTCAAGTTAGTACAAACCAGGTAATAAGTCTAACTGAAGATCTTAATAGATGAAAACGGAATAAAATCATTTGGGAATACAAAGGCAACGATCATTTCATGTTCAAGGGGAGGGTAGTTTTATTTCGTTTTATATTTGCTTCATATAACCGCAAGTTTCGGAATATTTTCTGTTTAAATTGTTGGAAAAATTTGTATCACAAGTTTCCTTCTCCCAGGTTTTAAATACATTTTCCGTACACTGCAGTTTCTTTGTCTGGCTACTCTTTATGATACCCGTTGACAATTTGATGATGGCATACTCATTAAAAAATAATAAAATAATTGTGAATTATGTCATTCATCCTGCAAGAACTTCGTTTACATGTTAATGGTTTAAACTAGAAACGTTTTATAAGTCTTTGTTTTAACATTTAAAAAAGCATACTTGAACAATTCCTACGCAAATGAGTGTAATCGTGGTTAAGTTAATAACAAAAGCAACATATAGGACGTGAGTGTATTTTACACTATTTCTCGTTATTTTCAGATATTAAATGCGTATTTTATATGCGATTAGCTTACATTTTAAACCATGCATTTGATTCAGAATAGAAGACCAGATAAAACATAGACCCTAAGTGTTATTGTGGGAATGTAATATATGCTCCTTTTACGTTCGTTAGTTCTCTCTGTAAAATGAAAGAAAGCTCTATTAGAGATTTCTAATATATGGAAATGAAGAAAACAGAGCTTTCTTACATTTTGACGAAGGTACGAACGAACATAAAGGGAGCATGTATTACATTCCACGATTACAATGAGAGTCTTTTTTTATCCGGTAAACCGCATTCTCTTTCGAATCAAAGGTAACTTTAAAATTTAAGCAAATCGCAAATAAACAGCGCATTTAATACCAAAATATAAAGAAAATTAGTTTAGAATACACTAACGTTGAATACGTTGCTTATGTTAACCACGATTAAACACATTTGCGTAAAGGACCATGATCCTTCTTTATCTATGAAAGTACGCATCATCGAGAAAATTTATCACCACACTGATAGCCCTATGCCAGGTGCTCCTTTCCGAAATGATAGAGAAAATTTCTGGATAAGGGAACTAGGTACTGCAATGCCATATGATTGCAATGATAACATCAAAGGAGTAGGAAATTTGTCCAGCCTGCAGTGATGTAAATGTAATGAGCTTATTAAATACTACTTTAAGACACCGGCGTAGTCATGGGCAAAAACATTACCATCGGCCTAATGTAAAACAATCTTCCAAATCTAGATCGTCCTCTGGGAGCTTTAATGACCTTTTCACATTTTCATCATCCGCTAGGGTTACATTACATTAGAAGTTAGAACTATTCTTTTTCACTGCCTGTTAATTTTCCAAAATGTTTGAGAGATTATGCACTTGACAAAGGATGCATAAATGCATTTTCTCCAATATACAGACTTGTCAGTATAATTTGTGATGCAACTCTTTTCTGTCTTTTAAAGCAGTAAGATCGAAACCTTTACATGATGAAAAGAGGAAATTCCTTCCTGTTCAGTTTACCAATAAAGGAATTGATGCAATCAACATCAACAACGTTCTACATCACAAGGAGGTAACATCTAAAATTCCACTTTTTTCAAAATCAGTCTGTTCCTATTGTATCCTACAGTTACACCAAAACCATTGCACCTAAAGTATTTAACTATAAGCAAGCATTGCAGGACCTTGATTTAGAACAATACCTAAAAAACCCTTTGACATGTGACTATTCCCACTCGCCTTATATTTACAGCCCCTCTGGCCATGTTATTACTGGGGATCTAAACATAATTTAACATGAACATCTCCGAAAGGTGATATCTCATGGTCCTAAGTTTAGAGAACCCCAACACATCAATTGGAACCATAACTTCAAAATAATTATGGATTCCATTGAGGACTACGCCAGAGCATGGGCTAAACGAGAAGAAGTTGAACTGGACACTTGTCAGAATGGGTCAAAACAATCAGGTCTCTGATAAAACGTCGAATTCATAAGTTGAAAAACTGTGTGAATGATCTACCAGTTTTCAGAGACAAAGAAGCTGTGAAATCTCTATCACTATCATCTCTTCACGATAATTATGTTGTTGTTCCTGCGGACAAAGCTTCACATAGTACTGTTTTTGTATGTAAATCGTACTACTACAGGTGTCTTGTACACGAATTAGGAATAAATGAGCACTCAGGTAATCCAACATACAAAAACATATCATTTGACAAGGATGATATTCTGGCTAATCATAAGTCCTTCATGGCTTCAATGAACATTACATTGAACAACAAATCTGAGAACTTACCTTGTTTGTATTGGATACCTAAGCTTCACAAAATTCCGTACAAACAACGGTACATTGCCGGCTGATATGCATGTACGACGAAAGAACTGTCCATTAGATTGACAAAATTATGTCTGCAGTGAATGAGGGTCTTCAGAAATACTGTGAAACTGTTTACTCGCGTAGTGGTATTAACCATATGTGGATTCTAAAACACACAGCAATTCGCACGGTAAAACTCAGTCTAAAAGACGTCCGAGTCCGATGTCAGAATAGGTAACAAAAAAAAAACTAAACAAAATGACAATGATACATAAATTAACAAAGGACTACTAGCAGTTACTGACATGCCAGCTCCAGACCTCAATTAAATTGATTGAAAGATTATGTCTTCATCATATGAAAATCAAGCACAATCCCTCCCGTTAGGTGTTTAGTATCATGCCATCATAAAAAATATGAGAAGAACATAACCCGTATCATGCCAACAACTGGTTTTAGAATAAATGTGTTTATTTCCGATGCAAAGACCCTATGAGTGAATCAATATTAATACCAAAATATGCCATCTTTAATGACCTGACAACAGTATCGTGACTATATCCCTTCTGAATAAGTCTGTTTAAATGTTTGGTTAGCTTTTGATGTGAATACCGCCATTTGTGTGCTTTGTATAGAATAGTGCCATAAAAGATTGGATGTGAAACGTATAAGATGTCTGCATGTTGATTTATATTTACGAATGATGTCCTTGTACTGATGATAAAATTTAGTGAATGTTTTGACTAGTTTGTGATATCGAAAACCCTGTTGTAATAATTTTCAGTAATACAGAGATTTATTTCGTTAAAATCAAATACATTGTTACATACACGAGCGAATCAAACAAGTTGAGATATATAAACACCATAAGATGGTGACATGGGAACGTCGCCATCTAAAATGGATAATTAACAAATCTCGATCTTGATCTGAAATTAGTTCTATCAAAACTTTTGATTTTTCAACCCTGTATACCACCGTTCCCCATGTGAAATTGAAAATCGTCTAAAAGAAATAATCCACAATGCTTTTCAACATAAAAATGGTAGCATACGCTATAAATTTAATACTTTGGGACACCATACGGCATATTTTGTTAATAGTGAACAAAAGGTAAAACATGCTGCACAGAGGAACAAGTGATCAGTATGATGGAGTTTCTTATTGACAACATATTTGTTGAATTTGAGGTAAACTTTTTCAACAAATTGTCGGCATTCCTATGGGAAAGAACTGTGCGCCTCTCCTTGCCGACCTCTTCTTATTTTCATATGAGTCGGAGTTCCTGCAGACACTTGTCAAAACAAGAAGATCAAAGAAGCCAGATCATTTAATTTTACATTCAGATATATTGATGATGTTCTTTCCATTAACAATCCAAACTTTTCTGATTGGGTTCCATTAATATATCCTCTAGAACTAGAAATTAAAGAAACAACCGACACGGCTTCCTCTGCCTAATTTTTGACTTATATTTCGAATTTGACATCAGCAGTCATCTCAGTACCAAAATCTATGACAAACGAAAGGATTTTAATTTTGAAATTATCAATTTCCCCCACCTTAGTAGCAATATACCAACTTCACCTGCATATGGGATATACATTTCCCAACTCATTCGGTATTCAACAGCTTGCAGCTGCTACTCAGACTTTGTAAAACGTCACCAGTGTCTGAGCAGAAAGTTGATGAACCAGGGTTATGTCAAAGAACGTCTCATCCTTTTTCTAAAAAAGTTCATCGGAAGATACCAAGACCTTGTTGATAAATATTCCGTATCAAATTCACAAATGAAACAACATGGTCTTGAAGTATCTGTACTGACTTTGTTTATCATCGTAGTTATGTGTTATAGTGTTCTTTATATGTCGGTGTACATTATTACTTTTACTGTTTAGTCTATTTCTGGTGATGTCCATTTGACGTAGCTCGGTACTTGTGTTATTGTGATATGGTAAATTTTTCTGTTCTTGTCTTTCGTTTTTCTGGTGTGCTTTGTCTATATGCCTTTTGGTTTTTGTTTTTTTTTTTTATATATTTCTATGTTTTTATAGTGATTAGGATTATAACACAATGTTGACTTCTGTACCCTATTTTGAAGTTTTTACCTATTATGTCTGTTTGTCTTGTTCACACATTGTCAATATAGTGGAATTTTATGCGACTGTCATACAAGTGACAGGTTTAGCTAGCTATAAAACCAGGTTTAATCCACCATTTTCTACATAAGAAAATGTCTGTACCAAGTAGGAATATGACAGTTGTTATCCATTCCTTTGATGTGTTTGAGCTTTTGATTTTGCCATTTGATTGTGGACTTTCCGTTTTGAATTTTCCTCGGAGTTCGGTAATTTTGTTATTTTACTATTTATACACCCCACAAACAGTTCTGATTTAGATACTAGTACATTTGTGTAGTTAGATAAAAGATAAATGTCCACGAGACAACAGCCAACCAACAAATAGATGATAAATAGAGTTCAATGTGAACGTTAAGGAACGACCATTTGATTTTCGGGGAGATGAGGATTTTGAAAATTATCAACGTGGCCTTGTAAGAACTGAAAATAAAGGATCTTGCACAAGACAGAATAAAAAGAATATTCTGCAACATAAAATGATAATTTAGGATACAAATGTGTACAAAAGTGAAAAATCAAGAAAATGCATGAACAATCTGCACTACATATATTCTGAATTTCAATACAGTTCATTCATAAAATCGAAATTGGAATCTTGTGTATCCAGGGCCTGTTTATCGAAGGTGTCTTAGGAAATCTTAAGACATGATTTAGGATGGACTTAGAACTGTCCCAGGACATGCCTGAACATGCACATCGAAGCTCTCCTAGAATTATCTTACCAATGTAATGAATGTGGTTTAGGTAGTCTCCTTTAATTGTTTCAGATTAGTATTTTCTTAATTAAATGTCTATTTTATGTTTAATTTGATCTAGACAGGCTAAAATACAAAGTGGCTTTAATAATTTAACTATAAAAGTATTTAAATTTCATATTACTTTATATATTTGATGAATATTAATTCATTCAAGTTTTCTTCAATACCATATTTTTATTTATATCTTTGAAATTGATAAGATTTTCCTTATCACTTGATCAGAAGTTGCTACGGTGGGTAAAACCACTCCCCACATTGTATATATGAGCCGGCAGTGTAGCACTGCAACCCTTCTCTATATACTAGCTCGCCGGGATGAATCATTCCTCTCCAGTTAATTAACAGCAACTACGTTGACATTATTGTGATACGATTTTCTAAATTCTAAAACACAACGCGAAGTATACAGTTACATTTACTTTTGATCTAAGTTTTGAATTTGAATAACTATTTTATTTTCATTCATTTGACTTGAAATACTTTTCTTTTCGGCATTTTGTTTGCGAACAATACTTTTGAATTAGTTACATTTCATTTTGAACTTAACTTTCGAAATACTATTCCTTCTCATTTCATTTGATAATTGTTTTATTTGAATGTTGTACATTTGTAAATAAATTGTTGAGTTCTATTGATTTATGTCTCTATTCTGCCAAAATCTGATATCAGGTATCCCAAGGATCGAATAGGGACGAAGTACTAGCCACTACACGTCCCGGGAGGTGTCGTCACCGACCCCTCCTGTTACAAATGGTGCTGTGACCAGGATATTTGATCCCTCAGTTTTGATTTGAATATTTTTGTCTTAAATCTATTTTTGATTTTGCTTTAATTTTGATTTTCAAAATGATAAAGTTTGAACAGAAACCTTGTACTTTTGATGGTTCTAGTGTTGATGTACAAGATTATTTTATTCAGTTTGAAGCAGTTAGTTTATGGAATTGTTGGAATTCAACTGAAATGGCTTGTCAGTTAGTTATAAATTTAAGAGAAGAAGCACAAATGCTTTTACGCGTACTTACTCCTTTTCAGTTGCAAAGTTACAATTTTTGAAACATTTAATAATGCAACGTTTTAATCCTAAGGAGAGGATAGCTTTTCATAAATTTCAAATGAAAAGTTGTAAACTTATGTCAAATGAATCTGTGACTGAATTTGGACACCGATTTAAACTTTTATGCCATCGCGCATATTCAGAACATTTTCATAATTTAGATTCCTATTTTATGGATCTTTTATTGGTAAATTGGATAAAGAAATGGGTAAATTTGTCCTTTTCAAGCATCCTAAAACGTTTGATGATGCTATATATTTGGCAACAGAGTTTGAGTCTGTTGATATGTCTATTGACAATGTTGAAAGTGAAGTTAAGGAAAGTAAAGAAGAATTGGATTTTAGTTGTTTGAAATCTGGTTTTGAACAAATTGTTAAATTTATAAAGAAATTAGTAGACAAGAGATCCAAGGCTAAAAGATGTTTTAATTGTTCGGTATTTGGCCATATCAGAGCTAATTGTCCCAATAAGATTTGTAAAAGTGTCAATTCTGTTCATGTTGTTGAACCAGAAAGACCAGTTTCTGCTACAGTTAAAAAGAATGTAAAAAAATCATGCAAAGTTGTCAAAAGAGTTCAAAGTTTATTTCCATCTGATTTGGATGGCTGTTTTTCTGATAATTTTAAAACTACAGTGTATGAGTTTTCTTGTTTGGGGAATAAGCTAGTTGAAGTTTGGATATAACAGTTTTATGCGTTTTAATTTGTATATTTAGAGAATTGTTTTAATAGTTTAATTTGATTAGTATATCTGCTTTCATGGTTTATAATTAATTTGTCGTTTATAGTGGTCTCGTTATTGAGCCGGCATAGTATCAATGCCACTTCTTAATGACGATGTGTTAAGGGCATTTGTTTATTTCTTTTCATGTTGGTATGTTCAGTTTGTTGATTAGTTTCTTTGATTGAATTGGTTTATTGATGGGTTTATCCATTGGTTTTGGATTTTAACCCTTTTGAACAAAATTTCTTTGTTTAGTATGGTTATGGTATTTCCTATATTGTGACTTTAATTAGTCATGGCAGAAACCAGTAGTTTGGCAGCTAGATGGAGAGACGAACATGAACAGCTGATAAAGTAAGCCGTTCTTGAATCGAGAACACCTTTCTTACTTTTGGTACAACGATGGATCTCATAGGACCCGAAAACACATGTTCAAAGTGTTTTTGTGAGATCGACAATGGTGGACAATACCTGGTACAACTTTAACCATGCAGATAGACCGTTACATTCTGTTTCCGTTTAAAGGAACTTCCTTATTGAATGCTGTATATATATATGTGTGTGTGTGCGTTTACCGTTGGAATATATTCAATGGATGACCGTACTGTTTAATTTGTGCCGTAAAATTAATTCTTGGAGGATGATATACAGTGATGAACTTTACCAGTAAATGGACTACTTCTATGTGTTTATTGGTGAAGTAACATTAACATTATATTTGCATTTTTTTTATTGTGTTTCGATATAATAAAACATTCATTTTAAATATTTTCTTTTATCCAAATGATTAACTTCATTAACATTTGTCCTTAAGGGGGGAGGAATGTAATGAATGTGGTTTAGGTAGTCTCCCTTTAATTGTCTCAGATTAGTATTTTCTTAATTAAATGTCTATTTTATGTTTAATTTGATCTAGACAGGCTAAAATACAAAGTAGCTTTAATAATTTAACTATAAAAGTATTTAAATTTCATATTACTTTATATATTTGATGAATATTAATTCATTCAAGTTTTCTTCAATACCATATTTTTATTTATATCTTTGAAATTGATAAGATTTTCCTTATCACTTGATCAGGAGTTGCTACGTTGGGGTGAAAACCACTCCCACATTGTATATATGAGCCGGCAGTGTAGCACTGCAACCCTTCTCTATATACTAGCTCGCCGGAATGAATCATTCCACTCCAGTTATTTAACAGCAACTACATTGGCATTATTTTGATACGATTTTCTAAATTCTAAAACACAACGCGAAGTATACAGTTACATTTACTTTTGATCTAAGTTTTGAATTTGAATAACTATTTTATTTTCATTCATTTGACTTGAAATACTTTTCTTTTCGGCATTTTGTTTGCGAACAATACTTTTGAATTTGTTACATTTCATTTTGAACTTAACTTTCGAAATACTATTCCTTTTCATTTCATTTGATAATTGTTTTATTTGAATGTTGTACATTTGTAAATAAATTGTTGAGTTCTATTGATTTATGTCTCTATTCTGCCCAAATCTGATATCAGGTATCCCAAGGATCGAATAGGGACGAAGTACTAGCCACTACACGTCCCGGGAGGTGTCGTCACCGACCCCTCCTGTTACACCTAGCATAACCGCTATTTTAAGTAAATAGCGGTAAAAATGAAAACTATATATCAAGATAAAAATGCATAACAATTAACCAGTGAATATAATAATAATATTTAAATAGAGATAAAACAACAGAAAAATATTAACAATATCATTATGACTATAAAAAACTTGTACATGTAAAATGAGTGTACATTCAAACTTTTACGAAACATTAATACGAAACATTAATAATAAAAATATATAACTACATTTTCTATAAAAAAAAATGATCAATTTAAGTGTATATATTCACAACGGAATAAAATAGCGAATAATTTTTGAGTGAGTAGAACTCAACGTCTAGCCGATTCATATATACTCGAGTTCAAAGGCAAATCTCGTCTTTGGTATAAATACAGAGGGTTAAACTATTTCAGTACTACAAAAAAAAAAGAATACTAGTGAATATGAGCGAAAGGAGTAATCGTTACTGTACAGATGCCTAATAGCAGGTTCTCCTGAATATTTACTGTTTACTAAAATTTCCAATAGTGTTAAAAAGAGGGTTAGAGATACAAATTAAGTATCATAAAATATATCCTAAAGTTAGGACCATCTTAAGACACCTAAATTGATGTCCTAAACTTAGGACAATTCCTAGGAAAAATCCTAAATTGCGACACGTTTGAAAAACCCACTTAGCACAAAGATATGTCCTAAGATGGTCTTAGGACATGTCCTAATGCTAAGACTGCTTCGATAAACAGGCCCCGGGATTTTTTTATTACAAATCTGGAAATCCAAATTTCTACTAGTAGATACTGGACTTCCGATTTGTACTAGGAGGATTCTGGATCCTACTGAATTCCAATTTTTATTGTAACATGTACATGTCCGTAACATCTTAGACTGCGGTCAGAACATCCTAGTTAAGATAGTTATAAAATAGCTTTGATGTGCATGGCTCAAACATGTGTCTACAAATATAATATTAATATAACGAAATATTTTGAAATAGCTTGTAAACGACTAACAATTGTAGTTTATCTACCGGAAGATCTTTGGACTTATAATAAACAGGGACTCTTACTGGGATAGCTGTACCAGTTACTAGTTTATCTACCGGAAGATCATTGGACTTATAATAAACAGGGACTCTTACTGGGATAGCTGTACCAGTTACTAGTTTATCTACCGGAAGATCTTTGGACGTATAATAAACAGAGACCCTTACTGGGATATCTGTACCAGTTACTAGTTTATCTACCGGAAGATCATTGGACTTATAATAAACAGGGACACTGGGATATCTGTACCAGTTACTAGTTTATCTACCGGAAGATCATTGGACTTATAATAAACAGAGACCCTTACTGGGATAGCTGTACCAGTTACTAGTTTATCTACCGGAAGATCATTGGACTTATAATAAACAGGGACTCTTACTGGGATAGCTGTACCAGTTACTAGTTTATCTACCGGAAGATCATTGGACTTATAATAAACAGAGACCCTTACTGGGATAGCTGTACCAGTTACTAGTTTATCTACCGGAAGATCATTGGACTTATAATAAACAGGGACCCTTACTGGGATAGCTGTACCAGTTACTAGTTTATCTACCGGAAGATCATTGGACTTATCATAAACAGGGACTCTTACTGGGATAGCTGTACCAGTTACTAGTTTATCTACCGGAAGATCATTGGACTTATAATAAACAGGGACCCTTACTGGGATAGCTGTACCAGTTACTAGTTTATCTACCGGAAGATCATTGGACTTATAATAAACAGGGACTCTTACTGGGATAGCTGTACCAGTTACTAGTTTATCTACCGGAAGATCATTGGACTTATAATAAACAGGGACACTGGGATATCTGTACCAGTTACTAGTTTATCTACCGGAAGATCTTTGGACTTATAATAAACAGAGACCCTTACTGGGATAGCTGTACCAGTTACTAGTTTATCTACCGGAAGATCATTGGACTTATAATAAACAGAGACCCTTACTGGGATAGCTGTACCAGTTACTAGTTTACCTACCGGAAGGTCATTGGACTTATAATAAACAGGGACCCTTACTGGGATAGCTGTACCAGTTACTAGTTTATCTACCGGAAGATCATTGGACTTATAATAAACATGGACCCTTACTGGAATAGCTGTACCAGTTACTAGTTTATCTACCGGAAGATCATTGGACTTATAATAAACAGGAACTCTTACTGGGATAGCTGTACCAGTTACTAGTTTATCTACCGGAAGATCATTGGACTTATAATAAACAGGGACCCTTACTGGGATAGCTGTACCAGTTACTAGTTTATCTACCGGAAGATCATTGGACTTATAATAAACAGGAACTCTTACTGGGATAGCTGTACCAGTTACTAGTTTATCTACCGGAAGATCATTGGACTTATAATAAACAGGGACACTGGGATATCTGTACCAGTTACTAGTTTATCTACCGGAAGATCTTTGGACTTATAATAAACAGAGACCCTTACTGGGATAGCTGTACCAGTTACTAGTTTATCTACCGGAAGATCATTGGACTTATAATAAACAGAGACCCTTACTGGGATAGCTGTACCAGTTACTAGTTTATCTACCGGAAGATCATTGGACTTAAAATAAACAGAGACCCTTACTGGGATAGCTGTACCAGTTACTAGTTTATCTACCGGAAGATCATTGGACTTAAAATAAACAGAGACCCTTACTGGGATAGCTGTACCAGTTACTAGTTTATCTACCGGAAGATCATTGGACTTAAAATAAACAGAGACCCTTACTGGGATAGCTGTACCAGTTACTAGTTTATCTACCGGAAGATCATTGGACTTATAACAAACAGGGACTCTTACTGGGATAGCTGTACCAGTTACTAGTTTATCTACCGGAAGATCATTGGACTTATCATAAACAGGGACTCTTACTGGGATAGCTGTACCAGTTACTAGTTTATCTACCGGAAGATCATTGGACTTATCATAAACAAGGACTCCTACTGGGATAGCTGTACCAGTTACTAGTTTATCTACCGGAAGATCATTGGACTTATAATAAACAGGGACTCTTACTGGGATAGCTGTACCAGTTACTAGTTTATCTACCGGAAGATCATTGGACTTATAATAAACAGGGACACTGGGATATCTGTACCAGTTACTAGTTTATCTACCGGAAGATCTTTGGACTTATAATAAACAGAGACCCTTACTGGGATAGCTGTACCAGTTACTAGTTTATCTACCGGAAGATCATTGGACTTATAATAAACAGAGACCCTTACTGGGATAGCTGTACCAGTTACTAGTTTATCTACCGGAAGATCATTGGACTTAAAATAAACAGAGACCCTTACTGGGATAGCTGTACCAGTTACTAGTTTATCTACCGGAAGATCATTGGACTTAAAATAAACAGAGACCCTTACTGGGATAGCTGTACCAGTTACTAGTTTATCTACCGGAAGATCATTGGACTTAAAATAAACAGAGACCCTTACTGGGATAGCTGTACCAGTTACTAGTTTATCTACCGGAAGATCATTGGACTTAAAATAAACAGAGACCCTTACTGGGATAGCTGTACCAGTTACTAGTTTATCTACCGGAAGATCATTGGACTTAAAATAAACAGAGACCCTTACTGGGATAGCTGTACCAGTTACTAGTTTATCTACCGGAAGATCATTGGACTTAAAATAAACAGAGACCCTTACTGGGATAGCTGTACCAGTTACTAGTTTATCTACCGGAAGATCATTGGACTTATAATAAACAGAGACCCTTACTGGGATAGCTGTACCAGTTACTAGTTTATCTACCGGAAGATCTTTGGACTTATAATAAACAGAGACCCTTACTGGGATAGCTGTACCAGTTACTAGTTTATCTACCGGAAGATCATTGGACTTATAATAAACAGAGACCCTTACTGGGATAGCTGTACCAGTTACTAGTTTATCTACCGGAAGATCTTTGGACTTATAATAAACAGAGACCCTTACTGGGATAGCTGTACCAGTTACTAGTTTATCTACCGGAAGATCATTGGACTTATAATAAACAGAGACCCTTACTGGGATAGCTGTACCAGTTACTAGTTTATCTACCGGAAGATCATTGGACTAATAATAAACAGAGACCCTTACTGGGATAGCTGTACCAGTTACTAGTTTATCTACCGGAAGATCTTTGGACTTATAATAAACAGAGACCCTTACTGGGATAGCTGTACCAGTTACTAGTTTATCTACCGGAAGATCATTGGACTTATAATAAACAGAGACCCTTACTGGGATAGCTGTACCAGTTACTAGTTTATCTACCGGAAGATCATTGGACTTATAATAAACAGGGACACTGGGATATCTGTACCAGTTACTAGTTTATCTACCGGAAGATCATTGGACTTATAATAAACAGGGACACTGGGATATCTGTACCAGTTACTAGTTTATCTACCGGAAGATCATTGGACTTATAATAAACAGAGACCCTTACTGGGATAGCTGTACCAGTTACTAGTTTATCTACCGGAAGATCATTGGACTTAAAATAAACAGAGACCCTTACTGGGATAGCTGTACCAGTTACTAGTTTATCTACCGGAAGATCATTGGACTTAAAATAAACAGAGACCCTTACTGGGATAGCTGTACCAGTTACTAGTTTATCTACCGGAAGATCATTGGACTTATAATAAACAGAGACCCTTACTGGGATAGCTGTACCAGTTACTAGTTTATCTACCGGAAAATCATTGGACTTATAATAAACAGGGACTCTTACTGGGATAGCTGTACCAGTTACTAGTTTATCTACCGGAAGATCATTGGACTTATAATAAACAGAGACCCTTACTGGGATAGCTGTACCAGTTACTAGTTTATCTACCGGAAGATCATTGGACTTATAATAAACAGGGACTCTTACTGGGATAGCTGTACCAGTTACTAGTTTATCTACCGGAAGATCATTGGACTTAAAATAAACAGAGACCCTTACTGGGATAGCTGTACCAGTTACTAGTTTATCTACCGGAAGATCATTGGACTTAAAATAAACAGAGACCCTTACTGGGATAGCTGTACCAGTTACTAGTTTATCTACCGGAAGATCATTGGACTTAAAATAAACAGAGACCCTTACTGGGATAGCTGTACCAGTTACTAGTTTATCTACCGGAAGATCATTGGACTTAAAATAAACAGAGACCCTTACTGGGATAGCTGTACCAGTTACTAGTTTATCTACCGGAAGATCATTGGACTTAAAATAAACAGAGACCCTTACTGGGATAGCTGTACCAGTTACTAGTTTATCTACCGGAAGATCATTGGACTTATAATAAACAGAGACCCTTACTGGGATAGCTGTACCAGTTACTAGTTTATCTACCGGAAGATCTTTGGACTTATAATAAACAGAGACCCTTACTGGGATAGCTGTACCAGTTACTAGTTTATCTACCGGAAGATCATTGGACTTATAATAAACAGAGACCCTTACTGGGATAGCTGTACCAGTTACTAGTTTATCTACCGGAAGATCTTTGGACTTATAATAAACAGAGACCCTTACTGGGATAGCTGTACCAGTTACTAGTTTATCTACCGGAAGATCATTGGACTTATAATAAACAGAGACCCTTACTGGGATAGCTGTACCAGTTACTAGTTTATCTACCGGAAGATCATTGGACTAATAATAAACAGAGACCCTTACTGGGATAGCTGTACCAGTTACTAGTTTATCTACCGGTAGATCTTTGGACTTATAATAAACAGAGACCCTTACTGGGATAGCTGTACCAGTTACTAGTTTATCTACCGGAAGATCATTGGACTTATAATAAACAGAGACCCTTACTGGGATAGCTGTACCAGTTACTAGTTTATCTACCGGAAGATCATTGGACTTATAATAAACAGAGTCCCTTACTGGGATAGCTGTACCAGTTACTAGTTTATCTACCGGAAGATCATTGGACTTATAATAAACAGGGACACTGGGATATCTGTACCAGTTACTAGTTTATCTACCGGAAGATCATTGGACTTATAATAAACAGGGACACTGGGATATCTGTACCAGTTACTAGTTTATCTACCGGAAGATCTTTGGACTTAAAATAAACAGAGACCCTTACTGGGATAGCTGTACCAGTTACTAGTTTATCTACCGGAAGATCTTTGGACTTATAATAAACAGGGACTCTTACTGGGATAGCTGTACCAGTTACTAGTTTATCTACCGGAAGATCATTGGACTTATAATAAACAGGGACTCTTACTGGGATAGCTGTACCAGTTACTAGTTTATCTACCGGAAGATCTTTGGACTTATAATAAACAGGGACTCTTACTGGGATAGCTGTACCAGTTACTAGTTTATCTACCGGAAGATCTTTGGACTTATCATAAACAGGGACTCTTACTGGGATAGCTGTACCAGTTACTAGTTTATCTACCGGAAGATCATTGGA